>CAJNAR010000146.1:0-660875 GCA_905220665.1 Albugo candida | reverse complement strand
CTAAACCCTAAACCCTAAACCCTAAACCCTAAACCCTAAACCCTAAACCCTAAACCCTAAACCCTAAACCCTAAACCCTAAACCCTAAACCCTAAACCCTAAACCCTAAACCCTAAACCCTAAACCCTAAACCCTAAACCCTAAACCCTAAACCCTAAACCCTAAACCCTAAACCCTAAACCCTAAACCCTAAACCCTAAACCCTAAACCCTAAACCCTAAACCCTAAACCCTAAACCCTAAACCCTAAACCCTAAACCCTAAACCCTAAACCCTAAACCCTAAACCCTAAACCCTAAACCCTAAACCCTAAACCTGCTCTGGCCATTCAGGACACTCAACATTCAAGGATGACCACTCGATAATCTTGATAATTACACGTAGCACGCATCATGGAGAACATAAGATGTCCCATCCTCACTACTAATACAGCTCTAGCAACTGATTACCTCATACTGCACACTAAACATGTAAAACGCAACATTTCCAATTCAAGGACGTTACTCTTAATAACTGTGGCTGTGCACTTTACTCTAGACCCTACCACACCCTCCCGTCAGCAAGCTCAAGTGTCATCGACGAGAGATCTTACTTTTAGTATGTTTCTACACAGATACAATCAAAACGCCAGGTACCCAGAGCGACGCGCCACAAATGGGAATTGAGTAGCAGCCCGTGGCTCAGCACGATGATTTGCTCTGTGCTGCGTATAAACTTTTCTACTTGACCCTTCTAGATCGAGCAGCAGATGCCACTTGTCTCTTAGACAGTCCGCAAAATGAATGGCTAGCGTGTGCCAGTGGCCAGCTAAATGGTAAGGTAACTCATTTCAGATTTAGCCATGTCCTACTCACGTGACTACAAGGGAATTTGTCTCGTTCCTTCTTGTGCTGGAAAGAAACCGATTCTGGCGAGGAACTTCCCAAGACACTACAGGAAGGTCCACCAGGAATTTGATGGAGACGGGAACCTCGTCGAAGCAACTAAGTTCAAGCCACGAGTAACGAAGAGGCGCTTCTTCCAACCAGTGGGAGCGGGGTTGACTACGATGCGGCCTGTAGAAGCGGGTTCAGATACGAATGAGCTGCTCGTTGAACAGAATTCGGTAATTACCGAATTGCAAGATAGAGTATCTTTCCTGGAAAAGTTCTTGAAGCGAAGAGCTGCGAAAAAGAGTGTACGAACAGAAGTACAGCAGTGGTTTAATTCACCTGGCTCTTGTTCATGATGCAGACTCAGATCCCGTGATTTTAGGGATCTCCAGCATAGCCATAGGGGATGTATATTTTTAAATAAAAAATTTTTGACTTTTATTGCTTGACGTCACAATATATTGGGACTATTAAGCTATTCAATCTAAGCAATTCAATCATAAGTACTTGAGCCATTCACTGCGTAAATGATCGACTGCATTCGTCCCTACAAGTACTGTACATGCAGAAGCCCGTATTTCATGGCTAGTGAACATATGGAATCCCGGCGGTGTTTGAATCATCTACTTTACTTATCCTCAAAATGGCAGAGAGGATAAATCAGCCAGAAAGGTCTCACTTGTTTGTAAGATCTTCATCGATCGATATGCACCTCTTATAAGTGTACATACGACGCAAGAAAAAAACTCCATCGAGAGAAACCTCGCGCTCGTGTGCTGGCACTTTATCCGGTACTTGCGTGCGGCACAGTCAATAACATTATAAGTAAGCACAAAAAGATCCCATTGGCAGCTTAGAACTACATTCAAAAGATGCTGTCCTCTAAGACTATTGTCAGATGTGAGCTGATGTTAGCAAACTAAAATTGAGTCACGTCAACCGAGTGACATTTTCTCTAACTCAAACCAAACGGAGTTATAAAAGTAGCTCTGATCGAACGGAGTAGCAGAAGGTTTGTTACAGTAAATCATATCAATCAGCATCGGTAAAGGTACTCTACTGTGATCGACACGATTGTAACCAGGAAGGAGTAATCAATTGACCGGAGATATTGATCCAGGGATCTTTGCTTGATGTTCATTGTAGAATAAATACGCAGACATGCTAGAGGTGACAACAGCCGAGGACGACAACTGGACTAAGTATATGTCAAACGTTCGGAATTTTAGCAGCAGTTTTATCGAGATTTTGCTATATATCCGTAGTCCTAACTAACGTTTTTAGTTATTCTTAGCCTTTTATTTCTAGAACCAAAGAGAATTTTTTGCTGACGATCTCAAGATATCTCAAGAGAATCCACCAGCTTTACGCAGGGGCAGAAAAACTTGCAGCACAATCGCCTAATACTCCATCTCGACGAATTATTCTTCATGTTAAATTTGGCCTATAGAAACTTATATATTTGGCTGATATCGGTTTCATCATAAAGTCGGCAGCTTGAAGTTTGGTGTCGATGTACTGAGGATCAACATTGTTGCTTCGACCAGCTCTCGAACGAAATGATAGTTGATACCAATATGTTTTGCTCTCCGACGTTCTTGGTAATCGTAACCGCACTCTCATTGTCTTCGTGAATTACAACAAGATAGTCCGCATTGATCATCCATCATCTTCGATCCATGCCACCTCTTGAACGCATAATGACAGCTCAACATATTCAGCTTTTTGCGAAAGTTATGGCGACGCTTTGTTACAGTTCTCATTTGGAATTGAGTGGAGACTTGTTGATCATCACTAATGTACCTGACGTTGATCTCAATTCTCTTCGTTGCTTGCCAACTCTGCCTCACTGTAAGCGCACTTACCGTAATTCTTTCAACTGACTTGCATAGCAGATCCCTTTCGATATAGTCAATTTAAGATAACGTAACACGCGGATGGCCGCATTCCAATGCTCTTCACTCGGTTTCTTCCTAGTGTCGGCTCAAGTATTAAACCGAGTATGTAGTAGCAGTTACCGTCTCGTTTGCAGCGTACAGAAGAGATTCGACGAGCTACCGATATGGTCTTTTTTCCATTTCAGAGTTGGTCGTTTTCGACTTGACTAAGAATGGTCGTTCAATATTCGGATTCTTTACTGACTTTGCATCTGCCTTCTGAAACCTCTCTATCATCCGTGTAATAAATGCTGCTTGATTGATTTTCATCTGACCTATGCCTTGACGTAATCCACTTCTATCCCAAGTATGAAGCGAACATTGCCTAACATCTTTTTTTCAATTCAACATGCTTCGAGAATTCACTTGCTACTCCGCTGATCTATCCACTCCACTTGGCAATAATAAGCATATCATCGACGTAGAACGTGACATGTATCTACGAATCGATATCCTCAAGAATGAAGCTACACGAGTCTGTTGCACTCTGTTTGAGCCGCATGCTGATGAATATACTTGATTGCTCTTGAACCATGTCTGCAGCGGCTTGCTTGATTCCATGCAAGCTTCGTTTAAGCTTGGATATCTGTTTGGGTTGGCTTCTACTCCTTTAGGGGGTATATAATGAATTCTACTCCAAGGTGACCATTAATGAACACTTTGTCAACGTCAAACTGGTGAACTAAGAATTTTTATGACAACTGATTGCCATGAAAACACGGATGGAATTTCAACTTGCCGCGTGAAAGTATGTTTCTTAGTAGTCTACACCATAAGTTTGTATGTATCCCAGTGCTACTAATCTAGCTTTGTGCCGCTTAACATCCTCTCTTTCACTACGGTTAATCGTAAATACCCATTCGGTTCCGATTGGATTCTATTTTTTTGTATTTGTCATCAGATTCCAGGTTTCTTCTAGCTCGGATGTAATTGCTTCCTTCCAGAATTTTAATTCTGGTGACTTCAATGCTTCTTGTACTAAAGATGGGATCTCTGATGCTGAGTTCGCATGTTTACTTTTGATTTTATATAGCATCCGTGAGGGTCAGGTAATATCATCCATGTTTGCCGGAATGACCGAATTAGAGCCAACAGGAATTCATGCTTGTGAGTCTTTGTTTACCGATAATATCCTCGTTCATTGTTTCTACTTTAAGCAATCGCGAATACTGAGAAAATATCAATCTCTCTTGGACACAATAAATCGAATGACTCTATGTCGAGGCTACACGCAACCCATCATCATATGACGAGATGCAGATTGTAGGCAATCTCTTGGGAGGATTCCAGTTTGCTCGGAGCTGATTTCATTTGAACGTTATCGCTTACATCCGTGGGTATCGAATCGTGTGAAAAATAGTTGGCTGGCTTGGTCCACTTCATTCATGTCTACTTTCATTGGTGCGAGATGTCGAGGCGGAATGACTTGTATCAAAGGATTGTTTTCTCTATCGTCACTAACGAAGTCGTTTGGAATGTTATGGTCAGTAGCATCTCCGTTGATGACTCTAACGTATTTTATTCGAGGGGTGCTCTTGAAAAGCGACGACCTAGTATACCTAATTCTTTAGTAGTCCAAGTTCCAAACTCGAAACCCTTTTGTTTGGTCAGATTTTCCAAGATAAATGAATCGAAATACCTTTGTGTCCATTTCCTTGCACTTGAAAGTATCGATATGCGCGAGGCCATGCGCTCCAAATACTCGTAGATACTCCAGGTTTGGCTTTGTTTGTGGCATATTTCACATGGCGCCTTATTTGGATGAGCTGCACAAGGGACGCTATTTGTAATGCATGGTGCGGAATATACCGCCTCTGCCCACCACTTCTTATCAACTTGCACGTAGTTAGTTGATCATGGATCTTGCACGCTCCACGATTGTCCGATCAATTGATTTGGACATTCCATTCTGTTGCGGGGATATGGGAGTGCGGTCTGATGTATAGTATAATGCTCAACTTTGACATTTATCTAAAAAAAACCGACGATTGATATACTCTCATCCATTATCAGTCCGAAGCATTTGACTTTCGCATTTGATTAGTACTCCATCATAGCCTTAGACTTCATAAACTGATCGACAATTTCACATTTCTGCGTAATGAAATATATCACCACATATCGAGAAAATCGTAAATAAATGTCACTAGGAATCGTGCACCACATCGTGATTTTGTCTCCATTGATCCCTGTTTATGCTTTCCAAAATGGATTTTGTTTCACTTGACCATAGTTCGATTTCGAAAATAGTCTAAAAAAATAATTTTCCGCTTAGACATATAACAATATCGTCTACATCACTGTCGATACTTGATAGCCGTGTCGTCTTGAACCCATCAGCACAATGGTCCAAAAGTTTTGCTCTCTTCATTCGGCAAATAGCCAGGTCGGGCTTTTCTTGTACTTAGTTTCTCTTCCGACCACCTCGAACACAATTTCTTGATTGTTTCTGATTGCACATGCTCCGTTTTCAAACGAAACATTGCACCGATGGTCTAACTCGCGCACGGAAAGGATATTCTCGCCGAATTGGCTGCTGATATTCAGGAACGACTTGACCACATCAAACTACGTGCCGCTACTTGTTTGCCGTTGGCAATCATGATAAGAATGTTTTTCTTAAGAAGTCGAACGTCGTTGAATACTTTTTCAAAAAGGCACATGTTGGTGCTTGCACCACTATCCAGTCGCCATCCTCCCTCCATTCTATTTGATACCGGGAATACTTGGTATTTCGTTTCTTCTTTCACTCTCTGATTCTTCCAACAATCTTCCTTCTTGTGGCCGAATCGATTATATGCAAAGAAATTTTGCCTTTCTTCCTTCCTTTTCTTTTACAACGGAAATCTCGGCATTTTGTAATTACCTTCAGGGCAACTTCACTCTTCTCTTTTCGCATTATACTTTCGAACTCTCGATGCATCATTTCTTTGTCTGAAAAAAAATTATGTCTTGCATGTTTTTGATGATTTTGTTTATTTGGTGATATTTCTCGGACAAACTCCCGAGCACGATCGCCAACTTTTTGTCTTGGCTGATTTCATCGAAATCGCATTCATCGACATGCATGTTTCATCAAAATTGAGAAATTAATCTATCATGTTTCTGCCCTTCTGCATCTTGAACTCATGCAACTATCGTTGCATTTGTACTCCGTTGTGATTACATTGGAGGGGAAAAAGGTCTTTTAAATCTCCCAAGCTTTTGCACTGTTGACAAACAAGGTTGATACTTAATATATTTTACTTTTATTTCTACCTCTATTGCAACAAGTGCAATCTACATATTTTTATCAGGCAATTGGTCACAATCCAACTTCATTCCTAAGAACAGTTGCATTTACCAGCAATATGTCGATAATCAAACTGAAGATGCGCTGGCGTCGTTCCGATGGGAGGGGAAAAAGGTCTTTCAAATCTCCTAAGCTTGGGCAGTAGATTGTGCCGTCCTGACTAACATTGGAAGTATGTGACAAGAGGCCTTTTTTTGCAATCCTCATGCGAGCATTGAGATCTCATATGAAGCAGTCGTTCTCATGCAAGATGCAGTTGACCGTTCTTGGGCTCATAATTTATTGCAGCAGAGTTGATTGAAAAGTGTGTTATATTGATTTAGGTCGTAAGTTTACCTGATCAGTTATTCTTAGCCTTTCATTATTTACCCAGTAGAATTGTCGAGAACATCCTCAGACAATCCACCCGAATTATGGTGCGTTATCTGAACTCGCAGCATCATCGCCAACAGGAAGGTGGTTGCACCTCTACTGACACCCATGTCATGCTTTGGCGATACATTTGCACCGCCATAAAGTATCATGCAGAATTGAATGTATTGTTCGAAATGGGTCCAAAGGATTGTATCAGGCTGACGGTACCAGAGAGCCTATAGCACAGAGAAAAGAGTGTGTCGAGATTTCGGGAGATACTTTTCAAAAAGTATTGATCACACGATAGCAAGCCTACAAGTTGTTAGAGATTAATATACTTTGAATGAGTACAAATGCAACTGTACTATGTAGATGAATGCATTCGTGATCAATCTCTCTCTACTAGAGGAGAATATAATAAGTCAAGTAAGTTCAAGGTAGCGCACCCTGCTTTACAATTACGATATTACGTGCTCGCAGGATCAGAAAGTGATAAATTTTCTCAAAAAAGAAAATGATACCTGACGATTGAGCAACACAGAGCCGAACATTACTTGAGGTTGTAAACGTCATGGCAAGAAAATAGTTAGTGGCACAATGGCATATGCGGCAATGTTCCATGTACGAAAAAACCTGAGTTTCGTGGTGTAAAATGCTGGTTCTGACTTATTGCTCGGTAGAATTCATGTGGGACTTGGTACAGCCACATTATTCATTCAAGATTGAGACAACCTTATTGAGCTCATAAATTGAGCGGTGAGGGGGGGTATCGCTGAAGGAAATACCACTAGGCAACAACTACGGCTTTGGCGTTTTGTATGCAGTAACGATCAGCGGTGCATTATTTTCATATTTCTTGTTCATCTCAATAGCATGAATAACAACTCCAGAACATAACATGGTAAAGCTATAAGATACGCAAATAGATGGAGAGTTTAAGGCCTATCTCAAGTTGCTGGCTGTCGAAGGAACTAAATCAAATGCTCCTTGTCAGATATGCCTCGCAATCCTAGAATAATCTGAAAAAATGCTGAGCATTGAAAGGCAGAGCTAGGTACTGCAGTTCTACCAACCTAGTCCCAAACACGGAGATTAAACGTATACTGGCTGCTAGCATGATATCGCATAAAGTAGTTTCGATGATTTAATGGTGAGTATCACGTCTACTGGAGTATTTGTTGAGTTTCTCTTTGTTCGACTAATTTTGTCTGCAAGTGTTGTTCCTAAGTCCGTTTCTAAATGACGGAACTAAATCGGACTGTTCAGAATTCAGGATCTGACACCTCTTAGCTTTGTCTGGCTGTACTGTTTTTGCCTTATCGAATACGATCTCATCTGTATTTAGTGCCATGAAGGTTTTCAGCGACCAATAAGTATCGCTCAAGTCTACTACGTATACAATACCATTTGTTACGTTTCACATGCTAAGTACATGATCGTAAACCATTGACATTAGACAAACTGATGCATGAGTATTTCAAAGCTCAATAGGATGACCGCAGTGTTTATTGAGCGTACAGGAGAGAAAGCATATACTCGAACCGTGTAAATCACCCGCAAAGATATAAACTCGGTGTCTAGATGGTGATATTTTTGTGCGGAGGGCGGTGTCGCTTTTGCGATCGTAAATGGCACTTGCTACTCACACTAAAGTCAAATGAATGAACTTCCTTGAGAAGAATTCTTTCATACAAAAAATGATTTCTCAAGGTGATGCAGTGGGTAATTTGATTGCAGCATTCAAAAGATTACTAGTCTTTTTTTATCCTTGGCATACACGTCAAGGTAGAAGACTCGATCTCAATCATAACGTTTACTCTCTGCAGCTAAGGACGAGCTTGGAGCGTTGTCGATCGCTTACGTTCGTGGCGTCAACAAGAACGACAACTACAACCACCGATTTCATAAACACTTGCATGCTCCTTGTAGAGGTACATTTACAGTGTTACTCCATGGAATTGCGTGTAGAATGGGTGGAAGGAATACGATATTGATTACCTCATGAACTCGCGCTGGTGTCATTCAAGCGTTTGTATGGTCAAAATAGCGACTAGGTGCTGGTCTCATCACCTGCGTGACTGTAACTGGTAGAATAAGCACGATAAACTGTAACAATTCCATTTCAATAAATCATTGCGGTCTTCTAAGTCATGCTTGAAGGGTTAACACTGATTGCAACGCGATCGTAAAAATGCGTGCAGATAGTAACATCCATATGTACATCAAGTACATTGCATAGCCGGAATCGATGTCGCATCGTAAAAATTAGTTTATGTTACCTAGTGCGTGCTGTATGAGCAACTTGATATACTTCCACTATGTCGAGATCAGTTTCTACCATCTTGTTTGCATCGTACATGTCTCTATCAAAAGAGTGAGGCTCGCTGTAGCATAAGGTAATACTTTCAAACCAGAACTATGCGCATTCGACTGGAAATTTAACCATACGCTACCAATACAGCAGAACCTGCTCCAACTATCGACAATGTATGCGGATAAAAGTCATCGCATACTTATTTCCTGCACGATGACGGTATGGCCTTAAGTCTGTTCTGTTTTTGCATTAAATGTTTTTTTATCAGTAAATTATCAACTATTTGATTTTTTTTCAATTTTCCGAAGGCTATCTTTCATATAATGCTTGCTATGAAACAAGATAATTCCACTGCGCTCGCTCTTGGCTTGAATCATTGCGCTAATCTGGATTTTCATGAACAATGCTTTGGCCTAGTGATAAATTCTTCTCAGGAACGTAGTGTCATCTCATGTGTTTATTCACATTGACCGCAAAATCCTATCAACAGTTCTCGCAATATCTTGCGGAACCTAAAGATTAGCCGTAGTTTGCGAGTTAGTCGAAGCTGAGACGAAAACCGGCCATCAAGTCGACTAAATCAATCAATTTGATTCACCTCTCGCTAGCAAACTTCCACAAAACGAATGTTTTCTTAGCATGAAGACGTTACATTTTGCATACCGTACACAAGTCACCAAGATGAAGAGCGCTTTCTATAAGCCAGAAACGAGGATGGCATGTTGAAGCGAAGTATGCAATAGTGAGTGCGCTATAAATACTCCAGGATGCATCCCTTGTCTCTGTAAGAGTGGATCATGGGGAATGTGCTATAATCAATCTTCTAATCTTGAACCAAATATGTCATTACTAGGGATATCCTCAATTCTTCTAATCGCAAAAATTACTTTACTAACCATTCGTTCAGAAGCATATTTTGCTTATGTGGTTGTGTTCTGACCAATAGATTAGTTGGAAGCGTTTAGACTCAAGCCTTGCTTGACAGGATTGCTGCATGACCAAAAAATTGCCCAAGAGAACTGCGAATCGCTTTTTTCTACAAGGCTGAGCTAGCAACATCTAGAGAAAATGTTGAAAGCTCAAGATTGGTTCACTTCTTTTTGAGTCCGGTAAATAGACCGATATCTGCGTCACTTCACCTTCCTAAGCAACGTTATTGGCAAATTACTCGCTGAATTACATATTACTACCATGTAATGGCGAAAACGAACGAAAACATCGCAATTAGAATCATTGGGAAGCTCAAAGCAAAAGACGAAGTGAAACGAGACGCAACGAAGTTGGGTCGGTCGTTGAATATGCAGAAGGATGTGGGACATAGCTGGATGCTGTCCCGGAGATTTTTTTTATTAAATTCGGATACTAGAGCAAATACATAATTTCTAACTCTTTTCATCTCTGTATCTCTAGATATTTATTTACTCCTGAAGGGCTGAACGTAAATGAATAAGTTCAATCAGTCCGGATCTTTACGACGGAAATACCTACTCTTAACAAGTGCTGAAACGTGGAAGCGCTTCTGTGACCATTATACGGTTTATTGAAAACGTGAATAGCTGATATGTGCGTAGTGCTAAATTCAACGTTGAAGTTGAAGTTGAAGTTGAAGCTAAATTTGCATTTGGCATACCGCACTTATTGATACAAAAGGATTTCGATAAATGCGCGTCAACCAAGTGCTTCCATCTCCATTTGATGAGTGCATTCCGCATCAAGACCTAACCGAGCTCCAGTCGACCACTTTATCAAAAGCATTTACGAGGAGGGAAAATCTTCTTGTGTGTGCCCCTAATCGAAGTGGAAAAACTCTCATTTTGGAAGCCAGCTTGTTTCAATTTCATCGGAATCACGAAACCCGTCAAAAGAAAATCATATATCTTCTGCCCTACAAAAGACTCTTGCTCGATAGGTGCGTCGTGTTACGTGATTATTGAGGATAGCTGCGACAATTCTGGCTGGCAAGATGGAAGGATTGGAAGACGCGTTTTGGAGAAAAATCGCTGGGGTTGAATTTTCTGAAAGTATCAGGGGAGGATGAAATTACAGAAAGCGAATGGAAAAAAGCACATGTGATTCTTACCACTCCAGAAAAGGTAAAAGGGTAAAGCTTGGGGGTAGCTAATAATGCTGTTGCCATTTCCAAAAAAGTGGGACAGCATGACCAGAAATTCTTCTACCGTGAGTGGTTTTATCACTCAATTTGGCTAGAGCTGCAGACTTTCACATTGCAGATGTTCCTAAAATCCGTCGGACTGCTGCTGATTGATGAAATGGATCAAATTGGGGATGTCATTCGTGGGGCCGCACTTGAAGTTGCGATTGTCCGGACCAAACTGTCACAATACCATCCGATCACTTCAAATGATAAAATGTGATTAAATTTGATACACGTGTGAAGAAAAGACTAAAATAAGCGTCATGGCCACTATCGTAGAAGAATAGTGGCAGTCTCTAATACAATTTCCAATGTTCAAGACATTGCAACTTGGATCGATTGCCCAGAAGACATGCAGATTAGTGTAAGCGCTGATCACGGAGACGTCTGAACATCCTTCATTCTTATAGTGAAGCAGTTTGGGTTTCAACATAGGCTGGGTACATTTTGCTTTTGTAGAGGCGCTTGATATAGCGGTTAATGCATGATGCGCGTCATCGTAGTCCCATTGACAAACATGGTGTTGGACGTAGCTCCTCACTACAACCCATTCGTACATGAAAGGTTACTCATCGGGTATATCCAGCGTAAACTCATTTAACATCATTATAGAATATCGGACCAGAAAGTAGTAGAGATTCTGAAGAGCTACCCCAGTGAAAGACCGAGCATCATATTTTGCAATTCCCGAAAGTCATGCGAGGAGCTTGCAAAGTACCTGAAACTTTACTGATTTGGTGCTCGGTGAGAGATCTGAATGTGGCGATAACTCTCAGGAAGCTTGCAAAACCCTTGGAAGATCAAGACAAATCGTCAAAAATCAATGTTGTAGGTCGACATATTCCATCATATTCGCTTGACATTCCTCATCACAAAGCACGATGACAAGCTACAACATCTTTTGAAGCATAATATTGGCTTTTATCATGCTGCAATGGATGATAACAGTAGGTGAGTAGCTTTCGTAAACGTATACTATCAGTAGCTTTATGGCCGCACTATGAAGGGCTTCTATTTATCAAGAATTCAAGTCGGGAAAGATTCAAGTGTTATGGTAATTGCTCAGACGAGTTTCAGCTGTATGATATTTACGAGAAATCCATCGAACAGTTGCACGACTTCGTTCTTCGTTGATACTAATCTGGTAGATCAGAACTTGTTACCTGAGCCGTTTAATCATCACTGAATCTAGACAGCGAAATTGGTCATCATCAAGTCAACGCAAGTCTACATCGGTGAGGACGGTTTCGTTGAGTACTCACCGTCCGATATCTTGCGAATGGCTGGACGGGCCGGAAGGCATGGAGTCGACAATCACGGTATGGCCGTCATCATGACCAAATCCAAGATGGTCAAATTCTACGAAGAGCTATTTACGTGAGTAAGATGGCCAGATGGCCCAACCTGTCGACCTCTCTTCGTTATATTTGCGGATATTGTAGCAATCCAGAAATGGTTCCTATAAGAAGTGCAATGCATAGCAAACTTGCAGAATTTATCAACGGAGAAGTCATTCGTGGTGCAAGTATGTCGGTACATGCATCCTTGTAAATTTTTCACTACCTCCTTCTACTAGTCTACGACGTGGAAAGCGCTCTGTCTTGGCTACAAGTATGTTGTTATAGCCACCTTTTAGATTGATGATTATGACTTTGGACGACTAGCAATCATTTTTGATTCACGATATTCGGAAACAGCGAAATGACGAGTCCGACTCACATGCAAGAAATATATTGTCGCAAGTCTTGGATGACCTACTCGAAGAGGGTATGGTCACGCTGGCGAAGCAAGCAAATAAGGTTTGCAAAACGAATGTCGGAGAATTGATGAATCAATATTCGCTGGACCGTTCGACGATGAAACGGATTCGAGAGCTCGACGTCATAGACGTGACAACCACAACACTGTTGGAACTCTTGATGGCGTGTCATGGAGGGCAACATCCGCTACGGAGAAACGAGCGTCTTGATATTAGCGCATTAAGCAAACTTAGTTTGCGGTTTGCCGTCAGGACCGATACCTCAGTTTCTCAAGGACGAGGAAAATTATTCAAATACAACGTTCTTCTCCAGTCCGCTCTGGGAAGAATAGATATCAATGATACTGGTTTACAGCTCGAACGTGATGAGATAGTAGAAAATGCGAAACGTTTAATGACTGGTATTATTTCCCTTGATATTCAAATACTACCTCACAGAGTGCTTTGTCGCAGCCATCGTGGAATATTTGAGACACCGTCAGTTGGGTAAAAAGCTTTGGACAGCATACGATTTGTGGCGTACCATCTACTTACGTATTTGGAATACCAGAAACGACAGCACTGTCCTACGGCAGATCCATGGAGTAGTTGAATCAACAGAGAAAGATTTGCGTCGCATGCAGATACGGTCAATACAACAACTTGCAGTCGCAAATCCAGGGTACATGAGTGAGATTATGTGCAAAAGCATCAAGTTCTGTACAAGCTTGGTAACGCAAGCACAATCCATCGTCATTTTCAAAATTCAATCAATTATTCAACATGATCGTAAGAATTTGCAAATCAAAATTGGAAGTGAATGTGTCGGACCGATGGACCCCAGGAACACTAAGCAGACATGTTGCTTAATTGTGTTCTGTGGCAAGAAGCTCTTATCGTTTGATGACATGATCAAAGCTCCTACTACACTCTTAGCACCTATGCCATGCGAACTTATGATGAACGAATGGGTGCAGATACGATTGATGCATGAACAGTATGTTGGATTAGACGATTATATAAACCTACCATTGGAAACAAGTGGGTATGTCGAGTATGGTAGCCCATTCCTTGAGGGGATGCGGCAGCAGCGATCGCTGGAACGAGACAAGTTGAAGAAAGAGAAGCTTAGTCATCTCAAAGAGACGAAGAAATTCACAAAATATGTTAACGTCCTGACTGCACATCACACCAATGCAAAACAGCAAACTATCAGGCATTTTATGAAGCCTACGAAAATGATCTCTCCAGATCAACAACATGGTATTGTGACACCCCGAAAGCGCCATCGAAATTATAGCGACAAAATCAGCAGAGAATGTACCTTGAGAGACAGTCAAGAAAGGTATCGAAGCCCCGAATCTTCAAAAGCAGTCGATCCCTTTGCCTTTGTAAAATACGACCGAAGCAAGCCTAAACCTGTTCGTGCTGTGTGTGCATCAAGGCGTGGACGTCAAGAGAAGCCGAGCTCGTCGACCAAGAAAATGTGTCAGCTCCATCTCAACGTAGCAGTACCCACAGAAATGTTACAGAAAGAAAAAAGCATGGCTTCTTCCATAGCAGAACCGCAATTAGCCTGCTCACCTTTGAAGTTCGACCCTGGTTACCTTGATCACTCTAGTACGTCGCAATCACAGCAGTATAAATCTCAAACTATGAGCTCGTTTGCTATCTAAAGAAGCGAGGAAAATGCGTTTAGACGATAAAGATCTCCCTAACACTAAGATGATGCTCTGTGCAGGCTTGGATAAAAATCCATTTGCCCAATTTCGATATCAAAACCGAGATACAGGTAATTTACTCTGTTTCGTCAACAAAAGATAATGCCTCATTAATTCTGCGCTCTAGAGACTTCCGAGACCCAACAAAGGACAATTAGTAGCCAAGTTATATCTGAGACCGAATGCCACACACAAGAGCCGATGAAGCATCTTTCAGTCAGTGATGTGAGCGCGTCTTTGTGGTCGGTAGAAGATCTGCGTTCGGATGGAAATTTATTCAAGCAAGTTTATTTTGGTTGAATGGCGAATCCATCGTGACATGGAAAGCATAAACATTTTTCGTTGTCAAGACATCTGCAAGTAAAATTTTTTATTACTTGATCCATTACAATGAGCGACAACGTACATCAATGTGGTGCAGAAGATGCAAAAAACGGAATCACATTCATCGCAACTGCGAGCGCAACAAACCCCAATATTCTGCTCACAGTGATGACACTTTACGAGCGTCTGCATGGTATTTGACGTCTTGTTCATCTCGGGTCTTGTCATTGCATGATCGGAGCCTGAAAAGTATCGCCAAATCTGATGCTGTTGTGGCTCTTTTCTCAACTTACTTTTTCTCTGCACGTCCGTGTTCGGCTGACGACAGACGCCGCAACGCTGTACTCCCAAATTCCTTTTTACGTCGTCTGAAAACCTGTTTTCAGACCCTACATTCATCATCATCCTGCTGAATGCATCTACATGTTGGAGTCACACATAAGATGTAGCAAAAAGAAACATTTTGCCCTACTGATAGGTACTGTAGCATCACGATTTCGCTTTGTTCTTTGACCAGGTCGAGGACCCGAGTCGTCTAGACGAAGTTTTTTCAGTTTGTCTTCCCAATCAGCACAAAGGTTTTGGGTGCGACAATTTTCCATTGAATTCTTATTCACTGATGTCTGTCTGGGATCGGAGAAGTGAAACATTAGTACTCTACTGCTTGCTTCATGAGATCGTTTCATTCTATTATGTGCTTATAATCCGGCAAAAACTGAATATGCCGCAAGTTATCTGTCAATCAAGCACATTTCGCGCGCTTCAGGAAATGAGCTCTTTATCAACCAATCAAAAATGTCAGTGCTTCCATCTGCACAAGTACACCAATCGTTATAGCTCAAAGTTGAAGCAAATGGCCGAACGTACATTTTGATGGTACGATCCTTGCTTCCAGAAGCTACTTTGTCACCGTTGGGAGACCAGTCAAGCGCATATACCTCATCTGCATGCCCAGGTAACGTGACTTTAGCTTTTTTCAAGTCGGCTAATTCCCATACTTTGACTGTTGAATCTTTGCTTGCACTAACGATCAATCGACTGTCACTAGACCAGCAAACTTGATACACAGCTCCAACGTGCCCACTCAGAGTTGCGATAAATTTTCCCGTGTGGCCATTCCAGATTTTGACCTTTTTGTCAAAAGAAGCACTTGCAAAGTATCGTCCGTCTGGTGAAAAGCAGATATGATTCACTGGCTGGACATGACCGGTTAATCTCTCCAATGGCTTTTTATTCTCCTGCAGGCAAATATTAGATAACATCATATGCTTTTTCTTCTAGCTTACGGCTGGCTCCCAGAAAAATAATGTGTAATCGTCAGATCCTGAGACCAAGCGTTCCGGTTGATTCTTTCGTACATTCTGATATCGAGTCAGTGCTGCCTTATGCATCTGATCGCGACCTGAAAATGTCGTGTTTGCATGGTCAAATGGCCCCGTTCTGCACACATAATCGACATTCAGTGCTAATGAATTGATTCGGTGGCCATGTCCGGTCAAAGTACGAATGAGTTTGCCAGTGTGATCATCAGAATTCATTGCCCAAACTTTGATAGTGCGGTCTCTTGAAGCACTGTATAATAGTCCTTCACCTCCCCACTTGACGCACTCGACCGAGTCCACATGCCCAGAAAGAGACGCGATTTGGCGACCAGTACGTGCATTCCACACTTTGATCATGCTATCTTTGGAAGCACTTGCAAAGCGTTCGCAAGATGCGTTTGCATGCATTGGCTCCCAGCTAAGTGATGTGATCCACTGCTTATGACCCTTGATTGGCTGCCCGATTTGCTTTCCTGTCAAAGGGTCCCACAAACGCATTTCGCCAACTTTATCTCCTGATAAAAACCTTTCCCCATCAGGAGACCAAGCCGTGCAAAGCACATGATGCTTGTGACCACGGCCAGTGAATTTGGGTAAGCAAGTCGATGTGTCCCAGAAACGCACAGTAGCATCTCCACCTCCACTTGCAAGCTTCTTTCCATCTGGGCTGAAACTCACATGTAATATCGCTTCAGAGTGACCTTCAAGTGTATCGCTACATCGCGTCACTGGACGCACTCGAAACACAGCTAAAGGTTGAAATGTGATTGTCAGTGCTGCTTCCGTTGAGATACCCTGTGAAGCATTTCAACGTTGTAAAGGCGGTCAATAGATACTTCGAAATTACACTTGAAAGCAAACGTACCAATTGTTTGACAGTAATGTCAAGAGATTTGCTGATTTCGGTATCATTGACGTAGAAGGAATACGGTGTTTTCGTACTTCCGTTTTCTTGTAATTGATTCACCAGCTCTTCAAGTTGACATACGGTGGATGTCAGAGGAAGATCAATCTGCGGTCCAATTCTTGTTCCCTGAATAAAGACATTAGGCGCCACTCGATGGTCATTCGTTTACGAGAACAAACTTGCATCATCTTGCTGGAATTGAGCGATAATGGACATATTTGAGGATTTCCACTCTGAATCCTTGTTGTTTGCAGGGTTCAAGTCTTCTTTGGTTTCTGGATCCATTGCCACACAATGTTTCTTCCATGGTGGTACTTCCATCATCATTGGTGCCGGAATCGAGTGAATTACAAACCTAACTTATAGATATCTCGACATATGTCCGTTAACTTGTAAAGGTACCCTGACAGGATGCTTATTGCTTGTGTTGCTGTGGTCGGCGCAGCGGTAACATCGTGAATACTTTAATCAGACAGAGCACAATGAAGCTATCTCGCTGTTGTAGAATAACCCTTTATATTTACGCACATTCGACGAGGATGAGGACTTGACGTTTCATCATATCGTTCACGTCTCATTGGATCTGGTGGAAGAAAAGCTTCGTTCGTGGACTTCCGTCGCCGCTAAGAATGAAATGTATCTAGGATTTCTTTCACCGATTGAAGATTACCGTGTTTATGGATATATAACCAATACGAACATCAAACTCATTGCCGTATTGCAACGGCAACCAGCACGCGACTCGGAAATACGAACGGTTCGAGCAGTTTGTTGAGAGTCATTATCTATGAGGTTTGGCTGCTTACTAGAGTCATTTGTGTGTAGTTTCTCGAACAGGTACATAAGCTCTACGTGGACGTCATTTCGAATCCCTTTACACCGATTGGAGAGTGCATTTCGTCTGCGGAATTTGAAAAAGAATTGTGTAATTTGGTAGCGCAGCTCCATAACGCACACCACAGTAATCACCCATCAGCTTCATTGGCATCACAGGCTGCAGCATCGCCGAGTGCCATAGCTTCATCAGTTTGATTGTGAAAGTATGATCAATTTGCTAATGAGGTCATATTAGTGTACAATTACTCCTGCGGCCGACTTGTTTTTTCTTCTTCTTCGGAATCGTCTTCTGGATCGTCCAATTCCGGTAAAGGATACCTCAAAATAGCGGCGATTCCGCTCAGCTGTCCGAGCTTCTCGCCAGAAATGTGCATACTGCTAAAGAGCCGCACGTTGCCTCCGTGCTCCCGTACACTTTCAACCAGATCGATGTATCTTCTTCGAGTTTTAATTTCCTCTGATCTGAACAACTCATCAGTGATCATGAGAGTGTCAATGGCCAGTTGTTCGTCCGCTTTCATAATGTGTTTGTAGCCATAGTACGCACGATCTTGATCCTCGTGGAGCATTTTGAAAAAAGTATCTAGACACTTGACATCTTCTACAGCATTTGTATCCGCAACTTGGGATAACACAGCCTATTAAAGAACAAATCAGTAAGTCGGTGCACCATTCGATAGTCTCCAGTCCTACAACACGTACAGCGTCGTTCAAGACTTCATCCAGTGCGTGCTTGTGTCCCGATGATGAATGACATAATAGAAATTTACTCTTATTCTCTAGCAGTAATTTATCATCTTGTCGCACAGCCTGTTCCATCAAATACTTGTGAAAATCTTCCTTGACAAATCCCGGACTGGCAAGGATGACACATTTCAGCAGACTGAAATCAAAATGTCGCTTGATTGCTTGCATTACACTTTCGTAAAATTTGATGACACACTTGCCATGTGCGGTGCTACCAGTTCGCTTCTTTGCAATATTCATCTCTACCCGTGCTTTTATTACTGTCATGTGGCTTTTGATCAGACACAAATGTGCTAGACCAAGTTGCATAACCACAGCGCCAAGTTCAGCGGTTTTGGAAATATCACAAGCCATTTCAATTCGCTCCAATGACACGAGATCCCAGCACTCTTTAGTCAGTGTAAACTTTTGATTCATTTCCAAATCCAGAGTGTGATAGGCGCCCAGCTATGATGAAAAACGTTGGTAATGGATTTTGTCGATGTATTGCTTGTTCATCACCTACACGGACATGGGGATTTTCCATCACATTCTTTCCTTTGATACGAAGTGCACATTGCGTTGGGTCGAAATGAAATTCTTCGATCTACCACGGATAGTCTCAGTTGAGTCGATCAGATCAGAAAAGAGATAGCTCACTTGTATCTGGAGATTCAAGCGTACACGTTGGCTAGACGTGGACCCAGTTGCGCCTTCCTTTACGACCTACGAGCATGTTACAGCTTAGCATTTCCTTGGAAAATGCAAAGATTTGCAACTTTTCGTATGGTCGAGGTTTTGATCTGATCGGAAACTTGTATAAGATTATAGATATGCCACATGTCTTCGGATTCTTCTGCAAGGAGAATAACATGACCAGCTCCATCTTTCTCACCGATTTGTCGTTTGAGCAATTTCATGGAGCTTGTAAGCGTCTTTCACGCGTACCTTCGCGACACATTTCATTCAAATATTGTATTTGTGTTTCGCACGCATTATCAATGCAAGCGCACGAGTAAGCGCCTCTATATCAGTCAGAAATCAGAGCGACTGTGACATCATGCTGCTGTAAATCTTCACTTACATCTCAGCTTTGAACGCATATAGCGAGACGTCCATATGGAATCCAACAATATTTTGTCTGAAATAAACAACCTCGAAGTTTAGACTCCAATAGTCTATAAAGATTATCCTACATACTGATCACCTTGCGCCATCGTCTCTATAGACAAAAAAGTCGATTATACATCCTACTCGCCTGCGTGTCCATATATTTTGAGGCAACTACGGCTGGAACGTCGATCAATTCGAACAGTCCGAAAATCCTCTTCTGACGGAATGGGAATATTCCGAATTGATAACGGATTGAGTACTGCGCATTGCTTTTACTTCACAGCAGATCAAGGGCAGATTTAGGTCGGCTTTACGGAGAAAGTATTTAACAACACATTTTCAATATCTGTATATGACTATGTTCATATTCGTTGTAGAACATTGTAGCGAGAACGACACTTAATGGATGATTTAGGCCTATCACACAAACTTGGATTATTTTCATCCATTCATCTCCATTGCTCGGTACCCACTGTTTGATAACAAGATTCCGAGGCGCTTGTCAAATGCGATTTTCTGTCTAGATCTTCTTTCGGACAATCATAGAGGTCGATATTCGACAACTCAATACCGTGGAAATGACATGAGCTTAGATCCGTTGGTCGGCGCACAAAATGGATATGGTCAATTGCAACGAGAGGTCAAAGTCAATCCAACGGTGTCGCCCCCAAGAAGGATGTTATGTCATTTTCATCGCACAAACTATCGCTTGCAACAATTGAAACCCCGGTCTATGACAGCATCGTAGTTGAAAGAACGGTACGAACTTGCCGTGCATGGGCATGTTAATTACGCAAGTTGTGTCACGCACGCCTCTTACCATAGTTCACTTCAATTGAAGGACGCGAAACGCACGATACATATCCCTTCTTGATATCATTGATTGCGCGAGCCAGTTTCTACCACTTAAAATCCTTATATTCTTCACCCTAAAAAAGCCTTTCATTTCCTATATTACAACGTTCACTCTTCATTCCCTGTCGTTATATACGAAACAAGACCGGGAAAAACTGAAAGACGCTTTCTCTGCAAATGACCAGACGTACAACGAATTTTGGAACGCGCGCAGGGGCTGAAACTTGTGCAAGTGATTGTACAAAAATCAATGGCAATGACATGAAACACGATAGTATTACCGGTAATACCTCATCAGTCTCGCCGCGACTTGGGTATGCTCCAATGAATGGAACTAGCAATACTAATGATACTTGCGAGGATATTACAAATCCAGCCAGCTCTAAAGCTTCCCAGAGCTTCACATCTACGATATCAGGTTTGAATAATGCGACCAATACGTCACCAGGAACTGTATCTACCTCACAACCTCCCTCTAAACCAGCATCTTCCTGCTCTTCCTTGAATGCACCTCCAAGCGTTTCTGCGGTATGGGCGTACTTTGAAAAAGATACAATGGGAAATTCGATCTGTAAATTCTGCAATCGCGTCGTAAAGGGACACCATTCGTCCAATTTGTTATCACATTTAAGAACCGCTGGAAGAACAGACCCGTCACATCAGCAAGCGAATTTGATCTGTGAAGAACATCGCGAAAGTAAGCGGCACATTAAACGTCAGAAACTGACAGTTGCAATGGGACATGGGCTCGGAAATGTTACAGATGCAGCCGCACTTGCTGGATTGTCTACAAACGCTACTGCTGTTAATGCAGGTTCCAGTCTTGCGACTTCTTTAGGAGCGGGTCATAGTCCATATGCATATCGACATGCGCCCAATGCAATGGCTACAGCTGCATTTTATCAACAAGCTACAGTTGCTGCAGCCGCGGCGACGTTGACGCGCGAACAAAGAGAAGCGTTGGCAGTTGCGACACAATCGAGCGGAGCATTCACGCTTTTGTCTGGAAGTGTCAACCAGTCCTTTCCATTCAATCCCGATCAACTCAGCCAGGAATTAGGTACAAACCGTGTAGTATATGTGCTAATGAAATGTACCCCAATTCTAACACTCTTCTTTCGTGCGGCAAACACAGCTTTATTCTTATTGCTTGAGAATTTCCCACTTGAATTTGCAACTCGTACGGGATTTCACCATTTCATTCAGCAGCTTGTTGGCGATAAAACCGTTTCCATTCCATCCGAAGACGCGCTCAAGAAAAGTATCACAATTTTACAGGAAAGTTTGATACTGACGACCAAAATGCTGATTGCTCGTACCCGCGCTGTAAGTGTGCTTTGCGCTGTGATCATGCGATACTCATGCGCTTGCCTGTCGTTGGTTGGTTTTTGACCCACAGGTTGGAATATCAGTCGATTTGTGGCAACTCAAAGAAGTGCTTTTGGATTCGGAAGCATTCCTTGCTGTTTCGGTGCATTTTTCAGTCAATTTTCGTGAGTTTCATGTGGTTGTACATTGTGCACCAACGAAATGGTTAGACACTCAACGAAGAGTCGATTCTGCGTTTGTAGATGAGGTTATCGGCACTGTCGTTGACGTAAGTCTCATGGTTTTTAATTGCACATAATATCTCATATTTTGTGCCTCTGTAGCGTATTGGACTGCGTGACAAAGTCGTCGTCTACATTGAATCCGGTCACTTACAAAGAGGAAATATCTCATTATCTCAACAGTTCGACTCACTAGAATCGGAGTTGTCTCTGTCCGAGTCTCCGCATCTCTCGGTTGCTTTAGCACAGATTGATGATCATGGTGGCAGCGAGACACTCAAAGCCAGCATGTTTATCTCTTCATCCAAAAGCATCGAGCCGTGTCTGAGCAAATCTATTCTAAGCGAATCATTTAGTACAGAACTATTGGCAATCGAAGCCTTTGTCCATGCTCTTTCTAGTAACAATGCAGTGGATGCTCAGATCCGTCAACAAAGTCCAAAAGGTTTCGACTACAAGAGCATCTTACAAACAAGTGAGTCGGAAGCTTGGTCTGAAGATCCTTGGTTTTACGATTACTTGTACACGTTGCAAAGCCAAGTACGGAGAATGGAGCAACTTGCGGATACCTTTGCACTCAAACGTATTCCAAAGTATCCTTCAGAGTGGGTTACAATGTATCTGAAAAAGATGCGTCCTTTTCAAAGATACTGGGAGGCTTTACATGGAGATAAAAGCTCGTTCACCGGGAGCGATAAAGAATTCTTCAAGCATGGAATATCAAGTATTTCGACAATCGGAGCAGCGTTAGTTACATACGCAGAGAAACAAGCGATTGAAGAGGGAAGAGGAGGAACATCGGACGATTTGCATTGGGCTATTCTTTTTCGAAAATTGGAAAGCAGACTTCGTTTCAGTTTTTGTAGGCTACCTCGCATATGTTACGCAGCTACAATGCTCGATCCACGATATAAAGATCGCGAATATTGCTATGTTACAGTCAAAATAGACGTAGAGAACGGTCTCAAGTACCTTCGATCGCTCAGCGGATGGTCAAAGTCAGCTCAGACATCATTTCGCAATACGCAATCGGAACACGATCCCACCTCGGAGCTAAAGAATGGAGGATTTGATGGCATTTCCGATCCATTAGGCAAGTCAACTTATGACATAGCAGCGACTGGCGTCCCTCATGACGATGACGATGATTTACTATCTCATTTACCGTCTGCGAGCTCAGCACGAGACACTTTGTCGGATGAAAATGATTTTTTTGTCACTTGGGAAAAAGAATTAGGCACATACATGAACCTTCCAGTGGCCGAGCGAAACGTGGATCCCCTGTACTGGTGGCGACAGAATCAATTACGCTTTCCAATGTTGGCACCTTATGCTGAAGTATTGTTATCATTACCCGCTACAGCAACGCTTTCTTCATGCGAACGAGTAGAGATCGAGGACATCTTACTTCGTGCACAATCTCGGAATTACGACTTGGCTTCTACAGAGCTCATAGAAGCCTATTTATCCTTCCAGAAGAACAAAGCGTATGCGTTGGAATGGTTTGGCGCTGCAAACAGTCTGTCCTTTGGAAATCAACATAGTAATAGCAATAGTGGACCGACTCCGTTGACGCATCGTCATGATAATGTGGGAAGTAATGGAATGTCTTCAACTGGAAATGCTGGAGGAATGTTAGATCTGGATGGCTCAAGTGGTTCTTACAAAGACATTGAGAATGTTTGAGTCGACATGTTGCCAAACAAAGTAAATAATCATATCGGATGATTTACATCAGAGGCCATTGAACGAGCACACATATCACTGAGAAGGCTAAAATCAAGCCACCTGCGAGATACAAGTCGCTGCAGCAGTAGAAGACATCGTCAGCAGCCCATATTCGGAAGAGATAGCATTTGGTTCTTTTGCAAGTTTTCTAAAGTGTAATCTCTGGGTGTTTCTATAGGAAGTTGAAGGCACCTTAGAAGTCCTTGTTGGGTGGGTGCATCGCCATACAAAGTCTATATTGTTACAATGAAGAATTTTTGAGATTTGCTTCGTCACACGTTGTTGCTTTGGTCGTTCCTTGACCTGCAGAGAACACTTCTGTATAAATGTCACTGACCTGAGCATTCATGAAGAAAGCCCCCAAGGCGCCCAAATATCCTTCATGATGACAAAACCTAGCTTCCATTGTTCCTTTGGACCAAAAATCGATAGCGTATGCAAGTGTTCGGCTAGATATCTTGTTGTGTCGAAGGAAATTCCCGACAAAGTAGATTTGTTTCGTTTTGTACAAGCAGGAATTAAGGAATGCGATTTGGCCAATATTTTGAGTGATCATCACCAGCAATGCGCGTGCAAGATCGGCGTCACATACAGAATTACGTGCAGATATCATTTTGCCAAAACTGCTGGCTACTGTCGACGCTGGCAGGTCAAATTTATCGTACGCTCCACCGTAAATATCCCCCACACTCATATCAACAGTCGAATTTGTCCCATGGACACATACATCCAGCGCTTCATCATAACTCTTACATTTTGTGAGTAAGCGACACAGACCCCAATACGTTCCACCTCCAATGCTACTTCCACTGACGCGGTCAAAATTTTCGGGACCTTTGACATGTAGTATGCTCACGCCTGAGCCAATGCTGACAAGGAGGTAAGGAAATACTTTGTCTTGATCGAAAGGTACCGTACGCACTCGTGATGCAGAAAACGACTCAAGATCCATATCCTGCATCGAGATGTTGCAGTGGACACAAGACAGCGATTTTGATGAATACAGAACGAACCTCAAATGTGAATACTTCATCGGGTACAGTTGCCAGCAGTAAGTTGAGCCCACGAAGTATGCATTCGATCTCATCATACTTTTTGAGTTCAATGGCTGCCATGTCAGAAAACAATTGCGCATACTGCAAGAATACACAAAAGGATATCGTCATACTAGCTCCAAGGAGGAAAATAGGTAGCTCTCACTTTATAAGCTCCACCGCCCGTGCATGGAAGAATACGCAAAGACTGATTCAGTCCATGCTCAGAAATCAAGCTGATCGCCTCGGCCGTGTAATTGGACTCAAATCGGATGAAATGGAACGTCTGCATTCCATACAATCGGATCAAACGATGACACAGCGCAACAATTTGGCAAACGTACACCTTCAAATTCCTTCAAATGCATATGAAGACGGACGTCACGCACACCAGTTTGACCGAAATGCTCGTTCTCATTGACAAATTTATTCATTTCACCCCGAACGACCTCCAACGACGGCGAACGGGATCGTTTGGGATTGGCGTCTGTACACTTTTCTGATTCAACTGGATGGTGTTTTTCTAGGTAAACCACCTTGGCCAAGGTGCCGCCAATATCCATGCCAAAGTATTTGCCCAAGTCTGATCTACCAGTGCACACGATTCGCTATGAGCAATGACATAAAAATGACGTGAAGACGTACTGCTCAGAGATACGTTTGAACAGTATCTTTCGACGCCATTGCGACTTTCTGTGCTTATTACGTAGATACGACAGATACAAGATAGAGGAAGAAAAAAACAGAAAAGCGCTCGTTATCCATTTCGATGTGGTCGGCGCTTTTGCCATGTGAATCGAATGAATCATGCAATACTTTGCGTAAGTACGGATACGAAGGATCGATGGCTGTGCGCTGATCGCACAACAAAGCAGTCACTAAGATAGAAAGTTTTAATCATAGAAGGATTGTTTTGTTACAAAAAAGGGTGTTGAGTGTCTTCGATTCTAGCGTACTTATGTAGTATGCGTTGATGTGGCGCGAAGAGCTCCAATTCCCGCCATATGTATTGATATAAAGAATACTGTACACAAGTATAAATACAATCACGAGCATGACAGCGAAATGTACGCCAGCAGAAGTTTTCGTTGTATGTTTCTCAGAAAGAATCTTCCGCTAACAACGTATGCAAACATAATACTAGCAAATGCAAAAGTTCGTGGGGGGAATCAGAGTTCAATCAAGTACGAATCTTAATAACTTTCGAGATGTTTTGCTTATAAGGCACTTTAGATCTTTTTTCAACGTGAGCTCACAGGCCGGAGATCGAATCAAAGGGATCTCCAAAGATACAGAAACATCTCAGAAGCCTCCAAAGCGTACATGTGATGACAGCACTCCTATTACGGCTCGAAACAGCTGCTCCCAAGACTCGTTGTCTTCGATCACGAATCTAGAAGAAATAGGTGCTACAGTTAGAGAAGAAGGCAACGGGAACGCAAAAAAAGGGCTAAAGACGAATGCGCGAGAATGTAATTCTCGATACCGAAAGTGGTTCATTTCAGTCTGATACCAGCTTTTGTGTAGCAACCAGTAATCGCAAACGTTTACGTCAATACGATACACTGGAATCAAGTGAAAACGCTTCATCAGATTCGGATGTCGAGTTTCTATCCTCATCAAAGTGCTGCCCAGCTGTCATTATCGGTAATCAGCTGGAAAAAGAAACGAAGAAAGCAACTTCAAGAAAAAGTGAAACTTTCGATGACGATGTGGAGTGTAATATTACCACTACAAGCAACGGCATTAGCATGGATTGTCTGGCCACTGATGTTTCAAAGACGACCGAACTTGTATCTGTTACCGATTCTCAGACAACAACTCCGCTGATGTACGCATCACTGGCTACCCTTCTAAATCAAATCGAGAAAGATACTTCGCGGCTCGTGATTCAGGATCGAACTACTTCATTTTATCGCAATCTCATTGAAAAATCTCCACAGGATCTGGTACCATGCATATATCTTTGTTTAGGAACCGATCTAGCACCACCTTACGAAAATATCAAAATTGGGGTCGGAGACGCTATTCTGATGAAAGCAATCGGCGAAGCTACTGGGACAAGTCTCAAATTTGTGAAAGAAATGTATCAAAAAGAAGGTGATCTGGGTCAAGTAGCTCAGAAAGCCCGATGTAAACAGAACACGCTGCAAGGCTTTACATCAAATACTCGACAAAAGAACGCTTTTCTTAGCGTAAGTGACGTATACTCTCAATTCAAGAAAATAGCAATGTTAGCCGGCAATCAATCACAACAGCAAAAGTGCACCATGATCAAATATTTACTTGTGAAATGTCAAAATGAAGGGGAGAAAGATCAGAGTGAAGCCGCGAAATTTATTATACGTGGGCTCCAAGGAAAATTACGGATTGGTCTAGCGGAAAAGTCGATTGTGACCGCATTGACGTATGCATTTATGAAAGAGTCGGAACGAAGTGATCGTCAGAAACAACAAATGGCGCTTACCTATGTGAAGAAGGCTTTTGCCGAACGTCCAAGCTTTGATGCACTGGTTGAAGCATTTTTCCACGTGCAAAAAGAAAGATCGTCTTTATGGCTCAAAACACCACGAGACTTTGAGTCTATTGCTTCCCGTTGTATTCTGACACCAGGTACTCCGATTGCGCCGATGCTGGCAAGACCTACAAAGACGTATTCAATGGTTTTTGATCGATTCCAAGGAAAACCATTCACCTGTGAGTACAAATATGATGGAGAGCGTGCACAAATCCATCTCGAGTCACGCGCGCAACAAAAAGTGTGCATTTTTTCCCGAAATTTTGAGAACACAACAGAACGCTTTCCGGATGTAAGATCAAAGTTTCTGGATGCAATCTCGGGGTCCGAAACGCTCAAAAACTGCATAATTGATGCGGAGATTGTCGCAATCGATCGCACCACTCGGAAGAGATTACCATTTCAAGTTCTCAGTACGCGTTCACGCAAGGTGAGAATCATTCATACTTTCCTTTTGAGTGCTAAAAATGACACTTTTGCTATCAACAGAATGTTCGTATTGAGGACATCAAAGTGGCTGTGTGCGTGTACGCTTTTGACTTGCTGTACCTCAATGGGGAGTCCTTACTCTCGAAACCTCTGCGTCAACGACGCGAAAAATTGCATGCTCTATTCCAGCCTCAAGATGGTTCTTTTGAATATGTTCAGTGCATGGATGTGACCGATACAATGCACGATAATGATTCCGATGCACTTGAGGAAGCGATCGGTCAGATTCGGTCGTTCCTAGAAAAAGCTACCGACGAACACTGTGAGGGTCTTATGGTGAAGACGCTTGATGAGGATGCCACCTACGAACCAGCAAATCGTTCTCACAAGTGGTTGAAAGTAAAAAAAGATTATCTCGATGGTATTGGTGATTCGACAGATCTCATTCCGATCGGTGCGTTCCATGGCCGTGGTAAACGTACTGGAGTTTATGGGGCCTACCTACTTGCCTGCTATGATCCTGATGTCGACATGTATCAGTGCATCACAAAGCTTGGTACGGGACTGTCAGACGAGATGCTGAAAGACTTGCATGCACAGCTTCAAAGCAAAAAGGTGGAACAAATACCCCGTGAGTATGTAGTCACCGACAATATCAAACCAGATGTCTGGTTTGAGCCGAGCTGCGTGTGGGAAATTCTGGGGGCAGATTTATCTATTTCTCCCAAATATACTGCCGCTATGGGTTTGATCGCGCGTGATAAGGGAATCTCTTTGCGATTTCCGCGATTCATACGGGCGCGTGATGATAAAAAGCCAACAGAAGCTACTACAGCGGCACAGGTAACGTAATGTACATCACTTCTCGCAGTACATTTTTGAGAGCGATCGTTGTGTAGATTGCGGATTTGTATCGGGCACAAGGACTCGCAACAGTGTCAGCAGAAATCGATGCCGATGACGACGATTACCTAATTTAAGTCAGCTCTATCTCCAATGCATCCTTTACTGCAGGAAAGTATTTTAATATACAGGCCACGAGATTGGTCTTGGAAGAAATGGGTGTGTGTTGTCATTTTGTGGAAACTTGCTAAATACTTGCGCAAGAAATTGGGCCATAAAACGTTCTAAGACTGAAACTTGGTAAAATATGAGCTCGTGGATATAGGCACATGCAAGCATGTAAAAGAGCGACAAGCATCGACAGACCTTCAAACATGTGACGATCGCTTCATCGCCTATCTCTAGTCAAAATTGACCATTATGACTAATTTTCCAAGTGACTGATGTATGCTTCACTATCTTTTTTGATTGAAAGAATGTAAAATATTTCATTCTTCCGACCCAATGTCGTCAGCCATTTCAGTCTAATTTTTTACATTTGATGGTACTGTGCGTCTCACCATAACAATACTTCATGTATCCATACTGACTTCAATCAGGAAAGACAAGAGCATTCACATTCACTTCTGATGCTACCATGAACATCTTGCAAGATCGTTTATGAAAGGATTTCGACAGAAAAAGCATCATTAAGAAGGCACGAACATGGCAGTCGTGCCATTCTTGTCATCCCGCTAATGATAGTGGGGACGCAATAGCTACTCAAATATCACAACATCACAAAATAATTTTCACTGAGCTTATAAATTCTTCGTTCTTTTCTCATGTCAATGAAGCCCATCAAAGTTCCCAAATTCCTGAAAGCTCTTTACCGAATGTTGGCAACTGAGGATCCAAATATAATCTCGTGGTCATCCGATGGGCATTTCTTCCAAATATACGACATTACAAGATTGGAGAAAGAAATTCTTTCCAAGTATTTCAAGCATAACAACTTTTCCAGTTTCCAACGCCAGCTTAATAATTTCGGTTTTCGAAAGTGGACGAAAACAAGAGCAAATGTGTGCACTTTCAGTCATGATACCCTGCGTCGATGCGAGCCAGGAGAATTGACTTTGTATATATTTGGAATGAAACCTTCCATGGAAAGCTTCGGATGTGAAAAAGATGACGACGAGCTCCTATCAACTCTTACAGAAGAAGAGTTGGACCAATTACTAAATCTTTCGCCTTTGCTTAATCCAACCAAAGGTAATGAGATACAAACCTCTGATATCATGTATGGTGTCAAATTATGAGATACGCTCAGCATAGAGCTTTCTTCCGTATCAATATACCATGTTCACATAGCCATATACATTACCATCACACAGTAATACTACCAGTAATAAAGTCTTTATTACAAAAGTACTTGCATGAGTCATCTCTATCTAGTCACAACTTGAGTTTCTTACGTAAGGCTACCAATACAACGCGAAAGATGCACACATGTGTTCACCACCAAGATAATCGAAATTAAAATACACAAGAGTGAGTCTACTCGAGCCCCTTAAACCTCAAAAGCGATCTGATCCCATCTGAGACACTATTGCTATATCAAGGATCGATGGCTTCTGATGAATGACCACTATTATGCTAGTCAAAGAGATTAGCCAAGGAGATAATGTGCATTAATGTAGACCGCCGCGTTTCGAGTGAGTCACAGCATGAGCGTTTTCTCATAATTTTCCTGCAAAAGCTATCGAACTAGCGTCAAATGTGACACCACAGAATGATTAGGGTCATCTAGAAGAGTTGATGCTTTTTTGTAATCGTGATACTTGAAAGACTTAGCTGACTTGACTCTTCGCGGCTGCATTAGCACAAAATTCGTTGGAGATGTCAGCTTATTAGAAATTGTCTTGCGGCTGAAAGGCCTATGAGGTGCTTTTCCAGCAGCAAGATCGAATTTAACTGCAAACAAGAAGCCACCTTATCGAGAGGGCAATGGAGGAAGAAAACTGTATCATGAGAGCTATAGCAGTATTGGTGAACTAGAATGACGTCGCATTATGAGTATATAATCCCCGAGATTTATCAAGTATTAGTTTTTACATTTCAGAAATTGAATGCGTCGTATTGAACTCGACAGTCAGCTCGAGAGTCCCACTCCCAATTCTTATGCAAGGGTGCGAGAGATCGTCAATGTTTTGTTTGATACATTCTATCCCTATTTCAATGAGTTGCACATTTTGTACGCTTTGAATCGTATTTATATTTTATGTGTTAAAAGACGGTATGGGGTTATAGCTGAGTACTGATCCTTCGCCACTAGTGCGGCCTATAGACGGATACAGCGTTCACAGAAATTGATCAGAGCAAAATCACAATTGCTGGAGTCGATTGTTGCTGTACAGCACATTTATAAGCTTTGGCGGCACTCTGAGCCCGATATAAGACGAGCCAAGGAAGAGTAACGCCCATGGTCCTTTTTTCTGATGATAATCCCTGTCTTTGTTGACGCATGCAGCATGATCTGGCTTTTTCGACTTCGTTATGATGTGAGGAAAGGTAAAAATCGAACATGTTTATCGATTTGAACCAGCACTACATTCAGTTGGAGGCACATGGCTTGGTCGTAATGGATGTATACACTAACGAAGCAGATGTCAAAGAGGAATTTAAATCACAGGAAGATGACGCACAAACGGGGGGGAAGTGTTAGATCTTGAGGTAACCATGCGATAAGTCTAGACACAAGGGTCATCGAACGAGAAAGAAGACTCTGCTCCCAAATACTCTTCTGTGTCATCTTCTCATCTGACTCTTGGCACTTTGGATATTCAGCAACAAGGCCTAACATTCTAGGTCCGTGACACCCAACAAACCACATGCGCACAAGTATAGAAAAATTATTCTTAGTCATTCTGAAGTTCGACGTGAAAGTCTTAGACTCGCGAACTCATGTTACGATTGCTGATATTATATTTGTGTCATCTCATCACCTATTTTATCTGGTCGTCTACACCTTGGTCCTACATTTCTGCTACCCGATGCTGTCAGTCTTTTTTGGAAAAGGTTTTTTGGCAGCTACATCATAATCTTACCTGTACTCTTGTCTATCTGATCCATGGGAATTCCATGTGATTTGGGGCGATCATGTAGACAAATCAAATTTCCAAAGAGAGAGCTATACTCCTCAAATGATTGTCTCACTAGAATAATCGAAGAAGCATCAAAGCTGCAAGAAAGAAAAGCGAGAGATGCAATCGTGCAGATTATTTGCGTTGATGTAATTAAAGTTTTCTTCTGCACTAGCTCAAATTCAGTCGGGTTGTGTTTTCTCATTACCAATGCTAAATTTGATCTTGACTCGACAAATAAACTGCCTATGATCCATCATCGTTCAGTTGATGCATTCACATCTCTTAGAAATCTCATCAAGCAATCCTTAGGAAGCACTTTAGCAACTCTCCTCCATGAATATAGAATACACTTGGATTGCCATTCAGCAAATCAACCAACTAACATAGCTTTGCCATATGTTCCCGACTAGAGAATCAAAACCTCATTTTTATTGTTGAATTTGGATTGTAACGATGGAATATCCGTGACATTATTGAATACAAAGATTTGTCAGGAATAAAAATCAAGGAGCGAAAGCCATTGCGAAACAAGTTCAAGAGTACCGCTTTCAGCAGCGACTATAATAATAGCTGTCTTCATAGGACGAAGTATGACTGCTGTTTCTTGTAATAAATGTGCTTGCATTTCTGATGCATAATGCTGCACGAGATCTTTATGAAAGGCCCAACTCGAACTCTTGAGTTCATTACCCTTCAATCTGAGCAGCAGTTCTGACAGGATTCCCAAGACTCAAAACATGAGATCATGCAAGAATAATTTGGAGCGAAGTTGTATGGAATGTGTATGTCCTATTAATTGAGATCGAGAACACCCTTTTGCATCGATCAGATACCTGTCTCTCAAGAATCTGCGACATCGAATTACGACTCGCACGCGAGGATTTGAAGCAAAAAAAATCTGTGTACGTTATGGATACTCGCACAAGACCGCGCCGTATGAAAAAGGTGTCCGGTAAACTTGCAGTAGCCAGGAAAAACTCAATTAGGTCAAAAAGACAGTTAGGAGAAAGCGAGAGCTAGAATTATTGCATAGACTTGATGCAGCCGCACGAGCATTCTTGATTATAATTGCAATGGCAAGTCCTGGTCATCATTCCGTTAAATGCGAAAACTTAGTTCGCCCGTTGATCTATTTGAACATCATATTTCAAGGCTGAGCTCAAATGATTATACCATCTAGTGGACTGATCTCAACTTCTAGAATTTTTGCCTGACTGTAATTCTTGAGACGGGAAGAGGTAACGTTGTGAGAAAACCTCTGATAGAGCCGAGAAATCCAAATCAGACCTATTTACCGGAAGAGCAAAATGTAGCTATGAGCGTGCTTGTAAAGCCAGTAATCGTATACCATGATTACCGGGTCACAATCAAGTTGAACCATCATCGATAGTGGCGATAAAGAAAGCAGCCAGAGATGCTTAATCGTGAAAGGCGTCGGGAAATCATCATTCAGCATATCAATCTGAATTCAACTTCTTTAAGGAGATTCTCTCCTTCCTTTATCATCCTAAAGCCCCCTACCTTCAAGAACTCGTTCATTAGTTCGACGACCGACAATTTCTACCGACATTCACTGCAGAAATCGTCTCAAAAATTCTCTAACCAATGACACAACAATAAATCCTTTTTTTCGATGCGGATGAGCCTCTTTTTTATCTTTGGTCAATTTAGAGCTTCCATGAATTGTACCTTTCAAGGAAAATCAAGGGCAGCTTATTATTCACATTAGGACCAAGCTGTTTTTCTCACAGCAAACCCTAAGAAAATTTAACGAGCCTATCGCTCGCATGCCGTAGAAAGAATGCCAACGCAAATGCTCAAATCCGTTCAAGAAAAATTTTCTGAAGAAATATATCGAAAGAAACGAAGTGGGATCCGGATTCACATTTATTCGCGAATTCCGCCGAGTCCACGACTAAGGCTCAATCATTCGACTACAATAACACCATGCAGGTCCGATTGTGGGGATTTGTCGCATCAACAATTCCCTCTTTTGACACTAATGGTAAGTCGTCAAGCATACATGCAGCCTGCAACGGCGTTCTTGTGCGAAGATATCTTCAACAAATAAATGCTTACGACCCTACTTCCCAGAGTACTATTGGGAAGGGCTTCAACACTATCAGTGTTCGCTCGTTACATGCAATACTATGATGAATCTATCGATATGAATTCCATGAATATGAGGGTTTCATCGGATGATGAGCTCTCATCTACCGAGCAAAAACTCATTCTCATTGGAATGGTAGAGTTGTTACAACTTTGGTGACACTAGAATTGGTCAATAGTTCTACTACTTACCACGCTCGTTCAGTCTCCTGTAAGTAACACCAGAAAGATCGAAACCAGTGAAATATCATAATCGAGCCGATTATACTTCACTTGTTCCTGTTCAGAAGAAGCTTCAGATAAGTTTATTAGCCGTAACGTCGTGGACGATACGACATATTTAGTGATCCCATCTAGTATTGGCAACATCTCTTTCCCTTTATCGGTCAGAACGTGGTGCACAAATAACCTTGGGGTATATTACCTTCATCGGAATCACGAATATTTGTTTTGGTTGACTTCATGGGCACATTGTCGCTCTGTTCACTTCATATAACTTTCATGCGTTCATTTACTCGCCTTCGGTCCAAGAATTCAAACAGAATGTCTTGACGTAGTGCGGATAGCCGTACATGACCACGAGAATGGCATAACATGGCAATCACTTATTTGTCCAGGATAAATAGGTGCGCGAAAATAACATCCTTGAGTTTCTTCATCTCTTTGTCATAAGCTTTGTGAGGTGTTTTCTGAGTTGCTTGCCAAGTAACAATCCACGTAGCCAATGCTTCCCCGGCTCTCGAGCATTACGCCCTTAGCCATCGCACGACCAACCCTCAGCCGAATAAGTCCCTCGTGCCAGAAAGCAATGTATGGGACACCCTTCGTAACAGCAAGACTAGCAAGTACTTGCTTCTTGCCTCTCCCTTTACTTATCTTGTTCCCAGCACTGCCAATATTATGAGTAGTGAGCATCATAAGTTCTTTTTGTGTGGTGTTCGGATCACACCTGCCTCGTCCTTCATCACTTCAAACAAACGCGCATTGTTGCACGTCTTTTGGAGGCCTTGGCCAGGCGCGATAATAGGTTAGAAAAGATTGCAGCTAGCTGCTGGGGCGTACAACACGTCTTCGATCAGCACAGCTACAATTTGCTCGACAATCATCACTTCAATAAAAAATAGGTTCAAATTCTTCTGCTTAGGTATCAGCACCGTCACGAGCCCCGAAATTGTCAGGCTCTGTGATGAACAGGGCTGAGTGAAAGGAAAATTTTTAGCCTAAGCCCTGTCCTATACTTTCATTGCTGGACGCCGATCTGCAATTCTCTGATTGACTTCCTCCTTCTAACATAATTATTTCTGCGCCATCTTTCGTACATCATGATGTCACGCAGACTCTGATAACCGCTTCCCGTCGCTGTCATTACATAATTCATAATATTTGAATTCTTTTTGCACGCTGTAATGGTGCATTTGATCCCGAGTCAAAGTACCATCGACAAGGTTCAGATCCTTCATTGACTAGCGTGGGGATTTCTTCCAACATAATTTCACGTTTCTATGTGTTCTTCGCTCGCCATCCGTATCATGACAATATGTCCAAACAATCACGCTTGAAACGATCTCCACTACAATACATACACCGCTCTGATAGCTGGTGCCGTGTTCTGCATACTCCGGCTTTTCTTGAGTTGCCTGTTACCAAAATCTTGAATTTTTCAGTCTAAGACTTCACAACATGCGATCGATTCACGGGTCAGCCCAAATCTACAAGTTGATTATGATATTGTAATGAGAGCTCCGTACGTTTCCCATTCCCCTTAGGTGAGTTCTGTGTACCTCGCGCCATTAGCAATACAACATTTTCACAGTCACAGCCGGTTCAGTCTTATTCTTCAAGACAATATCATTTCACCTCGCAACTCAATGCCAGTACTTTTCATCATCACTTGCTTCGCAAGCTTCGTGGAAATCGAGCCTTGGATTATCTTATCCTTCAGCTCATCTTCAGACCTTTTTTGCCAGTAGGATTCTGTTCGAATAAGCTTTCCACAAACGCATTGGTCATGGTCTACTTTGAAAACTCTAGTCGCCCCAGTTTCAGCATATGAGAGTTCCCACTGATACAATTGTAAAGTCTTCACGCTTTCTTCGTCGCCATCCGAGTCTAAAGATGACGACATGCTTGACCTTATATGTCGAAGCGGTCGCGTTGCACCGCGTAGTCTCAAAAAGATCACACTCACAAAGAACTTGTTGGGTTCAAGGCAAATTCGGGGCCCCACAATGCGCCTATATCACGCTGCTGTATTTCTACGACTCTTTGTGTAAACTATAAGACGTCCTCAACTTCCTACCTACGGAGATGCGTATTCCGGCACATGGAAGCTTGCAAACGTCAGTTCGCAGCTTGATTTCCTGACCAGTCCTTGTACGAAATTATGAGGATGACTTTCAGAGAAGTTCCGAGGCTTCTACGGCTACTTCTGTGAACAGAAAGCTCCCTTGTAAAACAAAATCATTCAGTCAAGCCAATCCAGCCAGATCGTATCCATCAATTACCATGCGCAACAAGAGACTTGCAACAAATAGTATCGCACCCGCTTAGATCCTCTTATACGTTGAGAAGGATCGTGTGTCATGAAGCCAACACCGCTGTGGGGCTGCCTAAAAGGGGCTGTCCTGAGTGCGACGCTTGATCACGATGGCTCGAGAAAGAGACCTCCTCAAGTAGATTGACATAGTGGTGGTGGCTCAGTTATAATCGGATTAGCATGTGGCATCATTCATAATGGCCAACAAATAACATGGCCGGAGGGACGATAGTCGGCCATTTATCACATGTACACCCAAATACGTAATGCGTTCCTTGTACATCAAGCCGGATTTGTCTTCTTGCAAAACTGAAAAGCTTTGTTCTCGTGAAGACGACGATTTGCGGCTCAAAGATAAGATCTGGTCAGTAGCATTCAAGACTTTAATCTTATCGACAACATTTGGGGAATGCAAGAATCGACCGTGTTTGTGAATTGATCATCAAATTGACTACGTCGATCTTTCATACCAGTGGTCAGATTTGGATCACTCCTACAGTTGTAATGGAGTGCTTCGAGTGATGAGCGCTAGTTCCTAGCAATAACGCCTTGTGGTATACCGCACGAACTCTCAAAAGAATTTTGATGAATAACTGTCAATGATCTTTGACCAGGCATGTAAAATACAATTCTCTAATTCTCCTATTTCCCAGAATCTGTTGCCTTGATCTTTGCGTCTATATCGTCCCATTTTTTATTCTTCGTGCTGAACAGCCGTGCTGCTCTCTGCTCCAAGTTTCCTCTACGATACACATGCACATTAGTATAGAGCTCATCGATGAAGAAAAAATACAACCGACCCGCATTTGAGCCCACGTCTTCTTAATATATCCTTGAGTCTTTCGAGACCTAATTGTTCCAGATGTTTGGCAGTGCTATATTTGCTCCAGTCTACAAAATCTTCCTTTGCTGCAACTGATGTTGCATCTATTTTGCCCATACTTTTATCTCCCTGTTGTTGCATATCTGATTTAGTTGGAAATGATATAGTATCGTGGAGCGAACTATCCTCGATGTTTTGAGAAATCTGTACGCTTCTTTGCACTGGAAAGTATCCGTCAGGAAGAAATTGCATTGGCTGGCCTCCAATATTCATCAATAATATTTGTTTATCTTCAGCACTCACAGCCGGGTATATCATTTCATTTGCTCCAGCTTTGTGAATTTTCTCAAAAGCCACACCCAAGGACTTTCCATTTTTTGTATAACAAATGCATCCCTTCACCAAATCAATCATGCAGCCAATAATATCCCCAGCATCCCAATGTTGCCCATATTCCTTATCTTTACCATCAGTCCATTTCAGCATCCTACATCCATCGTAAGCCCAAGATCGCACATGGTCTCCAACTCCATCACCATCTTCCGAGTCGGTGTGAAATGAGTCACCAGCCCAGCCAACTTGGATTACACCGTCAGTGATCAGTTTGACTTCGTAGTACCATTTACCATCTTTATAGGAGTACGATGATGCAGTTGCTGTACCAAAGTTACTTGTGCCTCGAACCTCACAGAGACCATAACGAAACGTCAGAGAAAGACTATCATCGACAGATTCAAGCCACGGTGTTCTATCGTTCAGCACTCTATCAACATCATAAGTGCTACTCGATTCTTGCTTGTTTTTTCTTCCATTAGCCTTTCCACGGCGTAATAAACCTTGCTGTATAGCATCATCTAAGTCATTTCTCATGTCCTTTTCGTACTCAATGTATCGACGTAACTTGCATTGTTTCTCACGATCTTTTTCTTCTTTCTTAACCCTCTTGTGTTCTGTCAACTGTATGCCACGAAGCTCTTCTTCTCCATGAGCGAAATCACATTGTCGCCCCCGGGGACAGCCCCACCATCTCGGTGCATCCTTCGGTGGTTCCTTTCCATCAAGACGTGCTTTGACCCAGTTTTGACACATTTTTGTGTTTCGTTGTCGCTTCATGTGTGATTTTTTGATTCCTTCACTCCAGGACGGCGTCGGGAGATACCACCCGGGGATCCCGCTGGGCGTGTCTTCCTCTAAAAGCTCTCTTTCTGAGATTCCAAGATTTTTGTGTTGTTCTCTGATATCTTCTTCTTCTTTCCACTTTTGTATGGCCAACTCTTGGTTAACATGCCGCAAGCGACGGCCATTTAAGTCTCGGCACGCACCAAAGTCTCTTGTCGACTTGGAGCCAGATCCTTTGCCCATACTTCGGAGCATTGCTCCAAATCCACCTTTTCCTCCCAGCAATCCTCTTGACAAACGCGCTCGTATAATGGAAGGAAGAGGAGGCAGATGTGCATCATTGGCAAGTTTGTACCCATTTACATATAGTTCAATCATGTAAGCTGGTACGCCTTCTCTCTCTTCCACGAATGATTTTACATATTTAGTCGTAGCTAGAGAAGAGGGAATTGAAATACAAAGCGTGCGATTAAAATGCACCAAAAGTTCGAGTAGCTCCATGATGGAGGTATTGGAATTGATTATTTAGTGTGCTGTACCTCGCATTAGGCTGCTGCAAAAGTCATGGAATTAAAGGCTATCTCCAACACAACAGCATCGTGTACCTTATATTACAGCAATTTATATCTTCTAGTATCTTGCATACGTGTAGATAGGCTACTGATCCGCCACTCTCCTCTTGTGGTCAAGAAATCTTATTCCTGATGTTTTAGTACCTGCTCCACGATATGATCGCATTGCAGTATTTCTTCCGCCCTGACAAGATCGCTTTTTAGTTCCCGTCTACGGAACCTGAAAAACTTCCACGTTTGATTTGAGCTCTTTTTGTCTAAACTATCCTCGCATTTGTCCAATTTGTCTGCTACTGGTGGAGGATCCCTTACCTCTCCCGTAGACACCAGTTGTTCTGATTTTGAACGCAATCGTGTGTCTACATTCTCCAAGGATGAAGCTACAGCAATCGATTCACGTTGCTTGTGCATTGTCGATCGGTCTGCAGTCATGTTCTTCAACTCGGTCAAGTTATCTGCTAAAAGTTTCATCTTTTCTTTATCTGTGTCCGTCGCTTCTTCAAAATGTAGTGTGATGCTGAATGCGGACGAATACTTACGATGGCCCTTCTTGATATCCCTAGCGATCTCGTCGATTTCATGTTTATTCAATCTCAATTTCAGCGTACTGTGATTGATAAATGACGTGTGTATCCAAAACTGCCCAAACGATTTCCCGGAGCGATGGTGTAACGAAAACTTGCTCTCTCCACATACAAGTAGACGCTTACATTTCATTGACATGGAGACTACAGAAGCGGAATGGGCTGCTTGATAGGGTTCTGTGGGTTGCTGAGTACCAGAAAAAAAAGAAGGCTTCTTATCTCCTTGTTTTGGTACAGAGTTGATATAAGGAGAAGCATCCGATCTCCTGGGTGTTGTGGGTGCTGAAGAAGGCCAATCTTTAGGGGGTATCGAGAAACCTTGACGAAGCATGTATGGTCTGGGACTGGCAGTCAATTTCTTGGTATTGGTGCCTGAAGAAAGTAGATTGCTATCTTCAGCTTGTGCTGTCGTGAAGAGACAAGGAAGATCATAGCGCATTTCTGGATTGACTAACTTTGTGCTAAAGCGGCGAGATGACTGAATTCGCATTCCTTCGAGCGTGCAGCATCTGATACGAATACGAGGATCAATGGGCCGACTTTTATAGACCCCATCAATGGTTATCATGACCAAGACGAGTGGTTTCGGTGATGGCAAAATCGGTGTGATACGAGATAGAGGGGAGCGCTTTCCGCCAACCATAGCTTCCCAAGATTGGTGATAGTCTTCCAGTGACATAGAATGCTCCCTTTGCTCAAGCTCATCACCACCTTGAAAGTCAAGTGAACCGTACTCAACGTTCAGATCCCGCTGTTGATACATTCCTCGACACATTGCAGCGAAATATGCAACAAAACGTCTTTGACTGGGAATCGTGACCCCTTCCCGCTTCAAAGATCGTGCGGCCGCAAAATGCGTGAGTGCTCCATGAGGTGTCTTCCAAATTCCCTTGTATAAGAGAAAGGAGCACATCATAACACCTGTGCGTCCTTTTCCAGCCTTACAATGTACAGCAGCAACATTTTCTGGGTCTTGCGTGAGCCATTGATCAACGTCTTGACAAAACGCTAACAGCAGTGCTAAAGGTGGAGGGCAATGATCGTCAAATGGATATTCTGCAACGCGGTAATGAAACTTCACTTTGTCATAATTGCGTTCTGAGCAGAGATTATAAATTTTGTACTTGTCACCGTGCCGTTTTTCAAAAAAGTTGTAAACGTCTTTGTAATGATTGCGATATATTCCTTCGAAACTTTCTGCCGGATATCCGAATGCAATCAAACGATCGGTCACATAAGTCAAATCTAAATTGAATCCGTCTTCTTCAAATCGGCGTTTCTCCTTTGATACAAGCTGCTTGATTGGGAACGACATGATCGAGATACCTCGCATCTCGAATTGCGTGGAAGCAGAGCTTGGAGAGGTGACCTGTTTCCACGACGACAATGTGGGATCAGTTTCGCCAGATAAAGTGGGCGATCGAATCTGCGAAGGCGACGATGGGAAAGCTTCCCCATTCACTTCCACCATTGCAAGGGACTGTGCTCCTTGTGCTTGCGGGGCGCACTCTAGCGATCGATGTGAGCTAATTTGGTGCACGACATCATCACGTCGAGATTTCCTCGGTGACAGTCTTAATCCATGCTGGATGATCCCAGCTAACGATTTCTTGCGCGGAGCTACAACTGCCGCTCGCGGTGCTTGCATCGATTTGATTTTTTTCAGTTGTACGTTTTCATGAAGTGCAATGTTCGAAACTATATTATTATTAGCTATTCAAGAAAAGGATGGGTCTAAAGATAGCGTCACAGGGAGCCCACCCGCAGCTCATGCCTTACATGGGCTACCCTTCAGTGCCTGTTTCGTTCAGTGTGGCTGTGTGATAATTTGTGTATATTGTATACTGATAGACCAAATGCGGAATTGACGGTTGGAATTGCACGGGTTTGCATCGCAACAGCTCCCACATTAGCGCTTCATTTTCGTCTTCACAGAGTTGATCAGATTATGTAAAAGAGATGAACAGAAGATACATACGAATGGTGCTTAGTAGGATTTTGCCTTGTTTAGGGCAAATTAAAAAGTCGATTGCGGCTCGGTACTGCTCCCATACGTCGCGAGTGATGAAAGGTGGGTCGATGATCAGATATTCCAAGCGATGATGGAGTGCTTGCGGCAAATTTTGCGGAAATTGATAGTCGTAAAAGATAAAATGTGGTCCTTCTGATGCAAACTTGCTATCAATCTGCACTCGAGCGTGAGAACGGGAGCATGTATTTCAAATCAAAGCACTTGCATCCAATAAAAGAAGCTGGTCGAGTGTTTTCATGCAATGCTCCATCTCTTTTTTGAGTGCGAAATATATACTCGGTGTAGATATACATCCAATGTATCCTCCCTTGGAAACCTGAGTCAAGATTTCTTTAGTTATTTTGTCGACGGTCGACGGTGAATACCAAAATTGATTTAATTTCTCGATCTTTATACTTCAATTAAAATCAGACCACCAATTCTCAGAAAGTGCTCTTTACCTCGATATATTCAGCCCAAAAATCCTTGTCGTCGCCTTCGCAACGGTTGGGAAGGATGCATGCGGACATGCTCTTGCTACTCCAAAAGTCACCAAAATCTTGACACATGTATTTATACGTTGAATCTTGACAATATCGTTTAATTCCATGAGCAAACTTCAGAGATTGAAGGCGGATGCTTGACAGGCAAGGGCTCAATGTGATTTGTGCGCAATTTGGCGATAGCAGACGAAATAACGTCCACCCAACTGTCGACCAAATCCGATGTCGGTGCATAAAGCAAAAGCGCACGACCATGTGCCTCCATTAGCGGTGTGATAAGCTCAAATGTATGGTTGTTCTGCTTCTGAGTTTTGCGGACAATTGTGTCACCGGTGAGCGCCAAAACAGAGTAAAGTTCTGACTCAACCGACCGACTGAAGCGAATTGAATGAGCTACAGTCAAAATGAACATCAGAACACAAATCAGGGAGAATTTGAGCAATAACGGGGTACCATGAAGAACAAAGACACGACGATACCAAATCGGGATGAAAGGTTTACGTTTCACCGATCTTTTGAGTAAGAAACCGGCCTTGAGCACTTCTTGGGGGAATGCGCTTGATTTGACTTGTTCGCTGTTAAGGACCATCGCCTCTTTCATCTCATGTAAAAACCGCTTGGAGCTCATCGATTGTCGGATAAACATTGCGGCGGTATGGGGTTGTTGCATGCTATTGCGTCGCAGATTCTGTTTTGTACATTGCAAGTCTCTTCTGGCTTCCTTTTCATCATCTTCTTCCAGTTCGATGGTGAGACCACCCATGACCACATCGGGACAAAAAGGCTTGGAAGCCAAGACACTATCCACAAGAGATTTTTGCAGCTGCATGAATGCTGAATTAGATTCACAGCCACCAGGGCACTGGCATTGCCCTCCGTACTCGACTGGAAGATTCTCTTCATCAACGAGCTGTAAGAGAACTGCAGGAGCTTCAGCCTCGCTGAGTATATTTGTTTTTTGACGGGTAGCCTCATTCAGGAGCCCTTTTATTCCTTTCCAGACCATCCCAAACCACGAAGGAACATTGATGATGAGGATTTTGTACGAGCGTTGTGGATAATGTCGCTGCATCATCCCTGCTCCTTTCCGCACAAATTCTAGAAATTCCCCACTCACATCTTTCATTCCGATACCACGAGCATCCAATACAATTAAAAGCTTGCGAGTCTTGCTAGCACAACAGGCTTGGCAAGCACATGAATCCGAAGCCACGTACTTGACATTAAACTCGATGTTGAATAAGTAGTGATGAAAGAGATCCTCCAGAGAAACATCTGATGCATCACAGTATAAAAACCCTAGTAAGAAAAATCGAGGTAAAAAATGCACTCTACCTGCTTTTTGTAAAGCTTTCATGTTGATGGTGGCCAACTTTTCAAAGTAAATTGGATGACCCAGCTTATCTCGCTTGTGTAAAAACTGCTTGTAGAAGCTACAAGACTCAGATTGAGACAAATTGCATCACTGCATGATTGTAGAATTCTTCTTGCCTTTTGATCAAGTGATATTTTGGGTGTGGTGTTTCCAGTATCTTATCGACCTTCATTTCATCCCGCCATTGTAATGTTGTTTGATACCTCTCTGAAGCTTTTGCAACATTTCCGTTTTCCGCAATAAGAAAACTGGCAGGTATCTTGACGAGTGGGGTTGATGCTTGTGTCTCATAAAGTTCCTCGCGGTAGTCTCGAGTCTTGAGCTCAATGCGTTCGGAGCTCGAGGCTTCCCAGGCAATGATAGAAAATAACCAATTCTCGCCCTTGTGCTTAGCAGTCCTTTCATCTTCCTTGGAAGTATCGTGCTCAACTCTTGTAGATGGAGAGGCCTTGTTTCTGTACATATGGGCAAATGTGGAGCCAAGTGTGAGAAACACTACGGTACAGCCGAGACATAATGCTTTTATCCATAGGAACTTGAATACGACGATCAAGTAAACGCCAGCAACGACCAACATACAAAATGGCAAGTGACACTTCTCGTACAATGAGGAGCCTAAACATTTGCTATTCGAAACATCGAAAGATCGTTTGACTTGAACTTGTAGGCGATAAGGGCGTGTACTTCCGCGCACAACGATGTAGAATGGTTTTTCGTTGGAGGAGCAGAATCGACTGCACGGGATGAGCGTCATTGAGTCATCGCTAAAATGCAATGCGACCAAACTTGATGGAGTCACACTGTTGATAGGAATTGGTAGACCGGAATCCAGTCGCATCATCACGTCCCTGTTGGCCATATTTGTACTAGTTGATGGTTTTGACGATCGGCATTCCTTCATAATATCATTCGAAGAGTTTGAGTCAATGATATCAACCTTTGAAATGGACGGGAGCGGGAGACCATGTATTTCGAATAGAGACAGCTTTCCACGCCCATCACATCTCAAATAACCTCCTTGCACGACCATCCCTTCATTATACTTTCTATAATGCGTGATCACTTGATTGAATTTCGAGCGCATGCGGTTTGAGTCGGCAATATCGATGATAACATCTTTATCGCCATAAAACACGACTTTACCAGTGGAGGCTAATGCGCTTGCCAAAGCCGCTTCTCCAGCAGCCGTTCGACCGACTCCAAAAGTATTTTCGGCAATCAGCTTGGTATTTCGTGCCAAGCTAGCTAGAGAGAGGAATCCTTCCTCTTCATCGGAAGATGAGTCAGAGGCTGTGGTCTCTAATAAACCACCTTCTTCGACACTAGTCACGGGTTCTACTCCCGGAGTAAGATTAATATCCATCTCTTGTTCTTCTTCTTCGTCAGCATAGCGTAATGAAGAGCTCTTCCCAAGCTGATAGAAAGAAAGGTACATTTCACCTGGAAAATTGGGACCTTTTGGTCCAAAATGACCATTTAGTGTTGTTGGGCCAACACCCATCTTATTATTCCAGACTTTGCCATCATCATCCACGAGAATGAACACATCTCCGTAACTGAGTGGTGTTCCGTCCTCTAACCCGGCAATAGAAACAATTCGAAACGTGGAGGGCTTGTATAAGTTAGACCCAGCTTCTTGAATAGGAGGGAGACAAGCTAATACGTATCCATTCTGTTTGTCATGACGCTGTGTTTCTTTCATCGGATGTAAGAATCCTCGCGCGATTTCAAAAGTCCCTACATATCCGCCTTTGACCTCGGAAGAGGAGCTTACGTATCCGCTTTTTCCATACAGTCGAATGCGGTGTCCATATCGAATGGCGACATTTGGAGGGGCATTCTACATCAAACACTTTTCGTGAGCAAATTCAGTCAGTCAAAGTAGGAATATGATACCCACATTAGAAACCGTATCCAAAGGAGTCGTTATTTCGCAAGAAAATGGACTCATTTGCACCGATGCCCCAGCACTCAGATTACTGCCATTCATTAATCGACGTCTAGCGACAGTTGCTGCAAAAGTAGCACATCCATGCTGTAATGAGTGAATGGCTGACGATGTTTTTTTCTGCATCACATCGGATCTCCGGGATGGCGATCCGCCTTCGTTCATGGATTGTGAGATCAAGCGATGTCCGTTACTAGAGCTTGTTAGTAATTGTTGGGATGACGTAGTTGCTGTTGACGGTGCACTTGATTGACGCGGAACAGATGGATGAGTTGATTTTGGAGATGTGGAGTCAGTGTGGCTGTTGTCTCCATGAAATCGTGCAAAACCACGTAACTCTCTCATGAGTTGCTTCCCGACACGAGAGCGCCTACGAGTCATGCTTCTGGGTGTCCGGCTATTGCTATTGTTGGCGTCATTACTATCAATGTCGCAGGTTATAGAAGAAGATTTGAATGCATTTAGGAAGAGCATCGGTTTAGACATGAGTGCATACTACAACTAGAACCGAGACTCTTCAATTAGGGTGCGTAACCTTGAACTGAGTGCGCAATGTACAAAATGTGAGACTAAACGTCGAGTAGTTACAATGCGCGGAAGAACAACGAAGTATGCGCGTTCGTAGATTTAATAAAGAAAACGAAAAATACTCCACAAACTGACGCACGCGTACAAATTACTTTATACTACAGACGCCTCCATAGCTAAATACTTTGACTTTCCTTTACATACGCAACTTTTCTAATCATGTCGTGTTCCGATTGGTTTTGAATTCACTCTACCGATTACAATTGGATGAAAACACATTACAAATATATCCAGTCAATATGTGTAGCCACACTACATGAGGGAGAGCTTAGATTTATAAAACGCACAAATGAGTGATGCCCATGTCGATGTTGATGGGGTCATCGAGAAATTACTGAGTGTTCGAGGGGCAAGACCGGGAAAGCAAGTAAATCTTTCAATAGATGAAATACGTGGACTTTGTGTACAATCCCGCGACGTCTTTCTGTCTCAGCCAATCCTGCTTGAACTCGAAGCGCCAGTCAAAATATGCGGTGCATAACAATTTCTATTGGCATTTTCATATCCTTGTCGTCCACTTGAGCTCACCAATTATTTCAATGTCAAAAGGTGATATTCATGGCCAGTATTACGATCTGTTGCGCTTGTTCGAGTACGGTGGCTTTCCGCCAGAAGCAAATTATCTCTTTTTAGGGTATGTCTAAACGCAGATTGTATGGAGGGGAAAGACTAATCGATACTGTAGCGATTATGTGGACCGTGGGAAACAAAGTCTTGAAACAATTTGTTTGTTACTGGCGTACAAGATCAAATATCCGGAGAATTTTTTCATCTTACGTGGCAATCACGAATGCGCGTCAATTAATCGAATTTATGGTTTTTACGATGAGTGTATGTTGAGTGTTTGTAATTCATAGGTGCCGACTTTTTGATGCACGCTCATTACGTAGGTAAACGTCGGTACAACATAAAATTGTGGAAGACCTTCACAGATTGCTTCAATTGCTTGCCGGTCGCTGCGATCATCGATGAGAAGATCTTCTGTATGCATGGTGGATTATCCCCGGAATTGAGTCATATGGAGCAAATCAAACGATTCGCCCGTCCGACCGATGTGCCAGACACGGGATTATTATGCGATTTATTATGGTCAGATCCAGATAAAGATATCATGGGTTGGGGAGAGAACGATCGCGGTGTCTCTTTCACGTTTGGTCCGGATATCGTCAGTCAGTTCCTCAAACGTCATGACCTAGATCTGATATGTCGCGCCCACCAAGTAGTCGAAGATGGATATGAGTTTTTTGCAAAGCGGCAGCTCGTAACTTTGTTCTCAGCACCCAATTACTGCGGAGAATTTGATAATGCCGGTGCAATGATGTCGGTCGACGAAACGTTGATGTGCTCCTTTCAAATACTGAAGCCTGCTGAGAAAAAACAGCGATACGCTTACACCGGTTTGGGTGCTCAGCGTGGAGCTACATCCCCTCATTAAGTACAGGTCGTCATTTAGCTACTAAGAAATGTACCATCGCTTGACATATCTTCATGATGCGTTATCCAACTTATTTGAACTAGAAGCGTGAGTGAGCTTGCATCACACCTGATATATCGTTAGTTCCATCACATTTATCACCACTTTGAGCGTTCTACACAAGTACCTGACAACATGCGCTCCATTTTTCCTACGCAACTAAAGTGCGGGTAAAGGAAGGAATGTAAGATTAACCCTAAAAGGAGATCAGATGAGAACCAACTTGAAGAGGGTAATGAGATTCGGGCAAACAACAGAAGATAGAAAATTCGAATGTACTTTCGAGTGAGCTTACTGTATAGTATAGTGTGCCTTTGCATGGACGTTATTCCTTCCCGTTTTTTTTCTATCTTACGTTCTGACGACCGGATTGCTTTCCGACATCTCGTTTTGATCTGCATGGAAGGTTGGCTATTGATTTCATCAAATCTTCTCTTTTCTTTACATGCGAGACATGACGTACGTACTCTTCTTCGAATTGGCTTATGATTTTTAGGTGATCAAATTGTGAACTGGTTTTAGGGATGCTAGAAAACGTAAACCTTCGCAGGATTTTCCATTTCTAGCCAACGTGCCTTTAATCAAAATATCACAGCCGACATACAACACAGTTTCCAAAGATACAGTCAAGTAGGACAATTTCTATCATTATGCAAATGTTTTATTTGATAACATTTGTTTCGATATAGAATTCACGTTCCTTTCCACAGAACGGTTGCCGGTGAGATTCCGCATATGAATGATCCGTATCACATTCTCCACAACAATGACAGACACCGATCAAAAGGGTCAATCATATCCACTGGTTCGTTTGGTTCCATCGTATCTTTGGATGAAGCAATCCCGTTGATATCTGACCATGATGCCGTGCCGGCACGGATTGTTCGGCCGAGTCAAGATACTGGAAATGATGAATTAGATGGCATCGGGGAGCTAAATCTTCCAAAGAATGCACGGCCAACACAACCTTCAGTTGAACGCGAATATTTTGAGCGGATTTGGGCTCAAAATTTTGAACGATCTGAAGCAACTGTCGCATTTGATGCGAAGAAATTTTTACCTATTGGCATTCCTGCTCGTCTGAATCGTATTCAGGGGTTTTCACTCGCGCGGGATGAGATGACACATCGAATCTACGCTGTCTACCGACTCGAAATTGAGAATATTATCAAAGAGAAACAGTGGACGATATATCGACGATTTGATGACTTTAAACAATTGTACCAGCAACTGAAAATAGAGGTCTTACATGTACCGCCACTTCCCACACGAACTTGGAAAAGGTCACTCGATACTTCGTTCTTACAAAAGCGGCAATTGGAACTAGATCGATGGGTACGAGAGGTCTTAATGCTTGTTTCGCTGGAAAGCTGTAAATCTGACCGACCTACTTGTGAAGACTGTGAATGTGGAAAGCAAGGATTACACTCGAGTGTGATAATCATACGCCATTTTCTAACACATTCGGCCAACGAACCACCTAAATTTGAAGCTGAGTCACAATCAACAAATCATGGCACACAAAATGTGAATTGCTGCTCTCCGAGGACGTTTTCGGGCTCTGACAGCATGTCTTCTGACTGTGCTGTATCAGTGCCAACTGGACGTCTAACACGCGGGACGGGCTCTTTTTCACTATCGTCAAAATCACTCGCTCTTGCAAAGAAGTTATATCACACTGAAATCGCAGCATTGATACCATCACGACCGGCGTCGACACAAGAGACTACAAATACAGGATGTGTGGAATCGCTCGAGAAAAGATTACAAAGAACGAGCATTGCGGATTCTGACTCAAAGCATTCAAAACAAAATAACGGCTCATCTTTTCGACGAAATATTGTATTTGAGGATGTGGACGAAGACTTCCACAAAGCTGAAGCCGAGAAAAAAGGAATGGGAAGATCCAGCCATGTATCACTACGTGATTTTGATGTGCTGAGAATGATCGGCAAAGGATCGTTTGGAAAAGTCTTACTGATTAGGAGGAAGCAAACTTTGCAACTTTACGCAGTTAAAATCTTGGACAAGTCTTTTTTGATGAGAAAGCAACAAGTGGAGCACACAAAGACGGAACGCCGGGTATTGGCGTCTATAATGCATCCATTTATCGTCTGTCTGCACTACGCGTTCCAGTCAAAATCCAAATTGTTTTTCGTATTGGATTATTGCCCGGGCGGAGACTTATTTTTTCACCTGAGTCGAACTGGCTGCTTTCCGGAGCACATGGCAAAGTTTTTCACAGCTGAGATCGTTCTCGCATTAATGCATTTACATCAAGAAGGTATCGCATACCGGGATTTGAAGCCAGAAAACATCATGTTAGATGTAGAAGGTCATGTTAAACTCGCAGATTTCGGGCTTGCGAAAGAAGGAATTCGAAGTCACTTGAATGGTACATATACAATGTGTGGAACACCCGAGTATCTGCCTCCGGAAATACTCAGTCGGGAAGGTCATGGCACGGCAGTAGACTGGTGGAATCTTGGCATGGTACTTTATGAGCTATTAACAGGGCGCCCTCCGTGGTATACGCAAGATCGAAAAGAGCTATTTGATAGGCTAAGAGGAGCTGCGCTTGATTTTCCAGAAGGATTATCAGCAGAGGCAATGGATCTCATTCAGGGTTTGCTGACACGGGATCCATCAGAGCGGCTTGGAGCATCAGATCCTCGCGAAGTAACGTATCACCCCTTTTTCGCAGATATTGATTGGAATGCGCTTTATAATCGCCAAGTCACACCACCATACCGGCCATGTCTATACACGGACCCGATCGATGCTGCGAATTTCGAAGAAGAATTTACAAAGCTTCCACTTGCCCAAATTGACGGCCATGGTCTATGCGTGACGGTAGAATCTTCTCGTCCAGATGCCAGTAACACTGACAACGCATTAGCCAATGCCGGGCATAGCTTTTCAAAACAACCAAAGAGCATGGTACAGCGGGGTAGCAATCAATTTGTTGGTAATGGCCTCGGAGGAAGTATGAGCCAGCGAAATAGCGACCTACGAAATCTGTCTTATACATTTGCCGGGTTCACGTATGAGGGTCGTTCACTTGCAAGTTCGAGTGGTCCGACTTAATGAATATAAGGCCCTTCAGTGCGATATATTCACGAAAAGTTCAGATCGCATGATCACGACAACGTATCTTTTTGGAATTTATCGCAGCGCATACTTTGCGCATATGAGAATGTTATTCAAAAGCATCGCTACAGTCATCGGACCAATTCCGCCAGGAACTGGCGTTATCGCTGCAGCGACACTTTTACAATCATTGAAATGCACATCGCCAGCCATTCTGTATCCTTTGGTACACGTCGTATCTTCAATATAATTAATCCCAATATCAAGAATGACAACATCCTCTTTCAGCCAGTCTTTTTGAACCAATTCAGGACACCCTGCGGCAGCGATCAAGATATCCGCCTGTTTAACTTTGGCTTGTAAATTGCGAGTTTTGGAATGGCAGATTGTTACGGTTGCATGACGCTGCAAAAGCATCAATGACAGAGGTAGACCAACCAACGAACTTCGGCCAATTACTACGATATCCTTGCCGGCTACATCTATTTTATACCGATCGAGCAATTGCAAACAACCCGCTGGCGTACATGGAGCAATAAACAGATCGTCAGATTTACATCGTGGCTGACTAAGACGATGGAAATGATGCGGATGAAGTCCGTCGACGTCTTTATTCGGATCGATGCGATGTAGTAGTTGCGTCGTGTGCTCTGATAATGTGCACGGTAGGGGTAGTTGCAGCAATATTCCATGCACAGTGACATCGTCATTTAATGTATCGATTAGCGCCTCAATTTCGGCCGCGCTGACTTCCTTACTTAGTTTATGTATGTCGCAGAGGATTCCAACACGACTACAAGCCTTCTTTTTGAGTTGTACATACGTATCTGAATCAGTATTTCCAAGAATGAGTATAATATCGAGCTTTGGTTGAACAGAAAGTAACTGAACCTCCGCTTTTACATCGTTTTCGATCACTTTGCTGCATGCTTTCCCGTCCAACAACATTTTAGTGTACAGACGTAAATAATTGGCCCATTTAGTGTCGACCACTTGTGTCGTAGCAACTCATCTGTATCTGATGGGCTGAGGTGTCATAGAACGCGATCTCCGCCATTAGAGAGCACAATTACCTGCCTTCTACGAGCATGAGCGATTCAGTAACGGCGATACTCCGTGCGATAGTTATTGAAAGATATCAAAGATACAATTCTTCCAGCTCGCTCTTCGTCGTACGAATACCAATAATAATGTACTCTCATATTGAGCTACTAGTGAGCGACTCATACGACTAAATTCATGTGCAAAGCTATATACCGTAAACAAGTTGGCCGCCATTTTTTGTTAACGAATCGTGTGCATCGTGTACGTCAAGGCCCGTACAAAGTGTTTCCATAAATCGGGCTAGTATTCTTGGGATTACATGTAAGAGGGTTCGTCTTATCGAGGTCGTGATGAGCAGCTTTTGTTATACAGAGCGTCTGATCCGCCATGGAACGATAGAATCACGCGACAGGTCTTTCGGGCCCCATATAGGCTGCACCAGTCAAATTGGAATGAGTAAAGAGCGTTTTGAGCTTGGAGCTTCAAACCATCAATGCCATCCTTCGCTTGAAAGCACTCATCGCTCAAAGCATGAGAAATCGATACGTGTCGAACGGCTCATTACAAGCAACGGAGACGGTGTCTTGTGCGAAGAGCTCAACTTTGTGTCATCAGGTTTAATCAGATACTTTTTCAGCTCCTCCGGTGTTTGATGTTATTCATGGAATGAAGGAAAAAGTATTGACAGAACGGAACACACTGCATGCATTTCTTCAACGAACTCACTTGCTGACCTTGAGTTAGTAATGACAAGCTTTTTTTGTGGACAGTTGAGGAAATCGTATGTTGCCCGAAATAGTGATGCAAAACATTTCAGCAATATAGTTATGCTATCTGCAGATTGGAAATTTGATATACTTAGTCATCAAACAAAGGATAATAGTATGTGCCAGCAAATCATTCCTGTGCCTCTATCGAAGAATTGGGCATAAGCACATGTGAATTTGGGCTTTTCGCCAAGTGAGCTTGGCAATAGCACTATCCAAGTTTGTCTTTCGTGCTACAAATATACTTGACAAATGTGTAATGCTTTGCGTCCTTAGTTTTGATAGATCGCTGCGACCTGATGATACTACGATGAGTATTTGTGTCGATCCGATTTTGAAGTCAGCTTTACTCCTTTCGTGACTTTAATGCTTCTGTTCTATAAGCTTTCATCTAAACAACGGATCTAACGGAAAAAGCAAGGGATTTTTGAAGTGAAAGCCTCACTCATCGAGAATTAGCAATTGATACAATAATGCCGCATCATCTTCGAGGTCAATCGTAATTCACAAAATTGTCAAATCCGAATCGACGAAAATGGAGCGATCCATAGATTAGACTTGACATTTGCCACCTTGGGTTGATGGCTTGAGATAGCGGTGGTAATTTTAGATTGCATGAAGTGACACGAGGCGTGGCTTGGCATTTTGAAACTCAATTGGTCATGGACCAAGAAAACTCATAGTATCGTACGTCTGTAACACACTGTGCAGGTATACCTGTCAGACACTCGGGTATTTTTCCGAAAGTATCGTAGCTCGTGGAGGCACAAGAGGGAAGCCAAAATGTAGTAGAGAGCTTGTAATCTTGTATTATAGGCGGTGCGTGCCGTATCCGAAGCGATTATGGCTCTAGACGAGACAGATAGATAAGGAAATTGAGGCAGCAAATTTCGAGTCTAAGACAGACGAGATAAAGGATAATAATAGACGGCGGCGCAAAATAGCTCGATGCGTGTCGGTATGTCGTTGGAGGAGAGTAGAGCAGAGCGCGGTTCGGGACATAGATCACTGGACAAAATGAATTCTATCGTGTTGATTACTCAGTAAGAAAGCTGTTGTTGGGGAATACTTGAGAGAACGTATTTTAGTTTACGTGCTTGTTCGTTGTCAATTCTGAGAAGGCCAGAGCGTGAGTACTCATTCTGGGTCCTCGTTAGAATTTTGTCAACGTCATGCTGCTTGGCACCTCGAGTCTGGATCAAGGTTGAGTGCACATCATGTTCCAATGCAAGATTACATCATTAGGTACTCGTCACGTTTCCAGATTTTAGATCATCCATGTACTAATGTGTTTGCTCATGAATCGAGCAACTGCAAACACTTCTGTTTTTGACAATGAGTTGCAGAGACATGGTAAGCCGCATCGATTACTTAATAAGGCATGCAGCATACGCACACAACGTGGATGCCCCAATGCCCCCAATCTTGAATTGCGTTTCTAGCATCTATCGTTTCAGGAAACGTAGGGATTTTTTATCATCCTTTTACTCCTCTACTTTTATTGACACCTTTTATCAGATGGCTGATAGCAGACTTATATAACTGCGTAGCGGCGCGAATAAAGGAGAATACGTGACGTTAAATATATATATGCGGCTGACCACGCTTGGTCAAAATCGGTTAGTGTCCGAGCCTTGTGAATCAAATATGTAGCGTGCTAGATCGAACAAATTCAACACAGCTAACGCGTTGCTCGCCAGGATGCAAGGTTTGAAGTTCCATGAGCGGATCAGCGATAGTGATATTAGCATTTATTTATACGCACGTAAGTAGACGAAAAGCTTACACTTGCACTAGACGATGGAGGAAGGACTTGACACAAGTCCAACTTGAAACCGCTGCGTTCGTGCAAAATTTGCTGCCTATAATATAAGACACGTTTGATGGAGGAGCAAGATGTAGCTAATTCGACGCACGTATGTAGTGTGTTTATAATAAATCATTTTCGAATCGTGAAATAGATTTCTCAGCTTCGAGGGGACATACCACAAAATGTTGTCATTGTGCGCGGCAATAAACACTTGTTTTTGCTTTGGGGCGCAAATATGCAGCCAGCTAGTGGTTGGTCAGGAAAATGCAATGCTACGAGTGCAAAAACTTGTTACCAAAAAGTCACTATCACCCACTGTCATCGAAGCTCATAGATTGGGGCAAGCTATCGCCAGCGCCAAAACGCAATCGATGAAAGAAAGCTTTCATTTAGACCCAAGGTTTTGTCTTGCGAGTATGAAAAGAGTTGTGATTGAGGGTACAGCTACGTTCCATACGCAATCAGTACTAAACATTCATTTCCTGGACACCACTTGGGATTCTAATGGTAGTGTCTCGGAAATGCTCAAAGATAAGCTATATGGCTTAAAAGAACGAGTAATATCATCAGATATCTCTTTCAAATCATATGCCCTTCTTCAACTTCACACAGAGGGGACTCATAAACCAGCATCACTAGTGGCAGTACTGTTTTTCTTCCTTTCTTGTGAACCAAATGGGTCCAAATTTCTCTTATATTTATGTCCTGGTAGAGTCAAAGTCTTAAAAAATATAGAAACCGTCTACAAAAGAATCAAGGAGGAAAGTGAAAGCCTTGCGGAGCTGAGTCAAGTGCGCTTTCGAATCTGGAATATGAAGTATCAAGACGTCGAAAGTGATCTAAGGCAACCGGTTGAAAGTGGTGGGTGTCAATCTGTATCGAATAATGATCATGTCGAGTATCATTCTATTGAGAATCAGCACGAGATCTATGAACACGTCCCTACTACTTGCAGCCCAAGCATCAGATTAGAGAATTGGGAAAATAACACTTTATCCACAAACAATAGATCGTTGCCGCCAACCCCGGTACACAACTTGAATGAAGTACAACAGCGGTTTTCTTGTAAAAAAGCGAACATCAATCCTCTTCGAGTAGAAGACAATGCCATGGACAAAATCGATCTCGCACTGCATCATGAGAATGTTCCGTTTAGCGACGCTCAAAATGTCGAACGATTACTCTCACAAAACGAATTGAATATCATACCAATTACGAAAGACAAAACGGGAGAAGGATATGATAATAATCAAATCATCACAGAAAGCGAACAACCTGAAGAAATTTTGGGATTAGTACACTCTTTAGAAGTCGACGACTTTGACGAGAATACGAGGCTTCCTTCAGAAGAAATAGCTTCCGGTGAGTCTGTTTTTCGTTTTGTGGAAAATGATGCAAGTTTGCATCTCAATCAAGCCGAACAAACGTCTAATGTTGTGACAAAAGAAAACTCGCAGACTGAGCTACTTGGAAATGGTGAAGAGATCCTCACTAGCCATGAGTCCCATAATGCTTCCTACCAACTTCCTGATGACAATACTTCGACTGTAAGGCAATCGGGAGATACCCATCGAACTTCACTCTCAGAAATATCAAAAGGAGATACGCTTAATGAAAGCAGTGAATCCAAGCCTACATCTGAAGCATCTCGTGATGTCGGTAAGCTTACGCAAGAGACTTCAGTGGAATGTATAGAAAGTCAATGTTCAGAGATAGTTAGCTCAAATGGATCCCTTGGAAACATACGACTAGCCAGGGATCACTACCGATCCAAACTTGGAGTACGAGTCTGGTGGGAATTAGAGTACCAGTCAAAAAAGCTTGAGGATAGAAGCAATCGTTACGGCCGGCGTAAAAAACCACCGTCAACGTCGAAAATCAAAAGAAAAACCCATGAAGTAGTAGAATCTATGTCAGTAGAGGTCGCTCCCAATTTTGCTGATCCAGTCAACAGCATACAGAAGTCAGACCTACTGGATCCGTCACATTTATCACAGCCTGACGAAAGCTTCGATGCACGAGGCGGTCCCGTAATCTATCATGTTGAACAACGGGCCTCTCTTCGTGAATATCACAAGGTAGAGGAGTTTTCTCACCTATTCGCAATTGCCTGATGTGATTATGTGCTATAGTATGGTCCCACAAATCCATCTCATCAGAAAGAAAGTAACGATGTGACGAATACGATAAATGGGCTCTTTGACCATGAGACAAGAATGTCTAATGATACAGACAGAATAAAAGGCATTGAATTACAAATCACGGCGTCAAATGGCGATAATAATGCGCGTTTAGTCGGGAAAATTGGTAAATGGGCGATTGATTCTCCAATGTCAACAAACTGCACTACATTTCACGACGAAAAAGCACCTACTATTATCTCAAACGATGAGGCAGATAAGCGTCGATTACCGCAATCAAGCTCACAGTCTTCCAGCGCAGATGCTATGATTACGAATAGTACAATGGCAAATAGAGTACATGAATTGCGAGCAAAACGTCTTGCGCAGCTGAGCAAACAAAAGCTGGCTTCCCAAGAAAGAGCCGGAAAGGCAAAGCACAGAGCTCTAGACAATCGTGTTGACAACACAAAAGATGAGCAGCTTTGTTCAAACTCACGTCACAATCATACGGAATATCTAAGACAGAAATCAACAGCAGCTCTATCTATCAGAGCGTCACGAGAATTGACAATATTTCCAAGAAGATTAAAGAAGGCATCCAACCGACAATTGATACAAAATGCAATTGAGTTTACTCTTCTAGCTGGTGCAGCGCTGGAAAAGGAGAGAAGGGCAGTTTTGAATGTTGTCGAAGCGTCATGTACTGATCACTTTATCGTGCTACTAAAGAGTGCAAACGAGTTCAAGTTTCGAGCGTTATATGAGCATCATCTTGATCGTAATGAGGTTGCAATAGCTTATGGACCGAGTAATGCCCCACCAATTTTGGTAAGCTCGGAAATTGGTCAATTTTTTCGATATAATTCGGGTAAGAAAGAGTTCATGCCGGTGGATACGAGGTCATTTACAATCAAAACCGATGCATGTGCATTGCTTGATCATTTGGTATTCAGGCGTAGGAAAAATTTATCTAGCTTTATATACTAGCGTCAAAAAGCCAAGATAGGAAAGAGCGATAGCTTGGTCGTATGATATTAGTCTGAAGTACTTGAATGCCCTGTTGGTAAACTGAGCTTTCAGGCATGAAGCTCTTTTGTTCGTGTTACTCGGCGACATGAATCTACATGCATCTAATGGCACATTCATTAGCTAGAAATCTGATAATTGAAAGCATTCCACTGCGCTTGGATCGACTTATGCATGTTGCGAATTCTTAAATATGCTTTGTGAGTCGATCAAGACTTCTAGGATACAGGTAGGCGGGCTCTCTCCATAGCAAGATGTCGTTGCTTACAGGTCGTCATTTCTTGTGTCCCAACTGGAGCCGCTGATAGATATCTCTGGTATCATCACTACATTGACCGAAACATGAAAGCATGCTAGAGAACATTAAGCAATATTTATGCCTTTTTACGGAAAATCTATAGTGTGGATTTCAAATTGGTGCAAATGCTTGATAATTTGTGCTCTCCAACTTATACAATGCCTTGCTGATATTAAAACGGGGAAACACAAACTTTGTTGGAATCTCTATGACGGGGCAATAAGCCACCGCGATGTTCTGACCAAGCCTGTAACATTGTGGGCGATTCATAATACATTCATCCGAGTGGATCGGACGATAATTAGCATGTATGAGCAAAACTGACATATTGATTAAGAAGCTCTAGAAGAGGCCGACATTCACTGCTATCTCAGATCCTTCAGATCAAGCAGGATGATCAAAGGAGCCGAAAGCTTGCATTGCTCTAGAACGTACCGAGCTGATGCGTTCTGACTACGCAGCAGTCGGAGTATACACGCAGTGACACTTGTTGATCCTTCGATCAAAATCGGTGTCGCAATATTTCACACGTACCTGCCAACGACTCGTACACCGACGCCTCTCCATATCTTAAATTGACGACAGCTACGAAATGTAGTCTGATCAGCAGGATTGTACACGTCCGGGTAAACAGTGAAGCTACCTAGTCATCTCTCTTCGTGTCATGTCCAAGTGGAATGTATTCATTACATACAAAGGCAGCTTTCTCGATAGACTGTATCTCACAGCTCGGATGAACATATCCCGAGACAAGACCTAGCCTGTGTTGCTCATCATCGGCTGATCTATTTGGAGGTGCAGGCTGGAGAGGCTTTGAGGCGAGAGGGAAGGAAGAAGTAGGCGATAACTCTGACTTCAAGTGTCATCAATAAATTTACAATTACGACAGCAGGAATTATTAATTGACAGATTCAAAGCTTCCATGTGATCCTTATATGTACGCCTTTACTTGAGAGCGATACGATCACCAGAATGGACACCAGCCGATGTAACACTGACAGAGGTTCTCATGAGATGTTGCTTGATCAATAAGTCTCTGCACTTGAGCGCCAACGTCTAAAATGTCACCTTCACCTTCAAAATCCCGTCCCGTTAACTTTGCTTGGACACGTCGAATCACAGCCACAGCCTTTTCATTCAGCGCTTCTCGTGGAGCAGCAGCACCCTCAGGGCCTAATGCATTTACAAGTTCTCGTTCACGGTGACTGCGATTCGTATGAACTGATTTCGAGTTTTGTGACTGAGGTGCTGTAATGTCTGATTGCATATTCTGTTGTCGCCGGGCGCTTTCGTCTTGTAGGGGTTGCAGGGCAGGATTCAGTGCACTTGATACGTTGATAGCCACATCCGATATCTCCTTATCGCTTTTCTGTTTCGCTTCTTCGCGGATGGACGAATTCACGGCTTGTAATGCTTCGTTCGCGACTGACGCAAAATGTTGCCTCAAACTCGCTTGACCTTCATTAGTGATGCTTGCAGCGAGACTGGACATCGTCTCATGTAGCTTGACACGTCGGTGATCAATTTTCTCGACACAACCACCATCGTCGTTATGATCACCGACATCAGCTTTCACAAACCTTTGGGTGACTGGTGTCCTAATGAATGCAATGGCTTTGCTCAAACTCATTGGTCGTGACGATGAAAGTAATGATTCCGATGGTCGGGGCGGTAGATGAGAAGTAGAGGTTGGAAGGCTGGGTGATACGATATTTCTCGTACTTGAGACGTTCTTTATACCTTTACTTGACAATGCTTTTGCTGTCCTTCCAACGCTCGGGATTTCCATCGCTCTCATCTCATTCACCAGTTGTTTGTCGTCAACGTGCGGTTCCACGATTGCGTCATCTTCGCGCGCAGGTACCATCACAATTTGACTTTGCGTCATCTCCACTTTCCTTTTATCCGCAGTGTGACTCACGTGTGTCGTCAACGGTGCATCGTTGCTTGTGATCTTTGCAGCTGCTACACCCCGCGGCTGCTTGGATTCGGTGCATGCAGTACCTCCTTTTCTTGCTGATCCACCCGCTTTCTCCTCCGCTAACGTCGACCGAGTTGACGATGAAACACTCGCCTTACTCGGAGATACTGTCGTAGGTGCCAGCAAACGCCAACAAATGAGTGGGTCGTGAACAAATGCTTCCAGCATTGCCATCAGACTGTGTCGATTTTCCCGCAGGACATGCATCACTCGCTCACAGGAGAAGCGAAAATTACCTTCAATACCACTGACTTCCATCGCATTTGTTAGCATTCGCGTAAGTCGAAATGGTATTTTCTCCGGATACTTTTCGCGATGCATTGCAACCTCAAAACAATCGCCAAAATCGATGTGAACGATCGTCCCAGTGAACCGATGTAGCATGAGGTTGGATGGATGACGATCTCCGAGCCCGAGAATGTAGCCGACCATCGACATGACTGCAAGCGATCTTGTATAATTAGTCCTCCTATCGAGCCAAACCTGAGAGTTTTCTGACTTGAGCCAAAGCACTTTATACAGATCTTGTCCTGCGGTGTTCTCCAGCGCGTACTCAAAGACTTCGACCTTTTCGTGCAATGTCAATGCGTCATAATCTGGCGCCATTTGAAGCATTAAACGATGTTCAATGTTGAGTAAAATCTTCCGTGCTTCCCGATAATTACGGATCGATTGATGAAGTGTGTCGCAATTTGGTACCCAGCCAACGATGCCAGCGTTATGAGAAAGCGGAATGACGGGATAGCGATGAATCCGAAGCTCTTTTTTCGAAGTAGTACGATCATTGATCAGTAAAGCATTCACGAGACCAAACAGTTGAGTCACACGTTCATCCTGACGGAGATCTTCATGTCCTTTGAGAAGGAACATGTACTCGAGTCCATTCGAGCCAGCAATGGTGACACGACGAGGTCGTTGTTTCGATGTGATGACTTGGATAGTTGGTGCAAAACTCTCGATTGTCACGGTCCAATGACCCGCTCTGTAGGTTCCCGGCACCGCTAATTGGAGACGTTGTGCGTATAGCAAGTTTGGTGACACATACTGCAATTCCAACGTCGTCAGCTGCGGCAGTTGTTTATTGATACGTCGAAACACGTGATAGTACAAGTCCCACGCTCGATTCAAGTCTGATTCATTGTGTACTTTTCCACCAGTATTCGTATTTGCCGCAAGAAATCGCTGAAGCCATTCATATGCTTCTCTTAGCTCTCGACCAAACGCTTGCTGGAAACTGACTTCACGTAAGGTTTCTGGCCCATTTTCCATCATTTGGTGAAGCGGTTCCAGCACTTCGACCATCCCGGCAACATCGCGTTCACCAAAGTATAGTCGTGAGGCTTCTTCTAAGCCTTCATGCCACATCTCGTGCCATAAGATCGCGATACGAATGAGTTCTCGACTTACTAAAAGCGCTTCTTCGACCAGTTCATTATACTGCTTCCGCATGGTGTTCATGATGACTTCTGCTGCTTCTCTTCGGACTTGGAGCGGCGATTTCAAAGCCACAGACAGCGGATAGATAAGCGCATGTGGATGTTGTGCTCCAATTGTGCTTAATAAGTTGTGAAGCAGACTTTGGATTTTACGATAAGGTGTATGGATACGAGCAATGAGTTGGGGAATCACAATAAGCCAAGTTTCAATGCTCACCGACTGGAATCCTTGTTCCAGCGCGGTATAGACTTCAGGTCGATCGCCATGCGCAAACCACAGCGTCAACACTCGCAGAATGTCTTGTTGGACATTGGCTGCCCAGCGACTTCGACCTAACGCGACAGAGCGAAAGAATCCTTCAACAGCAGACGCAATGTACGGTCCTGGACCTCCTTTGATACCGGCACTCGTCCCTTTATTCTTTGTCTTATCGGCCTTGTCTCGATGTTGTGGAATTCCAGACTGCAAGTTGAAGCGATCGACCACATAAAAGTTCATAAGTGCCCACGTGTGCCAGGCCTTGTAACTCTGAGGTTGTAGATCTGTGCAGAGCTTCAAGGAAGCCAGGACTCGTGACAGACAAGTGCGACTCAATTGTTGTTCGTGGACTGTAAATTGCCATTCTGCTAATTTGAGATGACACTTTACGATTAGCTCCTTCTCACTCTGATCCAATGATCCAGCTGCATTGCCGAGAACAGTACGGGTATCCATGATCCTTGATGAATTCGTACCCGTGTATCGCACAGATGCATCTCCCTCACCTCCAAACGCATCGATCACTGGCGCGGATCCTGCAATGTTTGAAATGTACCGTACGAGCTGATGGAGATCATCGAGCGCTTTTTCTTTCTCGCCTACGGCCCACAAATGTTTGAGATACGCAAACGCGACACGATTTGCTTGCTTTTCGCCATAGCCGGATGCGAGTAATGATGAACGAGGTAAGAGACCTGTGACTTGTTTCGTCAACTGCTGATCCATCAAACCCTGCTGTTCCTCTACACCAAGCGTTGTCGTGAACACAGCCAGCGATCTCGATAGATTCCCAGATTGGCGACAAAGTGAAGCAAATTCCAACCAGGATTCGATGTCCTCTTGGGGACGTAAAATGATCGATCGAATCGCCAGTATCTGTTGCCAAACATTCACGTCTCGCTTACAACCCGTGAACAATCGATCATGCCACATATCGATCAAATGTCGTTTGTAGTGCTGAGCGTCTTCCTCACGGAGCTGTTTATAAGCAATAATCTCTTCCAATTCACTTAATTGCTGAAGTGTCATCATAATGCGATATGCGCGCTCATAGGATTCCCCGACCAATGCTGCGAGTTTTGTATCGAGAAGCTTTCTGGTTGTGTCAATGTATAAAGCCGCTTGATCGAATTGGCAACGATGCACAGCCAACACCGAGCGAAATAGGAATTCTTCCGGATCCGTTTCGAATTGCCAGCGCGAGTACCCGGAAGCTTCATACGTCGCAGCAATGACGGATGCCGTGCTTTCTTGTCGACGAAGCGATGTCGGAAGTACATTGACAGTACTCGAAGAGTGGGAAGAAATCGCTGTTGCTTCATCGACATACTTCGCCATGTCGTCCCAACGAGACAAGCACCAGCATGCTTGCGCGCCCAGCATAGCAATCCGATGTGCTACTTGCTGACGCTCATGTGCTTCCACTTGTACACCAAGTGGGTGTAAGGATACACTGCTATTTGACCCGACAATGCTACCACCAACACCTGGAAAACGTTCTCCTTTACTCTCTTCTTCCTCGGTGTCGTCAATGCGCGCAGCCTTACTTTGCTGCTTCCTCTTTTGATTCTTTTGCCGATATGTTATGTGTGGCTGCAAAGGGAGTACTTGATCCCAGACCTGAGCCGCCATTTCAGCAAGATCTTGCCATTGACCAAGAGCTTCCAAGCATCTCATCTTGCCAATACATACCTGGACATCTAATCTCCGTGTTTTGGACGAGTCTTGAGCTTGTGTTGCATACGTAGTCACCGTGTCTCGTTCGTCTTGTAGTTTAGCATCATAGAGTCTCAATGCTTGCTGCCAATCCTGCAATTTCTCAAGCCAACTTTCCTCGACGTGAATGACATTTTGATGATGCTGTTGCGCATACTTTAGAATCCCTGCTGCAGCTTCGGGTAAGCCAAGTTGGTTATTGATGGAGATAAGTGCTTCGATACAGGTCGATGGTGACGTGTGGAACTCGAGTTCTTTGTAATGTAATGCTTTGGCGTATGCGTGACACTTTTGTGCCAATGCGCCGAGCTCGCGAATGTCAATGGGTAAGGCTTCGACGTCGTGTTCCATAAACTCTGCCAAATTGAGCAATGTCTGCAAGATTTCGGCTGGAATCGTTTCGCTTTGGAAAGCAGATTCTAACGCACGAACCAGGTAGTCTTGATATTGCTCGTAGAGTTCGTTCCAGCACGATACAAACGCCGAGTTGAACAGAGCTCGTGCGAGCGGATTGTATGCTTGGGCCAAGGAGCAGCAAGATCGTAAAGCAGCACACGGCGATTCGCGAAGTAGTTCAATAGAGAAACGACGCATCCATTCCATCCAGTCTTCTTTTGTGGATCGTTGGGAGGCTTCCCAAGCTCTCCGTAAGTTTTGTTGGTTCACGTGAAGACGGAGGTTTTGCGAGCCGAAAGAAGCGAGAGATGCACCGCTTGCGTTGGGTCCATACACGAGGCCAGTGCTGCCATTCGAGCTCGAGGTCGTGGACACTGCTGACACAGCTGCGGCACTCGATGAAAGTACAGTATCCAATTCAACATGGAGACCTTGCACGACGCTATCTGCAAAGCACGCGTGTTTCAAGACACTTTTGTCAATGACACCGCCCTGATGCAGAATTTGAAGACATCGTGATACGAGAGCCATTATTGGCTGTGATGGAGCCGCAGGTAGAGAAGTAAGGATGCGATCAGCGAGGTAATGGAAGCTTAGAAAGTCTGCTTGTAGCTGGTACATCAATGCGATCAATGCGTATATAATCAATTCGGAGACCTGTTTTGCTTCCCATTTTGTGATGTATACGCTTGAACCGGAAGTTCCATTGGTACTAAGTGAGCGTTTCCTAGCCGATGGACTTGATATTCCAGCAGTGTATCCGCTCTTCTCCGGAGGCGTGGGCGAAATAACATTGAACGGGTCGGATTTGAATCGCGTTTGCATTGTCGTGGATCCAGTAGACGTTGTCGTTATATTCCCTGTCCCTGATCTCCTTCCTCCCGTACTGCTTGCATTGTTTGCCCATGAAGAAAGTGTGGTTCCAGCCCGTGTGAAGATAGATTCTCGAGTCTCCAACTGGCCCAAGACGCGAGCTAATGGTTGCAAAATGCGGCTTCCGAGGTAATGTTCGAGTTTAATGAGCGTGCAAATTCTCGCAAATGCATAGATAATCATCATTTTGACCTGTAACGCTGTCTCCGTATGCTCCACTAAGCGCACCATAACGGGAACCAACAAGTAGACATAGTCATCCAACGCTTCCCGAAAGAGAATAATTGCTTGAACGACTTGCGTCTGGATAGTAATTACCAGAGAGTTGTCATTTGTACGACTGATAGTACCCAACGCGTTATTCGCATGCTGACTAGCGACACTTCCGAGGGCGCTTCCAAGACGTTGTACTGCCCCATGATCGCTCGCTGCGTTGGAGGATGTTGACCCAACTTTGGACGAAGATAGAGCACCTCGATTCTGGACAGTTGTATTGATATTTGTGCCTACATTTGCATCGATAGTCGGTGTACTTGGAGTTTTGCATCCGAGAGATTCTTGCCCAATCGCTACCACTGGAACTCGCTGTTCCGATGCGTCTTTGAACCCGACGAGAACAGCTGTGGGCGGCTGAAGTTCCATCATGATCCGAGGCAGTAGAGCAGGGAGATACGTATGACGAAACTCGTGAGCATTGCACGCTTGTGCAAGATGCTCCATCAAGCGAATGATCTCCACTACGTGGTGTGACCAAAATTGCAGCGCGAGATACACAATCGGAGGGAAGAAAGGCTGCATGTGCTGCTGCACAATGATGATGAGCTGTGTCAATTGGAGGAAGAGTGTCTCACGCAACTTGATTTGGCTTTGACGCAGCACTAGCAAAAAGGGTGGGACAATATACTTGAGGAAGGGCACACACTGCATCGATAGGCTCTTGAAGATGAACATGATGGCTTGGATGACGCCGTGATGGTGCATTCCAAGACTTGGGTCTTTGAGAATGCCGAGCAGCACGTGAATCGCCACTGTAGGGAAATAAGCATCTGATGAAGGCGATAATTCAGAAGGATCGAGTTCATGATCGTTCGAAGCGAGCCATCCATCAAAATCAAAATTGCTGATATATTCTTCTGCTCCATCAGTTCCGTAGAGCTGTGGTAAAGACTCTGAGTGTCGAGCAGGTGCATGAGAAGTGGGAACAGAACAATCGTTGTCACGACCAGCAGGTACACTTTGCGAGCCTTTACCTCTAACGCTTCCAAGTCGCCTTCGAGTGCCAACAGGAGCTGCAGTAAAGAGATGTACTTCAATTTGTTGCTTCTCGTCCAAGACGTCCATCGTACGAGCCGTACGCTCGAAGGCCGCTGTGTCAATGGGAATTCCGAGTCGCTTGAGATCAATTTCCAGCTGCATTAGCCAGGCATTCGAGTCATCCCTGAATGTAACTTTACCATTGTTCCGTCCTCCAGCGTGCGCCATCACCTTTGTCTTATCTTTGTATGCACTATCGGAAACTTTACTGATCTTGTCTTGATCATTAGCGAGTAGTTCTGACCCTGACAAGCACAGCTTATACTTGTAGGGATCCAGTGCTCCGAGAATACCGATTGTTTTCATTGCTTCTTGTCGTAGTTGCCAAGGTGATGTAGCCGAGTGCTGAAGGAGAGCAAGAAGCTTTTCTAAAAGAGTTGGAAAGGCCAAATAAGGACGGACCACACAACCTGTGCTTCCTGCAAGAATACCGAGTGTTTGAAGTGCAATTTGACGCTTATCGACAGCTCCATGATCTTGTAATGTGTAGACTACGATTGGGAAGAGATAGGCCACGTACGGCTCCAGTTGGCGTTGAGCTACAACAGCTAGTTGTCCAACCGCAACAAGCACCGCGCTAGCCAGCGATGTGTGATGACTCCCATGCAGAAGAGTTGGAATGAGCACTTGTAGTATCGGCACAAGGTATGGGTCCACTAGATGCTGCGTAGTTCGAATCAGCTGACCAAAAAGACGAGTACTTTGCTCACGTAAATCGAAATCTTTGGGAGGTACGGGAGCATGTCTCAATTCCGTAAGTAGCTGTATAAGCATTCTTCTAAGAGAAGGCATCACAAATGCTGGATTCAAGGGAGCTAATCGGTCCAAAAGTTGCATTGTATGCTCTCGAATGACTGCTTGTTCATCATTGAGGAGCTTTAGCAACATATTCAAGTGCTGTTCCTGACACAAAAACTCGTCGAAACTGGCGTTGAGAAAGGAGACAAGCACAGATAGACGGACATTAACGTCGGTGTCGGACAAGCCTACTTGAAGTAATCGAGTCAAGATGGTATCCATGACACGACCACTCGGTCCTCGTTTGGAGATGCGTGGCCAGGCAAAAGTTGTCTCGTGAGAAGCTCTATTTTGCACCTTTGATTCAGCAGAGAATATGAGAAGTTTGGTGCACGTGACGACGGCTTGTTGACGTATACGCGGATCCGGACTCTGCAGGTACAGCGCCACACAGTCTTTGGTGAACGGTAAAAGACTAAAATTGCCATAAAAGTCGAAACAACTGAGTGTTGTAAGTGACAGAAGAATCGCATCACGTTCCGAGTAAGTCTCTCCTTTGCATAAAGTCGTACTGGCGGGCAAATTGCTTGAGCTTTGACTGCTTGGGTCCTCCATATGTATCGCAAATCCGTTGTCGTCGAGGTTGAAAGCTGATCCAATTTTGCTCAAAGCCGAAAACCACGACGTAATGGAGCTGTCTTTTTGCTCGCTCGGGTTAGAAGATGGTGCTTTCGATCGATCCATTCCCGGTTCGAGATTACCGCTTTCCCAAATCCCGGTGGAGGATTCCGACACCGGTCTCAGTCGCTGAGCCATCAAAGCGGGAGACTCCTTCAGATGCCGTGGTCTTTGTGCAGTCAACTCATCAAATTCATTTCCGAAAAATGGAACTCCCCGCAGACTTATTGAAATCTCATTCAATAGTCGTTCTTGTACCATAAACAACGCACTGGAAACATTGGCCACGATATTTGTGAGCGCACTTACGAGTATATCGGATAGCTCATTTTGCAGCATGGTCTCCATCAGATCGTGTATATAAGGTGTCAATTCTTCTCCAAGACATTGTGCCAAATTGGCGACACAATCCCAAGTTTCGATGCAAAATAGCTTGTTTTTCGTTTTATATCGTGTCTGTCGATTCGAACTACCTAATCCAAGACCCATACTCTCATCAGTCCATTGTGTACCATAGTCAGAGGCTGTGTTCCCTCGATGATTCGGTCGAGTCACATTGTAAGGGGAGAGACTCTCTCGAACTAGTTTGAGAATTGCAGGTAGATATGGGCACATATCAATCTTCCCGACCGCTAATGCCAATTGGCCGAGTGCAAAGAAGGCAATACCACGCTCGGAAAAGCCCACAATGCTACCACCATACCGATTGACATTGATAGTTTCGCTGAATCCAGCGAGATTTGATTTCACGGAGGTCACAAGTCCATCGTGATAAGGTAGTCCCATTCTAGAAGCGTTTGCTGCTTGCCTGAGTGAAGATGACGACGGAATAGTTGAGCATGTTTCAATCTGTTTGAGTAAGTGAAGCACAGTATCTTCCAAGTAATGACGTACAAAGGCTTCTGGACAAAAGGATGCTAGCTGAGGAAGTAACAAGCACACTGTGCGATTGACAAGTTTATTCTTGGCATCTCTATAGAGTAAGACAGTCTCACAGACCTGGTGAAACCTTGGAATCATAAATCCACCCGTGTTCTTGAGCATTTCAGCAATCACAAGAAGGGAACCATGTGCTGCTTCCCATGACATGGGAGGCCCGAGGCCGGGATGTTTAGAACGAGATTCATGTGAGTGAAGCGAGGTGCTGTGATGTGAAGCTGATTGAGAGCCGGACGAGATGACACCACGTCTAAAGCTGGTTCGAGCTTCCGTGCTCGACTCTGAGATCGATTCTGGTGCATAGTTGGAGCATGCAGCATTCCCTTCACGAAAATTAGCACGTTCTATTGCATGTGACTTGTCCAATCCTGCAAATACTTGGTCATAAACCTTGCAGTACCACTGAACACGATGACGGGTTTGACGTAAAGCAATGAGCTCCAAACATGCACTAAGCGCCTGCGTGGCTGCCTGTCTTATTTCAGTACGAAGATCGCGAATGGGTCCCCAAATTGACTGAAAAAACATATTCAAATTAATATGAAAGAGTGTCGGAGCTGCTCGTGCCAATTCCTTCAATACAAAACATGCTGCAAGTCTTCTTTGACTGAAAATTGGTTCCTGACGATCTCCTTGCAGCCATTCGAAAGCTCTTTTGACTTCAAAATCAACACACGCTGCGACCAAAGTTCCGCTGATTCCGTTCCCATTTATCGTATTGACCGAAGCTAGTCGTCCCAGTACTTTTGCTGCAATAAGAAGTGCTTGCTGTGTCTTTGGAGCAGCCGATTGTGCGATAAAATGGCGAAGGTAATTGGCAAAGCGAATAATATGATCTTCTGTCGCGAATTCAATGAGTAAGTTGATCGCAACAAGGCCACCCAGTTGCTCGTGTTCGTACGGAGATTGCAAGAGCTCAAACAGTTGAGGAGCAACGTGTGCGAGGAGTTTTGTGTATGTTTCGGAGTTTAGCTGCCGGCTGAGTGTTGCGATTAAATGTGCGAGTTCTTGAGCGCGTTTTTCACGAAGAACTGCATCTTTTACTCTGATACGTTTGACGAATTGAGTTAGAATAGAAGTGAGCGGATCTTCACGCTCGGAAAGCGAAGTGTTGGCAGATACAGTTTGCATTGATGGCTGACTGCTTGCTCAATTGCTAGCTATTGCGTGGCCACTTTTGTGATAGACTGGTGACAAGGTAGTCGCTATGTAAGAGGATAAAAGCTTGAGATTCAGTACAGATTCTTCGAATTTTGACGGGCTCATGCGACACGGATGTCGATCGTACTTTGTCTAAGCGGTTGGGTACACATTTGCTGGCTGTCTTGCGACATAAAGAAATTAAGTATTGCTTGAGCAAAGACTATAGTGATATCCACACGGTCGACGGCTAATGGGATGAGGAAGTAGTTATAGAGCCATATAAACAGTGTAACGAAATCCTTGAAACAGTCAAAAGAAAGTATTGCGCAAAAATCGGGTGCAATTCATGTCAACAAGTTGCCAGAAATATGCAAATAATTACAGCGTGTAAGGTAGCGATCGTGTAAAGCGTTGGAGGAGCCCACACATCGTGAGACATCTGATGCTTGAATCGTTATACCAAAGTTTACATATGTATCAAGTCGAATCGATGAAGCACCGCACGGAGCTTTCTTGGTCAAAATGCAGTCTTAGAGGACATTATCATGAACAAGAGCTATCTTCTTGCTGTTATTGCAAGTTTCTGTTTCGTTTTGTCGTGGAGGATCACTTCACGTCAGGTGTGTTCTACTGTGCTCAGGGTCAAGCCTTTCAAAGCATTCCCAGCACCTTCTATCAGCTTTTGGTTCGCAAAAGCTAGAATGTAGTTCGTGACACCACGTTGTCTCAGTGACACCGTTCAGCCAACTTTGTTGTAAAAGTACACAATGATGGATGATAGTCGCAAACACGATCTTATTCAACGTTTACGTTTTGCCTCGATAAGGTATGTTACGATCTTCGAGATAGCGAGCGATCGACTCTGGTAGTTCTCCCGTGACAGATACAGCATAAATCCCTGGAACCATCCGGACTACTCAGACAGAGTTCTATGATAGTACACGAATAAATGCACATGTAATTGATTATGTCGTACCAAGTCGTTGCCATTTTGCCACCCAGCTTTCCTTTGGCCGCATCAATGCAATCATACTGTTCAAAATATGACGTTACGTGCAGCAGATCAATACAAACAGGTAATTCAAGTCCTACCCATCATAATGAGCGGTAGTACACTCTGCAACACGCTGTCGATTATCAGCCATTTGTAAGAACGCACAATTCTCACATCCTGTATCGTAAAATTGAGTAAATGTTTTCACTAATGAGCATGTCAGACACGCTCGTAGCTCTCTGAATGTGTTTGGAATATCAGCGTGAATTATAGCATCCTCGAGTTCATCTTCGTCATCAAGTCGCATGCTAATAGTTCCGAGATAATCGTAATACAGCGCGGGTGTCTATTCGAAAGGAAACCGAGAGCCGCTAATCCAAAGCTGCTCATTCGAGGGAAAATGAGGACGCACAAGCTGCTAAACACCAAGCTGATTGCTTCGAGGTTGATGCAATCGCACAAAACCCATCGACAATCACTATCTTCTTATTTTCCAAAGGCTAATTTCAGCGCCAGTGCTGCTAATTCAAACGGTGGCACAATCAAAGTATCTGTTACGCCATCCGGTCTGAAAACAGCATCTGATGATGGATACACACCCGTTGTCTCGTTGGGAATTTACATCAAAGCGGGAAGCAGCACGGAAACGGACGCAAATGCTGGTCTATCGCACTTGTTTTCAAAAATGGCGTTTCGCTCGACCAAATTGCGATCTGACCTTCGTTTATATCGTGACATTGAGAAGATTGGCGGAATTATTGAGAAGCAGGCAGGACGAGATTTTGTACAATACCACATAAATGTATTACCGGAGAACGTGGAAGACGCATTTGTTATTATTTCCGAGTCAACTCTCACTCCTTGCTTTCATGATTGGGACATTAAGACAATGAAACAAAATTGCAAAAGCGATTATGAAGATCTTTTGATGAATGGTGAAGCGTCAGTCATGGAAGCTCTCCATGCTGCAGCTTTTTACGATGATGTATCGCTGGGTCGTCCTGTTTATTCTTTGGACAATCTGGAAAGATTTGACGGTGAAACTCTGTGGAATTTTTACGATTCGCACATCAATAAATCCAATTCGGCTATCACTGGGTACGGAATCAAACATGAGCTGTTGACTAGTATGGCAACGGCATACTTCAGTGAATTGCCCACATCATCGACCACCAGCGAGACGCCAGCCGCGAAATACGTTGGTGGCGAATATCGCGTAAAGAATCTATCTCAGGCTCATACTTATGTTGCGCTTGGCTTCCAGACCGGTGGTAGGAGTAGCAACGATTTTGCGACTTGCCAAGTTCTAAAGGCGTTGCTAACTTCACGTTTGCGTGGCACCAATTTGCAAAGCTTCCTTGTTGGTTACGACGATGTAGGCTTGTTTGGAGCTATGGGGTATGCTTCACCTGAAGAAGCTGGAGCGTTGGTTGACCGACTTACGACTGAGTTGAAAAAAATTGCATCAAATTTGTCGTCACAAAAAGAACTCGATGCCGCAAAGTCTATGGCCACCTTAAACGTTCTGAACGAGTCAAACGTGCGCTCCAGTCGTATGGCGTTGTTGGGTTCAGCCGCATTTGCTCAATCTTCGGTACCAACGCAAAACTCATCGTTTGATGGAGTCACAGCAAACTCTATTATGCATTTAGCCCATCAAAGCCTGAAGAAAACTCCGTCTTTGGCATCCGTTGGTAGACTGAGCAATGTACCTCATCTCCAGGAAGTGTTGCCGAAACTCAAGTAGTGGTAACAACTGTGATTCACAACAACTATTGCATCTCGTAGGCAGGCTGAAAGGTACAGAGTGTAAGCACCAAATACGCACTTGATATAAGGTCTTAGTTCGCCACATTCGCTCAAGATTTATCGTCTTCGCGATAGGTATTTGCGTCGTTGGGCCATTCCGCCCCCCAATGCGCTTTTCTAGCAGCTCGATACACTTCACGCATAGAAGTACCTTTTGTGACAGTCCGTCGCTCAATGATTCCCTGAAGAATTGGATTAGTTCACGAAACCTGCAAAAGCGCGATTTTACGCAAGTACATACTTGTGGAGTGCACAGATCCAGAATCACGTTTCGTTTTGCCAGGAGAGGTGCGCTACAGCACAAAAAATGAACGATGGGTATGAGCTGAAAACAAGTGACAATTTCATACCGAATCATACGAGCTAGTGATGCTTTCGATGGACTGTCCTCTGTTTCGCTCTTGCACAATCCTGGGCTCCTTTTCATCACCGCGTACGAAAACTTGGAGCCTTTTTGGTTATGCCATCTTCTTGCCGTTCCATCCCGAGGTCGAATGACTACAGGCGATCGCTGAACAAAATGACACCAGGTACCTTTCCTGGCAGGACACTTGAGTTTCCAATCAGTATTTACGAGATTTCAGAGAATAGTGACGAAGTAGCAGGTACCTGTTCATTGTGGGGACATGGTGCTACTACCTGGACGCTGAAATCCGCAGTACTATTAACGGAATCGAGTATAAATTGACGAGCGGAACGGACTTGATGGGAGCCCCATGGACTCCCACGGTCCACAATCACCAAGTATCCATCCTCTGATAGCAACTCCCATAGAACTGACATGATTTTTACTCGCTCAAAATCGGTTGTGATTTCCGACAAGACATAGTTTAATACGATGAAATCGTATTTGATGTTCAAAAGCACTTCACTGCGCAATTCATCCAACGATCGACGAATACTAAATCCATTAAACCCTTCCATTACAACTTGTGCCGCATCGGTCATTGCCTGACTCGTTTCAACAATTTGATGTTTCTGTATAGATTCATCAAAAAATTCTCTGGCTGCCCATGATGCTGTACCCGGACCGGAACCAAAATCAATCATCGAAGTCGGGCGAAAGTGCTGGTCTTTATTTCTTAGTTGACGAAAGACATTATAAATTGTAGCGTAACTCGCGTCGATTTCATACGCCAAATACGCAAGTGTTTCCGATGGTCCGTATGAGTAAGCGGGTATCTGCGCCACTTGGCTAGTTGTCCAGCCAACAGGAGTTTCATGCGTGTCACGGGGAAATTTCCGAGCGTTCTCACCATCTCGAATATAATTTAGATTTAGATCTTCCAATTGCGAATGAGAGCGCTGTTTCGTGAGAGTGGACAGACGCCTAACTAATTCCATTGGCATCTCCAGACGCTCTGTGAGTCCGTTTTTGCTCAAATTCTGAATATCGCTAATCATTTCGACATTCTCTTTCAATCGAGTTACTGTGGTTTTCACGTCATAAATCACCCCATTTTGATTGCTTTTTTTGTTAGCATTCTCAGATTGAAGCGGTTGTGAGATTTTTATGGGTTTGGAAGAGAAGTATGCATTGGTATGCGCAAAGATAGAGAAACGAACATTGCGTAAAATCTGTTTTTGTTGGAATGGAATCATTTTTCAACCAGAATTTGTGATTGGTTCAGCAAACTTGTTTACTCTACCCTTTATACACGTATAGAGCTACTGAACATAGTGGTGATATAGCAAGAATATGTGTGCCTTTCCAATTTCTGATGTTGCGCTTTGTAAAAGCACCGGGCTAGGTGCACAAATGCGATATGCTATAGTTACCTGACCTTGTAATCATCCCGTCTAATGTGATACAACGCCATTCTGTCCATCTGCGCATCATCGAAAGAGCAATGGAGATGATTCTAACGCATCTCAACGGACCGGTACATTCAACATTCTAATTTTTACATGTGTGCGTGTAGCATGACTCCAAGGCGTTTTATAGAGCAGCAATAATCTAATCTGTAAATGTCACTCCTTTTGTATGAGGTTGCAGGCTGTAAAAGTGTGGTCATTCGAACAATTCTGAAGCATAGAGTGAGCCCATCACATATAAAAAATAAGATTACATTGCTTGTGGGATCTAATCGCGTCAAACTGGCCATTATTCAAGAAATTGGCACATAAAAAAAGCCGTAAACTCATCGCCACCACAGCAACTTATTTGGTAGAGACCTCTTTTACATGACTCACCTCTGACAGAGCTGATCTCACTTTTTTTGCACTGAACAGATAAAAACATCATTGTCGCCTATATACTCAGTGATACTCACGTCTTAATTCGGTGCCAAATCTCGTTGTTAAATGCATAAAAAGCCGAATGAGTAATAGTAGCAGCAAGACTACTACAAATGATGATGTCTACATCAGAAAACCCGCTATTGATGAGAAATACATAAATGACATTTGTTCCGAGAATTTGGATGAATCAAATACATTGAATCGCGTTTGTAAGTACGCAAATTGCAGAAGAAGAGTTCGTTCGAAAGGCTTATGTAAAGCACATGGTGGGGGTAGACGATGCATGGTCGAAGGTTGTGATCGTAGTAGTCAGGGTCAAGGGCTTTGCATTCGTCATGGCGGAGGTAAACGATGTAATCATATTGGATGCACCAAGGCATCCCAATCGAATGGACTTTGCAAAGCACACGGTGGAGGTATACGGTGCCAAGTAGCCGGGTGTATCAAGAGTAGTCAGGGCGGTGGCCTTTGTCGAGCCCATGGTGGCGGTCAACGCTGCGATAAACAAGGATGTACCAAAGGTGCTCAACGAGGTGGATATTGTGCTAGTCATGGTGGAAGTCGATTCTGTCAGCATGCAGAGTGTACAAAGAATGATCGTGGAGGAGGATTCTGTGCTGAACATGGAGGTGGAAAACGATGCGATTACAATGACTGCAATAAACCAGCTCGAAAAAAAGGAAAATGCTCCTTCCATGCGAATACAACTCCCAAGCCTCTCACATTCAACTATGAGACAATGAAGAAGCAGCCAAATCAGGCGCATATCACATCAGCGCCTTCATCGACACTTGGTGATTCGAGACGAGCAGCGACCTCTTTCCAGAATGTGCCATTCAAGAACACAAACATTGTGCGACCAAATATAAGTCACACGATAGACGGATTCCCCAGAGATCCCTACCTGCACATCCAAACGGATCAGCAGTCGTATGAATCAATGATGATGGTAGATGCCCGAGCGGCAAATCTCGGTCAATATGGAGGTAATTTGCCTTCCAACTTGGCCGATCGAACACCTGCGCAGCCAAGCAGCAAATATCAATCAGAGCGCTCTATCAACTATCCCGATAGTCTTGCTCAATGGTCTATAAAAGATCAAGGCGTACTGTCATACACCAGCGATCGTCAAATGTACGGGTGCGCGAGACTGAAGCAATCGTTCGAGCGAAACATTCCGAATCACTATCCCCACACACATTTTCAGGGTCAATTTCCCACAACAGAAAATCTCCAGTCAATCGCTGCTCCGTCAGATGACAACGCGGAACGACACTCCATATCGCATTATAATCGATTGGATGCGAATCAGTACGTACATCAGAATTCTGCGGACATGGGTTCAGGTCTATCGAATGTGACAACAGAGCACTCGAACCACGCAGTGATTTACAATGCACAGTTGCACGGGTATGCACCGTATACCTCGCAGCAGATACAGCAGATACAGCCGATGACGCTTCTGTGAATGAGAATGCTACGATCGCCGTGGAGATTATTAGAAAGTAAAACATAGAATATAAATGCATCTGCAACATTTTGTAACTCAAATGAACGGATTGAAGCTCTTTCACGCTACCAAAGACACGTCTTCCAATTGGTCGCTGTTTTCTGTGGATGGGAGATACTCCGACATCACATTCAAAATTGACTCATACGTCTGCTTCCCAAAATCTTTTTGCATAGAAATTGATGTTGCTTCGACACCGGAAGCTAGGCACAAGCCGACAGAATGACAGGCTGAAGATGGACTGGAGCCTTTGCTCAGAAGGTCTGCCAAATCGTCGAATTTGGAAGCCAAAATATCACATCGAGCATCGGGAGGTAGAATGGCACACATTGCTTGAATCGCACGTTTCGCTTGCAATTTTGCTTCCGTGTTTGGTGCTGAAGATATTATTTCGGCAACAACATCACAAAACAGACATCCCGTGGAAAATATCGAGGCTCTCTCGACTTTAGGGCTCTTCATCGTCGGACACTGACCGATACGGGAGCAGATTCCGCTCATGTCTTCATTCTCGGATAGGCCTTTTAGTATTGCATCGCGATGCGTTAGCCATAGTTGACACTAGGAGTATGTTTAAAATCGAGGCTCAATTATGATACTTTTACTTACATCCGAGTATTGCGGTACAAGTTTGCACATGCCATCCAGTTGCATTTGCGCTTGAGGCTGTTTGTCGTGCTTACTGGACGCCAAAGCTAGGAGCGCACTATTCTGCTTGCATCTTTTGCATTGCTGAGCCGATGACACGAGTTTGGTCTCTTTCTCGTTTGGGAGACCACCTATGTCTTGTGCAGTTGAGATTTGTGCACAAATGGCTGCGGATGCAACGTTCGATTTCAATAATGTCACCGCAGTCTCAAAAGGCTTCATCCGAGCACGACACTATCACAAACAGTCAGTATACATTTTGCCGTAGCGATGTCGCTCGACTTGCCATTTCACTGGGATCGTGTGCATCACACAGGATGTCAGCACTTGTTGCCACATTGGAGTTGAACTCGGGCTTATTTTTCACCATAAAGTCCACAGTCTGCAAAAGCAAAGGACAAGGAATACAGCTCTCCGGTGATGATCCGTAGCTCTCGGAAGAGGACGATGCGCTGGTGCAAATCTCAAATTGTCCACAAATGTTTTCGGCAGATTCATTGGACTCCAGCAAATTCGTCATTTTCTCCATTTGATCCAAAATCACTGGACACTATACATCTCATAGTCAGAGGCAGCACTGTAACATGAGAACACTCTCTGCTCACCTTGTTGCCACCTGATTCCACACAAATCGACTTGGTGTTTTCCAACCCTTTCAAGACATTTCTCGGCTCTCTCCTCCAGGCATACTCGAGAAACTTGACAAAACCAAAGCAGAGGTCGGAAGGATGTTGATCAAGACCTGAAGGTAAGGAATCGACTGAAGAAGGAGTCCTTTCTTGCACCGGCATTGGAGTGCTGGTAGAGTGACGCGTACAATACTTTAAATCGACGCAAATCTCTCGCGGGTGCTTTCCGCTTTTGAGTTCGTCAATGACCGTGTCGAGTTGAGCCACATAAGTATGACATTCATTATCTTTTCCGAGAATCTCGCAAATCATGTCCGCATACGTCCGAATTTGATCGACTTGGTCGGGCTCTTCATCCACTATAATCTGGAGTAACGTAGTGATAGAATCGCAATAAATACACCGGTCGAGATTAAAGAAAGCTTCGAGTTCGTTGAGTAAAAACGGTATGGTTTGCGACGAAGGCTTATTTGACGCGAGTTCTTTGGGAAAGTAGTCGGAATCTTTACATATACCAATACTTTTGCAAGCATCACGAGGCTCTTTGCCCTCTTCGATCAATTTGACAATTTCATCAAAGTGATGTTCCATCTCATCACATTTGCAATTCTTTGGAACAAGTTTACAAGCGTACTTTAACACGGTTTTCACGGTGTGTAAACTATCTTTCTGATACTTGTCCACATACTGAATGATGGTGGTGATAGCGGTGCAATAAACACACGCATGGTCATCAGCAAACTCTTCCGATGTCACGAGTTCCGAACTGTCAAACCCAAAAGCTGGCAAAAGCGCCGAAATCAAGAATTGCTGATCTCTCTCTTCATCTTCACGATCTGAGGCTTGACACATGCTGACACGAGCACATACGGATTTGGGATTTGACCCATTTTTAATCCAGCTCACGATCTGATCGAATCGGGCGAGAAATTGGTGACACTATGGAAATGAGAGCTCCTCGTCGCTATCACTAGCATAAATCAACCAAGGAAAGCTTACCGTCGACTGTTCTGACATTGAGCCACATAAATCCCCGATAATCTCTCGTGCTTCTTGAACTTTCTCAAAGTCTTGTGCAACAGCAACATCAACCAAGTGTACCAGCGTGAGACACATTTTACAGGCATATGGACCCCTCTGTGAATTCGGCACTTCTGATCCTGCGACAGTATGAGTACCGTCAACGATGGCTGTGACTTGTTCACCAAGAGCAAATAATTTTTCTTCCTCGTTCACATTGCTTCCTGGATACCCATATTTTGCTCCGGTGTAATCAGTCGCAACTGTTGCACCAGCCAACTTTTTGCATACTTCTGCTTCCGATAATCCTGCGTGTAAATACTCCAGTGCTTCATCCTTCAGACTGTTTGTAATTTTCTCACACTGCATCACAGAGACACATCCATTAGCATTGCCCATTCTTCAATTCTTATTAGACATACCTCATCCATCTGATCCGTAGTTGCCAATTGCTTGCAGCTCTTTTCCTCCTTTTCATCCACTGAACCCTTCAAACTATGTAGCGTGTACTTCATGGTATCCAGAATCCCCCGAGCAAAAGTGTCTTCGCTGTTGCTCCAATCTGAGGATTCTGACTGAAGGAGCTTCAACGCAGTGCGACACCCAAGATTCTCATTATCATCGTAATCATCAAAATTTGAAGTTTCCGGTACTTCTTTCCACTGAAAGAGCTCAACAATGTATGCTTGTGGGTCAGCAAGTCCATTCCGGACAAATCGAGCAATTCGCTCAGAAAATCTTGCTTCTTTCTTCGTGTCTTGAGGATCATTGGCTTGCTCTGACAGCACAAAGCCTGAACAAATAGTGACGACTACCGCCGTCGCGAGCAGTAGTAAAGCTCGCATGGTGAAATTCAAAGTGATCTTTTCGTTATGACTCGAATTTCCAAATGAAAGCTCCTGACAGAAAGAAAATATAGAAGAATGTAGTCCCTTTCCCTACGTATCCGAAAAGAAGATCAAAATCCATTTCGAATCGAGAATGCGTCAGGATTGGGTGCTTTATTCGGGCTATGCAGGAGAGATGAACAGTCTCTGTCAAAGCCCGTTCGAGGACATCGATGACGTCGCGAGAGGAAGTCGATGATGCTGCATTCAGGGCTTTATGCAAGGATAAGGAATACTCAAATTTGGATCCATTCATCAAGATTTTCAGATCTGTAAGTGATCCTCAAACAGCGACAATATCTTCTCGTCATCTTGCTTTGGCTCGATATGTGGTCTATCAAAATGCGATCGGGTATATGCTTCGACTACATTCTGTGATGCAAAATCGCTGTATTTCTCGTTGTGAAGGTGGAAAATTGAGAGTTTTGAGCTATTGAATAAGTTTCTTCAGCTGCTTCGCGATAAGATTTTGAATGATCAATTGGAATTCTTGCCCGTATTACACGATGCAATTGAGCTTTGTTGCAAGGTCCATCACTTTTGCTGTTTACAACCATTTTGTCTCAATCGAATAATTGACATTGATACCATAGCCATTCCGTCGCTTTAAATCCAATGAAGAGCTCGCAGCTTCTGAAAGGATAGGCGCGTTACTACGGACCCTCAGTCAGCTGCTATTGGTCTTTCAGAATCGTAAGACGCAAAAAATCATCCTAGCGTTTCTTCTTCGGTTTACCAAAGGAGAATGTACGTTGATGCTTTCGATTTGTCCTTGGAATCGTAGACTGAAGGTTCCATGCTCTCTAGGCCTCGGTCCAATAAATTATGACGCTAGGAGCGTTAGAGCAGCAAAAGAGGTCCGACCAGGACCAAATGCATGTAACTTGACTGATAGTATCTCCCAAACAAGAAAAGACGATCTCATGCGTGTGCAGAAGCACTGTCAATTACTGATGAGAGAAGCGAACGTCGTGTATATCATCGTCCAACTTCTAGAAGCACTGAGTACTTGTGATCCTGTTCTCGAGGTTACCCGCCATCCTGACGCTCTAGTGGAGTCAAAACCCCAGGATGACAGTGTTTCCTTTGTTCAAGTCAGAGACACTGAGATTCTATATGCACTTCTCTGTATAATTGATGGATTCTCGACCTATAATCCCAGTGCAGAGGATTTTGTCGCGCTCGGCGGTGTTCGTTGGCTTGTGGTCGTTCTCGATACTATCAATAGTCCAAAACATGAATTCATCTCCCCGCTTCTCAACATATTTTCGAACCTTTTGCAATCGAATAAGTCAGACTTAGAGCGCAACAAGATATTTTCCAGTCGGAAAGAGCTTCTGAAGCGTTACCGGGTCAATAATGCTATGTTTGTACTCGCCAATGAAACCTCAGTAGCCTCACTGATGCGTGTCATGGTGATGCTGGTCCAATTCGGGAGCCGGGATCACGAAAAGCACTTGCGTAATGATTGTATGATAATCATATACATGTTATCGCAGCGACATCGAGCCATTGAATGCTACCATCGCGTTGGATTGACCTCTTGTTTGTTGAGTTATGCTACATCCATGGAAATCGACAGGATCAGCTCAATAGATATTCGCTTGAAACAAATTGACATACGGAATTGCAGCACGGCTTCAACGGAAGATTTTGAGTTCAAATGTATTTTATGGCGCCTTATTGTTCACATTTCGTGTAATGATGAGGCAGTTAGAAATGAGGTGATTGACTATCGCTTTGTGGAAGTGATACTTCAATACGTGAAGACCAGCTATGAGGATTTAGAGACGAAGAATCAAAATAACAGCCGGAATAGAAATTTGGCGATGCCGGGTCCCCAGCAGTATGACGCATTACGACTTCTCGCAACTGACATTTTGAGCATGTGGAGTTTGACACTGCACGCACACTTTGCTGAAATAGGTGGATATCAGACCTTGCTGGCTCTGATCAAAAACGGCGTAGTTGACGGACAACAACTGGAAGCAATATGGCAATTATTCTCTCAGTTTGTATGCTCATCTCGAGATGCAGCTCTTCAAGATGAGCTGGGCTCTCTTAAAGCAGTTGATATTTGCGTGGAAGCAATGGAATCGTCTGCAGGCTCTGGAATACTGAGTAGCGCTCTCATTGTTGCTTCGGAGCTTTGTCGAAAACACTCTGCAAACACGTGTCATTTTCAGGTAGCGAACGGAGTGCATCAAGTTTTGATGATCTTGGAGAAGGAATGCGTACGATCCCGTATCGAGAATGGTGTCTTTAGCGCCGCGATACATGCTGTGCGTTCATGCATCATTGGTAATGCTACGAGTGAACTCATATTCTTAGGAGAGGACGGAGTCACCACATTATTGGACGCCATGTGCGTTGCTACAAAATCTCTGAGGAATCAAATCCTTGCCGCGCTTGTCGAATTGGCTGTGAATCCAGCTTTTGTACCTTCGTTCACTTCTTGGAAGAGCTCAAAACAACAAGGAAGGATGCTCAATGCGGTACAATTACTGCTCCAACTGGTGGACAATGTAAAATGCGATGAATGTTGTATCACAAAGTTTGATACAATGTCTGACGGTGACACTGTCACCCAATCTGACTCGGAAGTTGACGGGAATCATGTGAATGAGGCAGATATTGGATTATCACGGTCATTCTCCTCATCAGAGCAAAAAGGTCGCTTGTTACGACCATCGTCGGCGGCCTTTAATCGACTCGAAGAAGCACTGGAAGCCGCTCATGTACACGAGGAACTTGGTCAGAGGTTTAGTTACGAGCCAAAGCCTCGCATAGACATACTTCCAGATTCCACTTTCGCTCCTTCGACTGAGCCTTTTAAGAATCAAATGGACGTTTCCACGATCAGAGTTTCAATTATTTTCAGTTTGATCTCGGCGGAAGCTCTTGATTCATGCGCTTTGGAATTGTCAGTTCAGGAGAGGCTTCTACTTGAAGGTGTGAAGGAGTACGTCGCATTACAGACCGCAACGATGTGGAAGCGAGTACACGAAACTCTGCATCACGTCAACATACGTCCCATTTATGCTGATGTCATACACATCCAAAAGCAGATTGAGATTGGGAAAGCGACGTCCTTGAATATTAGAAGAACACAGCGGAGTATTGCAAAACAGGCAGAGGCTTCAGAGACGGAAGAAATGGAACAATTTTATGATACGATCCGACAGCATAGAAATCAGAATATCCAAGCTCAGTATCATTCTAAGCACAAAAAAGGATTCAGACGAAAGCTCCGTTCGAAGGGTATGCCTTTGTAGCCGTACAAAGTGAAATACCGCTTGAATCCGCACAATTAAATCTCAGCTTATCCATGCTTGTCGATTTCGATTGTCTGAGAGCATATTGGTACTTCACAATTAAGTTATTGACCAGCTGTGGCTCGAGATAAATACATACCGATGGAAACACGGGAGCGGAACACAATTTTGTGATTTCTTGTCAATGTGGATGAAGCTAGACTTTTCGTATCAAATCGCAAATGCTAGCGATACGTATCTCATCAAAAATTGAGTGCTTCTTTGTCCTCGACTTTATGATTTAAAAGAATGGTCAATCAATTACTTTTCTGCGCGTTCGTCATCGTTTCTGAGGGCGGTCGGCGCGATCAAAGCTCTTGCTTTCTCGAACCTTACGTGCTATTTTCCTTGTGATAGTTGCAGTACAAGCTCAACACATATTTCTAACCAATGGCTCTTCGATCCAAATCTTTTATTCGATAGAATGCCTCAGACTACAAAGAGCAACACCGATCATTAATCGTAGTCAAAAGTATAGCGACTTTATTTCATTATCAAAAATAGCGAGAAAATTGGCAAAATGGACACATTTCATGGAAATGCCACACAAAAGCCAACAATAAACTTACGAAACGTCGATTTGATTCGAATATGAGTTTGATTAGCGACCGATTGAGTACACGTCCATTGCGAAACAGCTCTTTTGACACGAGACAATAGTCGAGTGTGTGGGTAGATGTGAACGTGCTATTAGTTGAGTCCTTCAGTTAGCGTTTGGATACATTGAAGCGTGTAACATTGGCCACAGCAGACGATCGTGCGAGTTCTAGCTTGGATCGAGATGGGAGACTCAAGCGAGCATATCCTTGATCCATTTGACTTTCTGACCTCAAGGTCCTCAATGATGATGTCGCACTCGGTTTTTGTAAAAAGCTCCGACGAAGCGTACCGGAGCCAGCCTGGAGGTGCTCGGCGGTATTTGCTCTTTTCATCAAGATGTTTTTGCATCGTTCCGACATCAACGATGTCGCTGAGGATACGGAAGCTGAATATTTATAGTGAGGATTGGAGCTTGAAGCAGCAGGTGGACGCTCCGCTTGAAGAGAGGATGTGCTTGCAGGTTTCTTTGGAAGATCTGCCCAAAGGCGTTGATTTAGTGATAGAGTATTGCGTCCTGTGCTTGAATCGTCCAAAGGATCAATCTTCGATTTATTTGATTTCCCGCTCAAAGGCGGTGTTTTGGAAATGGCACATGCTGCACGCTTGAGCGTCTTTGATCTCAATAGAGTCTTCATGTCGGGCGAGGAGAATGAGGTCGGACGACAAACATCTGATCGTTCTTTCTGTAGCTCTTGAACTCGATTCTTTGTGGTTTTTGGCTTATGATACTCGAATGATCGAAGTAGCGAGAAATCGTCCTTCATTAGGACATCAACTCCATCACACTCCGCCTTCAGTAAGTCGATTGGATCTGCGTCATCCATAATCATGTGAAACACACTCCGACCCGAATCTGCCGTCTCAGACTCGTGTTCGCGAGACCATTGCTCCTTTTTTCTTTTCATCAACTTCTGAAATGCGGATTTTCGAGTGGGGGTATCGGAATGACAAAATTGTGGATTTCTACCATTCTTTGCTGTTACGATAGGTTCTTTCGACACGCGTGAGTAAAGCACGTCCAGTAACGCATCGGCCGAGTAAGGGACGACATGGTCGACATTAGGTGGAAAGAACAGATTTTTAACTGGAGAGGTGTACGAATCTGCTTCCATGGTATCCATCTGTTCGAGTAAATCATCACCGGTTGTTGCATTTATAACAGCTTGCGCTGCTTGGAATGCTTCGTGATTTGTGTTTTTGCCTAAAAGATTGAGACGTTCGTGACAGAATTCTTTGACGCCATACTGTTTCAGATAGTCAAGACCCCGCAGCTGATTTGTTACCTGCGCTGCATCCAACGCTTTTGGAAGTGGTCCCTCCTCCTCTATGGATATATCCCCGATTGCTGTATCCACATGTTCTACGTCTTCCTGAGTAGCCCTCAAGTCGTTTTGGAATGGAGCAGATGCAGCAGATTTGATGCTTTCAATAGACTGTAAATCCTCTTCGAGAAGAGGAATTTCATCGTCGGTTATATTCTGCATCCAAGCCTCATCTTCGGTCGTCTCGCCTGATTCATCTAATTCTTGGGAATATTGCGCTAAAGCATACGTGGAACCTTCTACTTTTTTCGAATTGGATGTATTTTCATGTTGTGCTCCGTCACGTTCGGTCTCGGGATCCCCCAATATCTTATCAGTATCCCTTCCAGGTTTGAGCTCACACGTTTGATCCAGAACTTGGTCCTGGAATTCGGGAACTGAGGTTCGATTCACCTCGACCTCTTCCATCTTTGATGCCGCATGGCAGTCTTGTGAATGAGCCGGAACAGGCTCGTCAGATTCCGCTGGTGTGGATACTTGCAACTTGAGCGGATGTTCTATGCCTTTAGCCGTGTCAGAATGGACTTTGTGGGCATCCAAGCTCAGAGAGAGATCAGTTCTGCCGTACTGACATTCAAGCTCATGTTCGGTCTGTGGTATCGTGACGCTTTCATTGCTCTTTTCAGACGTAGCATTTGCATTGGGTACACTTTCATCCACGCGACTCGGTTGTGCATTTTCACAAGCTTCTGCTATTGTCTGAATATCCAAACTGCTTGACACAATATTCTGTTGAGCTGTCCCAATGCATTCCTCGGCGGTCTCCACCATCACTTGTGGTATTGAAGAATCATGGAATACAGAATGCGGAGAATACTCTCTTTCGGAAAGTACAGGTAAGAGCAAGCTCGATGACGGACTAGTCGTTGACGTGGACGCTTCTTCTGTACAGTATTCAATTGATCGGATGATGGCTTTCACTGCTAAAGTGCTTCCAATCGTAGATTTCGGACATCCGTCATTTCCAAGTGTATTTGTATCATCCTCTACACCCTGGGTGTCATGTGCTTCTGCGGGTAGATCGGCACCGTACATAGCTTTCGTTCCCGTGAGTGGCCGTTCATCCCAATCCCAAACGGAAGCATTCTGTTCATTTGTAACGTTGAGATTGTGAGAATTGTCTGGTTTCTCATCAGCTTTAGTCAACTCATTGCCCCCTGATGCCTCAACGGATTCATCACCATCCATATTGATGTCATCATCACTCTGAGATAAATCAATTTCGATTTCATTGATAGATACTTCCATTTCGTGAATTTGCTCCATCAAATCTTCATCTTCTTCGTCGATTTCTCCACGTTCCACGTTGTTAGGTGTGGCTTGATCATCGATAACTGATTCAAGGTCGTCCATTTCGCATTGATCACAATTTTCCCCACCCTCAGATGGACTCTCATGAGTCACCTCCTCTACCACAGCACAGCAAATCGTGGTATGCATTGAATCGCTCCTTGCATCGTCGACCGCGTTCGACTGTGTTTGTACGTTGTTCGGTTCACTTTCCCGCAATTCATTTTCGTTGGACGCGTCCTCCGCCTTTTCGCACTCTTCTTTGCCACTTTCCGTGAGTTGTTGCTTGCACTTCAGAGGCGTGATACTTTTTGTGGTATCATCGACAGCATTTTCGATCTCTGACATACTCACGACTGTATCACTTTGACTCGGTTCTGATTGCGGATGACTCCATTTGTCCTCCATGCTGATCAAATCGCACTGAGGGGATCGATGATCCTGAGCTTCGACCAGTAACTGCACTGTATCAGTCCGTTCCATTAACCAAAAAGTCTGTGATTTCGACATACACATTTGTAGCCAATTCTCGCTTTTGTAATGTACCTCGACAATCTGTCCATGTTCCAACCTGCCGACACAATCTGCTTCTTTAGCGGAGAAGTCGCGTACCGCCACTTGTGCTTCATTTGGGAGCTCAGGATTCAATAAGTAAAATGCATGGGGCGCTACCATAACATATTAGAGTTGATATAAAAATCGATACGAATATGAAGTCGGTATTATTCATACTTTGGCAGTCTCTGTGATGCATCCTTTTGCATATTGTCTCACAATGCCTCGAGTCAATCCAGCAACTCTCATAAATATCATGAAAAATTCGAACGAATGGGCCATCGACAGTCAAAACCCCAAAAGGGAATTGATTTCCATTTTCATCCCCGATACTTCCCATGGTATTATCGCTGGAGGAAGGGTCCCCGTGGACAAGAACATTGGGATCATAAACTCGTACACACTCCAGAAAGCCTGTTGATAGAAAATCAATAAATCAAAGCGTGAGAAATGATTCGCAGGCTGTACCTGCTTCTTCCCAAGGGACTAGTAAGTTGGTTCCGTCCGGTAAAGAAGCCATTACGTACCCTTCCACATATTCCATTGCATTGTGTTCTGACGGAAATTTTACGTGAAACCAATTGGACCTATGAGTATCGCTCTTTGCCACCATAAGCGCTTTTCCTTTGGAGACACGACCACAAACTGCTGCATCACTGCTGGGTGAGCTTCGAATACGTAATACCGCTTTCGCCGGCAAGCTAGGATGGAGAGAATACCATCGCATGCTTTATCGTACCTAAAACTAAGTACCGTTAACAGCCGAAAAACATTAGGAATTTGTATTGCGAAAGATGAATTCGAGTAAAGATAGTGGAGCTCTACTATAATGCCGCAAAGCCGCTTTGACGATTATCGAATAGTTCGTAGCGTAAAGAATCCGAAAAGTTTCTCATACAGTGTATTTATTCGTTATTCAATTTAGAGTGTTCTAGCTGAGATGAAAGGCTATTTCGTCGATCGATTCGCTTCCATTGTAGCAGACAGTGTCGTCGACTCAGGCAATGTATCACACAACTAAAGGGATATTGCGTCATCAACAGCGCGATGAATTACACCTACCGCTCGCAGCGCTTCCACGCACGTTGCTGCCCACAGAAAACCATTTCTTCCGTTCTGATTGTCATAATCACAGTGGTAACTGATATCTCAAACGACGCAATGAATCGATTCATGAGCCATTGATATCGTCATATATAATTTTTACATGACACTTTCGAACCATGTCGCTTCATCTTCAGAAAAGCTACCATGTCGACAAAATGAGAGTTCGGATGCCGACAATCAGACGGAGATGCAATGCCATCTCACATTAGAGCGCGTTTTGGGCATCACTGCACGCAGTAATAATATGATAAGTGTTAACCGGCGAACAGGAGAGATCGCATACGTCGCAGGGTGTATTGTTGTCATCTATAACCTTCGAAGGAATCGACAAATACGCTACTATCGCGTAGAGCAATCCATCACCAGTGTCGTCTTCTCTCCTGATGGAAAGTATCTCGCTATTAGTGAGTACGGGGATACTTGTGCGATAACAGTTTGGGATTTCGAGATGGGGGAGCTTTATGCTGAGTTTCGTCTCGAGAGCTATCGAGTTGTGTGCATGGCTTTCAGTCATGACAACTCGTATGTGGTCTCAGTAGGAGTCGAAAAAGATCATCTCATGTACGTATGGAAAATTGGAAATGATTCGAAGAATCCCATTGGAGCTGCTGAAGTTCACGAGCGCGTATTCGGAATTGACTTTAGCAATCGTGGCAATTATTTTGTCACAGTTGGCGAGCAACATGTGCGAGTATGTATTTATTGTTTTCATTGTCGACTGTATGAGTTGACTGTATCACTCCGATAGTTTTGGTGTATGGAAGCGAATCACTTTCAGATGACAGGAAAAAGCGTCAAGACAGTACCAGAGCTTCGACATCGTAAAGCTAATATGTCGGCCAAGGAAGAATCTACATTTACCAGTGTAACGTGTGGTTTTGGAGAAAATGATGGAAAAGTGTATGCTCTCACATCAGACGGAGTACTGTGTGCTTTCGGAATTGGCGGAGCACTGGAAAGGATTGTATCACTCGAAAGCTCAAAGGGGTTCTCCGTTGCCGCAAGCGAAGCGTATGTGATTGTCGGTGGGGCATCGTCAGTTGTACGCTTATTTGATCCATCCACTTTGGCTTATCGAGGGACATTACCATTTCCTCCAGCATTTGGGAAGGCAAATGAGCCCTACATCGAATCGAAAAAATCGCTGGTACCTGAGCATCCACACAGATACCCATTGGTAACAGCCGTAGTGGTGACGGGATGTCACGCTGTCGTTCTTTACAGTAATCGATTTTTGTTCGTGTATCAGATTTCCGATCTTGAAAACATTGCATTGTATCGCTCTTTTGTCTTTCATAGTGGTCGCATTACCGATCTTCGAGCTCACGGCCGTGCGATTGGCGTTAGCCCGAGAGGAAGAATGATCTATGAGCATCAAGCGACTGATATTTCAAATCAAACGAGTATAAATTCACTGCCAAATTGCACTTTTGTATCATGCTCTGAGGACAACACGATGCGCTTTTGGCATCTTGAGCTTCACAAGTCGCTAAAGAAGGGGATTGAATGGTGTAATAGCAAGTACAAGTGTCCGTACAGCCAAGAGATGCTTCGGGTAGTGTACTACGAGGCCGAAGATGAGAGAAATCCGCCACAATATGTATCGGATGGCACGTGGAAGATGCCATGCTTTCGCACTCTCGCGATAAGACCAGATGGTACACAAGTTGCTGCGGGTGATACTCGAGGAAAAATCGCTATTTTCGACGTCTCACAAGCAGATATCATACAAAAGATGGCAGCTCACTCCTCTGAAGTTCTTTGTCTCAATTACAGTCATGGAAATTCATCGTATACGTCAGATTTACTCGCCTCGGGAGGAAAAGACCATCGGGCTTGCATTTTTGACGCTCAAAACTCCTACATTGCCATTGGTACTGGAAAGCCTACCGGCAGCGCCATCAAAGGCCTAGAAGTAATTGCAGAAACCATGCGGTTGATCACAAGTAGCTCAGACAATAAGGTTGTTCTCTCAGACTTGAAACGTGGAGATCACAACACCAAACTGGAAATTCAGCCGTACAACTCGATTGCGATGCACGGCGGACCCCTTCGAGATATGCACCTGATGAACGATAACGTACATGTGGTTACTTGTTGCAGCGAGAAGCTCGCTTTTCACTATCTGGAACCTTCCAGCACGATCAAACAAACGAAAGCTGTTTTTGTTGGCGAGCAGAATCGATTCGCCATATGTCCTGCCAACTATTGCGTGGCTTTGAGCGGATCTTCGGCTCACCCATACGTTCAAATTGTAGAGATAACCACTGGAAATGTTCTCGCAGAAGCGGGTGGTCACGACGGGGAGATTACAGGTCTTCAGTTCCTTCCAGATGGTCGAAGACTGGTGTCGAGCAGCAGCGACGGATGCATCTTCGTGTGGCGTTTGTCTCAGTATCTCCAGCAGTCGATTCGATCGAGGCTTCCTCGACTGAAGGCAACTGGAGGAAACGATCCTGATGGAGATCTGACCACTCTTCCTCGAGCCAAAAGAGCCATACCACACGCGATCAATCCGGGGCAAAATGATGCTACAGCACCACCGGCGCCGTCATCGACAAAGAATGAATTCGAAGAATTGATGCAAAATGCAAAATCCGGGCTTTTAGGTAAAATGAGAGAAGATCTTTTGAGAAATCTGCACGGTACAATTAGAGCACATCCAACAGATTCGAATGCGAAAGATACTAACATAGCGGAAGACAGGTTCCCGCTTGTCAGCAATATGGAGATGATTTCCAAGGAATATACAACTGACGATGGAGCTGTCTGTTACGAGAGAGGATTTGAGAATTCGAAGGGCCAAAACGGTGATCTTGTGGGATTCTCCGAAACAACAAAAGCAGAGAAAATGGCGACAAAGGACAAAGCACAGATGCAAGTAGATAGACCATATGTAAGAGTTGACGATAAATTGATCCCGATTTCGAGCCTTCCAGCGAAATCAGACTTGATGGGAACCAATAGAGCGGTAAAAAGCACGAACGTTTTGTCCACATCGCTAGCACTGGAGCGTGATCAATTGGAAAGGAGAAAGCGTCAAATGGAGACAGCAAACGCAGTGGCTGCTATGAACTCGAGACTCAGTCAATTGGGACTTTTGAAATTGAAACAAATAGAAGTTTCAACGGAAAAAATATCGAAGCCATCCCCGACCCATTCATTGACAGGAAATAGCCGTGAAAAGCGCGTAGAATTTGTGAATCTATCTGTTGAGCTCAATCCTGTAGAATCACTCTCAACGGAGGGATCTTCACATTTGAATGCTACAGTGTGCGATCGACCAAGCAGTAATAGAACATTCGAATCTCTTGAAAAGTTAGCAGCTCCATGTAAAGCGAATCAGCAAACTTTGTTGCATTCAATTACGAGTTATTCCAAGAAAAAATATGAGGATTCTTTACCAAGTGAGCTGTTGGAATCGATTGAAGCCAGAAAGGTGATTAACCCATCGGTAAAAGAGTCATTCGATGAGACTATCATGCGCAGACCAATCCTCGAGAAGCCTCATGTGTTGAGCGACGCTACCGATCTGAAGGAAGACTATTCCAACAGCGATGACGATTCCGATCAGAATGAAAATTCCGATGAGGAAAGCACATCACAAGTTGATAATCAGCTCTCAAGTGGAGAAACATACAGAAACACAAACTTTTATCAAGCTCCAAATTCTCAAGTAAATGAGGAGGTTGTCGAGCAGTACTTTACAGAAAATTCGAGTATCAACCGATCGATTAGGAAGCTCGACTTGTCTTCTACCAATGTGTCGCTGAGTCTGTATACAGCAGGGTATACTGGAACTCCGACGTTCTCCGATCTTGGAACGTCAATTCGTACCCGACAAAGTCTTGATTCTCTTCCAGTAGATGTTTCCATTAGCGCCTTCACGGTCGGATATACAAACTTGAATTCCGCTTTGCCGTTAGCTTCATATCGTAATGAAAAATCAATGATGGAGAGTTCGCTGAGCGTATTTACTTCTGGGTACACTGAAGAGAATGCCTTTTCCAATCAGACAGTGACATGCGTAAATGAAGCTGTTGGATCTCTTCCCTCCATAGTGGCTCCTTCGAATATCAATCGATCACAAGCAATTTCTTCACCGAACGCAAATGAAACCGAGCACACATGCACTGATAGAGTGTCCGATGCAGAGATATGTGCCAACACGCTGTCAGATGCAATGTTGAGAGTCTCACAGACAGCGGTACCTGTTGATGTATCACTGAGCCAATTTACCACGGGATACACAGCGATGGACAAAGAAGTCGAATGCACTGATATTACAACTGTTACATCAGGTAGAGTGTTGTTGATCTTTCCTCCGGTCGTTGATCAATCTAATATGTAGAAGATGCATCAAAGTCTTCTCGTATACTGGAGTGAGTCAAGTGTAATACACGTCCGATAAAGCTAATGGATTCTTATGACAGATCAATTAAGCAGCAGCTGGAGGTCGCGATTCCAATAACGCAGGCAACGATGGAGCAGTCCTTGTCGACGAGCGGCTCACAGGGTAAGTGAAATGAAGTACGATTTGAGACCACTGTTCATATCTTTCTCCGCAATTATTGCCAGATACACAACTGCGAGAAATCTTTGATCTGATGTCACGCCTTCGAGAAAAAATTGCTGTTCGGATATTTTTCGCAGATGAATAGATCGTTTGTATTCCTAGCGACGTTAGGAATCAGTCGCTTGACTTCCTTAATATAGCATAGCTGGCGGTGATGACGCATCTTGAGGTAAACTAAACGAAATGAAGAGTATCGTTTCTCGGATCAGACTTGAATTGATAGGTTCATCGATGTAAAAGTAGTCTGATCTCCCGGAGAAAGTCATTAACCCGACGCTGTAATGACACTTACGAACCGGTCGGTCTAATAGGAGCTGTTACTTGTCGGGTTACCAAGCATTTGTACGTGGTCTTAGTTAAAGAGAGCAGATTCTTACCATTTGGTCTAGAGCTGTTGTTATTGGTGGTAGAGATTTTCCTCGCGATCAATACGATGAAAACTCGTCACTTTCACTTTTTGACCTTGAAAATGAGACGTGGATATCGCGATACGACATCACGGGGTCTATACAAAGCAGAATTGGGCATTCAGCCGCGGCTTTAGCGGAGAAAGTGTACGTATTTGGAGGTGGAATCATCAGTGAATTAGATGACGCAGAAACATCTACTCGTTACTGCAACGAGCTTTTCGAGCTCAAATACGAGAATGAAATCCTTTCATGCAGAAAATTGCATCGCACTGACAGCAGCAGTGAATGGCCTACTCAACGCGCGTGGCATGCTTGTGCATCGGTCTGTTTCTCGTTTTCCAATGATCAATTGAAGGAAGATGCATTGCTTATGATCGGAGGTCGTGGTTTGGATGGAAGTTTTCTGAGTGATGTATGGTGTTTGCGTGCGAATCGTAACACTTCTTCGGGAATACAATCTGAAGCAGACGACGAAGGACTTGTCTGGACGCAGCTCACGGTAAATTGATTGCACGCTGTAGAAAATACCGAAAATGAATTGTTCTTGTTGTAGCCAACTGGTAGAGGTCCGACTCCAATCGCGAATCATAACATCGTGACCACCGATCAGCAAGACAAGGTACTGGTGGTTGGAGGGCAGCAGTCAAAGACAAAAGTTTTGAGTGAGATCTATTGTCTAGATCTTACAAGAAACACTTGGTCAGTGCTTGAAATACATTGGGATTGTCCCTGTGCGTCTATTTTGTCGAGTCGATGCTTCTATTCGGCCGCCAAAATTGCAGGACATCAAGAGAAGAACGAGACTGCTGGCCGGAGTGAGACTACGATTTTAGTATTTGGAGGCAGCCACAGATCAAAGGGAAATGCTGATTCAGCGGCCATTACCATTTCGGTCAATTTGAACACACTATCACTCAATTCACGCAAGGACACAAATTTTTCTCTTATCACCGGTCATTCGTGGGTATCCAGTGAGGATCATGCCAAAATGTTTGTGTTTGGTGGAGTCAATTGCACCACGGATTGCTACGAAGATGCTGTGAAAAAGATTGAGTTTCTAGTGGACGGTAGCCACGTTTTCGATAGAGTCGCAGAGATGAGTCCTCCTTCGGCTAAATCAAGCATTCAGTATGAGAACGGAGACGTTTATGTTGGAGATATCGTCAAAGAAAGAATGGAACGACATGGCCAAGGAATCTGCACGTACGTCAATGGAGATGTGTACGAAGGACAATGGATGTCCGATTGTCGTTCTGGGCATGGTTCCATCAAATATTCCAATGGTGACACGTATGTCGGAGAATGGCTCAAGGATCAACGGCATCATACTGGCTTGCAAGAGTATTCTCAGAAGCTCAATGACGATTCCACAAATCCAGCATTACGTTTAGAACAAAGTTATGAAGGAGAATGGGTGAACGATAGACGTCATGGAAAAGGCGTTGTATGCTTCACGGATGGCTCCTCATTAGAAGCTTATTGGGAGTCGGGAAGATTGGTACTCACAGAAGGTATCTTGCACAAATACAACGACCAAGTGTTACCTGATCCTTTTCAGTACCGCGGAGAGTTCGAAAATGGTATTCCACATGGCCAGGGGACATCATTACACCACATTGAAACCTATACGGGACGCTTCCATTGCGGGAAAAGGCGAGGGCAGGGAATGTCGACACTGTCTGATGGGACCATATATAAGGGTGAATGGAGAAATAGCAAGCGAAACGGATTTGGTGTGTGTCAATATGCTCGGACACGAGATCGGTATGAAGGGAAATGGGTTGGCGGGGTACGCTGCGGACGCGGGGTCTGCACGTACGCTTCAGGCGCTGTGTATAACGGCGAATGGAAAAATGATTGTCGTCATGGAGATGGTAGAATAACATATCCGGATGGAACATTATTGGAAGGGAGATGGAAGGAAGATAAATTCTGCGGGGACGGAATGTTTGTTCTGAATTAGAGGTTGATACATCCCACTTACTCTGAAATTAGTGGACGACGTCGACTGGTATCACTGTTGAACTTTTCGACAAAGGATTTCAGTCCAGTGTTGAATAAAATGCATCGTATGGGCATTTCCAGTTCGTAGAACGGATTCTGTAAAAGCTCACATCATTTCATTATGATGGGATGGTGGCGTGTTGGACGTACCTTGAGTACATAATCAACGTAAAGCTCATATATAGTCTTAAGTGCGTTATCTAAATCGGGAGTTCCCAACTGCGCGGTGATGAAAAATTTGATTCCGGTGAGTGTTTGGAAGCACTGTAATCGAAATGTATCGGTCTCCAAGCTATTAATTCCACCAGATACAACTGGTGCCGCCTATATCCCATTTAGTAAATGTACATGATGGCTGGTACTAATCAGGGATTACCAGTGCTGCAATAGCGTGCATGCTGTGGAAAGTCGATCCGAGACGCAAATGGTCATTTGATGATAACTTAGGAGCAGCAGGACTTAGATCTTGCTGATAAATCAAGCCGCCGGATTTATTGATGATATAAAGTGCGTGCAACATGACTAATAGTCGAGTATGTTCGACGAGGCATAGTATTTGGAACCCACGGTACACCTACTCCGAGTAGTAATCATCGAAGCGCTACGCTAGATCGATCTGCTCGAGTGTACGACATATTTATGATCGCGCCTCTTTTTTTAGTCCGCCTACCACCGCTCGAAGAGTCAGCCGCGTGGAAGCCGTTCAACAACACACTTTAATTATTGGCTGTCTTTGGAATAATCGTTACATCACTTTTTTTGAGGCCAATCACAAGCTAACATAGATGCCGTTTCTACATCTGTTTCACTTATTATCCAATCACAAGGTGAGGGGAGGGAAATGCATAACCACCACACACTTTTGACACTGCTATCGAAACATTCAATCTTTTTCTTCCTTCACCACAAGTCATCTCTCCATTCATCGAAAACCAAGTTGACATGAGCACTCTTATGCAATACAAACCTCTTGCCACTTCCGAGAAGAAAAGTGAAGTATTCTCCTTCTTTGCCGATTTGGCTGCCGGCGGAGTTGCTGGAGGGATCTCCAAAACAGCAGTTGCCCCCATCGAACGTGTAAAACTTCTTTTGCAAGTGCAAGCCGCTTCCACACAAATCAAAAAAGAGAATCAATACAAAGGCATTGTCGATTGCTTCGTTCGTATTACCAAAGAACAAGGACTTCTTTCATTCTGGCGTGGAAATTTGGCAAATGTCATTCGATATTTCCCAACTCAGGCTCTGAACTTTGCCTTCAAGGACAAATACAAAAAGCTTTTTCTGGATGGAGTGAAGAAAGACCAATTTTGGCGTTTTTTTGCCGGAAATTTGGCATCCGGTGGAGCTGCAGGAGCGACATCCCTTCTATTTGTGTACCCATTGGACTTTGCCCGAACTCGTCTGGCTGCTGATGTCGGAAAAGGAAAATCCCGTATTTACACGGGTCTAGGAAATTGTATCTCCACCATTTACAAGTCAGATGGTTTCCGTGGTTTGTACCAAGGATTTGGAGTGTCTGTGGGTGGTATCATTGTCTACCGTGCTGCTTTCTTTGGCGGGTACGATACATTGCGTGACATCGTGCTGAGCGACCCAATCAATGCCCCAGTGTGGCAGAAATGGCTCGTTGCTCAGCTTGTCACAACCGCTGCTGGTATCGTCTCCTACCCTATGGACACTGTCCGTCGTCGTATGATGATGCAAGCAGGTCGTGCGGATGTGCTGTACACTAGCACTCTTGACTGTGCTGTCAAGATTTTCAAAGCAGAAGGAGGCTCCGCATTTTTCAAAGGCGCTCTCTCCAACGTTATTCGTGGAATGGGTGGATCCTTCCTGCTTGTCGGATATGACGTTATCAAGAAGTACATGAACCCTGACGCCACCTCTTCTTCAAGCGAATAACTGCTTTAATGAGTGTGTTTTTTTCGAATGAAAGAAAGAGGGAAGTATTCGAAGAAAGAATCGGAGGAAATGGAGAGCTTAGAAGTTGCGTGTGCAATAAAGACGCTATTGACGTGCATTTGTGCCTTTATACTGTCGCATTTTTTTAGCTTTTTTTCCTTTGCCTTATAGAAGTCTTCTTAATGCAATCACATTCACCAATTATCCGTACCTCTCGTTCCTTACGCATGCAAGCGACTGCATTCCTGTGCTTCTGTAGCAAGTCGAATATTAATAGATGCCTTGAAATAGCTCCATAGGTTTGTGATGCAAATGAGCCTATGAGTGCTACTCACAAGCTCTCAGCGAGTCCGGATGGATCGCACTCACCCACAGACACTCGGACGAGTACAATCGCTTCTGTACGTCGAGTGTATCCACCGTATAGCACCGATATCATCACAAACGACCAAAGCGATTCTGAGGGTACATGGCTCGATTCGAGGTATCAAATTGTCAAGAAGTCGTGCATTCCGTCGACAGCGCCAGCGCATTCGAAATCGATTCTGCAAATGTTCAAAGGGCTTTCGTCATCCCTACAAACGAAATATCTCACAGTGCCTGTGGTTTCTGCTGATTTGGAAGAAAACGCGTTGGAAAGACATGAGCCATGGAGAACGACTTTACCGCACCAAACGACCCGAAATAACACAGTGAACACGGGAACGTCAAGCCTTTCACTCATTCCTGAGGTCGTTATTCATGAGCCAGGAACTTCAGCACCGATTGATGGCCAACCACGAGACATTCCCGTGCTTATAGGAAAAACACGAGAATTGGGACAATATAACGCAAGTCATGGAGAAAAGAGTTTGATGTTATCTGTGGATGTCTTGAAAGCTGTAAATTTGTCGAAAATCGATAAATTTGGAACGCAATCGAATTATTTAGAACTACGGATTTGTGACGCCAGTCATCTTATTAAAAAGACCACTTCGTGTGCGTTCAACACGCTGGCACTACAAAACCATACAGAAACGCATAAGAAAGGAGGCAGTGAAGCAATATGGAACGAGCAGTTCTCTGTTTCGATAGAGTCCAAGGAAGAACAGTCCTTGCACATAGCTGTCAAAACGAGTAATAAAAGTCTCGTCGGTGAGACTCATATTCCCCTTCAATGCACAAGTAGCGAGGTGCTCGAAGATTGGTATTCAGTGTATGCGCCATCCAGTGATTTATCACCAGACAAAGAATCAGGACGTGTTCGATTGCGACTAAAGATTGTCAATACCTCTCCACAAGATTCCACTTTATTATCAGTCAAAGTACCCAAAGTTGAACCTTTGTTGGAATCGAGTGCATCGCGCGTTCCTGTGGTACTGTCACGTGGATCCCTTTTCTATAAAGTTGCATATCACCAACGGTTTGTGAAGATGCTGGGCTCTTCTTCAAGCTCTTCTTCTGCTTCTTTCAGTGTGCCTAAGCGCCAATGGATAATGGTCGAAGAATTCAATGCAAAGTATAAAGAAGCCTTGATTTCGTGGGCTGGACCTCAGGGATCCGGTCCAAGCCGCTTCCTGAGGCTGAGTCAGGTACAAGAGATTCGATTGGGACATCAGACACCCCCATTTGAGAGACTTATCAAGCAGTCGAAAACCGCAATGGTATTATCGACCACTTTGAATGGCGCAGCAGCAGCCACTATGGCAATGCTCGAGCAAGATCGTTGCTTTTCGGTGATCACGTCTTCTAGAAGCTTAGATCTTATAGCATCAAGTAAGGACGAAGCTCACACTTGGGTCGTTCAATTGCGTCTTTTGATCTCTCCCAACTGCGAGGCACAATCACCGTCGCCGCCTACCCCAAAGCCGACCAGGAAAGGCTTTCTTCAGGCTTTGATGCCAGATTCTGCCATCAAGGAAACGAGCCTCAGTATAGCTAAACTGCCGACAACGAGCTACCGCTCTATTGACATTCTCCAGCTCGCAAAGAATCATAACTGGGATCAACTCGATCAAGTCTTTAAGAGTGGATTTCCAATCGATAAAATGGTAGAGAAGCAGAATGGTGACACCCCGCTGCTTCTCGCATGTCGAATTGGCGATGTTCAGTTGGTTGATGTCTGTTTGGCGCATCATGCAAAGAATGATCCTCATCCCGACTTTGGTGACACAGCAGTCCAATTGGCTGTCCGAAATGGCCACGGGCAATGTCTCTCACGCGTTCTCGCTACAGCTGCGTCAAGACGTATGGATCAAGAGATTGTCAATCACATGAATTCCGATAATGAATCGCCTCTACACGTTGCAGCTCGTCGTGGAGATTTGGATTGCATACAGATTTTGTGTCACCACGGCGCGGATTTTGCTGTTTTGGATGTCAATGGACGGACTCCGATACATTGTGCAGTCTTTGGAAATCATTGCGAGTGTATCGCATATCTTATCGATGTAGGAAGCGATGCAATTATCAATGAACCAGATACTTTGACAGGGAACACTCCTTTGCATGACGCAGCACGCTTGGGGTACTCTAGACTCGTCAAACTTCTTTTGCAGAGTGCTGCCGACGTCACAGCCTTCAATCACGCGCATAAAACTCCATACGAACTCGCACTCGGTCAGAATCATATTAAATGCGCAAATTTTATCGCCAAATACCACACAAAAGTGCACTCGGATAGAACGACTCGGGAAGCGCAGCCCCGCACGTGGACAGGTTCTAGAAGCTGTCATATTCGAACTGAAGCGCAGTTATTTTCGAACGCGCAGCCAATGTCGCCAAGGAATCAAGTTCGAAGAGCTCTTGCGGAGAATCCATCACTGCGTAACAAATTAGCTAGACAGCATATCCACCAGCCTTGGCTCACTGCCAGAGAGTATTCTAGTCAGGAGCATAGAGAAGTATCGACAATTGGAAGTCAGAGCGAAAGAATCATTCGAGCAGATTGCGAACGCATTTCCGCCATCCACCCGATTCCATTAAGGGCAATTCGATCCCATGGACGGCAGTCTTCAGTCGCTCATAAAGCCCAGTCGAGAGATATTTGGCAGACCTGCTACACCTCGGAAGGCCATTCTTACTATGTGCATGGAATCACTGGTGAATCGCGGTGGGAGAGTCCATATTTGACAGAGAATCGAGCAAAAGTGGAACAGGCTTCTCCGGACGCCATTGGCCGCATGAGACGACCTGCTACTCGAACAGAGCAGCACAGACGAAAAGCTGGTCACTGAAGGTATCAGCCTCATATACCATGATAGAGTCAATCAGAAATCAATATCGTTATCATCAACGCTTTAACTGAGCCTCGAGTCGCCAAAATGAGATCTCTCCCGGCTGGTTTGGTACATTAGAGCTGCTTATAGACTGTTAAAGCTGATTTCTGCACTTTGAATCGATTTTAGATATTGTTAAAGTACTTGTAATTTTACTTTCGATTCCTACGATCAGGCAATGTGTGCTCGATGTGCCTTGAGGAAATGGTACCCAGAGCGTCGTCGAGGACGAACCAGAAGGTAGACAATCCAACCTGAGAACATCAAAGCTGAGATAAGAAGCAAGTAGTGTTTGACTTGTTTGCTAATCGAGCCGCGAATCGCTTCACCGATACCCTCCACGTTGTATCGTAGTGACCACACATCGTCTTCTGATTGCTGATACGATGCGATCATGTACGATACTAGTCTAGTCCTGTTGACTTCAATCTCCTCTTCTTTCCCAAAATAACAAGTCTTACAGACTCTGCTCGTAGGCCATAAGGCCTTCTCTGTACGGTCATTCACCGCGTTGTGCATTTCCCACAGCCAAAGAATCGAAGCTGCTCCACCATCATGATCCATATCTTGCAAAGTCGACATAACATCGGGCGGATTCGCTTCAAGGAAGTGGTCAGCACACTCTTCACAGCCAAAGAAATGCTCGACAAATGAGCGTATAGCTATCGCGACTTGTGATGGACGTAAGTTGCAGCCTTTGTACAGAACGTTCACCGTCATACTGTGAAATAAAGTCCATAAACCACAGGTGTATGTGCGGCAATTACGCCATTCCCTTCCTTCCGATTTCTCTTGCATCATTGCTGAGCCATCGTCTTTAGTGCCTTGTTTGACTATTTCGAACATACACAGTGGGAACATTGTGGATTTGACTTCAGCTCTCCATGTGAAAAAAACTTTGCGCCACTCTTTTTTCACCCAACTTTCTTCTTTTCTAAATTGCAGCAAGAGTTTGCCAAACGCCTCTCGATTCTGCGCAAGTGGAAATGATGCAGCCAGTGCTTCCATCCACAGAATTGCCGCATCATATCGTTGACTGCTTAGAGAGGATGTGCCCAAAAAAATTGAGGATTCCAAGGTATATAAAGCTGTAGCCCCAGCTTCACACAGCCGTGCATATTTTAGCTGGATGGAATCATTCAGCGGGGCGATAGCGTTCTGGTTCATAGCCTTCGCTTCATTATCGGCCAAATCCTCGCTTGGAACCTCGTAATCGATCGCGCCGGTATCGATTCCGGCTTTCACGCACTGTTCTACTACCCAGTCAATAATATCACGTGAAACTGTAAAGCGACGATTATCAAATATTAATGTTTTGTTATTGTCCGATGGAATCTGAAGCAGCCGAATCGACGGATACATCTCAACTTTTTCATCATCACAAACTGAACTTGTCTCGACGCAATCCACGGCTCCGATTTTAATATTAGATGACGCAAGCGCCCTTGCTATTCTTTCATATTGCGGTGCGAAATGGCTGCAGTGCGGACACCACGGAGCGTAAAAGTCGACAAGCCAGACGGTGGATGTTTGCCGTACAAGAGTGTCATAGGTTGTATTATCCAGGGTACGTACGTACGGGGAATCCTTAAAAAATGCCAAAGTTTCATGAATTGTGATCACAGTCAAAAGAGCATACAAGCGCTGCATCACTGCTATTATTGTCACTTTTGAGCTGATTCTATACCTTCGTAACTAAATATCGACCGCGTGTTTCGTGGACATAAATCAAAGAAATCTATACATTACTAACTATTTCAGAATGTACAATTTCTACCGACTCATTCGTGGGTAGAGTGAGCGCTCTACTTTGTGTCGGATTTCATTACACTGTTTGTCTGGTTCTCTACCTTCCTTATGAGTGAGCGCTCTACTGCGGTGACACGAAAGTGAGCTAAAAGTAGCTGTCAGGAGTCAAGCCAGTCATTGCATTCGTTGGCGGAAGAGAGTGACGTATCATTTTGATGCATTAAAACGCCTCTTCAAACGGGCGGACGTCACAACCGAAGTTTCGTCTTTGGTCAAACTAGTCAGCTTGAGATTTGTTGCTAGTTAGTATCTCTGTATACGGGTTTTATTGCTGCAATTGTAACAAACTGCGTATCGATAGTCAGTCATCCGGAGGATTATAAATAAATACTCTAAATTAAGCTATATTTGCCACTGATCTACTAAGAGTGTCGGTTTTTGACGACTTTGATTACGGTGATCTCTCTGTACTTGAAATCGAAGACCCAAAAACAATCAGATGGCATCTTCAAAGTCATCTGTCAAACATATTCCGACTCTTTTTACAGATGCGGAATGAACTCATTCAAAGTGAGAGTAAGAGTTCGGCGTCTGTCTTCTACCTTCTGGCGACAGCTCTAGTTTTCCTCCATTGCACGGTTCCAGCTGTATAGAACACACTTTTGACTTGAACTGGTACTTTACAAGTCATTATAGAGCGTGTGATTAAGTGGAGTACATCCTGATTTTTCTCTATCCCACTTTATGCAACAAGAGGAAAGATGACTGTTACTTGCGTTACTGAGAAATTTTTGGTAGAGCTGTTGCCTATCCTCTACATGTTTCAGTGAATGTCAAGGTGATTCCTTCCATATTCTCACTGAACGCACAAGCCAAACATAATGCCAGAAACTTCCATAGAAAAGCTAGACCCGCGAATATTGAAGCAACTTCGAGCTCAAATCACATCAATTCATGGCTCGCGTAAAAATCTCGCGTATGTGATCACACTTCAGTCCAAAAACCTTGCAAAAGTGTACCGAGATATGTCACCACTGAACGGGCATGAATCAAGCCAAAGTGTCACTCGTTCTTTTGAAGAATTCCGAGACTTACGCAAGTCGCTTTTATCGAGACTAACGGCTACGACAAAGTCACCGCTCGCGCAATCTCTCCTTCGGGGTCAACTTGGATTGAAGAAAAGTTTCAGTGCTGCAAACGTCCTTGACGCGGCCAAGCAGTTGAGTACATGCAATTGTAAGGGCTCGTCTGGATGCACATTTGATGTTATGTGTGTCTTCCTGGAGCGTTTGCGATTCAGTCGCAATCGATTCTTTCGCACCAATCTCTCTGAAGCCGATATATCGTGTCAAAGGTCAGAAGCGGAGAATTTCATCACCATCCTTCTCACCATAATTCAACGTGTGGATGAAAATGAGCTATCGGCGGGATGTCTATTTCTACAGGATATACTCAAGTTCTTGGATTTGGGAAATACGCTTTCTGCAATACTTAAGCAGAGAAGCTGGCAAATGAACCTCCACGGCTGGCGTAATTACAACACTGAGACATTTGGGAATGGCATTCGTGCTGATCAGAAGCATTAGAAATTCACAATTTGTGTTGAAAGTCAAGAGTCTCAACACCAAGAGCCTTACTTTTGTTGTATGAAGACGATAAATGTCGATAATTCAATATATAATTATTTATCTATTCCATTGCTGTCGGTAACAACCAACTCATGATTTTGCGGGAATGTCACTTCCTGTAACAATTTCATCGGACCGCTGACCCCACCCGTGTTTCCTGTCAGAAAGTCCATCTGTTCCCGAGTGCGACCCAAAAAAGACCCCGTGAACCCAATCGAATTGACCTCGATGCCATAGTAGGATTGCATTTTTCGAGGAACGAGCATCAAGAATTCCGATGTTAGCAATAGGTTGTACGCAATTGTTTCGCTGTTTTCGGTGTCGTTGTTTACGGGAACCGACTGGGGACGTTCAACCTGGCATAATTCTGCATACATTATTTCATACTGCCGATGAAGATACCCTTTTCCAAAGACAAACAACATGAGCAAAATCACGCCATTTCGCCGCGAAGCACAGACCTGCGACATCGCTATTATCAGCTTTACAATGATCAATGCGATGTAAAAAGTGACGAAATGGGAGCTCTTGTAATTGTAAAATCGTGTTGGATGGGATTTCTTCATACTTCTTCAAAGCGTCTACAATGTATTGTAGAAGTGGAGGCTACCACTCGCTCACTTGACAGATGGCACAAGAAGCAATAGACAAATCGAACCCTTTTATTGCCAGTGTAATTGCGAAGGGATGGATACGATATTAATTGCATGTGTTTATGCGGCTGACTAATTGCACAAATTTCAATACAGCTCAGGGAAAGCCAATCAACCGACCTTGCGCCACTGGCATATCCGCAATTGAAAAATGCAAAAGCATCCATTCCTTCCATACACGTCCACATCGCCTGAAAGTCTTTCACGTTGACTGGATCTTCTTGCGATTCATAGTCTATCGTTGCTAACACAACCTGGCAAAGATATATCATAAGGCGCTATAGTAGTCAATCAACTTATATCATACGTGCTCGTCAACCACATTGTACTTGTTTAAGAGGAGATTGTGCGTTCCATTTATTTGGGTCACCATAAGATCCTTCTCGATGTATTCTTTCGCGAAGGGATCACGAAAAACTGACGGCTTGGCGACAGGATTCGACATAGCGTCCGGTTTGTGAATGGTTGGCTTGAGTGAGAACACCAAATACTTGATTCCGTATATTGGATCATTCACTGTCTGATGATCCGCTACCATACGCTTTAGTGCATTTTGTTGATACGCAGATCGAGTCACTTCGATCACCTGTTTTCGAAGCATTTCCTGGATTCTTGATCAGCACCAATTTTTCTCCAATTGGACATTCTCAATGTCTCCACACACAAAAAAGCGCAAGCGTTATGTCATATAGACGTAACGGAATCTGTTTTCATCGGGTAATAATAGCAACAACATGAAGCCTTCGAGGCTCAGAGTAACCCAACAGCGAGATACGTGTCTACACTTTCTTGACCAGCAGTCCAATTGAAGTAAATGCTTCCTGTGATCTCTCCATCGGGATCCAATGTAGCTGATCCTCGCCGTACTCCATCTGAGAATATACAAGTCTACATTCGTATACGCCCATTTGTTGATCGTGAGGCTGCAGGTTCGAATGTCGCTTCCATTCGGGCGGTGGACGGTCAGACAATCGAAGTCAAAACATCAGACACAACGATCAAATGCAAGTACGACGCGATTTTTGACAGTCATTGCACACAAATCGATATTTACGATCGCGTGAAGGAATGCACTACCGCGTTTTTAGACGGCTTTAACTCGACTTTGTTTGCGTACGGTCAGACTGGGAGTGGCAAGTCATATACAATGTTTGGAGTTGAGAATGATTCGGCCAAGTATAAACTAAGCAGTAAGCAGAACAATCAGGCCGGTGTCATTCCACGAGCGGTCAAAGATATCTTTGCGGGAATTGCAAAGTTCTCACCTGATAGTGACATGGAGAAGAATACCCAAGCAAAGCTATTTTGTTCGTTTGTGCAGGTTTACAACGAACACATTTATGATCTATTGCGAGATGAACGGATGGAGAATCCTTTGGAGATCGTGGAGGATCGTAAAAATGGAATGTATGTGAATGGGATTTCAGAGTATGCAGTACACACTGTGGCGGATTGTATGCATCTGCTACGAAGCGGAGAGCAGTTTCGAGCTATCCGATCGACACATATGAATCAAGTAAGTAGTCGTAGTCACAGCGTCTTTCAGCTGTTGTTGGAGCAATGCAAGGCGGATGGAACTATACTTAAATCCAAATTAAATCTGGTTGATCTTGCCGGGTCTGAGAAATGGAATATGGAGTCGGAGATGCTTGTAAGGATTTATGCGATAATATATTGTCGAGTATCTTAACCCTTTTGTAGGATCACCACGTTGCAGAAATGACAAATATCAATCTCAGTCTTCATACATTGGGCCGCTGTATTGCGGCATTATCTTCCGTTCATAAGCAAGGAAATACTCACATTCCGTATCGAGATTCCAAATTGACGAGATTACTGCAGAATTCACTGGGAGGCAATACCAAAACCAAGATCATCGCGACATTGTCTCCATCAATGGACTGCATCGATGAATCCATTTCAACGCTCAAATTTGCAGATCGTGCTAAACAGGTGATGATATGCGCCCGAATCAATGAACAGAAGGAAATCAGTCCTGAATATGTCGCGAAATTGGAAAAGCAGATTGTACAATTACGCGAACTGGTGGCGCTATTGCAATCTTCTCACCCCTCTCACAGCAACACGACAGAAGGGCTGATTGAAAATGGCTTTGATCGAGAATCTGGAGTGCAAGAGAATGACGACGGAAGTGGTGTCGCACAACGCCTTGTGCAATTAATGGAACAAAATGGAGATTTGACACAACAGCTTGAAGGCTATCGAAGGCAGCTTGATCAATTGAAAGCCAGCGTACAGTCTAACGCTGTCGTTCCAGCAGTAGAAAGTAGTGCCATTTTGGCTAAAGAGGTAAGCGGATGCTTTGATACTACGCGGTATAGCCTACTAAGCGTTCTCAATAGCGATTAGAGTTTGTTTTGCGACAATTGAAGGAAGCCTCTGATCGTTTTTTCAAGTACGAAATTGAGGAAGAAGATCTTCGCAGCATTTATGCGCAATTATTTGACGGGGTTTTAGTGGACGGAAATCGTCGAAAAACGCATTCGAAAAAAGGTGGTATTGGAATCGCTCTCTCCGGTGTTGGGACGCAAAAGCCTTCCGTACGAATCCGAACAACCACGTCATCTCCCTCGACTCCAACAGCGAATGTGAAGAATAAACGACCCACAGAGATTATGTATCGCATGCGAAATCGCACTTTATCCGATCAGATAATGCAGTGTGATAGCGATGGATCCAATAGTAGCGCTAAAGACGCTGAAAAGATACTCGAATCGTCACAACGAGCGCTTGCAAAACAAGCGAAATTACAGGCTTGGTACATTGAGAAGGAGAAAAGAGAGCTTTCCAAGTTACAGCAAGAGCAGGAATTGATAGAAGCACAGCGTCACATGATGAGATCTCGCGACGAGAAGTTTCTGAAACATGCAGCTGCAACCAAAAAGAAATTATTGGATCGTCAGCAACCTCCGAGTCAAGTGCAGTCATGAATGCTTTATTAAAGGTAATTTATTGATATAACACGAGTAGAATACGAAATCCTACGAAAGGATCCTTATAATATATCAAATGTTGAAGGGCTCTGATGTTTGGGATTATCGATGATTGTCGTGTTCTTGTGACAGCTCAAAAGAACGATTTGACATACTTGCGAGCGTCGCTGACGGGATTTGCCGTAGAAAACAGTATCACATCTCAAACGTCTTTGACAAGTCAACATGAAAACGATACAACGAGACAGCCACAGGTGATTTTATCGCTCGTGGAAGCATATTATCAGGTCGCAATCACCAAACGGCTATCGATCACTAAAGTGAGAGATAAGGACAGTGAGAAAAACGAGTCAAAATTGACCAATTCATATTTATGGACGCTGTTTTCGAGGTGAGGCTCTTTCCAATACTCAGTATATGTGTGACCACATGATCTCTTTGGACTAGCTTGCTGCCAGAGGAACGATTTATTTCACATTTTATAACATATAATCATTTCCGTCAACGCGAGTGGCTATTAAAGTCGGGATTGAATTACGGCGGACATTACGTAATGTATCGGGGAGACCCAAATTTATTCCATTCGGAATATATAATTTATATCATCAGCGACTCATCCATTTCATGGAATGTTGTGCAGGTACGTCTATGCTCCTAAAGTTCCGGTATTTTACGTATTTCCTATCAGGCGATGACGCGAATTGCAGGTGATGTGAAGAAGACTGTGTTGCTGTGCGCTATCAAACGCTTCAATGAAGACTCGACCTCAAGTCCTCGTTGCTCGGATACTTTCTTGTATCGCTTTCATGACGTTGACTACGAGCTCAAGTCAATGGCAATACGGCATTGGGATGTCGTACAAGCCGCTGATCATGTTTACAATGCCCAGTCGAACCCTTTTCAATTTCAAACACAATTGTGCATTCGAAAGAGAGATAAAAACTAGGAGTAATAGACCGTTTCGCATACCTTTTGCATGAAAATCAACTTGTCCAGGTCATGAATTCGTAGGGGTCATTGGCATGGACCATTCGCGTATCATTCCGTATGTATGTACCCTGCTTCCTGAAGAGATTTTGCGGAATCCACCGTCCCAAAGGGATGGAATATCCGCTCAAGTCGAGAAGGATCACCGTTTCTGGGGTTGTGAACTAATTCAAGAAGCGGGCACGCTCTTAAAGCTTCCCCAAGTTGTTATGGTCACTGCTCAAACCATCCTTCACCGCTTTTATTATCGGAAATCGCTGAGAGACTTTGACGCATTTCGTGTCAGTTTTGCGTGCTTATTTCTCGCAGCCAAAGTGGATGAAGCACCGACGCGTATAAGTGAGATATTAACCGTTTATTACGCAATGTATAAACGCCGTCGGTGGAAAGAAACTAGCATCGAGAATCAGTTATTGGATTTGGACAGCGATACATACTTGCAATGGCGCGATTGGATGATTTTGCTGGAGAGACAACTTCTCATTGACCTCGGATTCAGTATTTACAACGTTATGGAGCATGCGCATAAATACGTTTTGTATTATATAAAGATTTTAGATGGTAGCACGGAACTTGCTCAAAAGGCTTGGGGATACGTAAATGATAGTCTCCGTATCGACTTGATGACTCGCTTCTCAGCCGCAGCAATAGGTTGTGCTTCCATTTTTCTTGCTGGACGAGTTTTACAAATCAAACTTCCAGACAATCCGCCTTGGTGGCTTTTATTTGAGGTTTCTCAAGAAGAAATGGTCACAATTGCCCAAGAAATCATACAGCTCTATAAGAGGAATGTAGTTCAATGGCTCGATCCTCTGACTGAAGTCAATCCTTTCCAGCATGAATCGGAACCTCGTCAAATAGAAATCAAAGATGCTCATGCAGTTGAAAAGAAACGCAGCGAGCAACCACGAAAGCGTGTGAGGAGATCAAGATGGTCTCCACCACATCCCTCACCTCCAAAGAAACGGTTTGCCTCCGAAGCAGAGCCACATCAAAGCTCAAGGACGCGATACCGCTCGAGGAGACGTAGTCGCGAGCGAAGAAAAGCATAGAATTTATAAAGTAGTACCGCTATTCCTATATCGCATCATGTTTCGTGTTCAAAACCGCCTATTTGTCGTCATCGAGGGGTCCGGCCTTTGGATCCACATTAACATTCGAGAAAGTGATCTCCTATACTTTAATCGAGATGCGCAATCGTATCTTCAGGTACTTGGTCATATTTCACTGATAACGACTGAATTTATATTATAGAAAACAATCGCGGAAATTAAAGCCTCAAAGCTACTTTACAATGTCCTCAAAGAACTCGAAAAGGGTACGACGTTAGGGAGTGTGCTTCAAACGTATGGAGGACAGACTCATGAATGTTTTGCGGAATGCATGAAACTCACATGGCGAATTGAAAAAGATATGCATCAAGTGGCCGCAGTACTCACACGCAAAAGCGAGAGTCGACAAGGTATTTTTTCCAATCCAAAAGACGCAGAAGGCTACCTAGGTGGCATGTACCGTTCTATTCCCATGCACAGTATCTTATTTGACGTGTGGCTATACCCTCCTCATGTTGTGATTCCCTCAGCGAATCGACGAGTGCAATGAGTGAGGCAACTCCTATATATAAATTGAGTCCCTTTTTTGTCTGTATTTCTTGAGTATTCCTGCCAAAAGACTTTTCAAGATGCGTCATAAAGAAGACAAAACGATACTTCGTGCTGCATCGTAGCGTACATGCACTGCCGTGCACATACTTACGCAACTCTAACCATGTTGTGCTTAGTGGAGATACTTCGCCCCGATCAAAACGGCCCCACGACCCCATAATCATAATCAACGAATTGATACTACAGAAGCGCAGTCTACTCACGCAAAATCGAGCCCTCGAGAGACGATTGGTAAATTGTCAAACTTGGACAATTGTTCCCCTCAAGCGCGAGTATTTGTAGGCGTATAATCACAAACGGCCTTCAGTTGGAAAGAAAGCTCGCAAGAAAAGTGCTGCGACACAGACAGATGGCGTAAATGAAGAGACTGTGGTGAGGCCGCTTCCTTCAGAACCGTCGAATTTGGATCGATCAAGAAAGACTGAGGAGAAGGCGCTCTTATCAATGATGAACAATATGCTGATTGACCAGACTCAGCACGTGAAGATCCTTCAGAATCAATATCATAGTCTGAAAGAGAAGGCACAAGTTCAACGCCGGCTTTATGAGCAAGCGCTCGCCAAATGCAGCACTGTTACTGAAGAGAACATTGAATTGAATCAGAGATTATGTGACATACAGTCGATGACACAAACGCACAGGAATCAAGCACAATTCGTCCAAGATCTGCAGCAAGAAGTCCATATATTGCGTAAAGAGAATTCGCAGCTGAGTCAAGTGATCGATACGCTAAGCGTGCGCCCGTTTCAGGATTGGACAACGGAAATGCAAAAGAAAAGTTTACAGCTCGCTGCATTACAAGCGGAATTGGAAGAAGCATTTGTTCGTGAGAAGACTTTGAAGCATGCGAAATCGTCGTCTCTTAATGAATTACAAATACAAAAGGAACGCGCAAAGCGACTGGAGAGTGACTTGGAATCGACAACCAAGGAGCTGGACCAGATACGCGTGTTGTACGAGCAACAATCCATGGCGCTAGAGCTCTCTCGTTTTCAATTACGATTCTACACAAATCCAAAGGATAAAGCGATTATGAGTCAATTTGGGCGGTTCATGAAAGAAATGATGAGAACCGAGAGTTGCGGCAAGGATGAACTAACATAAAGTGGTCTACATTAAGTATATAACCGGTATCAAAGGTCATGGCGACTGAAGCCATGGACAGCAGCGCTCTGCTACATTTGCTGCGGTGGAGACGTACAACAAATAAAAACACCAAAGAGAGGAAAGACCATGGTAACGACTTGACGCTCGATCATTTGCTGCAGTTTTTAGATCAGGAATCTTGTACTGATGCGTCAACAGAACGCCAGTCCTGCCGCATCACACAGTTTTCGAATGGATGCAACATTCCACCGACGCGAATATTGCACGAAATTATCAAATTGGCTATCGACATACTGACACAAAGCACAAACACCTTCGAAACTCATCATGTCGACTCATTTCGCGCCATTCGCTTGCTACATGCTGCCATCCTGAAGCTCGCTTTCATTAAAGAAGAAATGTCAGAGATGCGTGTGATTTACATTCCCGTCAGCACATGCAATCTTCTTCTCTCCGTTTTGACAGAATCAATAGAAAACATCACAATCACATTTGATATTCTCTCTTTCCTTTTGGATTACAAGTCCTCCGATACATTCTCACTGTCATTTGCTCCGCGATTCACAAAGTACAAGCCGACAGTTTCCGTGTGGATGGGCTTGATGAGCAGTATTTTCGACAAAGCTTATCCAAAACTGGTAAGCTCACTAGAAAACAAAGCGGATTCCTGGGTGACAGCGTTCATGAGATTGCAAGTGCTTCTCTTAACGACACTGAAGCATCTCCAAAGAGCCCAAACAAACAAGAAAAAGGCATTCTTGACGCTGACAAAGTCCGAAAATGGTTTGTTGCAACAACTTGTAAAGATTCGGGTTTCATTCGAGCGATTCTCTCGTATCTCAGCGCTTGCGGACGTAATCGCTTTGATACAAAGCAAAGTGGATTCAATTTTTGTCGAAGGGCTTTTGGACGACACGATTTTGTGCGAATTCAAGAATTCATACGTCTACACCAAGCGCTTTTGCAATGAGAGAGAGCCGAAAAGTCTCAAGAAACAAAATAATGGCGTCTCCATTCCTAATGCTGTCAAACGGGAATTCGTATCCTACCCTCACAATCTCTTTGACGCATTGCTGTCACTGATTCTGACAAAAGGCTCAGACACAAGTTGGCAAGCCTCTGTGGTCACACTCATTGATCTCATTTGTTGTCGATTTACTGTTGGAATTCGAAATTATTCAAAAGATATATCAAACACAATTTGCGTTCCAATTTCCAAAGGCCGGAAACGCAATCGACATATTCTGTCCAGCAGCTCAGCGACACACTCACCATTTCGATTTTGGGCCGAACTCTGTGGAGTCGTTTTTACTGCAGCAGAGCGTCAGTCGGAGCACACAAGTCTAAATACTTCGGCTCCTTTAGTAGCTGGTCTTTTCACCGTCTTGCGTCATGCAGATATCTATCGGGTTACGGAAGACACAGACGATAAAAAGAATTTCCAGATCCTCCAAAAGATATTCGCCAAGATTCTGATCGCCACAAAAGACGTCGGGACGATCAGTGAGGTCACATCAACTCATATTTGCTCGATCATCGCCGATGCCGCACAATGTGCGCCCAATCTCATTGGAAACTGGCTTCCGACTGTATTTCGATTATGCGGACATATGCACGCCAATGGATCAGCTGAAAACTGCGCACGCGGAATGGCTTGCGTTCTCAAAGCCTTCGAATCGATGCGGCTGTTACAAGAGTTTTACAGCGCGTGTTTCCAAGCCGCCAACGACGCTACCACGTGCATTCGGCTGTGTGATCTGCTGAGTCACACAGAGCTGAAAAGCGCTATTTCTCATTCCTTTTCGCGATTACCGTCTGGACAAATGGAACCATTTTGGACGTTTTGCATGCAATCGTTCCAAAGCGCTTGTATGAACTCTCAATCAGCTTTGGCGGCTCTCATTCGGATGTTATTCGACTCGTTTTTGTATCAAATTCACGTGACTCCAGACACTCGACACGCTTTAGACGCTCTGATGATCGCCACATTCGACCAAATTTTGCCTTCCGACAAAATGTGGCCATCATCGAGCAGTTGTGCGATTTCCCGTTGCGAATTGGAGATATTGGCGCTGTTTGGATCCCTCACGTCCTTGTACGACGATATCAGTGAGAGTATCGTGACCTCCACATTCGGTCGCATTTCATTCTTCTCAAACGATGCGACTTCAATCGGCCAAAGACTATGCATCATCGTGGATTCCCTGGATAAGAATTCATCATTGAATGAAGGCGTACTGAGATTCTGTGCACATTGGCTCCACATACGTAAAGATAATGAGCCTGAGGCATGTGCTCCGCTTGGCGAACGAATAGCCCAATTTGTGGTCCGTGCACGATGCTGGAGTCAGATCGCGTACTCACTAAGCGATCTCGCCGGTCTTTTATCCGAGAATCTCGTTGATACGCTTTTATTGGAATTGGTTGTCGCGTACGTCCACGAAGAAGACGACAGCGAGACTCATCCTCGTCGTATTTTTCAAGATGCTTCTTTTTATGAGATCGTTCCGTTCCACAAAGCCATATCGCGCGCAGTGGAGGAAATGGCTCGACAGTTGGAGACCGCGTCGTCCAATTCTCTGATGCGATTCTATGGGCTTTTGTTATCGTTCCCTGAAGGATACTTGGACTCTTTTCCCGGTTCAAATGAGCCAATTCTTTCACTTCTCAGCACGAGTATGCGTCTTCAAATGTCACTATCGAGCGATGAGCGCGTGGATGCTCAGACGAGACTCACGCAATGGATTACCACGCAGCTGTGTCGTTTGTGTGAGATGAAAGGCCCCGTACCGACTGAGGACTTTCACATTGCGATGAAAGCATTTACAGCGTTCCATTTTGGTCGAAATGGAGTCGAAATGGAATCGCTGATGCAAAGTATCGTCGCATTTTGCTGCAAGTGGCACTCGGAATGGCAGAGTCAGCTGTTGGAATCACTCTGTGAGATGTCACTGGAGAGATCGGCTTTGTTGATTGAAATTTTCGCTCGACTCAGAAGACAAAAAGCCATTGACACACAAACGTTTGAAGCACATTTTATTCAAAAGTGTGTGGGAACTCTGCAATCAATTCAGCCGACTGACAATTCCGTCTTCTCGCTGGTGTACGCTCTACTCCAATATTATCTCGCCGTAAGAGATCAGCATCCACAGCTCGCATTGTCACTCCAATCGTTATTCGCGGACGTCAGTGAGATCTTTCGCGCGGCAATGACAGAGCTTTTGACAACCAGCAAGCTCACACGAACAAATCTTCCAGCCTGGAAGCTATATCTACTTGTATGCGAGAACCATTGTATCATTTACGACAGCCAATGCACCAAAGGGTTTGGCCGCTTACTGGCAGCAGCATTATGCGTCCTGCAAGCTGATCACATGGACACTTGCTTCCAGGCTGAAATGGTGACAACTGCGTTACTCGCACACGCTCGTTCCAAAGAATTTCGTCTTTTTGTATTCACAGCTGTTGAGGAACTCTCGTGTCCATTGATACGTGTGTTTGCGTCATTGAGAGCTCTCCATGCGGCGTTGTTCCACTCGCGAGATGGGGGATATAGACGCAAAGTGAGTGCTTCCCGTCGAGACGAATTGATTCCTTATAAGATGAAAATGGTCGAGCAATGCGCTGTGATCTTTGGAAGGTGCTTACTCGATGGAAACACACACACGTCTGTGGAATTGGCTATTTTGAATTTGGCGCTCAAGCTGTTTGCGTCTTTGTTCTGCACGCCCGAAATGTTCACTTGGCGAGCACACGAGCTTTCATCGATTTTGCTTGGTTTTCAGCCCATTCAGACGCTGGCATCACGAGCTTTGACGGTTGACAGCCTTCCTCTGATGGATGAGATTTGGAGACATTCGTACATGCTGCTTCTCCGTGTACTTCGACATCACTTTAGTGCGCTTGTCAGTTGCATTCCTCAAATGATATTCGCATCCAACAGCTTGTTGCGAGTTTTGATCGCTTTCACAAAGCGTTTGAATGGCAGTGCGCGAGATCATCGAATTATGGAGCAATGGGCTTCGAATCTGACGCGATTGTATGGGTACATGAAGCCCCATGACGTATCCTTCCGCAAACACATTGTGTATTTGTTGATGGAATCACTGACCGCATTTGCAGAGAAGGAACAAGAAAAATTTCACGCCGTATCGACTCCATTATGGCTCGCTGTGCAGGAGAAGTTGCAAGCCGGTCATTTTGCATTGCTGGATATTTGTTCGTCGTACGAGAAGGAACAGCTTTTTCAATCGCTGAATGCTTCCGGGAAATCGCTTTTCAAAAAATTGGACGCGGAGTATAACTTGAAACATCGATACCACGGGAATATGTAGCGTCCTTAAACTTTCCATCGGCTTTCTCCAGTGATTCGATTGTGGTAATACAATTTGTCAGAGCCTGCGTCATAGTATTCCGTCCATAATGAAGCTGTGTACGAATCAAGTTTATTCGGCGGTGTATTGGGCGATCTAGCAACTCCACGATACCGCAGGCTTACTGCTCGTGATGGCGTGGTGGGAGGTCCATAGATGTCTTCATTGCTGTTATTGTGACCGAGTGAAGCCTTCGACGAGATGGAGGACGCTTTTGACTGATACATATTGCTGGATGTGTCAAAGTGCGGATTTCTCAGAGAAGGTGTCCGACTTCGAGTAGATGTCATGGAGGAAGCAATACTTGGGTTGGAAATAGAGAAACTTGACGTGAAAGACTCTGTTGAGACTGGAGATTCCGGTACGGACGCATTGATCTTGGATGAGAATGCCCGTAATGCGCCATCTTCACTTTCATAATCGTCCATGAAGTCTGTCGAAACTATCGGTCGTGTGGTTCGTTCGCGGGAGGTACTTAATGTGCTGTTGTTTGAACGACTTGTGGACGCCAGCTGCATCTTCTTTTGCGTCGATGAAGCTGGAGATACGCTTGGAAACGGATTTCGATCCTGAGGTTGAGATGATGGCTGGTCAGCCTGCAAAATGATCGGTCAAATGGTCAGAAATTGAAAAGGCAAAGCACCTACATGTTGTAGAAAGCTCTTGAGCCCCAACAAGGCCACCGTTCCAATATGACAGCAAGAGAGGTAAAATGGCGCTGTAAGCATCTCCCAATGCAATGTTCCTCCAGCCGGATGGATGGCTGACTCTCGTAATCGCACATTCAGACGCATTCCAGTACAAATGAAAAGCCAAATGTACAATGCGATGTATATCGGTCCACAACTTCTCACTCGACTCCAAAAGCAAGCGTGATGCGTTTTTGTTTTGAATACGGCTCCATAGGTTGAATTCTCTTCCAAACAACAACACCGACAGGAACATATGGATGTTTGGAATAGGTAAATGACGCTGATCAGCACGCTTCCTGTGATCGGGAGATAGATGTAGGGCATAGAAAACGGACGGGAACTATTGAAAGATGTTATCAACGCCCATTGGAGATGTCGTTCCGAAATGAAATGATCCACCAAACCACCAAATACGAACAAGCTGATCCAAGAGCACGAAATGAACGCAAGATGAGACACAGATAACATTTTTCGTCGAGTAAATTCCAATAAGAAAGCTACCGTGCAGGCGCCGAGCACCAAAATGGTTCCCAGCAAATCGTGAATGAGTTCCACTTTGGGTCGTGGCACGGGCTGCATCTTGACGGAATAATAAGAGCTCAGCGATGTGTTTGCGTAACGACAGCGTTGATCCCTGGGTGCACCTCAATGTCCAACGCACAGAGCAAAAGACGACTCAAAATAGCTTGCAAGACATCTATTTCAAGATGTAATGGTCGATGGAGCGTTCTGATAGAACGGAAACGAGTCATAATGGGAAGAGAAACCGAATTGACATTTATCATTGCAATCACATATTTCTGCTTCCTACGCTTTTTTTGCTCAGTCCTTCTTGTCAGAAATCTTTTCTCTATCAAAGAAAAGGAAATAATCAGAACAAATGGCTATTCAGGTACTCACTTGTCGACACTGAGCGATTCCAAAGCATTGGCTGCATCGTCTCCGGCTGTTGTATCTTCAGCATCACCTCCAGCTTCGTATACTTTATTGTTTTTCTTGGCGTCGTCATGTGCATCTTTGAACTTTTGAGCGTTTTCTGCATTACCGAATCGCAATGCGAATACTTGTGTTTCCAAAGTTCCTTCCGAGAAATCGTAGCAGCTAAACACCCACGCACGATCGCTGCCCATATTAGGAGATAATTCCGTGCGGGATTCCACCAAGTGGTTGATGATCACTTTGTGCGTCTTTTCTTGTCGCATGAGCATACGAACTTTGCCTAATTCTTTATGTTTTAAAAACCGAACATCGCCAACGCCACGCTCGCACCACGTTTTCGTCCCTGTTCCTTTATCCAGCAAAGTTTCTCGGAAGTTGAACAGTTTGGCACGCCTATGTTGTAAGAAATAATAATGTGGAAGATTCGATAAGTATTAAATGGTAGAGTGGTTGCAGTATAAATAATCAGAGGTTGCACTTACATTTTGAAAATGATATCTTCATTTTCTTCGCCACTGACTACTTCGATTTCGTCGAGCTTTACGACCGGCTCAAAGTACGCTTGGGGTTCGTCCGAAGCACCGTCATGCACTTGCTCATTGTCCTTATTGGAAGATTCCGGCTCTACAACAGTTGCAGGTTTGACTTCAGCTTCTTCGGCCATTCTTTGCTAACTATCAGCCACCACTTATCAACAACGATCAAGTTATGAAATGATTTTCTATCTGATACAATTGATGCAAGAAACCTTATACCGGTACCAGCCGTATACCGGCACTGGCGATGAGCAATATAATTGTGACTATAAAAATGTATTCGGCGATTACAGAAATTAAACAAAAGATCATGCCGTTTATAAGTGTATGGAAGTATTCAAGGCCGGAGCACATGGGTCGCCATACTGCCAGAAATAAACTTGGATTTTTTTTTACTTTCACAAAATAAAAGGAGGACATTATATCAACCTCACGTCACCAAAGATGCTACCGCAATGCCAGAAAGTGTGCGACAAACAGATGCAAATCAGTCAGACGAACGAGATGGACCCCGCACATCCACCAGAAAACCGAACAGCACTCTTTTCACCCAATGAAAAAGTGACGGATGATATAACATATAGTCTCAATTGTCAGTATCAGTATGCACTTCGTGTCTGCGGAGGGAAGAAACACGCTGAAAAGCTTTGGCAAATGGTTGCCCATTCAATCGAACAACGACGCTACTCACGTACCGAAATGATCCGATTCCTTTTGCAGACCTTTGCGTACGGCACACCAAACTGTACGTTGGCCGGTATTGCATTCCCCACACAAGAACGTTCTTAATGCTGGTATTTCGCGCAAGACAAAGCAGAATTGACATTAAAAGAGTTCAAAAAGGCTATTCATTCAATGGGATGTGTGTTAACAGCTGATCAGGTTTGCATTGTCCGTTTCTCTGTTCGTCTCTAATGAGAATGCCAACTTGTAGGTAACATCTATATTTGCCTTGTGCGATTCAGCTTTATGCGGAAATGTTCCATGTGAGATCATTATCTTTGCGATTGAAAAGCACATTCGATAAGTTCGTGCGCAGAAATGTCTCGATCGTTGGCAGTCGATTATGCATTTGTATCAATTGAACCTTCTTGATCCAAATTGAGATTTCTGCCATTTCTCGACCGATACATTTGGACGTACTTCTGCTGCGCTTTCGATAAATGCTCAGATGCGTTCCAAATCCGTTTTTTCGCTTCGATGCAGCTGTCCACTTTGTTCGTTTGCATGAGATACTGCCAAACGGCGACAAAAGACGCCTTTGATAATCGAGATGCAATTCTACGTAGTCCAAGTCGCTTCTCATCAACGTCCGTTGTCTTGGGATATCGACCTCCTTCAAGAATTCCACATGCAGCCAACAACACTTCTTCTTTTCGAGTATCGCATAAAAAGCGTTTCTTGATGAAGGGATCAATATTGAGCATTGTTGTAAGTACGTTTTGCCAGTGTGACTCACATTCTGTCCAATTGACAGCGATACTCGCAATCCGCGCACCAAACGTACGTTTGTGAGCAGTAAATCTGTACTTAGCACTCGGTACAACAGTACAGGATATCGGCTTTTTCATAGAATTGTTCAAATCTTGCTGTTTTAAAAATTGAGTCAGTGCATCTTCTTGAAGCTGGATTGACTCACATAATTGATCTTGGCCAATCACGATTGATGACAGATACAGATGATCGAACCAATCAGTCAGAAGCGTCCCTTGTAATCCCAAAATCATCCATTTGGCAATTTTATTTGAACAACTTAACGACGTTGTCTGGCGATATAGCGGAATATCGGATCGTCCCGATTTTGTACGGAATTGCGTCTTGTGTGTGTTCGAATCCGATTTTAACCCGAGCGTATTCATCTCGCACAATTTGGCACCAGTCTTTCGCAATTTGGTCCTAGTTTGCTCCATGTCTTTGTTATTTACGTTGCGTTGAATTCTATCGGCAACGTACTTATCCACAACTTCACTCTTCAATGGGTAGACGGAAGCTTCTCCGCAAGGCGATTCGCTAATATATAAATGAAGCGTATAATCTTTCTTCAAAACTAATTTTCCATTGGAATCATTTCGTCTGAAAATTGAATTGTTAACCAGTTCTGACGATATTCCGCCTTTGGAGACACTGATCCAGAACATTGCTTCATGGTAGAGAAATCTCATGAACGAACGACGTGCGAGTACTTCTGCATGGCAGTCATTAACCACAAATCCATTGCTGTCAGATCGATCTCTCCCAACACATTTACTGCCAGTCGCGCACGCAAGGACACGAAATCCATATTGTTCTGACTCAAATAATGGGTATTGCAAAACGACTCCAGATAAAACGGTCCAATCATCTTGTGAGTATTTTTTCTGGCACGGAGACGAATCAAACCAATTCTGGACTGCACTGGCGACACGAGTAGCGCTTTTCATTTATTATCTTAAGTGGTTCACACAAGCTTATGCGTTTTCTTGCAAGTTACACTGGTCACTCGCAATCCCTGCCTTTTTGATTATGACAAATACTTGCTCGATACACTCCGACGTACATTGTTTCCTACCGATTGGTCTTTTCAAGCGTGCTGATATTGAGTGCATCGTAAAAGCACACAGAGAGGATTAATAGCAGTCCACAAAATGTAAAGGAGCGCACCGCCTCGATCCTATGACCCGGTCACTTTTGGTCACACTATTTACACAGCACATGATGACATGTTTTTACCGTGAAAGCTCAAATTGGTACATGCTTAATCTGCTTGATACCCTCTTTCAATACGTGGTCTCTCTGCTATACTCTGGTATTAAATTTCTGCTGTTTCTCTTGTTTCCAAGTCTTTGCATCCATGACTTTTTCTTGTGTGCAGGCACCAACGTTCTCCCTCAATGAGCACACACCTGCGACGCGCCGAGTATCCTGCTCAAGTTTGAGGGGGAATTCATACCGTGATTCTTTGACCTCCGATCTCGAGGAAAACGCATTATTGGATATCGATAATAACCGTTCATCAATACAAACAAGTAAAGCATCGCTTCAGGCTCAAAGTCCAAGCCCCGACAGTCGTCAGCAATTGTGTAATCCGTTTCATAGACTTACATTACGGAGTACGAAATCGAATCCCATTGTTCCCGTGACTGACGAGAATAGCAATCCGTCTTCAAGGACTTCGTCCTCGTCCTCACTGCAGCTTTCTGACGACGACAATGACACTATTAACGTCGAACGTGTGGTCCTGCTGGATTCGAATGATAGTTCTGTGAGTGATGGAGATGATATCGCTTTGCTGGAAGATGCGCCGAAACCCAGCTTTTCTGGTTTAAAAAGAGACAAAAAAAGGTTTTCTGTAGGCCGAACCAAGCTTAGGGATTCAATCATTGATGATAGCTTGGAAAGGAAAACAACTCGTAGTACGAGTCGCGTAACCGAAGATGAGTGTCGTTCAAACCATTTTTTCGTCCCAGACGTGGTGGACATCTCGTTTGAAGTATCAGATTGTCGAATATCGCAATCGATAAAGTATCAAACTGGACATGAGCTCGCGGAAGAGTTTGATGCTGGTGCTACTGTAGGTCTCCAGCATTGGGACCTTGTGGTAACACATAATAAAGGCGCAGAAAAGAATATCAAAGCTCATTCTCGTCACTCTACTCCATGCAATGGTGTAAGTTGCAGTTCATGGTCTGATCTTGAAGCAGTAAAGCGATCTAATACTACAGCGTCAATCTCACGACTGAGCGAGCAAAGAAGAAGACCGCACAATTTAGTAGCCAATCAGTGCATTTATCTCACTTTCAAAACCCGATTTCGAGATGTGTACGGCCAAGTCTCAAGTCATAAAAACAGATTATCGAGCCGTGTAACGTGCTTCCCGTTGAGCGCTGACGATTTACACCATCCTGAGAAGTTGGAATCTGATACTGGGAATCTATTTCATATAAATGCGCATACAATTGACGGTCAGCTTCGTGGTGGTGATTGCGTTGTTCTTGCACGATCGGACGGTATGGTATTACGCACACAATCAATAACAAGAAACTTGGTTTTCAGTAGGCGGGAGGACTCGAAAAGCAAATTTATCATTTCTGGAATTCGGGATGGAATGTTAGTGGGGAACACAATGCCGTTTTACTTGGTTAGTGTGTGTGATCGAACACGAGCAATTGGATTTTTGCAGTCTACGACTCGTTTTGGAAAAAAAACGTTTGGGTGGCTGGCGATGTGTCCCACGCGAATGCGTCGTGAGGAGGCACGCGTAGTTGAACCTATTTATTTCCTACAACGCATTTTGGTCTAAGGGTGGTGTAGAAGTAAGTATTGGTTTTTGATGTGCTTGTATGTGGCTGTAGCCAATCATCGAATCGATTAAAGGAATTTTTCGAACTCATGGTGCTTTTATTCCATGTTATCCACTGTATTTTACTATGCATCATGAATCTTGCAATGGTCCCTGCACTCTGTGTGATGCAACGAAATTATCGCCATTTTGAACTTTTCATTGGAATTTACTACTTTATAATCTCGGTCATGTTCAGTGTCGCTGAAAGTTTCGAAACATCGTCGTTTTTTGAACAAATTGGATTGGCACTATATCGCTGACGTGTTAGGTCTTACGTATTTCTTAATGATGTGCGTACATCTGATGGGTTATCGTCAAAAAAATCGAACTATTGTACTCCGTTACGTGGCATTTGCGCTGTCTTGGCTCATGAAATCAAAAGATGGATGGGACCGTATTATATATGAAGCCGTGTTAGTCTCTTCATTTTTGCTTATTTTGGCCTATCGACGCATACTATCAGAAGATCCAAGTAAGGTTTCGTTGCGCGTACTTCACGTTCAATGGGCGCTATTGTGCTTGTTTGTGGCGTTTTTGCTGGGATGCGTTCTACTGTTCTGTGACACTGGAGATCACGTGGAGCTTTTTGTTGTCCTGAAATCCATCTTACATATTGTAGGTGTGGGGTATTATCAAGCTTGGCTCGCTGTACCTTGCTTGGACTCGAAGAAGACCGATTTAATGCCGCATTACGACACTTTTCTGTGACTTATACAACAAAGGGTATGGAATGCTCGATAAATATGCTCGACTGGAGATATGTCTTCAAGTGTGGCAATCTGTTAGCATTCAGTAGTAAGAAAAATAATCATTTGCATGCATTTGATTACAAACCTTTCGCATGTACCGTTGCTCGAAATACTTTGCATACGTCAGTAGCTGAGCGTGCACGATTGACTTATCTTGCAGTGTCAATGCTCGTAAAGTCAACGCGTGCTTTTCCACTTTGCGATTAAGTATCAAAATATGTAAGAGTGCGAGCGCTTCATACGGCACAGGTGATCCTTTCAATCGCTTGTTCCAAGACGATACCGGGCTCTGCAACGCGGTTTGCAGCATCCATCGATCACGTTCCAGTGCCTCTAATGATTCATACTGTAGATCCATAATCCAGGAAAAAACAGTAGATTTTTCATTCAAGTCCTTAGCATCAAGCAAACTCAACATCCGATGCAGCAAAATTGGATTGTGAATTTCATCGTTATTTTCGTTTACTTGCATAGTTGTTCCACATTCTGTTTTTGTATGCGTGTGTGAAAATAAGATGTTTTGGATTGTATCGCATATTATATGATTAAGGATCCTAAGGTGTCGTTTTGAGATTGCACGATTCATAATGCACTCACGTGCGGATCTCAACTGTCAGGTTCTACTCAGAGCCCGTCTCGCGTCTTTTCGATCAATTCAGACTGTCTGTTCCCATCATCGGAAACGTACTTGTCGCTGTTACCGAACTCCCAATTTGATGTCTTTGAAATTGTTGCTTTAATAACTCGCGAATTTGACGCGAATAGTGTACAATTCTTACTAATTCGTGCTCTCTTTCAGTTTTCCATGTCACAAGCGAATGTTGTATTTCTTCAATTTTCTGATGAAGTTCCAGTACCTTTTTATGATAACCGGGAAGTGAAAAATCATGATTTACCAATTCTTCCATCTTCTGATTCAGCCCCACTAAATGCGTTTCTCCTAGTTGCATTTGCTCCGCCAGATGGGCACATTTTTGATGACACGAACTAGTCACTTGCGCAACATCCGACAACGTTTGAAGTCGAAGTTGGTGTATGTTTTGCATCACACGTGGTGACTGTAAGATAATATTAACCACACAGATATCTCGACTCATGATAAGAACGCGTAATTTACGTTGCGTTTGCTTGAATTGTTTCATCAGTTGTTGAGCGTGCAATATATTGCACCGAGATAACTTCATAATTTGCTGGTTGGATAGCATGATCGATTGTTCCACTTGAGAGACAGCCGCATTGGTTTTATTATAATTTTCATAAAGCAAGTCTTCTGTTACGATGGGTGAAGTAGGCGCCGGTTGACACTTTCCTGTCGGCATGAATGCAGCAGCAACGTTATCCATAGGTACAACGGACGGAGTAGAGTTGAGTTGGAAGGTCGTGACTCCGGGTGAATTTATGGTAGTCGAGACTTGCATACTGTAAGGTGATTCTAAGAACCTTGGTGTTCCATTATTCAGCCATCCCCCTGATTGGGTGACTCCAGTATCTCTGTTGATGGCTCGATCTTGTTCGAAAACGTACTGGGAAGGCATAGCAGAAATTCTGGATATTGCGCCGGCATTATTCAAAGATGATTGCACGACATTCGTACACGATGATCGGGGTTTTAGTGAAATTGGCCGTCTGCTCAAATATTTTTCTGATGTATTTTGTATCGGAGTCATGTTTTGTAAATTGGATGTATTGATTGAATAATGCGATGTTTTATCGCCTCCAGATTGACCCACCATTCCACTAATGAAGCTAGTTTTTCTTGTATCGTTTTCGTCCTGCCCTGATACGACAGCGCCAATTCTTTCATGAGAATGAGAGTTTAGTCTTCCGATTCCACTAGAGCACATATTATGCGTCTCGACGGTAGGAGAAGACTTGTCTTCGTTTTCCGGAGGCATTTGTGTGCTATCAGTAATATCCACATTTCCATCCTGTTTCGCCTCATCACATTCCTCCTCATCGGAATCATTGAGACAAATAATGTCTCGACCGGCATCATCATGAATGAGATGGTATCGACTATTACTTGTTTGCCCATGTTCGATCAGCTTGACCATCACATTTCTAAAATAATGTGCCCAGTCTGCTTTAATAAAGAGATAAGCCGGAACACCACCTACGCTCATGGAAGAAGATTCAGTTAGATGTCAATGGAACACACACTTCAAACTTCTTACTTTCTAAATTGACTTTATTGTGTTCCGAGACTCGTTGCACAACATGAACTGCATTAAAGCAATCCGTACAGAAACTCAAATCACAGTCTTGACACCAACACGAAACTTTTGCCAATCGACATAGTGGGCATACTACGAGGAACATTAGGACCACAAACATAATACTCCAGGGATGAGTTTCGTACTTATCGATAATATCTGCACATGGGATCGAAGTTGCGAATCGTTCATCGGATGAATGCAGTCAAAACACTCCCGGCATAACTTTTCCTGGTAATAGGGACATTTTGGCGCATTGCAACATGTTTTAGCGCCTTTTGATATCCCTTTGCGTTCACAAGGATGACAACGTGCGATACCAAGATCTATCAATTCAAATTTCGTTAGAGTATGTCCAAATATAGCGTCAATATAATACAAACCACGTAATTCCGAATAATATCTCTGCTGAAAATCCTGGAAACTCTGTGAGATTTCTTCGTACCAAACCCGACGAAGACTATTGGGTATTTCAGTCTTCATGTGCCTGCTTGCGACTTCGCTTTGTTTTGATTCTTTGGTATGTCGTATATTCGCATGAGGAAAGTTCTCAGGCGATCGTGCGGGAGAATTCATTGCGATAGAGTCAGATTTAGCGTTACCGTTCGCTTGACATGAAGCCTTGCACATGGGGATCTCACCATGCACTTGTTGTATTTTTTCCATTCGCTATAGCGCACCGTAATTTCTAGTAACTAAAGATGAAGAAATCTGCAGCATTAATGCATGTGATATGCCCACACATTGATTGGATGTTATTCGCTGCGAGATGTTTTGATTGAACGAAAAGGGATTCTAGAACACGGGAACAAAATCCAGATTCATTCCCCAGTTACCAAAATGATCGGAAACACGAATACCGAAATGACAGCAGAAATCCAAGAGCTGAAGGAAATTATTTCACAACACGTGAGGACGGAAGGAAATAAGCGTGATCTACAAACGTTGCTAGCAACGAAACAGCAACATGCCGCGCTTGCGGAAGATGGAAAAAGGAACACTTCATCCGTCCATTTGGCACCGGAACCAGTCAAATTAAGCTCAACCGCGCCAACCAAAACATCCAGTGGTAGTGACCTAACGGAATTTAGTAGTATCTCGCGATTTGGATGGGAAGATGAAGGTACGAATAGTCGGTAGCATCTTAGCGCTGTTGGCTCAGAATCAAATGGTAGGATTTGGAAAGGACAAAGTAATGATTTACATCACAACAGGCGTGGATGGCGTCGGAGAGTTACCTTCCGATAACATCCAGTGTAATTTTACGAAAACTTCTCTTGACTTGAAAGTATGTGAAGCTTACCAAGCTGTGAACAAATTTCTGATGCGTCTTTGCAGATTCTAGATCTTCACGACGCTAATTACCGGTATTATCGCCGAGCGGTCTATTGATGTAATCTAATTCTTGGGTATAGACTGGTTGTATCGAACTTGGACAAGCCAATCGTGCCTTCGGAGTGCAAGTACCGCATCAAAAAGAATCGCATTACGATTATCTTAAAAAAAGAAGATAAGAATACAAGCTGGACAAGTTTGACATCAAAGAACCCATCATCTTCGAATAAGCCAACTTCTAGCGATCCTGCGGCCGGAATAATGGATTTAATGAAGGTAGATTTTGTCACGCTCGTTTATAATAAATGCTTATCATGCTTGATGGGTGTAGAACATGTACGAGGAAGGTGATGATGAAATGAAAAAAACAATTGCCAAAGCCTGGACGGAGTCTAGAGCCAAAAGCGGGGCTGCTTTTTAGGCTCGGTATGGTAGTCTCACAAGGTTTGCGACTTATCACGTACTAACAGTCGTCGTCGCTTACGACGCTTCTTTGATTTAATACATTCGAGATCCAATCGCTTGTGCTCACAATTCGACTTTTCAGTGAGTATCGTACTTGGACGATCACCGTTGCGAAGCTGACGATACGTTTTCGAAAACGATTTCACACAATCCTGAAGCCGAAAAACCGAGTGAAAATCCACACATCTAGTCTCCGACTTGAAGTTATGCATTTGAAGACAAGTTTCATGCGTCAAATGTATCTCGTCCGCATTACCATATACAGCAAAGAAGCGCATCATAAGCTCGAAATCGGTCGATGCAGCACATCGTTTCCGTTTGTACCCAATGCTCGCTGCATTTTCACAGAGAATGAACGCCACCATTACATACAGACGAAAACTTCCGATACCTCCAGTATAAGGCTTATCAAGACCATTCTGATGCATATACTCTTTCAAAAAAAGCACCAGATTTTTGAAAGGCAAGCCGTACAATCGTTGAAACTCACAGATAAGACTGGTGGAATCCAGCTCATCGGATCCGTTCTCAGTATCAACGCCGAGATCGATAGAGCGATTTGATTTTTTGTGCTGAAGCATGAGAATCGGAACTTTTGCACGAAAGATTTGTCGAATGTGAAAATCCTCTCGCTTTGACTGTATGAGTAGTTGCAATTCGCGTAGAAATTCGATAGCGCAATGTCGCTGTTTATGATTCCATGGCGAACCACGTCGACTCGCTAAATTCGGAGCCGAACTTTTTACAAGTCTTATCAGTGGTGCATTGGATGGGTCCGTGCGGAATGCTGCCAGATCTGCATTTTGTGAAGGCACGATCACGTTGAGGCTAAAAGTAACCACTTCGTCGTCTTCTTCTCCTTCGTCTTCAGCTGCTACGTATATATACTTACTCTCTATCCTTTTATTGCTCACAAGAATATCCAAATCGCTACGGAAAGTCTCAAGGCCGTGCCTGGACGACCCAAACAAATTTACATGCGTAGATGGGAAGTGTGTCATGATCAACTCTCTAAGCTCAGCAAAAATTTTCTTTCGCTGCTCTACCTCAATGTTGGAGAGACCAAGCGTCTGAGTTAAATTACGTAATTCCGCATTCAACATATATATCTGAGCGTTGTTCATTCGAATAATTTAGTGTTAAGTTTCCGAAATTTATTACTCGCACCGCGTCGACAATTTTACTACCTAGCCAGACACAGCTTTCCCAATAATTGAGGCGTCAATTACGATTCCCTCTGTTTGTTTCTCTCAAGTGGTCAAAGCGCTTTCTTCCGAAAAGGTCGACATCATGAAGTCCTTCTCGTTATCAGACTAAATCAGGGTAAAAAAAGATGAAGCAAGTTAGAGAGTCTCAACAACACAAACGGATGATTCAACTCACTTGGAGTAGAGTATGAAGACACCCAACATCACACTCTTCAAGTAGTGGAGACGCATGAGTTTCTAATTTATCGAAAAAAAGCTATACGATGCAACAGAGACAGAATCAGAATGAAAACAGCCAATTCGAGTGATAATTTCTGTCACGTACGCCACACGAATGCGAGTCCGAATTGAAAATATTGGGTAGATTCCTGTGTGTGAGTTCTAGTACCTCAACATTACTGGCATGGAATTCTTCGTGGAAAGCTGGAGATGATGCGTTCCTGGGAGACTGCGTATGATGATGTGCGAATGTCGTCATCAACGGAGGCATCGATACTGTGTTCGAGTATCGTTCTTTCTGATAAAATTGACTCGGATCCATAGTTGAAAACTGGTATGACGTTGTGTGGATGAATGCGGTCTCGGTTGTGCTATCATTCATGGTATAAGACGTTTTCGTTGATACATTCATATCATTCTGTTTGTGCGTGTGATCTATTGAGATAAATCATATGACAGCCACTCTAACAAACAAGTTGGATGAGCTCGTACCAGCAAGGTTCAAATCATCCTTCGATCCATCACAAACTTGAGAAAAACCTCGATTTCGTGAATTTATTGGCGAGCTTTCTCCCTTTTTTGGTGTAACAGGTATCAGCATGGAAGTGTCCTCCATTGCAAGGTATCGCATCACGTCTCGAAAGTCGCTAGAGCCGACGATACTCATAGTATTTTGGTACCTTCAAGAATCAAAGCGACTTAGAAAGAGCAACAAGATTGATTCTGCAAACAACATACTCGTCAGTCAACATCTGTGGGCCGCAATTTGCGATGCTGCTTTGTGTTTTACGATAATCCGTGTATAAACTCCACATAATTGCTCGCATCTTCTCTTGCATCAAACACTGCTTACCATGAGTAGCATCTACGTGCTTCCACAATTTATGATGGTCGTTTCTGACGCTCTACAAGATATAGTAAGTATGAGTCGTGCACGAGACTAATTGAATGCTCTCAGTACTTACATTCGTATCCGCTTCCAATTCCATCAAACGTTTTTCCATCGCTTCATTTTTTTCCGACAAGACTTTTATTTCGTGCAAAAGAGTGCCCGTGATTCCTTGTCGGTGCTTCAAGGTAGTACTCTGAGTCACAATAAAGTCATTTTCTGCTTCTTCTCCACTAAAAGGCATTGCACGTACAGGTTCAACTGGACCTGTGTTGCTCACTGAACTTTTCCGTCTTATATATTGAAGTAATTCTGGACGATTCCTTTTGAAGAATGGATGCTGGAACTCAAGACGTCTGGAATCGAGGACGGTCTTGTGGAAGCCATATATATTCAATTGCCTCACAAAAGACGGGAAATTACGGTGCTTAAAAAATCGTGGCAGGACTTGTGAGACAAATGCCTCCAAATACGTAACGATGATAGTATCACCAGCCGCGTTCCACCCGCAAATATCGGCAAATTCAGCATGACTAAATATTTCGAATGTCTTGGATAGAAATGCAGGTAAGATGTGATTTTCCTTTTTCAGTATGAGCATTTTTGTGCACGAGCGCGGAAGTGATCGGGATGAAGATTTTGCTCTTGTAGCACAACTGGCTGATACTAAGTTTGTAGCACAAAATTTACGAACGGCGATGGACGTCTTGTCGCGTGTGTGCGGTTGCGACGGCATTGTGAGCGTTTGTTTAAGACTGGGAAAGTCGGCTCCTTGCAATCTCTGGTTTGTTATCCGACCTGACGAAATATGGAAACTGATCATTTGTAAATCGACTGGCCATTATTTAATACGTAAAAGCTCAGTACCACATCCCTGCTGCATACTGCCCTGGTCATTCATATACGCAAACCGTTACTATTAAATAACCTAAAACAGGTGGTCCGACTATGCAGGGTAGTGGCTACTACATGAGAGCATCACAGGGAATGGTCGGATAGATTGATTGGCTACTATCATACAAAAGATAGAAGGTGAATTTCTTTCTCAAAAAGTACACATATATTAGCTTAAATTTGAGCGCTCATCTAGCACACACGCATCAAGTTCGACTTGCCAATTTTTGCAAAAGCTTGGATGGTTTTTGCTGACGATATTGCGGGCGAGCTGATTGGTTCGCACGCAAGATCTTATTGGCCACAGTATCTGATGCATTGCCCTACATCAACGATATGACGAGGATACGATGGTATGAAGCTAACAATCAACAAACCTGCCGGTTTCGTTTCATGCATTCGATCGAGTTATTGCTGTTAAACATGTTTCGTGCGTGCGTGCGAGTAGACGACGCTGCTGGCTTTTCGTTTAAATCGAAACTATTTTTTTTATCGTCGAGAGTATGCATCGGTACTGGAGGGGGAGGAAGAGGAGGGAGCGGAGGCTGATTTCTTAACTCATGTTCTGCCTCCTCGACAGCTTCCTCAAATAAATTTTGCAGGTGCTCTAAAACTTCTTCATTTGACTTGTCGTCGTCGTGAAATAGCTCTAACATTTCTCCAAATGTGGCTCGAATCCTTCTCCCGTCAGAGGCACTTGACGCTTTTTTTGAATCAATTACGTCTACAATATCAAGAGTGGCTTTCCTATTTGAATTTACTTCGTTATTCAGCGTCGTATGCTCTACTTTATTGCGATTCGAGGCTTTCGGTGGAGGACTTCTTGGTGGCGGTGGCGGCGCTGTTGACAGGTTCATGTTTTCTGACACAGACCTATGCGCACTTAGGGGCACTTAAGACCCAAGTTTCTTGTAAATCCGGTTCGTAGAATATGTATTTACACAGCGAAAGTCACCTGCTCAGATACACTACACTTCAAATCAACAAGTGCTGGAAGTATCATACCCTGAAAGCACTTATAAGCATCAATGCATCTGTTTATAGTCATCATTCTCAATCTATAAAAAAAGAGCTACTGTGTGGTATGAGCAACTGAGCAACTGAGCAACTGGGCAATTGCGCATTAAGCAAATGAGAAATGCGCACATAGTTTCCTTATTTCTAGATTTCGACCGGATGATCAAACTATCAACGTACATCAGTTGTGCTAAATTTCGATGTGTGTAAATATAAATTTGCCCCATATATATAGTAGTGCATATTGAATGGGAGGGCTAAACTTTGTTTCTGATCGTCGCTGATATATAGTCAACCAGTGCTCAAGTCGGATACGTGTCCCACTTCATGTGATTCACACAATGAATTCCACTCGTGGAATAGCAATCATCAAACTCATTCAATCGTGCCTGTACCCTTGTACTATACAGCCACCTACTATCAATTACGCTCTGATCGTTATCAAAAAAGATAAGTACCTGTCTCTAAATCTTATTGCATATGCGATCCATGGACGTGAGAACAAAGCTCAACATCGCAAGTAAGGCTGAAGGCTAACGCGTGGTGATTGATTTCCCCATTGACAATGCATGCGTCATAGATAATTTTCCATCCGATCATTTTCGACTCAACATCAGTAGTGGGCTTCTTCGCTTGAACGTTGACACTCTTTGTCATTTCTCGTCCACGTGACTATTAAATTCATTGAAGGATGCGCATTATAACATGCTTCTACTTGGTTTGTTATGTAACAGTTTCTAAGAGCCCGCATTTCAAGACCGAGTAGACATTGTCTTGAACAAAGCGGCAAATCCAAATGTCGTAGGATATAGACTTGATCTCGACGTTTACTCACGAATTTTGTCAAAGCTGTTAGTAACCACTTCGTCGAAAACTCAAGTGTGAAAGTCACCAATTCTGACGCTCAATCCGTTGAAGTGTTCAGCGCCCCGGTATAGCGTATACAAGAATTCAAAGTACAATCACCCGAACTCTCTTTGATCGTTTGATTTATCATCCCCATAGCAGTAGATTGGCCAAGTGCAAGATTGTTATTGCGTTTGAGTGCCATTACCTTCCATTTTCCCTCTATCTCCGCCATTAATCAATGGGAAGAGATATCATAATCAGGTTGGCGTACCATACACCAAATATATTGGGGCTTACAGGCATATTGCTATCCGCTTGAGAAGAATTTGGCAAAGGCGATTTACTTCATCACACCTTAGCCCTACTAGAGAAGCAAGAGATGTAGATGCTTGGGTAGAGCCCAATAGCGATGCATGCGTCGTAATTAACCCACCACAAGCACTCAGGTGACCACTTGCCGATATTTATGCTGATGTGCTGCATCGCTGATTTTAACTATTGGAGACTATCCATTGCTGGAAGATTCAGAACGACATTATCGGGCTCCTGTTCAGACTCCTAGTATTCGGCAGCTTCCTTCCCTCGACTTCTACGCGCGCAGGTGTCTCATCTTAGTCCAGATCGCCTAGAGCGTCTGTGAAGGATACCGGCTGCAAAGCAGCGTCACCTAGACGTCTTGTCCTTACTATTGGTGGGATGGAGGGACCGACAAATGCTTGGCATTGCAACGAGGAAGCTTATTCAGCACCGTCCGATTATATGCCGTTTTAGCGACTAGAGAAACTTGACTGACGGAGCGTGCCTAACAGATTTTGCGTACGGGAGATGGCATGCAACTCGTGCGCATAGGCTACACACTTGTCACATGGCAGTAGACAAGCTCGACGAAAAGGATTGCACTTATCGAGAAAGAAATACTCAAATTCAAATAAAGATGGACGAGATCATGGACCAAGCACAATCATGAGCCAAATAAGGCTACAAACGAGACGCGCAGTCTGTCGAAAATCCGGTGCACTATTAGATTGCTTATCGAAGGCAACACGATGGACCCCTCCTTGAAAAAGCTTTGCATTGTGCAGAAGTACTGATAATGAGTGGGCGTTGCGCATATCAGACAGAAAACGGGTACAGACATAATGTATTGGGTTGAGTCTTCGAGTTCTTTGTGTATTCAAACTAGCCATTTGACATCTTGCGAGTGGACATGTTGAATGTGGACCCGCTTATGTTGTCCGTATCGCTCTTTGATAACTACAGCCAGACGTTTTGGATATTCTGATTGTGAATCTGACGGTGCATCCTGGCGGATAAGCGCAGATCCACCTCTATCTAACACATAATCGACCATTTTAAAATCACCTTCTGCTACCCCTGAAACGAAGACAGGTGTATGTCCTTGTAATATAGCTTCAATTTTGATCACTATCCCTTCACCATACATGGCAACACCCTTTCCCGAAAGCATGACACCATTCGCATCTGCATCAAAAGAAGAGCCAAACACATGATTTGGATTGATCTCAAGCTCGAAATGGTTGATCAAAACTTCCAAGTATACTTTTGGCGTCGCACTGAACACGTACGGGGTCACTTTCTTCTTCACAGTGCGGTGATGAGCGCCTTCTGTTCTTCGAAGACAGTCGGAATGCTGACTGGTAAATATTGCTCACCAGGCAAGCCAAATTTGTAAACATCGAACTTTTGATTATTTGCAGGAGGGTTGCGAAGCACTAGTTTAAGGAGTGCTTTTTGATCGGTTAGTCTCATTTTATAAAGCAGTCTATGTCCAACAGTAGCTGCCAAGGAAGCACACTCATGTTTACGTTCATCCTTCTCCATAAAGTCATAAAGTGCTGTCTGCCAAAGGGCAACATATACTCCAAATTTGTTCAAATCATAGGGTTGTAATTGCATAGTTCCCTGTGGCAGATTCGATCGAAAACTCGGTCTATATTCTAAAAAAATTTGCTTGATGTCCGTCACTACATCTTTAAATGCGGTGGTCGTTTCAGTACCATATCGAATAGACTTCGGTATACAAACGTCTTTTTTGACCGCACTTTTAAACCCAAACACGTTCTCGACATCGTCATGATTAAATGCGAAGTAAAAATTTCGTACTTGGTAGGCAAGAACGGGGAAAACCAATGAGCCATCTACGATATTATAGTGCATTGCGAAAGCTGCATACTTCTGGGCCTTGATTTTGCTGACTTTCTTAAAAACTTGCTTGAGAAACTTTACCGAAACGTCACTCTTGATCTTATCTTCACCGTTTTGTTGTGAGTCGCGAATACAAACGAACGGAAGCAATCCAAAGATCAAGTGCTTGATCGCCATTAGACCAATTTATAAATGAATGCCGCAATTGTGAATTGCCTCAGCCGGACTGCGGGAGGGAAGACATTTGAAATATTTTGAAGAAGATTAAATCAAGTCCGCGAAGTTGCACCAAATTTCATAGAAGGGGATGGAAACCCGCGTATTCTATTATGGTATGTTGCGACATCTCAAGACATTCTTTTTGTATGAGACACATTGCATTTTTTATTACAGAGGTTGTATTCCGTGTTCGAAAAGAAAGAGAAGGTAGACCTTCACGCAAGGAATTATGAGACACCATTCCTATCACCTAACTTAACCAAACGTGCAAAGTTGTCCAATCCGTTGTCCTTCTAAAATTCCGCGGGAAAGATTATGTACATGCTGCTTTCTTGCAGCCTACAAACTTGTATTCGACAACATTTGATAGCGAATAGCGCGCAAACACAACACACTCAACAGGATTCGAATCGATGAATACCACATAAAACTGATCTATAGAATGTGTTTAATACAAAGCATTTTACATAAACAACTAATTGTACCCAACTGATACGTGAAAGGTGTTATCGATCTCTTACGCAAGTGTCCCATCTGTGATGATGCCATGGATAATAATGCGTGCGAAGAGGATTGATATTGATTAGCGTGACACTCAATATTAGGACTAAATATGTTGCAAATGTATCATCGATCAGCGAATTCAGTCGTTTTTGGAAAAATGGATTCTAAATGATTTTGACGTTTCCAAGAATTCTAAATGCAGTCCTCTCTAAGGCGAAACATCTCTCGATCAGTATTTATGCCAAAGTATAGCACACAAATGCTCAATTAGGAACACCTAAGTAGAAAATGTCTATCCTACGACAACTGAACTTGCTGCCTTCTGCCGAAATAACATGCCATACAACAACTACAACAACTGAAAATGTTACTTACACTTGCGAGTGCTATCTGTGGTTGCATCGCCCCGCCACGACACGAGACTGATCGTTGGATATGAATTGTAAATGCAGTTGACTCATAAAGATGTACGTCACACTAAATTGACCATGATCAGGGCACTCCACATTGAAGCTTTGGAATCAAGCACTGGATATTGATCGCTTATTTGTTGATTTTGTCCTTCAATTCTGATCGTCTGATACCTCGACGCGACAGAATTGAGCTGGCGACGCGAAACTTTGATTGAATGCGTGTACGAGGCATTCATAAGCTGACTCAAAAGCAGACGTCTCCTTCAAATGTAGTGTTTTGACTTGGTACGAGTACTCGCTTTCTCGCCTTAGTAGCTAGAAGAAGCGCCATAGTCCAATAACGTGATTGTGTTATTGCATTTTCCTCCGTGATGCAACCACCAGCTGGGTGCGTCCACATGATTGATGACGATCAGGCTACTGCGCTAGTCGGCCGGAAGCAGTGCCATAAATAATAGATTCGATCGAGCCATTGGAGTTTTACTTCTTGCTACCAAATAATTTGATATATTGCCATAGAGAACCTGAACGAGCATGCTTCTCATTCTTACCACACGACCGTGCTTTCCACGTACTCCATAATGCATGTCTGACAAGAGTATCTACAATTATAGTGTAGATATAAATTTTGAATGGCAACATGGTAGTCAACAACTTCGCATCAATTACAGGGTAACAAGTGTTGAATGCCGCAGTCGGATATAGCAAGTGTAGCGCCTAAATGTTCATGTAGCGTGATTTGAGATGAGTCATGGACATCAAGATAGACGTTCGTTGCACAGATAAATTCAGCGCACGATGTCGTTTGTCTATACTCCACATTTTTCCCCCGATTACGCTCATTATATTCGCTGTTTGAGAAATCCTCTTTCTTTCGCTGCTTATTTGATCGAGCTGATTGGTGAAGCATAATATTGTAATAAAAAGTAATAGACAGTTCGCTCTTGTTGCGGGGTAGAAATGAGCATTGTATTCACTTTGTGCATGCTGATGGACCATCGCATTGATACATGTTTTGATATAGGGAGCCGCTACGGCCGCGGACAAAACTACTACGGCCACGGACAATTGATCTAACCAATCACAGCTCACAAAATTTGATTGTTGCTAAGTACGCTAGCCAATCAGGTCACTTGTCTACTTTGATACACGAGCTCATTCTGTTTCTTACGTTGTTTTTGTTATATTGTTCCAGCGTAGGTACGGTTTTTTTTCTGATATCTGTATGTTAGGTTAATAGTAGACACTAAAGATTAGGATGTTGGAAAGGTGGCTGTTGAGAAAAATAGAAAGTCGTTTTTTAAGAAATCATTTATTTTTTGCTGATATAAATTCTATTTCTAGAGTTAAAAGTATTTAGTAATATAAGTAGAAGAGCATGGCTTCGCGCCGGCTGCCATTGGACATCGAGCTTTTTCTAGCTGTCATTGCGAAACTTAGTGATTGGAAAAAACACGTTGGAAGAAAAAATTAATCTAAACTAACCTGTTCAGATACTTTTCGAAGAGCGTAATACGAGATCTTCCGGTTGATATGTTGAATAATGTCACCACGTGGGGTCGGCAGCGCGAAATGTATAATTTTCATTTGCTGCTTCGCCAGTTCTGGCGTACTTAGCAACAATATAATTTTGTGAGCTGTGATTGGTCAGATCAATTGTCTGTGGCCGTAGTAGTTTTGTCCGCGGCCGTAGTGTTAATGTCTATGGCCGTATTGGCTCCCTTTGATTTAATACATTCAGGGAGAAGATTAAAAGTCGTTTTATCTAGGCGCTGAATAATGGACGCTCTCGACGCATCAATACTACAGAATGCCAACTAGGAAGACAACGTATACATTTATGCTAAGTCGGATCAAAATTCACGCAGTCGCAATACTCTTGAGGCAAACGAATCAAAGTCGATAGCCCATTCGATAAGGCATGGGAAAACGAGAAAATGTTGTTGATCGATCTACAACGGACTGAGCGCGTAATGAGAATCTCCAACTTATGTGTTGTGTCACGTCATCCAAGGCCTATTATTGACACTCTCAAGCTAGTCCTTTGCCTCTATATTCACTCCATGTTCTTACCACCTATCATTATCTTATCTGACTATTAGTTGTTCGTAGTGAATGGGTGCGTTTACCCGTTACTCCCTTTTGGAAGCGACTGTGATGCGGACCGCTGCATACCTGTTTCATTGGGGATTTCATGATCAGCTTCAAAAGCACCGACTGCATGAAGCCAGGGTACACTGCGAGTAGCAAGACCTTACCGTAGCTCAACAGAAGATCCCGTTACAATGTCTATCGATCAACGATATGAGGCCTAGCGCTGCGGAGTCGGGTTGTCGACACTTGTCAAGTATCCCCAAAGCAAAATCAAGTTCAGCAGTCGCCAAAACAACAAAATAGAAAAGATGGAAACGCCGCAATTCGATGAGAGCAGCAATCATTGTATTCACTCAAGAGCTTGTGCGAAATTTATCGACTTCTCCTAGTTCGTTCTAGTCGTCATTTAGAAGATTGTATAAGGTGGTGCGCTTCAAAAAGCGCTCGAATCACGCTCCTTACGTGGAATTGAAGCTTCTCGTATAAAAAATTTGATCGCAACCAGTGTGAATATAATACACTCGTCTGACTTGGTATACTATTGCATACAGCTGGAACTTTTCGTGGTATACGCGTTGTATCGATAGCTGGTGCCAACTGAGGGGACAAGCAGCACTCTATCACTCGGCACAGCAGTTCCGAAGCCTAAGCGGTTTGATAATTCGTGTCATCCTCGATAGTGATATGCAAATTGACAGTGTAGGCGCAAATCACCTTCTAAATCGTATTTCGTTTCTCTGTATAAGGTTCCGTGGGTGAGGCGCAGCTGTGAGACCAGAGTCTTCCTTCAAATTCATGAGATGGTTTATAGAAGCAAGAATAATAATACTTCCATGAATTCATTCTTTTAATCATCGTTTGGTGAGGTAGTTCGCACGCGCTTCTTACTCTTTCGATGAACTCTTGATTGAAAAGAGACTGTCAAGCTCTACTATGATTGCCCATTTTTTCGATACCAAGCTATATCTTCCTTCTGCTTTAAAATGTTCACATAGAAACACCAAAGGAACAGCTCCAGCTTCGAAAATGACGAGACAATCCCATTAGATAAGACATCAAAACGAATCCAGAGCCTTTGTTCATTAACAAATGCACACGGAGGGACAGATTGGTGCGTCAGAATCCTCAACAATAAGTCATCTTATTCATATTTAAACTGTATACACGTGGATAAAAATGAATATTACGCACGACATTGCTTGACGTGACTTCCAACGCAGCCTTCCAGACCGTCTTACTAGCCACTATCCCGTTTGCTTTGCAAAGAGCCTCCTTTGCATTACAAAGCTGACCGCCTTTTACATTCCACCTCACAGCTCTCGATAGAGTGAGTGATGTTTTTCATCTTTCGTCCCACGCCTTGAACACAGACAATCATCCTCTTTCTTAAGTGCTGCTCAGACCCGCCCATTTTTTTTTTTAGTTGTTTCATAAAAAGCTTGACTACCGGCCATTTTCATCTCCAAACAATGCATCTACGCTTCCGCCTATTCCAGCGCCGCAATGATGGTGCTAGAGATCGGATACTTAAAAGTTCAAAAGCGCATTGAAGCGTCACGAACTTGCTAAACGCATATTTCCTTCAACTTTCGCCAATAACCAACAAAAAGAGATTACCGAATCAGTTCGGTGGCAATTTTCGTGCATCAAGTCGCTTCAAGGCATATCGCCATCCACTCAAATATACGTAGGCGAGGTATGGTGATATCAGCATAAATATTGGCGCACACTGAGAATCAAGATGGAAAGAAGCTCCAAATAAAGCGCAATGGCGACTCAGGTAACCTCTAAATGATCATGTATTGTGGTGAATTGGATCATTAATATCAATTACCGGAGAGTAGCAATTGCCGAAGACTATCAATTGTTTGGGGGAAATACTGGCGGAATGTACTTGCAAGACTTTTTGGAGGAAATGCAGCATTGTGTGCATAAGTTCAGAAACTCGAATCAATTCCAATTGCTACTTTCTTTCCCGATGTCAATGCGTAGATAGAATGTACCGTGCTATCGATCTCTCATGTCAAATAACGCTACATAAGCGCTTAGGCCCTACACGTGTTACATCCAACGGCGACACTGACACTTTTAGGTGATGTTGAGTTGTCCAGTAGCATGCTTTCATGCGATCTGTTATATCTCGACTTTAGTTTGGATACCTTTATCGCAGGTGTGAGTATGGAGACGCGTAAAGGATCAGCACCCAGTACTGAATGTGATGCTCGGCATTGTCGGGCGAGAGAAGAGCATACTTCTTCATAGATGCTTATTTTGCTTTAGATACTTAACCCGAGCAAGCTCACACTTCGCTTATACGGTGCAGAGATCATCAACACGCACATCGGACTCCCTCACGGTCCTGCGCGCTCGACGACATCTATGATCACAAAAGGCGATCAAGGCAACGACATCTTCGTCCTACATCGATCGAATTTATCACTTATGGCGCGATTCCGGCCTACCAGGGCACTAGCCAGTGGTCCATCACTTGGGTGGAGACTCATGTATTCCCAAAGTTGCTATCAGCACGTTTCATGCGTCAAAACTTACTGTTACCGTGGGAAGAAACAAGTTGGAATACTTTAGTATCGCAAAACTAGAAGTGTTCTATCTATTGAAAAAAACCAGCTGATGGTCGTTGGACGTCTTTCACTGCCCAATACACCGCACAGCATATTGGAAGACGCCGGTCGCGCTACTGATTTACGGCGCTAATTTTACTCACCTCTCTTTCTTTATTTGAAGTACATCTCTCACAAGAAAAAAGAAACAAAGAAAAGAGAAAAAAATGACGGATATTTATTACAAAGAGCAGCTCAAATTGCAGATCGGGTCGTCCAAATCGGCACAATCAATCCCATCGTTTTGTTTCATTTATCATCGGAAGGTTCACGTCAAAACGAAACTATCAAACAGGTTATAAGCGTGGCTACATACAAGAAAGTCTTATTGGATGCGTTGAAAAGGAGCCGAAACGACGCAAATGATGTCCTAAAAGTGCTAACGCTACGATGAACGTTGATGCATCATATTGATCAAGACTGAAGCAAAATACAACCATGTTTGAGTGCGCTATGAGCATCTTTGATCATAATCTGATTACAACACGAAAAAAAAGAATCGAGCACGCTGGAAGTGGTCATGGCCTTATTACGGAGAGAGTACCTTATCGCTTATGGCTTCCCACATAGCGGACCAGCTTTATAATCTCCTTTTATTCTACATGCACATTAGTGCATCTGACAAGTATTTGTATAGAAAGATTGAACTTTGGAAACGTAGGAATCGTTTAGCATCGATATTCCAAGACCGACTGAATTCGCTGATCGATGATACATTTGCAACATATTTAGTCCTAATATTGAGTGTCACGCTAATTTACATCAATCCTCTTCGCACGCATTATTATCCATGGCATCATCACAGATGGGACACTTGCGTAAGAGATCGATAACACCTTTCACGTATCAGTTGGGTACAATTAGATGTTTATGTAAAATGCTTTGTATTAAACACATTCTATAGATCAGTTTTATGTGGTATTCATCGATTCGAATCCTGTTGAGTGTGTTGTGTTTGCGCGCTATTCGCTATCAAATGTTGTCGAATACAAGTTTGTAGGCTGCAAGAAAGCAGCATGTACATAATCTTTCCCGCGGAATTTTAGAAGGACAACGGATTGGACAACTTTGCACGTTTGGTTAAGTTAGGTGATAGGAATGGTGTCTCATAATTCCTTGCGTGAAGGTCTACCTTCTCTTTCTCTTCGAACACGAAATCCAACCTCTGTGATAAAGAATGCAATGTGTCTCATACAAAAAGAATGTCTTGAGATGTCGCAACATACCATAACAAAATACGCGGGTTTCCGTCCCCTTCTATGAAGATTCGTGCAACTTCGCGGACTTGATTTTATCTTTTTCAAAATATTTCAAATGTCTTCCCTCCCCCAGTCTGGCTGAGGTAATTTCACATATTCCGTCATTCATTTTCAAATTGGTCTAATGGCGATCAAGCACTTAATATGTGCATTGCTTCCGTTCGTTTGTAATGGCAAGTCAAAGGAGAGGTTGTTTATGGATAAGATTAAGGATACTGGTTCGAAAACTTTTTTCAAGCAGGTTTTTGACAAAATTAGGCAAAGCAATCCTCAAGGCGAAGAAGAAAAGCCTTTGGTTGCAATTTTCGATATGGACGGTACTCTTGGAAGTGCCTCATTGTTAAGCCCCGTTCTTGCCTATCAAATACGAAATTTAATGTTCGCCTTTGACTCTGAAGACGTCGACGATGTGTTTGGGTTCGCACTGGCTAATCAAGATTGTGTCCCGACACTTATAAACTTTGGAATGAAGAAATCAATTTTGTTCAAAGACGTTGTGTCGAAGATAAGGACCACCTTAGAAAAGTATCCCCTGGGGTTGAATTCTCCAACACCAGTTCTAGATAGTGATAAAGAAGAATTTGGAGCTTATGTTAGTTTTTGGCAGCGTGTAGCATATGACCACATGAAACACAGAAAACACTGTGAATATTTGGCAACCACTATCAAGCATAGAGTGCTTTATAAAATGGATTTAACGGCTCGAAAAACTATCCTAGAATTCGTGCTTAACACCGATCTGAAGGGTAAGGACTACGATTCTTATCAGAATGATTTTCTTGGTACAGAACGTATACGAGTCATCCGTCCGGCTGTTTACGAAGAACAGAAGGCGCTCATCAAGGCATTGATTGAACAGAACGTGACCCCGTACGTGATCAGTACGACGCCAAAATACTACCTGAAATTTCTGATCAATAAGTTTGGACTTGACATCAATTTAGAGCATGTATTTGGCTCTGCAACTTTAGCAGAAAGTGATGGGAAAGACCTGACTGCTGTGGATCGCGATGTACTTCGTGGATTTGGTCATGCCGCTAATGGTCGAGGCAAAGTGGAGATAATTCAAGTCAGAATGGAAGGAAAGAAACCTGTCTTCGTTGCAGGAGATTCAATGGGTGATTTCGAGATGTTGACTCATGTCTTAGATGAAGGCGGATTTGCACTTATTCAGCAAGGGAAACCCGTAGATGACAGATTGATAAAACTGGTAGAAAATACCAACAAAGACAAGATGGTCAAGCGAGCCCATATTCAAAATGTTGACTTGAAAGTTGTCAAATGGATACGTGACATGAAAGGAAGCTCTAAGCAATAACTACAATTCTTTTAATGCACGATAAATGTACTGCCTCAGTATTCCGTACCGTCCGTGTTATCTCAACCTGACTTTACAATAGGTCTGTACCTGTTTTCTGTCTGATATGCGAAACATCCAACCATTCTTGAATATCCGCGGTGCGTATTACTTCTGCACTCCACAGAGCATAATCCAAAGAGTGGTTCATCGTGCTGCCTTCGAAGATCAATGTGATAGTGCACCTATCCTTACCAATTCGAAATGTAGCCAATTTTCGGACATAACACGCGTTGACGCGTGCCCAAATCATGATTGCCCGTGGCAGTATGTACTCGTCCATCTTCTCGTTCAGATATTTCATTGTTGTTGGAAAAACTGCACTCTTCGCTGTCAAGATTTTTCGAATCAAGCAATCCTTTCCATCAAGCTTGTATATCGCCGATTAGGAGACTGTGGCTTATGCGTACATGCTCCATGTCACCTCGCGCACGCCAAAAGTCTTGCAGCCATACTCCGTCAGTACCTTCTCGCAAACAACTGATATCTTCGATAGTTGATAGCCAGCGCTAATTGATATTAGCGATACAACACACCACATAGCATCGCTTAGAGGTTACTTACGCGCGTTTCTGGGTTCATCACGACGCATGCATCGCCTTTGCGCTTTACCAAGCTTCCTTTCATCTTGATACTCTTAGTAAGCGCCAATTTTCCCTGCTGAAATTACCCTTCCTCGCTCAAGTCTTCTCAACTGGATAACATATGCCTTCAAGCTCCTTCGATGCAAGAAAAATTACCCCAAACTGGTTCTGGGACCTTTTCGTTGGTTATCGGCGAAAGTTGAAGGAAGCATGCGGTTAGCAAGTTCATGGCGCTTCTATGCGGTTTTAAAGTTTCAGGTATCCGATCTCTAGCACCATCATTGCGGCGGTGGAATAGGCGGAACCGTAGACTTATCGTTTGAGATGAATATGGCGACGAGGTTGAGGCTCTCAAGCATCGAATGTCATCGCTCGGAAAGAAAACTGCGAGAGACACATTGGATCATATGCTTGCCGTAATTTTGTCTCATGACAGGCAAAAGCGACTTTTGTCTAATATTTTTGAAGCATCTCAGACAAAGGAGATGGCGAGGCATTATCAAGCTGATGCGTGGACGAACTGTGACCTCGAGATTTTCAATGAATTCAACTAAAATGAGCTGTATCGGGCGGCACTTGAGGATTAGAGGATAAGTATCTGTTCAAGTCGTGTGACGGAACATGAAGAGCATCACTCACTCTTTCGACAGCTTTGATTTGGAATTTAGAAGGTGATCAGCTTTGTAATGAAGGGGAGACTTTTTTATCTATCAAATGGGATAATGGCAAGCAACACGGTGTAGAAGACTGCCTTGGAAGTCACTTGAAGCACCGGCGTGCGTAATATGCGTTTTTATCCACGTGCATGCAGTTTTGATGTGAGCATGATGATTTATTGCTGAGGATTTTCAAGCACCAATCTGTATCTCCGTGTGCATTTGATCGATTAAAAAAGGCTTTGGAATCGTTGATGTCATGTCAAATGCGACTATTTTGTTTATTATTGGGGCCGAAAATGTTTTTTTCTGAACTTTAGAGGAAAAAGAAGATATATCACTCGGTATCGAAGAAATGGGTAATTTAAGTGGACCTTTCTATCTCTTTGCGATTGAGAATGTATTCAACAGAGGGTGAGAAACGCACGTAAGCGACCTTATCAAAATGGCTTGTCGAAGAATGGTTTCAACGAAGTATCTTTTTATTATCTTCTGTAGGCCATCTCCTGACCTTACATGAGGATTTCATGTCTTACGGGTGTCCCTCACCCATGAAACCTCCATGGAGGAACGAAAAACGATTCAAAGGGTGATTTGCGCCTACAATGTCAATTCACATATCACTATCAAGAATGGCACGAATCATCAAACCGCTTTGGCTTCGGAAACGCTATGCCGAGTGAGAGACTTTTGCTTGTTCTCTCAGTTGCCACCAGCTTTTAATGCAACACGTACATCACGAAGATGCTAGCGGTATTCAATAGTATATCGCGTTGACGGCATCAGACGAAGTGTTCGTGAAGCATACCAATACACTAATGTGTCTAACATCGAGGGACGGTTACATTAGAATCACACTGGTGCGATTCAAAAGAGAACCTCAGTACCACCCAAGGAACGTGATTCGAGCGGTTTTCAAGTAACCACCGTATACAATCATACTGGAATGACGAAACAAGTATCGACGAGCCGAGCAAGTCACAATCAAAATATATTATGGCAACTGCGTGAATAGCGGTCCTACTTATTGTAGAGGTACACGGTGTCGTCCTAGTTCGCTTCTGCGGTATGAGCGTCTGATACTTAGCGCTTGAATAAAAACACCTTGTAGTCTTCTCTCTGGTTTGCATCAAATCAAAGCATGCTACCTATGCGATGTTTATCAGCATGCAAAAAGTGAACACAATGCTCATTTCTACCGCGCGACATAAGAAAATTACCTTTTAGTTTCTGCTGTACGATTACAATTTGTAAATCAGCTCGATCAGAGAATCAGCAGGACAAAGAGCATTCCTCTCGCAACCAATACAATCAGATAATCGCAAGGAAACGAGGTGTGCGAACAAACAGCCTAGAGCGCATTACAACAATCTGTGCAGCGAACATCCATCTCACACTACATGAACACTCAGGCGCTACACTTGCTATATCCGACTGCGGCAATCGATACTTCGTACCCTTTTTCAATAATACCGAGTGGTCCACTACCGTGCTTTCATGCAAACTTTATATATACACCTCAGTTCAGATAGTTGATTTTGCTCTTGTCAGACTTGTGTTTATGGAGCACGTGGAAAGGATCCACATAACGACTGGATTTCGACAAAATGCACGGTTGTGTGGTAAGAGTGAAATGCATGCTCGTTCAGGTTCTTCCTGGCAATATATCAAATTATGCTGTAAGAAGAAGCGAACGGCAATGGCTCGATTGATTTCATTTCTTATGGCACTGCCTCTGGCCTACCAGCACAGTAGCTAGAGGGCCATTGATTACGTGGATGCTCAATCCGTGCTAAGGGTTGCTATCGTCCCCCTTCATGAGTCAAATGGTGCGATTTCATGGAGAGAAGAAAGTAGGAAGACTTTATTTACTCAGTCACGAGAAGTTCCTTCTGTTTTTGAGGACCCAGCGGATGGTTGCATCACAATGCAAAATGAAATAAGGCAATCACGTCATTGGACTATGGCACTTCTCTTATCTACCAACGGGAGAAAGCGAGTATAATCGTAACAAGTTAAAACATTACATATAAGAACATGCCTGCGTTTGAGTCAGCCTTATCACTGCCTCGCAAACGCAATCTATCGAGTTTCGCATATTTTGTCGATGTATTCGGCGATCAGAAATGAAGAACAACAAAATCAACAATGAAGCGATCATGATGCAGTTGCTTAATATCAAATCACAATGTAAAGTGCTCTGACATTGCCAATTTAGGATGACATACATCATTGCAAGAAAACTGCACTATTTCAGAATTCATGGTTAATACAAACTGGATCAGTCTCGCTCGTGCTGGAGTGATGCAACCTGAAAATAGAACTCTCAAATCACATTATCAGATATTCTTTTGAATATAGACTTTTCCATATTCTATAGTTCTCCTTCTCCTTGGAACTACCACTGCGTTTGTGCTCTACATTGGCTTAATTAGCGTGTGAGGGGTGGTTGGCTTGCGTTGGATTGTAACTCGCAATAGAGGGCACCATCTTTAGCTCTCACCGCATTCGACATGCAAATCAGGGCATTTAGTGCATGGCGGCATCGAACGATCGAATCAAAAAATGAAGGGATCTAGCATCATTAATAGTTGAGAAATTGACTAAATAGACTAGTACATGATGCGTTTGCAAATGGCTCAGTGTCACTCTTGCGTATCACGCTATCGAGATCAATTTGTTGCATCCATGTAAAGTCATGGCGTCATCACAGATGGGAATTTACGTGGAAACAGCTCACACCAAATGCTTACTATCATTCAACCAGTTTTGTGCTCGTGTATCAGGCGCTGTGTCTGATAGATTCTATAACTTAACTTCAGGTGGTTTTCACACATTGGAAGTAATCGATAGTGTGATTTGCTTGCACGCTATTCGTTCTTTCTGGAATATTGTCAAATACAAGCTCATCGTTTATGTAAAGCAACACCAGGATCAGATCCCAGAGAAACCTTTGACCACTTTGCCATTGCCAACAGACGGGAAAGTGGTCATGCCGATATGAATATGAAGTTTGGCATAAGGTCTTCTATTTAGATGTAGTTTGTTTTCTTCGAACGTAATTAACGCATCTCCATAATAAAAAATGTGATGTGTCTCATACAAAAAAGAGCGTCTTGAGATGTTGCAACGGGCCATAACAGAATTGGCAGAATTACGTCCCCTTTTTCGACTTTTGTGGAACTTCACGGGCTTGTTTCTATCTTTTTCAGAATATTTAAAATATCTACCCTCCCCGCACCTCGGCTGAGGTAAGGTCACAATGTTGCCATTCATTTTTTAATTGGCCTAATGGCTATCAAGAACTTGATCTACGAGTTACTTCCCTTTGTTTGCTTTGGGAGCCCTGTTGAAGAGTTTTACAGAAAGATTGATGGCACCGGTTCGGAAAATTTCTTCAGAAAAGTTTTTGACAAAATTAGCGAAAGCAAGGCTAATGGCGACAATGTGTGTGCATTTTTTGGTATGAATGGAGGTATCATGAATTCTGACCTGTCAAGTCTCGTATTTGCTTATCAAGTACGAAGATTCCATTTTGCCTTCTGGGCTGAAGATGTCGAGACAGTTTTCAAAATTCAAGGTGCTTCGGAAGGGTGTGCTCTGTCGGATTCTTACATCTTGGAAGACAAACGATCCGTCACAATTCATGATATTGCGCGTCACATCTGCGAAATCTTTACAAAATATAATTCGATTGATAGATATGACGTAGAACTCGCTGCTGCAGACAAATCGCGTCTTGGAGCTCTAATTGCTGATTGGGTCAAGGTGATTATCCAACACACAGAAAATAATGATGAAATACCTAAGTGTAGAGCCTTATCAACAACCTACAAATACAGACTACTTTATAAAATGAGTAACGAGGACCAAGAAAAACTTGTGCTAGAAGTGCTCAAGAAGCAACCAAATGAAGAAAATTCAAGTGATTTTCCTGCTATCTACGAAGAACAGAAGGCACTAATCGCCGCTTTAAAAGACGTTGGAGTGGCTCGACTTGTGATCAGCACTGTACCAAAAGGATATCTGGATGCTATAATCAAACATTTTGAGCTTGATATCGAACTAGAAGCTGTATTTGGCTCACATCTAATTTTGCGATTCAGTCCAGGCGGAGTTGTGGATGGGATGGATTCTGCTAAGGAGAAGACAACAGAAGAAATTATCGATAGTCAACCATGCAAAGCTTATTATGCTTCGGGGGACATTATGGTTGATTATGCTTTGCTGGTCCACATTATAATGCTTCAAGGCTTTGTGCTTTTTCGGCAACAACTGCCACTTCCTGTTGATTTGACATGCTTCAGCAATTCTCCTTCGGTCCATATACAAAATGTTGATTTGACATGCTTCAGCAATTCTCCTTCGGTCCATATACAAAATGTTGAATTGAATGTCGCTAAATGGAAGAATGAACGACACCATACAAGGAAGAGATGACCAATCTGATTCGCTTAGTGTACATAATGCATTGTTCTCCCTTCCATAGTGTTTTTTTATCTATCCACTCTAGAGTCACTACGTCGAACAAATCTCAATCTGATTCATCCCGTTTCCTCCATTGATCAATCGATTCAGAATGCTTTGCATCACGAAGAGTATCTTCAACAGGTTGAGATACACTTACTCGCGAAGCATGACGATGTGATCATTATGTGTATGGTAGAAGGTTCATCCGCATCCTTGAAATCACGTTGCAGGATTTCTATATAGCCGTCTCCTGAATTGTGCGTTGTAGCGGTGTGCCATCAATCTGGCATTACAGATCGTGACATGTATCTGACTGCAATTGCCCGTAATGTTGATGTTACGATCTCACGATCTTCAAAATTGAATGGTTATAATGTATGAGAACGATTGTACACATGATCTTTGTTTTCGAACTGCTAAACTGGGGCGATACTTGCATCGACCTTGCCACTTATCATCTAACAAATGAAGTGATTTAGCTCAAGTTCAGTCTGGTAACTTGAATTTTTGGAGAATGGGCTCGTCTACTTAAATGCATCAAACATTCGCTCTACTCGGGATTTGGTTTACCTTTTCTCAGCAGCGCCAATGCTTATGCTGAAGTCCTTCGTCATCGCCAATTTTTATTTCCGAAAATATTGTAAGACGAAGTTTCGAGAGCTTCCTCACTAGTTCGGTGGATTCTCGAGTGAGATATGCTTGAATCTTATACAAAAAATCTCACAAAGCGCGAAGTTCTGTCATGTATGGAAGCTTTACAAAAGATGCAATCAGGGCAATGGATGGCAAGTTGACCCTATAGGATCCATGTCGAGAAACGAAGTACATGAAGCAGTTTTCATCTCAACACATCGCCTATACAATCGAGATGATTAAATGTCAAGCATTCGGTCTCAATAATCGTGTGCGTTCAGTAAAATCGTCCAACAATGGCATTTTCCAAATTTCGGACTCGAATCTTATGCATACGGAGATATATTTTATGGGATCAAAAATCATCTGTCACACGTACAGCTTCAATTGAAACGCATCTGGAGGAATTGTGTCGTGATAGCATTTTTGTTGTCTCACTTTAATAGGCCATCGCATGGATCGTAATTAGCATTCCGGGTCAACAGGCTCACTGATACGAGACCAGGCAAAGTCTCAAGCTATGCTCATTAAGATTAATGAGGAGGCTGGTCTATGCCTTCATGTTCACAACAGAGGCAAAGAACCTTCTCTGATGTCGTTTTCACTGAAGCCCTACTTCATCTCACAAGCAATCTATCAAGCAAATCAAGACGATACGTTCCGTGCATCAGCCTTTAGAAAAAATTGACTTTATTCGGCTCTGGACATGCTGTAATTGAGCATAAACGTTTAGAATGAGACTGAATTATAATGTGGGCTCGTTTGGGCGGCTTGAAAATGGTATTCCAACGAGTGGTCACGTGTCACACAGGTGCGACAATATTTCAAACTCAAAACGACAGACCTCAACAGTCAAAATAAAGGAGCTTTTCATTAAGCATATCAGTTCTCTATGCGCTTATTCCTTTTCGAGTGATCGGTGCACATATCTCGTTGCGAATTGCGACCAAATGATCATATTGACTTCTCCGACACCACCTAATAACGTTGCAATTCGGATGTGTTGGGCAAATCGTCTGTATTCTTCCGGTAAACAGTTTCTTATCTTCCTTACTCTTCGTTGATGTGACATAATGCTAAATTTCGTATCGTAGATCGGGTGACTTCGTCATGGGATCCATCCTCGGGGCACTCATGCGTTATTACCCTCAGCTTACCCCTTTATCCAGGGTTGCAGCGGCTACGTTAATGCTCGCACCTACAAATATTGCATTACTAATAAAATCAGTCAAAGGTTTTCTTAAAAGAAGAGAGTGCCAGTGGTAGGTATGCACTAATATGAACCCACGAACCATTTTTTGCACCGGGTCCTATAAATTCGCTGAGCTATTCTTTCGACGCTTCACGGTATTCTGGCAAATCGTTATATATATAGCGGTCCTGCAAATTCTAGCAAAGTACGATGAATTTCTCTTCGACAGAGTCTAAATTGATTGAAGACGGCTAATTTGAATAAACTTTGATAGAATAAAGGTATAGACACAATACCCAGAAGCGTCTACTCATGCAGAAAAGGGTATTAGATTGCTTTGTGGACGCTTGCGTCTTTGTTTATCCACGATGGCGGTTGGACGGTAACCTCTTGAATGCGGACGCTCTCGGGATTGCCCGTACCAAAATTTAATTTCTCGTCAAACTCCAATCCTTTTTGAACAAACACAAACCCTCCGTTGTCGAGCACAAATTGCAGGATTTCGTAATCGCCAATTGAGTCCCCTGAAGCGAAGAAAGCTGTACAGCTGTGCGTTTTCATTATATCTTGCATTGTCCTTTTCTTTCCTTCACCATAATTGGTATAGCCATCTACGGCAAGCATATTCTTATCATCAAAGGTGCCCTGCGCATACTCTGATAGGATGTCAAGTTATAATGAAAACGCACAGCTGTACAGCTTTCTTCGCTTCAGGGGACTCAATTGGCGATTACGAAATCCTGCAATTTGTGCTCGACAACGGAGGGTTTGTGTTTGTTCAAAAAGGATTGCAGTTTGACGAGAAATTAAATTTTGGTACGGGCAATCCCGAGAGCGTCCGCATTCAAGAGGTTACCGTCCAACCGCCATCGTGGATAAACAAAGACGCAAGCGTCCACAAAGCAATCTAATACCCTTTTCTGCATGAGTAGACGCTTTTAGTATGTAATAAGAGTATCCAAATATGGCGTTGCCATATCACTGATGACAAACGAAATCACTTTAGCCTTTTTCAATACGGCGAGGAGCGCTTTCTGTTCCTCGTAGACAGCTGGATTGCTGGTCGGGATTTCAACAGATATTCCGTCGTATATATAACTATCAGCTCTTTGACTTGGCTTTTCGCGGAGCACATTTTCCATCATTTCTTTCCGCTTCTCCATACTCATTCCATATAGCAGTCGGTATCTAAAGGTTTTCGACAGATACCTACAATCTTCAATGACATCCTCATTTTGCATGTGTGCAAGTGACAAGTTACCCCAAACGGCAATGAGGGTTTTGAGCCTTATTTGATATTTGCCAGAGCTCGCTCGTTCAGATGCTGACATCGCCATATACGTTGCAAACATTGTTTCGATTTCTGAAAGAAGGATTTCAAAGTCGACCTTCACGACGCGGTCTGCGTCCTTCCACTGCACCACCGTGGGGGTGCACCATCCTTTAGCAGGACCCAAACCAAACAGTGCTGGGATATCCTTCGAGACGAAGGCAAAATCGAGCATCCGTACTTGATATGCAAAAACGGAACTTGCCAAATCGGCATCCACAAGAGTGCCTTCCATATTGAAAAATGCACATTTCTTTTGTTTTGTGCTTCTTGCTCTGGAATTCACTTCGGTGAAGAATTTTTCCGTCCCGGTCTCACGAGTTCTTTTCCAAAAGTATTCCGAAACGTCGCTACCCGGAACAAATGGAAGTATTCCAAGCATTAAGGACTTGATACCCATTGGGCCAATTTGCAAATGATATTGGGCGATACTGTGACCTGAACCCAGCGAAAGCGGGAAGCGAACATTTTCTATTCTTTTGAAGAAGGATAAATCATGTTCGAGACGTTGCACAAATATTTAGGGAAAGGAACACAGCCGCTCATAATGTCACGGCCTAGTTGTATAGCTTACGTCGTTGTTTTTGCACGAGACACATCACAGTATTTCCTTCAGAGATGTCTTATGTGCGGTCGAAAAAAACAGCAAGCAGACCTCGACGCAAGGGATGATGACCTATTTTTTCATACTACGGAGCATGTCGATGACGGTGCGATGCTTTCTTCATAGGCGAAAGGCTTGTATTCGATATCATTTCGAGAACGAATAGCGGGAAACACATCACACTAACGACGGTATTCGAATGAATAAATACCACGTTGATGTATGATTTAGAGCCTCTTATGCACATACCTTTTTATGCATAGAGCCTCATACTGAGCAAACCCTTGCGTGTTACAAGCATTAGGTGTAAGATACAGCCGTAATTTCCACGTAAGTGTCCATCCATAATGACGCCATGGTTCTCCGTCCCGGCGAAGAATGCCTAGATAGCGTGACACGCAAGGCTGAGACTGGTCTAGTTACAATTATATCATCAATTCGTATATATTCAATGCTTGAATAATGATACTGAACGTCCCCATCTATGATTGAGTTCAGTCTTCTAACGCAGTCACTCGCCAGACGCACTGAATTGCATGCCATAGGCGGTGCTCTCGGGTAGGAGTTTGTACTCTACGTGATGTTAAATCACCTCTCGCTCGGTATTTAGGCCAGGGTGCAGCACAAATGTGCTGATACTTCCAGAGGCATTTCGGCTTGATTTGTCTATACTCACTTTTATATATTATTTGGTTAACCAAGCGCTGTAGTTCAGATTCTCGAACCAGCAGATAATTTTAGAGACTGTTTCGATGGCAGCATAATTTAACTCACCTATGGCGCTGATAGCCCCGCGGATTTTTAAGGGCACTCCCATTGTGCAATCTATATCGTAAGTTACACATCCTTGCTCTCGCAGTCAGACAGTATGAGTTAGCATAGATGGTTGGATGACAAGGCAGTTTATCTATCCACATAATCCTCATGTACTCAATATCGCTTGCAGCTAGACCAGGTGCTTGAAAGCATCGACCATTACCAATCTCCTCTCCTCTACGTTCTAAACTTGACTAGCACTACGCCTATTGATATGTTGCTTTCGCTGCTTGGTTGATCGAGCTATTCCATACTTATTATCGTACAGAAAGGTTGATATGATTTGTCGCCCGATAGCAATGGGTATTCAAATGTGACAGAACTTCACAAGCACCAGTTCGCGGGTGTTGCAAACCAAAATATATCGCTCATATGCTTCAACATGACATGTCTGAACAAGAGCTTTTATTCATGTATTTGATCGAATTATGGCTCTGACTAGGACCGTAAGCAGAAATGGTATGGATCCAGCTTTCTAATTGCTATCTTACTGGTGACAAACAAGTTGAAGCAAATGCCCCAAACATAAGGCATTCAACGACGAGCCGAAGATTTCTTCAAGGGATCGATTGCACAACATTCATTTCATTGAACATGTGTAATCCTTGATATATACGCTGCAGTTCATTCGCGTATCACGATCTTTGCCAACTGCCTAGTTAAGAAATGATTCAGGTGAACTCGGACCGATTTTAGTATGTCATGATGCCATATTTAAGAGTCAGATAGAGCTGGTCGCCGCTCAGCATAAGTGCGTCTTAAGGAGCGGATGTCGCAAACAGTTCATAGAGACATGAATGAGATGGACTTTCTTGTCGACAATAAAGCAGATCCACGCAATGCGCTCGAAGTGCCACGTTCGTTTGATGGTTAAATGCGAAATATCACTCGAGCATGACAGGCACATTGAAGTATTGATATGCTTGATGAGAGCTTTTTGACTTTGAATGACGAGACCTAATATACGCGCAGAAGACCATACATGTAATACTTCGACTCTCAAGGTAGTTGCTTCCAAATTCTGATAATTACCCCGCATAGACTTTCGCCCCAGTTTCAAATAAGTTTGGTAAATTGGGATGGCGTACAGATCATTCTGGTGAGGTAATCGTGCTGATTAGCGAAGTAGGAAATGGTAGGAGTCGACCTAAGCGTGACTCTTTTCCATTCGATCACGACAACTTTGGGAACCAGACAATGCCGGGATGAAGGCGGTAATGAAGAAGGTTGCTTGAGCCTTTTTTTGATATGCAGGAACACATCTGACATCTCAAATCATATTGCGCATTAACTTTTGGTGCACCTGTAGACCGAGGAAACTGATGATCCATATAAGCGAAAAAAACACGTGCATTCATACTAGTCGTATTCTCCGACGCGTTTTGATGAGTAATTTTTATGTGAGATCGTAGCCTTCCCTAGATGAATCTTTGGTAACACAGAATATGGCGATCTGGGTGGTGATGGTCCAAATCATTAAGACCACACAAAACTCCATGACGGATGTATTCACCCATTCGCGAGTATCTTTCGCTCGCCTCTCTAAGCTGTCTTTTGTGTCGATAAAGGTCTTCCATATACAAAAGTGCCATGCAAACAAGCATTGTCATTTCTATACAAAATGTCACATGTGCAAATTTACTATTTGATATTGAACTTCATAGAAGTACTACATTTTCTGACGTTTCTGGAGCCTTCAATACTGCTTAGTGAACTGACTTTCACATTAGATTCCGTACGTATCATATCATTCCGAACATTGCTTCCTCCTCTCGTCTTTTATAGCAAACACATAAGAACGACCACCATCTGGTTGGATGTTAGACCATACCTCATCATATCGAATCATATCATAATTGAGTAGTTGGAATTGCGGTGGTGGAAGACGAACGCCATACTCATTGGATATCGAGGGTAGTGGAACGGAATTTCTCTTATTGGCCAGTTCCATGGTTAACTACATAAAAGCAGCCACATTTACAAATTATATGTATTTAGTGCCAAAAACAACCTCGTGAGACGGTATTTGAGCGTATTGCTTGTCAAGGCGCGATGCTATTGCGACACGGATGTCCTGTGCTTCAATTGTCTACATGTGTGAAATGATGATACACACCTCATACAATGTACAATGTATCAAGAAACCTCTTTTTTGGCATAGGCGGCGTAGTCATGCGCGTCCAATAGTATTTCGCTCAAATAGCCTGTTTAAGGGACAGAGACGTTCAATTCCTTTATCATTCGAGTTTTATGGTGCGTACGATGAATGAATTCGAGTAATTGATGTATCACGCGAGGCTCGTAGTGGGGCGCTCCCATCGATTCCAATATGTAATGTAGGACTTTTGCATCCAGAGGAACTTTATCGGAAGCTTCGTTCTCATCGGCAGTGCTCTCGTACTCTTCGTGAAGTCCTCGAATATTTTCCGATTTTATTGTAGCGCCTTCATTCTGCATTTGAATGATGTTATACACAACTTACCAATCGATCTAAAGTGATGTGACTACATGCTGAAAACCAGGATATTTATTTTGAGGGGGAGCCGCTAACCAGCCCGCAGTTTTCGCTAACCAGCCCCCAGCCTCCATGTATTGATAGATGGGTGGCCTCTGATTGGTTTAACAAATATAACAGAGTAAATATAATTAGGAGAATCGTTATCCAGCCCCACCCTTCATAAATTTATGGCAATCGGGGCCTCTGATTGGTCTGAATAGATGCTACGGAATCAAATACAATAAAATCAAACTTCAACTCATATGACCCAACTATTCGCAAATGCATGCCACCTTCGCTGCTACGATGAGCTACCTTGAGACAACTTGGCTGGTTTACAAGGAGTGTTTTTTGCTATTTTACACAATACGCGCCATATGGGCATGTACTAACGTTATGGGTGGAGAGCGTCCATGCTGCTCTCAAAAGATGGATCTCTGTGTCAGCAGGTAGTTTGTATTGTATGCTAATTGTGCTGGCAAAAGTTACATTTATCTGACGATTCATTTATTGCAGGTGATCTACTCACAGTGGATTCAGCAGTTCGCCTTGCTTGCGAAGGCCAGCTTGCTGCCATTGTGCAGCAAATGCAAACCAGCACCAACAGCACCAGCAAAACATGCAGCAGTAGATTTAGATATAGACCTAGCCAATCTCAATATTGTAAAACCGCTTCTTAGAGCATATATTCAACTAAGCGCACTCTTCTTAGCCAATCATAACTCGTAATCATAGCTTAGAGTGCTGTATTTAAGGGTGAGGGCTGGTTGGCGAAAACTGCGGGCTGGTTAGCGGCTCCCTATTTTTTTTTTTATAATCCCTTTTGAGGCACACTTTATATTCCTATTTTACTCAGCTTGGCATCAATATTGATGCCAAGCAAGCAGTAAGCAATTCTCTACACTCTCGTCACTGTGACAATAGTATACAAGCTCAGCCTGTAACCCAAGTGATCGCAGAAACAAAATTCTTCCTGTATCCAATATCCGCTTACAGAAAAGACCGATTTTCGCTCGATGCGATTGGCTACCACACGTACATTCAGATTTCACCTCTGAGTTCCCACACATTCAATCGGTCACTACGCACCTAATTCCGAGTAGTTCCTGTACACTACTTTTGTCTGCAGCCAGTTTGCACGTTGCCCACGACGTCATTTTCTTTAGAAACCAGAAATCATCAGGCCGGAAACCCTACAAATACAAAACCCAATAATGGATGAAATTAGTAGGCACCATGTTCGGTTTACCATTTGCAGGATGAAAGACGGATTGATATAATCATCCCACGAGCATGCATGATGGCAGCACAACGCGATGGCTACGCCCTCGACACTCGTCTTGGCGCATGTGTCTGATAAAAGATGGGACATTGCGCGGAGAGAAAGATCTGTTGCGGCTCCACACAAATGTTTCGATATGAATACGAGTGGTTTTTCATTTGCTTGAGGTATAGCTGCGATATCCAAGTGGCGAATATCCATTTTAACTCGACTGGCTCTTCGGATATGCGTTTGGTTTGCCTCAATAGCACTTGGTATTGAGACGATCCGATGGTCAGCTTTGCCACGAGAAGCGGAGCGATCGACCAAGATGAATTCATTTTCTGGAAAAGCTTGTGCCGTCGCATATGAAAGCATTCCTCGACCAGCTCCTAGCTCTACGAAGACGTGACTAGCAGAAATTGAGATTTTGGACTCGAGATTTCCGAGTATGGAGCCTTGCTGCTGAATATGACGAATGCTATTTTTATGGGCGCCGTGCTGGACTTTTTGTTGCAATAATTTGGAACAATGAAATTGCTCGAAACGTTGAACCGGGATATTGTTGACGTTTACTCGAAAAACTGTTTCGATCCGATTCAAAAGAGATTGATGGTCGATTAACAGCTATCAAATGGAGTACATATCGAACACAAACCCTTCTCAATGGTTCAAAAAAAGCATACCAGTCGTTCGAGGAGTTGTGGTGTAGTACCTACTTGTTCTCGTTCATCAAATATATCTTGCAAGGGGTACGTGTGGATATTATTTCCCGAATTGATGTTCTCCTTATAGCCCAACGAATTTGCACAAGTCTTTTGCTCCTTGTATTTGGTACAAATTCTAACATGTTTGCTGACGTCGGAGGCATATATTGTATGAGAAGGATCCAAGGGACATGGAACACGATGACTCTTTCCGTTTCGTTTCTTCAGTAAGGTTTCGGTACTGCTTTTCGATTCATTTGGTTGATGATTGCCACAGAATGTGAAGCCAGGAATTCTGTGGAAGAGCACATCAAATTTCATAATCTGAAAAAGGAGATGTTGCATTGCTAGTAATACCTCGGAATATTACAATATCGTTTTTTTGCTTTAATTTTGAACATACAGCCATTCCAATTTTCATTTTCGATCGCATTTGCTTTTTGTTTTTTTCGCTGTGCTTTGTGGTCGCGAATTTTAGCATTTGAATTCGTCATATCGGAGAATGATTGGCTAGAAATCAGATTTGACATATTCGATTGGCTAAAGAGTCGAATGGAGACATCCGATGAACAGCTCCAGGTTGCTACCAAAACCATCATTTTCTGACTGATAAGTATGCCCACAGTGTATCTGCGTAGATTGATGAATTTGATGCGCTACAGTCTATCTACGCCAATGACTTTGAATCATTTGTAAATGAGAGTACTGGATGTGGCATACAAAGTATTCGATCTTGCATTATTAAATTCCCGGGACAATTCAGTCTTGCCCTGTTTGTGGAATTCCCGCCGACATATCCGTCAGTTGAAGCGCCGATTGGTCGAATTCATAATTCGTTCGGGCTGAAAAGCGAACAATGCAGTTGGATTATAGAAAAACTGGTAGTATACTGTTCCTCTGTCAACGTCACTGGTGTCTAAATACTTGTGTTAGAAAGAGTGTTTTCAGCAAAGTAAGGGACAGCCGTGTATTTATGAGTGGATAGAGTATATTCGTGAGACAATTGTTCTTCCGGCTACAGATGAACAGATTTTATCGAGCGACATGAATAAAGAACCAGAACGGAAGGCGGTCCCGTTGAAGTCGAAAATGACGCGACCGAGAATGAGCCAATACACCCGCAATTTATGCATAGAGAAGCGTATTGCTCCATATATCTACCACACAGACACAATAATCGATCGGAAAAGCGTTTTTCAGGCACATATTGTCAATGTAAATAGCATCGAGGATGTATCAGCCTTCATCGGTGTCTTACTAAGCGATCAAAAAATCGCACGTGCAACTCATAATATCTTGGCGTATCGGATCGTATCGGATCATACCCTCAAAGATAACGATAGTGATGGGGAAGATGGCGCTGGTAGCAAACTTTCTCATTTGTTGCAGGTGACAAACGTGGAGAATGTCGCTGTTGTTGTATCGCGATGGTATGGCGGTATTCATCTCGGTCCAGTACGTTTCAAACACATTCTCAGCATTGCACGACAAGGTTTGGAGGCTGCTGGATTTATTCGGACCGAAGGCAGCAAGATAGGTCGAAAATGATAGGCGAATACTCAATGGAAGCAAAGACACGTAGGCATGGTAAGCGTGACTCAAGCTCGCTCAATTCGCAGGTGCCTCGGAGACATACAACTTGGGACATATGCAGAGCATCTGTTATGAGTCATCTCACCCACTGCACGTGAAATTCATCCAATATCAAAGCAAACGCTGTAAAAACAAGGCTGATTCAGGGAAGAAATGATACTCTGCTGATGAGTATGCGTGGGTATTCCATGTGTTTTTCCCAAGCCATCTTGTCCAATCAAATAGCGGATTTGGCTGCATCGAAGACTTTTGACCAATCTCACGCCTTAAAATATCTTAATAACCAATAGAATCTGCTTAGACAATCGCTGGATGTCCAGCGCATAGCCTTCACATTGTTGCTTGATCGTCCATACACCTTGCTCACTAATGTCATTCGCAGGCTACCTACCCACCATGACACAGTGTCTAATTACATGCTAACTCATATGAACGACATTTGTTTTTTTTCTCGTACAAAGGCACCATTCGGTCATCAAACCTCAAGATGCATTGGTCTCAGCAATATAATTTACATATTCCAAAATTTGAGCTTCATCGCGGAAAAACTTACTTCGTGATTGAAATCAGTAAGAAATCACCTGAGAATTTGAATTCTGTCGGTACACGCCCGCAATTCGTCGTATTACGATCGTATTCGGAATTTCGACTTATTCGAAAGACTTTGCTGAATCTAACGCGGCCGTATTCCAAGCACAATAGGCCCTTGGGGCCTTTCAAACGTGAGTTATGGCGCTCGGGTAGCTGTCTTTGTAGGCTGAAAGAAGGTGTGGCGATGGAAAAGGGAATCATTCTATGTCCATTTCATACTCTCCATCAACACTTGGAACCACTTCATTTTCCACCCAAGAAAGCATTTCACATGTATTCGACTCGACAACGGTTTTTGCTTCAGGAGTCTCGTCGAAACGCATTCAATAGTTTTCTTGAAGCCTTACAATGGAATTTTTCACAATTTCCGTCGGAAACATTAGATGAAGCCATACAGCATGGAGCATGTGGGATCGCCAAAGCATGTCTGGAATTTCTTAACATGCACATTTACATCGCCGAAATGATGAGGACGCAAGGCAATATTCAAAAAGTACGAGGTCCACTCCAATTGACGTCGTGGTGGGTCGAAAGAGAGCATCACGCACGCTACAAAGAGGCACATAATGAAGAAACACACCCCGAATCCATTCCAGTCAAAACGAGCCATAATGACTCGGTGACTATCAGGAAAATGGTGCTCGAGAGAGACATAGAGAAGACGATGTATGTATACGAAAATCTCATGCGACCTTCACAGCAAATGCAATCACTCCCAACGCTCAAGATACAGCCAATGCAAATTGACTCACCACAAAATGTATTGGAGGAATATTGCGATCATCTTTTACAACAGTATGGTCACCACATTGAGGAATTAGAGGTTCCTGAGCTTAGCGAGCAACGTCGATGGGAATTGACGTTGTATGTGGCATGTTGGGTGGGGCACATTTACGCAGTAAGAATGATATTATTTTATCGTTCAAATCCCAATGTGTCAATTGGAGACGGGACTACTTGCCTCCATGTAGCAGCTCGAATGGGACATTCCTCAGTCCTCTCTGTCTTACTCCAAGAAGGAGCACATGTTGACGCCCAGAACAACGTTGGAGTAACATCATTAGTGGCAGCATGTCGTCATGGAAAATATGAGGCGGCAAGACTTCTTCTCGAAGCTGGAGCAGATAGCTCTATCGCTTCGTTACGTGGGACATATCCTTTACACGCGGCAATTGTCGCCAAATGCGCTGATCTTGTCCGTTTATTGATCTTTCACGGTGCAGAAGTCAACGTGGTGACTTCGAATGGCATTACACCTCTCCATTTTGCGGCGAAGTTGGGCTCGACCGCTATTTGTCGCCTCTTACTACAGCACCATGCCGATGTACATCGATCATCGATTAATGGCGACACTGCACTGACAGTAGCGAAAATGAATGGCTATAGCGGTGTTTGCAGCATGTTACAGCAATACTCTTTGCACGATCCTCTGCAAAGAGCAAAAATATCCATATGGAACGTAACGGAAGAAAATCATTTTGGCTCGATATAGACGATCGTATCGCATGAGCTGGCTACGTGGCGTTGAGATCTCAGTGCCTCGATGGGAGACCAAAGACTCGCGGTGTTATTACTGCATACGGCTTCGAACACCTCGAGACGCACGCACGAGAGAGTCAGAAAATGTATTTTGGTCTGCTTCGCGAACATATTCCGATTTTCGAAACTTTCGGAATGAATTGAAAACACTCACCAAAGTCGACGCACAAGTCACGTCAGAAGAGTTGAGGGCGTCAATCGATCAGCCGAAAGTCGCTGATTTTTTTTCAACGGATGGACCTCAGTACTTGACATTGGATGAAAAGGATAATGGGTCTACATGTTGTCACTGCAATGGGAATCATTGTCCATTTAGAGAGATGGATCAGTCACTGAAATCTGTTCCATTTCCATCACGCGTACTCTCCATTTTGCCGTATCGTTCCAAAGCCCGAATCGATTCTCGGCGACTAGCGCTACAAAAATTTCTTGTCAGTGTCCATCAGTTTTGTATGTCCATCCCACGAGCTACTCTCCAACGTATCGATTTGTATGAGCAATGTGACGTACTTTTACTATTCTCATCCTTTATTGGCTTTGATGAAAACCTTCGATCTCGATTATTGACGAGATCTCCAGTGTCGCTGGCAGCTTGGAAAGAGAGCTTGGAAGCACCTTTCTCGTTCTCAAGTTCATCACCCAGCAGTGTTATACGCACGCGTTCGGTAGGAATTGAATCATTCAACACGGGGAACCAAATAGAAAATGGCGAATTTGAAGACGCGGAACATACGGAAGCTCTGACGGCGTGGGAGAACGATCTTGAGTCAGCTCACGTCGGAGTCGCTGTCGTGGACGATGCGGTACCGATGCTGGAACATCCTAGCCAGCAGATCGTACTGGAGAGAAGACTGTTAGATTCCACAGAGCTTTACGATTTTAATGACGTGGACGATCAGAGCTTTAGCAACCAGCAAGTACCAGATCAACTAAACAGCGGAATATCAAATGTAGAGCCCAAGCGTTCCGCTGCGCACGATCAAATACTCTGTGAACTGAGACGGTTACCACGACTTCGAGTTCGATCGGCTTCTGTGAAGAAAACGAAATCATACTTTGAGGAACTTGTACATTATCTTCTCCTCCAATTTCCTCATAATCGTCTGACAGCAGAGCTCCAACACCACGAAAGCCTTTTCCATCAGAGTCAAACGCGACAATGGGAGTTGGCATTCTATGTCGCTTGTCAAGTCGGAAATCTGAATGCTGTAAAATTGTTTTTGAGTCGAGGCACGGATCCAAATACAATGATACAAAATGATCAATCTTCAGCACTGATAGTCGCGTGTGTGAATGGAAATTGCGATATTGTGGGTCTTCTTCTCACGTGTCAAGAGCTCGATTTGAATTGGTGTGATAATAGAGGACAGACAGCACTTATGGTTGCAGTCGAATGCATGCAGGACGAAATTGTACGTTTAGTGCTGGAAGCCGGTGCAAATGTGAGCTTGTCGTGTTCGAAAGGAATCACGGTCTTTCATCGAGCAGCTACGATCGAGTCAATTGCGATCATGAAAATGCTTTTTGCGTATCATCCGAATATCACACTGACTCAAGATCCTGCTGGAAATACGCCCTTACACCTTGCAGCGCAATGGGGAAGAATCGAGCAGAGTGCGTTGCTGCTGGCACACGGAGTCGATGGTACTATACGCAATCACGAAGGAGACAGCGCTTGGGATCTTGCGATTGCAACGAGTCATTGGCGAATCGCAAGTCTTTTCTCCGAGGAAACGCATCGTATGAATTTGACGATACGACGATAAGTATATTAATTTACTTTTTATCGTTTGTCTTGCTGTCATTTTTTGCGTCTTCCGTGGAGATTGTTTCTGCTTTACTTTCGGTGATACTCAAATTCTCGGCTTCTTTGTATTTGATTTTGTTGTTGACCAAATTGTGAAGTGCGATTGTGCATCGTATCAACGACGATAGATAGATTGCCTACAAAAACAAGTGAGCATTTCGCTGTATAAAACTATAATTCCACTCACAAAATGCATATCGTTGGTTTTCACAAACATCGATCGAATAAGCGCTTCCTCGTTGAGTCTCGGCAGTAGATTGAATATCGTTTGCATATTGTACATAATTTGGTGATTGGGAGGCAATTTTCCATTCACCACATTTTGAAGATACGTTTTCATCTCTTCCAAACGTTCTCGAAGTCCCATGAGAGCAGTCATCTTATGCTTCACTTGATCGGCCAAAGAGCTGACAGATGGGTCATTGATGTCACGTAACAAGTGCTCGACACCGACTTCTTCGGCTTCGTACGCTCCAATTGTCGATTTGATATGCTTGAAAGTCCTTTTGATCGCTTTTCCGTCTTCTTCTACTTCTTCAATGGAGCCGTATGCGGTCGTCGGGAACCCTTCAACGTTCGGACGAACGTCACAGATGACGAGCACCGGATTCGCGCAAAATCGGCGTATCAATTCGTCTATTTCCAAGTCAGCTTTTCGAATTCTGGGACCCGTACTATAAAATCCGACGACATATTCTTTGGCTAAAAATCAAAATCAAAAGCGATCAGATCAAATGTACCGAATTTAGTGTATCGCGTACCATTAATTTTTCTGAACATTGTGAGCATTTGGTCGAGGAAATCATGATCCAAATACCAAATTCCAGGATTTCTTAGATCTTCATCAAAAGGTACGGCAAAGGAATTGGTGATGTCACATTTCCCATGGTATGTTGAGCCTAATAAGATTCCTACAACTCGCTTGCTCGTATCTTTGGCAACTCGATTGTAATGATCAACGATACTCAGCAAGACCAGAGGATGTGTGACCACCTCTTCTGGGAGTTTATTACGATTAGACTGCCTATTGAGAGTCGAATCGTCGTTTTCCTGTGCAGAAGATCCGATGCTCTTATCGGTAGCGCGTGGGGACATTTTTGTGGCTTATTGCAAACTGGGCAACTATAATTGTGTATTTTACTCTAACTTGGTGCGTCTGATTCTGATGATCGACTTCGTTTTCGCGTGTGCACATCTGATTCCTTCACTAGATTGGCAAGACAAAGCAAATGGCGAGTAGAAGGACATGCTTCAATGAGATCCAACCGCTCTTCGACTGGAATGTATGCGTACTTTCCATCTTCCATGACACACGTTCGTGTACGTTTCCATACAGTCAACGTGTCCATGCTTGAATGCCAAGATGGAAGCGGAACTTGAAGGACTTTGTGGTAGATTGCAGACAATTTCACTTGAAACTCTGGTGAGGATGTACGTCCCCTACAACGAAAAAAAGATCACATTTAGCATTACACTCCTTGATTTTCGCAGTACCAAGCATCTGGAAGGCACAATGTCTGCCCAAGCCATTCGCCGACATGGATGATTGTGTCTCCATTATAGTGATCCAGACAAGTCAACGCCATTGATTCCTCGCTCTCCTCAAAATCGTCCGGATAGCAAAGCAGTAATGTGCGTTCTGTGTGCTTTGACAGCACCTAAAGACACAATCTAAAAAGATGTTTGCGATGTAGTCTCAATCGCGTATACCTCTGGTGTTCCAGACAAGACCTTTGTCCAGTAATACTGTTCCAACAACTCACCTTCTTCCCCGTCGCTTTGTCTCGGGCTTATATCGGTTTCATTGGACCCATTGGCCTCAGTGGGACTTTCCACCTCAATCGATTCTGATCCATGTAAATCATAACAGATAATGTCAACACCACGAAGCTCCAATAGTTTTGCCCAGTATCCTGTTCCTGCACCCATTTCTACAATCTGATCATCATTCTGATATGTTCTGTCAACATCAAACCATGTCAGTGTTACCGGTCCATAACACTTGATAATCTGCAACGCTCTCTCATCAGGGATCGCCCACGCATATTTCTACCAATCGGCACCAACATTTTCAGCATATCAATGCATGAATCCAATCGTCTTTACCATTGCGATCTGTACATCAAGCATATTGTGATACTTTTGACGCGTATCCTCATCCATCTCATCATTAAACACATGCGCAAAATCCTTCGGTGCGCTCTCTACGAATTCGTTAAAGTAGTCCAAATAAGGATTACTATCAGCACTCATTTCCATGCTTGTCATATTCGTAGTAACAGGACACATCCAACAATAATCCGTTGTTACATTATTATTATCCGTTAAGTGATAGGCTAACATCAAGAATGCGCTAATAAAGCACTCTTCTCATCCGCTTTTTCTCCGTATGAGGAGTAATACGGAAGCTCCCGAAACGCGGGTATCGAGCTATACGATCCATTCCCTCCATAAAGCTCTCCATGTGACGAATGGGACGGAGACGCCAAAATAGGCGATAAAACTTGCGCGTGTGAATTTGAATTGGCATTTGGATGTGCTTTTCTTTCTGAATACGTATCTTCACGTAATGTTTCTGGCGGCGGCGTCGCAACTGAAGATGCCGAAATTGTATCCAAACTGCACGAAGAAAGCGCCCGATACCTTCGGTTCACACGCGTACCACAAAAAAACACAATTAATAAAAGCGCTGCAAAGGAAAGAATGAATGCTGAAAATGTGCTCAAAATCCGAAACGAAATGGGAAGTGATCCACCGACAATCGAAATAATTCCAACTAATAGCGCGTAAGGCAAAATGCTTCGAATATGATTATCCAATGGAACGTGTGTCGATAATGAGACGAGAATCGAAGTGTCAGCGATAGGCGAGCAAATATTACCGAAAATAGAGCTTCCAAGAACACTTCCAAAACATTGCATCAACACATCCGAGTCACCACCGCTTATTTCGTACGCCAAAGGAGAAATGATAGGGAACATGATGGCCATTGTTCCGAAAGCGCTTCCAGTGGCAAAGGATACCACATAGCAGAAAACAGCCGCGAGAGAAGAGATGTATTCGGATCGGACTTGCTTTCCGACAGATGAGGCGATGTAAGATGCGACATTGATTTCAGTGATGACACTGCCTAATGCCCATGCTAGTAAAAGAACGATCAGTGGATTGAGCACATCTTTAGTTCCTTCGGCCCAAGCTTTTGCCAGCTCATCGAGCGTAAGGATACGTTGAATACCAAGTAAGAGACTGGCTATTAGCCATCCACCGCTGGACGCTCGAATAAGCGCCGAAACGGAATTGCAGGCACTTAATGCGTCCAAAATCGTATAGTTTCGCTTCGGGTCGTTTTGGGTGAGACGTGTAGCACCGTCAATAATCATACCGAGAAAAGTAGCGATTACGATAAATGTGAACGGAATTGCGGCATTTTGCCATCGCATGGGTTTTTTCGGATCAGGTTCCACTGGACCTGGTTCAGCCTTTGGACTATCTTCTGGCTGTACGGCTCCAAATGCTGGTGAGATTTCACGTGTTTGTAATGGCGAAGCTGCTGCATCTTTTTCGAATTGTACCATACCCGCAAAGTCTTTCTGACAAATTATTGTGATGAAAATGAAGCCGATAAACAAAATAGGGAAGAACCGATAGTGTAAGCAAGACAAACATGTGAGAAATGGATCCCAATTCAGTCCGAGATTATGAAGCTCAGCAGCTATGTAACCAATCTCAACACCGATCCAGGAGCTCACAGGCGCTACAGAAGAAGACGTTCAATAGGAGTGATGGCGTCACAAAAGCACCGACGTACCCATCGATGGAAGACATACACCCAATGTATGAATAATGGCGGCAAATTTCTCTCGACTCACACCAGTCTGAGTCAGAATCTGACGTAATGAGCTTCCGATAATTAAAATACACGAGAAATCATCAAAGAAAATGGTCAGGCAAAGCGCCCAGGTCGCAAATTGCATACGAAGTGGAGACGTCATGTACTTTTGTGCAAGAAACGCCAGGCCATGGGCACCACCTCCCTTTTGAACGATTCCAATGGTACCACCCAGGATGATTGTGAATAACAATACGCCTGCATGACCTTCTATGAGAAAAGCGTTAACCCAGTAATAGTCAAATGTTCGTAGAAACCCCGTCAAGACATTTCCATGCGATACGATCGTAGCCCCACACCAAATTCCCATCAGAAGTGCCAAAATGACATCGTTAAGAACAGCAGACATCACAAGTGTCACGAGAGGAGGCAAGAATGACACCCAGCCAGGCGATACAAACACAGAGCTTTCAGAGGAATATAGCTTTAGCAATGAGTCCACCTCAAAGAATTGGGCAGCTTTAGTGTTGAGTGCACTCTTTCCAGCTGGTGCTGCCTGTTTATCGCGAATCGCATTGGGTTGTGGCGCTGTTGCGACAGAAACATTTGAAGTATTGGATTTCGGGTCTGAAGGTAGTATATCGACGGATTTCGTGGTATTTTCGACTTTGTATACGGTCGTAATGAGCCTTTGTGTGCCACTTCTGAATATCCTAATTTTGGCTATTGGAATCTCAACTTGAGATTGAAAGTTCCCATGCGTATCTGTCGTACATATCGTCTCATTATGGATCAACTCACCGTCCAAAAATTCGACTTGATAGTGCAAAAGCGCCGGGTACACAGAGCCTTGAAGAACAAAATCAGATTTCAGCGTTTTCGAATTTGCTGCGTGGAATGAATCGTACCGTTCTTTAATGACGGTAGTTGGATTGTCGCATTGAAACCGATGGACTGTAATATGACTTTGGGTGTCTGTAAAGAACAAATGAGGCGTTTGGACGGTGTGAAAATGAATGGACACGAATCACCAGAAGAGATATTTGTGTCTCTTTGGATGCGATTGGGATGCTGAGGTTGACAAATAGAGATGGTATAATATGTACCCAGCGCATGAGGGGTTGAATACGTATAGTCGCTGGATTTGCTGCAGTAATTAGGCAAAGAGGTAGTCGAAATGCGCCGAGTTTTGAAATCAATGCGTCTAATTTGGCTAGTTTGTGAATTTAGCAATTTATTGTGGCATGTTGCAAAATAATGTATTTTGCACGGTCAGAATAAGAAATCCTATACTAAGAGTGCAATATAAAAGAAGTATGTGCTGCTTTAATTAGAAAAACAAGAGCTTAAGCATGATCGTCCACATTAAATGCACGGCGCTAAGAAGAACGCATACAGTCACGCTCATCAATCACGGATGACAAGAATTCACGAACCTAATCATTGCAAAGAATGGTAGCATCTTTTCATTGCTCAACTGGCCGCGAATCGCATTGCAAAAGTTATTGAGCAGGAAAAACAAGGACCACGTCATAGTGAAAAGCAAAACGATCCAATCAGATGCATCTTCCGGTAGCATACAAAGAAACTACACGCAAAGTAAAGATTTCAGTCCGATTATATGCATTGAATAGGAAAGATACGTACGGAAGCTGGTATATAGAGCGTCGTAGAATACCCGTACAGACAAATGAGATACGTCAAACTCAAAGTAGCTCCAAGGTATCTGACTGCTCCCCAAGTGAGAACCGGCACACCCAAAACGAAGGAAACGACGAGTGTATACGCCGTAGCCAAAAGAGAGAAATCATATGTCCATTCATCTTTATCACCTTGAAAATCCAGATACCCTGCGCCATTACTGCAACTGGCAAGCATAAAAATGAGCGTAGTGGAAAGCCAAAAAGGGCCATAAGCATCAGGAGAAGTTCCAATGATTTCAGTGAAATGAGGATTTTTCTTAAGCGGTAAAATCGCTCTTGAAATTCGTTGTTGTACGTCACTTGTGTCCACATCGAAGTACTATGAATGCGCATTAGAAGCGCTTATTTTTAACGTGTGAAATACGCACAGGCTGATAGTAAGCCAATGTAAAGCAACCGCAGATTTTATTGACGCCTTTGTCGTTTTCTTTGCCCATGAGTTTATTACGAACTTGACCATAGTTATTAGTAGTGAATGATAAACATGAAAGTGTATCGCTGTGTACCGTTTTGTGATATGACTCCTTCCTCATAACTGTCTCCTTCTACTGTGACCTCTAAAAAGTTGGCTTTAGCTCATACAAACATGCGATTAGATAAAATTGACGGCACCAAAATCTAGCCCAGAGCCTCTATCCTAATAAGCAAGTTTCTATGAGATCTCGCTTCACCTCATATATTGCCAAATATAAGTCTAGGGCGCTTACATTAAGCGCATGCGCAGCGTTTTTCACGTCTTGATGGTCTTTCATTGTGATCCAAAATAAGGTGTGATCCTAGATATGTGTCAAGTTACACCAAATTTTGGTCACATGAAGACAAGATTGTTTTAATCATTGATCCTAGTCGAGAAGCTCTATTATGGTGGACGTCGATGCTCAAACCTTAATTATTATTGTCGTGAAAAGCTGCTGTAATGGCGTAGACTACCTTAAAGCCCATCACATTTAGTATTCAGTCGCACATTATAATCTCCATATATTATTACAAGACAATCTCGGGTCTCAATGCAGATTCTCGTCGATGAGTTACTTACTACCGCTTTGAAGCGGCAAATTCCTCATCTATCGCGCTCGTTAGACGGGAAAGCAATAAAACATCTGATCGATCACACTTATGTGCCAATATTCCAATGGATAAATGATCTTTTAGATCGAAACCACTTCAGTGAACACCATAAATGTACCGTGATTGGTCTTAGCTGCGTGCAAGGCGGTGGAAAAACAACCGCTTGCAGTATACTAAAGGCAGGTTTCAACGCAATCGGCAAAAAATGCGCTGTTATCTCGCTGGATGATGTATACATGAGCTATACTGATCAAGTACACATCGCTAAGGAAAACTCGGACAATCCTTTGCTCCAGGTACCACGACCCAACCGATTGATAGAAACCCCCACGTTTCTTTTCTCAGTACCGAGGAAATCCGGGTACGCATGATCTCCGCCTTTTACTCGACTTTGTACGCGAATGCAAACAATCCACAAAGACCATACCGATACCAGCATACGATAAGTCATGCAATCAAGGACGTGGTGATCGAGTTCCAGTGGGACTATGGAACCGAATGAAAGGTATACGGTCAATACCATTTTTTATGTTAGTGTGTAACGAGCTAAAATAGGTCCTTTGGATGTGCTCCTCATCGAAGGCTGGTGCTTGGGCTTTCAGGCCGTCGAATCCATCCAAGTACCAAGGTATGCGAGTTTCAAAAAAGTATCTTTATATCACATTCGTGATCAATGCATAGCAAACACCTCGTTCCCATCAATTTAGAACTGAAGAAGTTTGAGCTGCTTTACCGCGAGTTAAATGGTCTGATACTGTTTCGAGTCTCAGATCTTGCTTGGGTTTACCGGTATTGTATTCCCATCGCGACGCAGTATCTCATGGCGAAATGTGTTGTGGCAGATGGAGAGAAGAACAGGAAGCCGCTATGCGGACTGCTAAAAAACCTTCGTTGACCAGTGCGCAAGTGAAAGACTTTGTGGATCGATACATGCCATCGTATCATCTCTATCTCGAAGCCTTGTATAATCCACCAAAGCGAATCGACCGGAAACATGAGGAAAGTCTCTCTCGAATAAACAGCATTCCACGTTTCGTCATCGATATCGATGAAAATCGCATGCCACTGAACAAATTCTTTGTTGAATAAAACGAAACTTTGCATCGAGATATAATTCTCAAAATACAAATACTCAATCCAAAACTTATCTTTCTATTATTATCGCAAACGCAGTCGATATGAGTTCTCCTGTTCGAGCGAGAGATTGGGAACAAAAACTGACAATTAAATGTCGATTTTGCGGGGGACCACAATGTAAACGCTGCAGTGAACATGCCGCTCTGGCGAAAACAGACTCACCAATTCCCGGTTTACATGCGGACTGGATAACTGATCGAATTCTTGGAATGATGCGTCCTTCCTCGCGATTGATCAAACAGTACCAAATAACCGACCAATTCCATCGTCATCATATCACAGCTGTCTTCAATCTGACGATTCCAGGCGAACATCCATTTTGTGGAGACGGTCTTGGATCAAGTGGTTTTCCATACGATCCAGAAAACGACTTTATGGCACAAAAGAGTTGGTAACAGGTACTTATGTATCGTGGTTACTGACTCCTTTCCATTCAACAGTCCAATTTTACAATTTTGGATGGGAAGATATGACTGTGCCACCGCTTTCGTTGATGATGGACATTGTCAAAGTGATGACGTCGATGCTACAGGACGGAATGCAAAAGGTGAGGATGATTTGTGTGTTTTGATAATGCTCAATCGATATTAGGTAGCTGTCCATTGTCATGCCGGATATGGCCGAACAGGTCTCGCAATTGCTTGTGTTCTTCTTTTCATGCATGGGATCTCTCCTGAGCGCGCGATTCATATCGTACGACGAGATCGGCCAGGTTCCATACAAACTTCAGGTCAAGCGACATTTGTTCATGAATTTTGTGAATATATGAATTCTGCTAAAGTCACATTCGCGTTACCGTTCATCCACGAGCCATTCACAATTGCACAAGCTATTGAGCAGCAAAATCGTTTGATGCATGGAACTCACACGGGTCAAAGAAGTTTCCAGATATCCAGGATTCTGAATTTTCTTTGTTCGAAATTGGAACAGTTTTCTGAAAAGGCATCGTTCGAGGTCATTCAGACTTTGATAGCTCATCCGCCTCGAGCGCAAGTACCGCTCAGATATCTGGCAAACAGTCGCAACCAGGACTCTGGATCCTTCGGTCGAAGGCACAGCTCTCCTCAAGATACTTTGGGGGCCTCAGCGTCGCAGAGTACATCGATACTCGATGAATTATTTTCTATAAAAGTCGCATTCAATCAGGGTCCGCACGCTTGGCATTCTCTGCAACAGTCTATGAGCTCTGAGAATGCCATAACGATATTTTCAGCTCTGCTTTTGGACTGGTTGGAGCATCTGAGTAAGCCTTTGCTCGACGCTTGTATGATCAGTTCGACGTCACAAAACGTTTATCTCCAAATGAATGGTTTGCCGATGAGTGTCGCGTTGGCCATTGATCGGATCCTCACACTGTTGAGATTTCTACTCAGGAATCAACCTGATTCAAAGCTTTCGGAAAATCTATATCGTCGTATTGGAATGGCAGTTTTCCACTTGAGACAGATAGCTGATAACAGTATGGGTGATTCCACACTTATTCAAGAAGCTTCCATTTTGATTCAGTCTTTATCTCGAGAATGGAAGCTCAGAGAACCTTTGCCATTGAATATGGACCTCATTCATAGACTCAACACTGACGATCCTCAAAAGTTATCTCCTCTTTCCTCCCCGCGGAAACCCTCAGAATCTCGTTCCCTCCCACAATCAACCAATATACGAGCGCCCGTGGAGGACTTGCTACGTCGGCAAAGTGCAGCTTCAGCTGATGCACCTACTGGTACTTGTATGTCACCAGTAAAAGTGAACCTTGACCCGTTACCAAGTTACATGTCAAATAAATCAATCAGATCACAACGATCTGATTGAATATTAAGTACGTTTCTATGAAATGGTTGTGTGCCATTGTATCAAAATAACGTTCGAGTGGACGATAGGAAGAGGAAAATTTACAGCTTAGGACCGACGACTTTACAACAGCTTGTATAGTGTTGCAACTTTTGGCATAAAAATCCATTTTTCTGCACTCAGTCGACACAACGTTACGATGATTTGGAAGGATGAAGTACAACGCTTACTAAAAATCAAGCGGACCACGTAGGTACAAGCGGTAAAACTCGACATAAACACTTGAACATTTTCTTATTTTCTATGGGATCGAACTCAAAGTTTCCTGCTGTTATTGCGCTATCTGGTGTCAGCGTCTTAATTCTCATAAGCGGCATCCTCTTATTATATTTTGCCATCGATATTCATCGAACGGGATGGATTGACGTGGTAGATAGCTATTATGAGGATACGTCACATACGGTGATCACACTAATCAAGGTCCTGGGTGGCTTTGTAATCGTTTTGGGATTTCTGGGAATAGCTGCAGCGTTTATCAAATCGAACGTCGTACTTATTGCATTTGCGGGACTATCGGCGATATTTATGATACTCTTACTCGTTGTGACCGTATCGGGGTATTTGATATCTTCTCGAGCAGACGATTGGCAAGGAAGACCGTTTCCCGTCAACCTCGACGAAGTGAATATAAAAAACGGGTTCGAAAGAGCATACTGTTATGCTCAAGGATCGTTTATCTGCAATGAGATTCCATTACAAGCTACCGCTGGGACGATGTTATCGCGTGAAGTGGTAGCCACTTTAATTGGAATTGTCGGGTCAGAAGCCTCACTTGGAAGTACTTGCAATCAAGCACTCAACAATCCGATGATAACGCGGTTGACTGGACTTACTACGGCATGCTCAGGGTGCTCGTTTACGACGCAAACAGCAGAGTATTGGGGTGTCATGGAGTGGTCGAATGAGCAGTGTCCACGAACAAACGATATTTTGATTTATTGCGGAAGTCGATTGGTCACGGGAATGGAGAATACGATGGTCGGTGCAAATCCTTATTTTATGTGCCGAAATCGTGTCTTAGGAAAGTTGGAAGCCTATGGAAACAAACTCGGCTCGGGGGCGTTGGTTGGCGTTTTTGGTGCGTTGCTTGCAATTGGAGCTGCGCTGCTTCTCCGAGGCGCTAAAGAAGAATCAGGAGATGGGTACACGCAAAATCCAGAATCGCATTTCTTCTAGTAGATGCATATACATAGATCACTCGACATGATGTCGTATTACTAATTTTATGACTCCATTTCATACATTCTTTTGGTTTTAATATGAAATCCCTTCTAGACAATATTGACATTATAGACGTACTGCAATACCAGCCTTTTTAATGCAATATTCATCTCATAAACATACTTATTTACAATATTAAGCACATACAAGCTGATGGCGACCACGACACCTTCGACTGCCGGCGAATTCAAACGTTTGGCGCTCAAACAATTTCCCCCTGTGGAAAATTTCGACAGCAGCGAAAGCGGCTACTGGAAAAAGTACAATGCTCCTGAAGAATTACCGCAGGTTGGTCCTGTTTCTCACATTGACGTGAGTCCTGTTGCTCCATATGACGTCGCCATCACGACTTCTGCACGAGTTCATCTATACAATATCGCGACAAATCAAATTACAAAGACATTCAGTCGCTTTCGTGACATCGTTTATTCTGGAAACTTCCGTTCTGATGGCAAATTGCTCGTTGTCGGGGGCAAAATACCTCAGGTCCAAATCATCGACATACAAACTCGTGCCATTTTGCGAAGTTTACAAGGTCATTCGCGCCCGGTACATTGCACTCAATTCGCAAAAGATAATGTTCATGTATTTTCATGTTCGGACGATAATACGGCTCGATACTGGGATGTAGCCACAGGAACACCGATCGCGCTTTTCGGTCAACATTCAGACCACGTTCGACATTGTTGCAATCATCCAACAACAATAGATGTATGGGCAACTGCGTCATACGACCACACAGTTCGCCTTTGGGATGTTCGAACCGCAGACTCTAAAAATATAGTTGCTTCGACAATGAACGTCAATCACGGTGCACCAGTGGAAGCTTGTATGATACTTCCTGGAGGAGGGCTTATGATGTCAGCAGGAGGTAATGAAATCAAGGTATGGGACATTCTAAGTGGAGGACAGCTTATGCATACATTTTCGAGCCATCAAAAGACAATCACCAGTCTCGGGCTGGACGGAACCAAGACTCGAATCATGTCAGGCGCTTTGGACGGACATGTCAAAATCTACGACATGAAAACGTATCAAGTTTTGTATGGGTTCAAGACCCAAGGAGGGGTTTTATCCATGGGGATGTCACCTACAAATTCGCATTTTTTCACTGGCACTACTGACGGTGTGTTATCAGTACGTCGTCGTCATGTAAAGAAATTAGAAGCGATCGATTTACAAACTCGAAAGACAATACTTCGTCATGGTTCCTATCGATATTTCCTTCAGGCGAAAAAACAATCTCATACTTGCGATGACTTTAGAGTCGTGACGACACGACAAAAACGAATTGCTCCATACGATCGAGCGTTGCGTAGATTCGATTATAAAAACGCTTTGGATGAGGCTCTGAGCACTCGTTGCCCTAATATCGTCGCCAGTATGCTTGAAGAGCTTCGTCTTCGATTGGGATTGAAACGCGCAATTTCTGAACGCGATGAAGAAGCATTGGAGCCGTTGCTGGCATTCTTGGTTAAATACGTTACCGATCCCAAATACGCATCATTACTTCGTCCAATTTGCTCGCTGGTGTGTGACTTATACGCATCTAAACTCAGTCAATCCGTTCTCATCGATCAGCTTTTCGTCAAATTGCATGAGAAGATCAACGAAGAGCTACGCGCGCAAAAGGAAATGATGTCGCTAGTCGGCATGCTCGATCTGATCATAGCGTGTCCTTCAAACAATAAACTAGGATAATAGACCTATCATCCTATTCGTTCCCATCTTGACCTCGAAACACCATCACGGAAAAAAGACGATCCATTGTGCGAGTTGGAAAATCCAATGGCGTTCAAAGAATCCTCTTCACCGCTTCCGTCACCCACCACACCAAGCTCAAACTCTCTAAAACTGCAAGAGAAAGTCACAAAATTACTAAGTCGCTGTAAAAACACGCAACAAAGTATTCAAAGTACCAGTCGATGGATACTCGATCACTTTCCGTACCTTGACAAAATGGTACAAATTTGGTACGAACTTATCACCAGCGAGTCGACTGATTCCTCGCATCAAATTGTGCTGCTGTATGTGGCCAACGACGTGATACAAGTGGGCGCACGTACGAGAGGAAAAGCCATCTCCGATGCGTTTGAGACCAAATTGCTTGAGGCGGCACAATTCATTATGACTCGAGAAGAAGACGATGGAGATTTAGAGCATAGTCAGAAACGCTGCAGTTTTGAGAAAGTCAAACGCTGCTTGATAAAAATCGTTGGAATTTGGAAAGCTCGCTCTGTTATCTCACCGGAACCGATGGTCATATTGCAGCATATTTGCGCCGGAAAAGACCCAACGTAAGCGATTTGATGGATGAAAGAGAGATGTATGCTGATTTGGTTATGTAGAGAGCTTTTGAAGGCTCAAATTGGGGAAAATCCAATTCCAAGCACGAATTTTGACCGAGAAGCAACAGAATTTTTAGAGAATTTATTAAGTGAGAAATCAATGGAAGTAGCTCTGGAAGATATGCCTGAAGTACAAGACTCAGAAATGACATCTACAGTCAGTCAGAAAATCCAGAATCTTGTGAGTGCGACCATCACATCGGATTTACTGAGTGATCGAGTCTTTCAATTAGAATCTTGCATCAGTAATTTCCATTACGCAATCGAAGCTTACAAACCGATTCAGGGAGATGGAGATGAGAAAATGGCTCAAGTCGGAATCGCGTGGGACGTTGTCGAACAACAAGTGTACGATTTAGACATTGAAAAAAGTCGCGATCACGTCCAACAGTATCGCGATAATCTCGAATATCAAGCCATTAAACGAGAAGAATTGTTACAACAATTATCAAAACTCTTGACCTTTGACGTCAAGATGCAAGATACTAATCTACAAATGACCAAATTGGATATGGAGAAAGAATTTCGCGGACTCGAGCAATTATATTCCGTATGTCGCAAAGCCATGGAAATAGATGAAAGGAAACAATTGGAAAGAAAAAAAGCCGCTACACGACAAAATGTTGCGAGATCTCGTCACGTCTCGGATACCCAGCACGCGAGCTACATGCAAAGCTCCGTAGTAGCCCGTCGTCACAGCACTTCAGATATGCACCGACCGGATCGCTATGCTGCAAAACGACCACGTGTCATTGAATCTCCACGTGGACGTGTACCTCGCTGGGAAGATCGACGTCAAGAATCACCAGGATACTCGTACAGTGAACATTCACGACAATTACATTCATCCCGTTGGGATTATAACAATCGAGACCGTGGTCGAGATCGAGATCGAGCCGGGTACCAATAGAATCTCATTCAAGTGTCGAAATTTTTTATTACTTTATTATCGATTTAATTCATTTGATATTTGCAATTCATTTTGAAAATTATTCCCATTTGTTGCTCCGATTCATTTGTCTATTGCGCCAATTTTAAACGTCGGTCCGATGATTCATGCAATTTGTGGTGGCTGGATGCTCAGCAAAGTAATGATTTGTGCAGAGACCTCGCATGCGTGCGGTCTTCATGCATTCGGGTACGGTGCATTTGCGATCAGCTCCATGTGTGACGCAATATCCGCCTCGCCGGTCCGTTTTCTCACAGCCTTCCACACGACATCGTCGTCCGCCTCCATGTGCTCGACATCTTCCGTTCCCTTGACTGCTTTTATCACATCCTGGATGCGTACATCGACTTCCACCGCCATGATGTTTACATAAGCCTCGTGATTGCGCGGAATTTTTACAATTGTCTACTTGACAGCGTTTCCCACCTCCGTGGTTGATACATCTTCCTCCACCTTGATCGCTCAAATTACAGCCTGGTTCATCGCATCGTTTGCCTCCACCATGAGCTTTACAAAGCCCACGAGATCGAATGGTACGATTACATCCTGTTATCGCACATGTACGGAGTTTACGATGATCTTGTTTGAGCGACTTGCCGTTCACGTCGTCAGTAAACACGAGAGTTGTCGGTGCTCGAGTGGTTCCCAAGGAAGCTCCTATTGCGAAATTAGTCTCAGGTGAAGAGTTGATAGCGAGCTTACCATTCGAATGTTGCCACGTGCTCGCCATTCCGATATTCGTATCAATTTGCAGTCCGACTGTTGCTGTGTTTGGAGGCTTCTGCTGGGGATCCTGGAACACATCATCCCATCGATTTGGGTGTTTTGAATCATAGACATTGGACATTGAGCCGTGTTGCATCGATCGAAACTTTCGGATTATCTATAAAGTGTGAGTGAGGTTCAGCCTCGAGAGGGGATACATGTGAGGGTACCTGTCCACAAACGCAGGCGCCGAGTGTTTTTCCATTGAGAGATACAGCGCATTGGCCATGATACAGATGCTCACAGGGGTCCGCGATGACATGAGCGTGTGGGGCAGCACATAACACACACGCATTTGGTCCGATTCGCTTGTGTTCTTGCGTCATTGGGACTTCATTCTGCGTAAACGACCGATATAATGAAGAATGTGGAATTGAGGATGTATCCTCAAATAAGTTTTCCGCTCGTGAGACTCGTGAGTCCGCTTGAGGGTGTCTTGGACTCGCGTATCCATAGATACTCGTTGTTGGTGAAATCATACTTGAAATCAAAGGAGGGTAGCCTATGGAAGTGAAGGGCGCCATCGAAGGCGCTGGGAGCTGCCAGTTGGTGTCCAGGTGCTTCCGATGCGCGAGATGGCTGGTGGTTTGATCGCAAGGGATGGAATCCGTTGAGAAGGAAGCGAACATGGGATTTAGTTCAATCGAAGGCGATGGACGAGATTTCTCTGCCGTAGATATCGAGATACTCATTCTCGGTGAGCAAGGAAATGAGTGAAAGTACTCATGCTCCTTATGAGTAGCTGGCGGGAAATGAGGATGTCTATGACCGACTTTTGAGTATCCTGCACTGGAATAGTGTATGGAGTTTGCGCCATCCACAACAGATACGGAACTCGTAACATCCCCGGTAGCCGATTGTACGAGTAGATTTAAATTACCTGTCGCGGTCGGAATGGATGATGCATTTAGATTGTAACTGGAATGATGTGGATTGACCAAGTCTGGTGTGGACGAGGGAGCAAATTGAGGAAGTATGTCAGGGACGATGATTTCCTCATTGCACGGTGCTGAGTAAGGTTCCTGATAACAATATTGTAATAGATTTTGATGACGATGTGCGGTATCAATTTGTAAAGGTGTTGTCGACTCATATTTTCGCTCGTGGAACGAATGCCGTGTGTCCCGTTGTGGAGCATGCGACTGGTTGTTATCCTCGTTGTTGTATAGTTCGCGTCTGAGAAAAAAGCACAGTTAGCTCGTAAAAATTGAAAACCCTGATTCTTCCCTTAATAAGGATTACGACACTGGTTAACAAAAATTTTGGCCAGTCCTAAAAAGGAGTGAGGAGGCTCGCAAACGGTTAACTACAGTGACGTTTTTTCCTTATTAAGGAAAATAGGATCATTTGGGTCGGTATTAAATGCACATGCGTGTGGCAGGATGGCGACACACATGGATTTTGATATACCTGATGATGGAAGATCTCGATGAATGCTCTGCAGGGGTAGGTGGTATGGATGGATCATTCATTTCATCAGGGGAAGTCAGAATACGACCAGTTTTAAGATCAAATTTACTGTTGCTGGAATAGTATCTGCTATTGAGACATTCAATTGCGAAGTTGTGAATTCAGGGATCTTAGTTTTGACCACGACGATCTCTTATTGCAATGTCCTTGCCCACCAAATTTGTGCTGCCACCGTTTGCGTTTATTACCTGTACTCTAAATACGCACCGGTAAGACCGGTGTTTTGTCAGTTTGTTTGCAAATTTCATATTCGAAATCAGATAAGTCAATTCTTCGATATGATTGGTCAAGGTGAGATCCTGATCACTGGTATGCAATTGGCTGCATGGGACTTGCGTCATGCGAGCAGCACCCAATCAAAATCTCGCAACAAGCAACTTGTAGTCAACTTTGATTCGACTCGCTGCAGTATAATTTGCCTTCATTCCTCTCCGTTGATTAAATCCTGCATTGTTACGAATATGTTAAGACTCGGGTTGACGCTAAATCAACACAAAGCAATTATGCGTAAAATTGCGACCTGACCCGTTCAACCGTAGCTCCTTATTTCGAAGCAGATAGGGTTGCAGATGCCGAGCCAATGAGAAGACGTCTTCTTTATAATGCTTTCTAAACGTTAAGGCATTTAGCAAACGTAGGTAGCGAAGGGGAGCGTGCAATCGTCAATAAACGACCTGGTTTGGACGCTTTCTTAAAAGAGGCTGCAAAATCTTTCGATTTGTACGTATTCACAGCTGGACTACGAGTTTACGGAGAGCCGATTTTGGATGCACTGGATCCAAAAAGAACGATTTTTAAGGGTCGATTCTATCGAGAAGACTGTGTCTGGCGAGATGGATTTTATCTCAAAGATCTCCGTGTTGTACGAGAAGACTTATCTCGAGTAGTCTTAGTCGATAACAATCTACTTTCATTTGTGCTGCAGCCAAGAAATGGGATTCCAGTGCCAAATTTCATCGATGATGCAAACGATCGTGCGCTGGAATCACTGACAAGGGTCCTCAATAGCTTGCTGGATTGCGACGATGTACGACCACATCTTGATCATCTTTTTCGTGTTGCAAATTGTCTAGCCGAACATCATCTCGCTATCAGCGTGAATCACGAATTGAGAAATTGATCAAAGGTTGTGGCTCTGGCCTGATTTGTAGTTTTCTGTAATATTCCAAAATAAGTGTAAATAGCCGTATAGGTATGAATGATTTTTGATTTCACACATTTCGTTTGAATGGGCTCCGACAGTAAAACCGTTCCTATCCGTAAAGTTCGCACAAGGAAATGGTCTATGGAGACTAGAAAAGTGGGACATATAACACTCCGAAAATGGGCGCCAGGTATGCGCAGCACTTTTCTACGCGCGAATAATTTGCTCTAAGCTTTTTTCATCCGTTCCAATTCGACGTTGATGTATAGACAAAAAGGTGCCAGCAGTCTAAGTTCGCCATGTCTCGAAGCGTACTTACGAAATTTGCATAGGCACCTACCGCCGCACTGCGTCAAGATGCATTCAAAAAGACCAAGGGTAGATAATCAAAATCAGACAATGAATACTATCGTCTGAGTCTATGCGTTCGATCAGATAGGAAAAGAGGAGCTTCCAAAGTTGGAAGAATGACACGAAGCGTACGGCAGCATTTGGATGCACCATTAGAGCTATTGTCCGATTATCTTCCGACACGAGTATTCTTCTTTTTCGTGTTTCCATGGAGAGATAGTGACACGTTTCAAATGGTATGTAGAATGTGAATGCTGGCGTTTTCCAAGACGCAAAGATGCCATCACACGTAAAAAAAGAGCGATTGGAAAACGTAGGCAAGGAGATAGAGAGCAGAAGTGACACCAGCAAAAATCAGCTTAATGATGATGGCTTTTCCTATCAGCAATTGCTATTGGGCATTCCGTCAGCTCAACCCACGATACTTGGCTCCCAAGACCACAAAAGTTGCCCAAAGTCAATTAATAGTACACAAGATGAAAAAACGGAGACGACAGAATCCTTCTCAGCATCCGAAGAAGCTGAGCTGTCATGTTCACCAATCCCGTCGTCATCACCTCTTTCGCCGAGTTCATCACGCTTTATCTCGAATGAGTGACATATGCTCACTGAGAAGGACTTGGATCTCTTGTACCTTTTTGCACTAAAATTCGGCTTTATGAACGATTCAATCAAGTTTATTACTTTATTCGTACCGGCGGAATACATGCCGAAAGATTATTCCGAAGGAGGAAACGTGCTATGAAAGTCAATGGATTTACACGTTTGGCCTCTTGTCCATCCACTTCCACTTTCTCTAGTGCAACAAGTAGCGAAACGAGGGCTGCAAAGTGTGAGTCGTTATTGATTGATCTTATTTACATGGCGTACCCGGTATCAGTACCGGCAGTAACGTCAAAAAGACTGTACGTTTCCGTGCTTCCGAGCCCTTGTTTGTATCCGTTATCGGCTTTAGCCGAGCAGCGAGGTTCTCGATAAGTTCGCTTGTGATCGTTTCCATGAGACGTCGTTTGAATGGGAAACAACTGCACGTTGATTGGCTGCAAGCAAGACGATACAAATCCAATCACACCGCACATAATGGCGTCACGCTTGGGGGTATATTGCATAACGACTTACACTACTCATGTGCTATTTTTTTGTTCTGTAAGTTAGATCCGAATGAATGTCGTTGGAACTGGTTCAGATGGAAGTATTCCGTCAGTATTGTTTTCCATCGAAAGGTATGGCGTTTATAGCGACGATGTGACGCTATTACAGCGATATCTGTTTAATTGTGGAGAAGGTACTCAGCGGATTTGCAAAGAGTACCAAATCAAAGTAAATACTTTAAATTCGGTGTTTTTGACGCAATTTACCAATTGGGTAAAGTGGACCACGACATTTGATTTCATATCTTTATTTGTGAGTTCAATTAGAATGTGGCTGGAATTCCGGGACTTGTGTTCGCTTTGGGTGAATGTGGAGCCAGTCATCTACATCTGTACGGTCCAAAGCGATCAAACGCTTATCTACAGTCGCTTCATTCGTTTGTACGACGACGTTATCCAGAGCTGAATTGCACTGAAATTGAGCAAGAAACGACTTCGGCCGCAGTCATTTGTAACGACATTGCAGACTTCCAAATGCGTGACACTCATGCTCAAATATCAGGCTTTTGCTTACGTCCACATTCCACACAACCAGACGGCGCTGAAGACCCCTGTTCGCACTCAATTCAGACCGATTCATTGAAGAATTCATCAACGTCGTCGAGCTCGGACTCTGATTCTGCGAATTCTTCAGATAAAAACGAAACGTATTGGGTTCTGGACCGAACTGCCACCATAGATCAAGCATGGCTGGAAGAGTTTTACTCACATCACCATCCTGAAAAAAAACATCACGCAGCTCAAATTCTCAGGCAATTCTCTGGACGAGAGCACGTACTTCGTGATATGTTGATCCAGAAATACTGTGAGGGATCCAGCTGTACCACAACCCAGCTGACTGGGAAGAGGAAACGAACATGTCCAGCGCCAGATTCCATTTCTAAAGACGATTTTGATACCATTTACGTTTCACTAAAGCCTAGTAGGAATGATTGTAACGCAGATCAGAGCGAGGATCCTATCTGCTATGTTTTAACGTACGTATTGCAACTTTTATCACCTGATTGCTCATATATGACTTTAGATTCTTTCAAGACGTTATTCGAATTGGCTGGGTCATCACGTGTCCTCATCAATCATTCGTCGCCGACTTGGTACGACGCTTCAAACCATGTGACGCTCATCGTCCGGTGCTGGTCGTCCACTTGACTCCGAAATATATCCTTATGCATGCCGAGTAAGATATTTTTTATTCAACGAAGCTCATGCCAAGCTGAATTTTAATTTGAAGGTATGCTAGATGGATGAATAGCTTCACAGAGGATACGAAGCATCTAGTATATGATAGCGAGACGCTAGAAACAACAGCCGATGGAGTCTTCAGTTATACCTTCAAGTCTTCTGCGCTTGCCGCTATACGACGAAAAGGAGCAAAATTCCACACTAATTCTAATCACTTCCATCTAGCTCGATACTTGCAAAAGTGTGTAACAACTCGTAGCAGTCCACCAAGTCGTCTACTCTTCCCAGAAATTCGGGTTGAGACGCATCTCGCACAATCTCAACTCGTTTACTGGTTCAATCATCCCAAATCGACAGTCCAGACGTATTTTGAGTATGAAATGACGGGATGGAAAAAGCTGTTAGAGCACGTTGGTTTCTTATCGAAGCAGGAAAACCCTCCACAACTTAATCCGATTGATCGCCTAGAGAAAAGGCTTACTGATGTTCGAGTTGTATTTTTGGGCACGGGTTGCGCTGCTCCATCAAAATTGCGTGGAAGTAGTGGCATTTACTTGGATTTTTGTAGCGGTAAAGAAGGTTTTCTATTAGACTGCGGTGAAGGAACTTTTGGCAATTTGTGCAGATATTACGGTCGAAAGGAAGGCATAGAGCGCGTAGCAAATTTGTGTGGAATATGGATCTCCCACCATCATGCGGATCACCAAGCTGGTATACTGACGCTTTTGGAGGTGTTTGCACGGAATTCGAATCAACTTTTACTCGTGATTGCACCACACAGCGTACTACAATTCATTCGAACGTGTGAGGACACGCATATATGTCCTCACATTCACCTGATTACGTGTCGTGCGATGAATAGTTGCTCGTACTCATCGCGTTTTTGGCAAGATACTTCTACAGTTGATAGCTCAAATTCCAAATGCGGCATTTTATCTGATATACAAAGCGTGCCAGTGCATCACTGCTATGACTCGTATGGAGTTGTACTCACATTGTCCAACGGCCGCCGTTTGCTTTATTCTGGCGATACAAGACCGTGTAATGCGCTCATTGAAGCAGGAATGGATGTCGATCTACTGATACACGAAGCTACATTTGCAGATACACGGCAAGAGGATGCTGTAAGAAAACGTCATTCTACTGTGCAGGAAGCTATGCTAGTAGCCAAAAAGATGAGAGCGAGACGCATTGTTTTGACGCATTTTAGCGCTGGTTTCCCTTTTAGAATGTTTGCGCATTGCAGCGGGGAAGTTACCGCAAACGCACTTCCGCGCAGAGCCGGTGTGGAGGGAGCTGGACAGATGAGAAGTTGTGTGTTTGCGTATGACGGTTACAGCACTTTTTTATAAAAACATGTCGGATTTGATCTTGTTTGACACTTTATAGTCATCGTTCGAGCAGGGTTGGGTTGTGAGAACCTGTGCTGTTTTATATTTCCCATCAATGTCAACGACACCACTCGATAAAGGTACTCTCCGTGTGAGCTGTAGGTCGATTCTCAGTCGAGCCAGTTCATTATCGCAACCTCCACTTCTCAGTCCATTACAAGCCGGCGAGAGCGATGTTGCTCCAATTTATAAATTTGTGCTCACTGGTGGCCCGTGTGCTGGGAAAACGACTTCTCTTGAGCGACTGTCAACATTTTTTCGGTACAACTGATACATAGCATTTTCAAAAAACCTTTGTAAATTCTAGTACCACTTTAGTGATCGCGGCTTTCGTGTGTACATCGTACCCGAAGCATCTACTATACTTCAAACAGGCGGTGCGCTTTTCGTGTACGTTTTCGGTCCTTAACCTCAGTTCAAGCTATTATAAAAGCGTATCACATTTTTAGCGATTTGGAAGAAAGAGATATCGTGAATTTTCAATGGCACCTACTGAAGCTCCAGATGGCTTTAGAAGACTCTTTCAACTCATTGGCACAGGACACTAATCTACCTTGTGTGATTTTATGCGACCGTGGGGCAATGGACGGTTCGGCTTATATGAGCACAGATCAATGGGAAGAGCTTAAACTCGAGCATGATTTGGATACGGTGACGTTGCGTGATACTCGGTACATAGCAGTCTTCCATCTTGTCACTGCAGCCAAAGGAGCAGAAAAATTCTATACTCTGGATAATAATGATGCACGGCTGGAAACTCTGGAACAAGCCCGTATAATTGATGAGCGCACATGTCGTGCTTGGGTTGGACATCCGAAATTATTTGTTTTCGACAATTCCGCCGGATTTGAAAAGAAAATGCAACGTTTGATCGATACTGCGGCAGTGCTCTGTGGTATTCCGACAACCGTTCGAGCTTCAAGAAAGTTTCTTTTACGAGAAGCTCCATCAAAAAATAATATTTCTATCGATTATGAGGATTTCGAAGTGGAAAAAGTTTATTTGCAACCGGAAGAAGCTGGTTTGTTTTATCGCAAATAGGCAACTTATAGCATTGATAACAAATGCCTATGTATTGACAGAAACGAGCAAAGATTACTCGTTTGTGCGATGTCGGACGCAGTATGGAATTTCCTCCTATGGAATGACTACGGTTCGGTATTTGGAATCCGGGGAAATGTACGTGTAAACAATCCCTTTGTGTTCAACTTTGAAAATACCCGCATAGGGTTCACTTGAAACGAGTACTGAATGCACGCGAGTACTCATACGCAGTTCGTCGGCGAGTTGATACTTCACGACACATTATCAAGCAGCAACGAATTTGTTTCCTGTACGAATGCCAATCGGTACAAATCCATGTGTATAAAGAACCCTTTGCAATCAATAACCTGGCAATTCTGCATCTTCAAGCATCCGAGGAAAACCAGCAAATTACTTTTCCAAGTTTTGTTGCAATCGAGCGTGAGTTACATGAATCCGACGGATTATATTCTGCCCATAAAATCAGTCTGCGATAAAGATATAAATAGGAGAGTACTTTATAGTATAAGTATACGATAGAGAGTCGAATCGTTGCAAACAAAATGGACGATTTCCGTCGTGGCCCTCAGAAAGAAAATGCGCACCGAGTCGGTAGTATTGTCAAAGGTGGCGCATGCTCATTGGAAAGTGCGCCGATTTCACTGATTTTGGATTTTCTGAAAGCGACTCAGGAACATGATCTGACGAATACTGAGACACGCGCAAAAGAGAGTAGGCTTTGTCGATGGAATGTGCGCCGATCTAATGGCCACATCAGTCATAGCTATTGAGCCAAAGAACGAACTCGTTCGTGATCTGCTTGCTGCGTTGAAGCAACAACAAGCGCTTATGAGCGGTACGCTATAGTAATCTATTTTAAATATTGTGTCTTTACGACGCATTTCTAGCTCAACAAAGTGACGATGAATCGTCTAACATTGACGAGTCTGATGATGCATTCGATTCAGTCTCGAGTGATGAAGAATCAGATCAAGAAAGTGTTAGCGACCGCGACTACAACAGTTAAACTAAAGCAGTCGTCCTATGTCTGTCTAACTTAATATACGCCCGTCTGTATCAAGCCGAGTAGAGGAATTCTGCTTCGTGCTATAACTCAAAACTAAAAATTTGCGAAAGGACAATTTTGTGTGGACCACAAATCTTAATGTAGTATTTCCTCAAATTTCAATGTGCTTATAATACAAAAAGTGTACTATAAATTCAGAAGCTATGACTGAGGTCGATTTGATCAAAGAATACAAGTTGGTAACTTAACTGTCTTCATCCATCACCTGATCGCCTTACGGTAATGCAAACTGTAATCAAATCGTTTTATTCTAGGTGGTATTAGGCAGCGGCGGTGTCGGTAAATCTGCGTTGACAATTCGACTGATTACCGAGAATTTTTTAGAAGATTACGATCCGACAATCGGTGCGAAAATTAACGTTTACGATATTCCGATGTCTTATATGCGCTCAATTAGAGGATAGTTACCGAAAGCAAACGCTTCTGGACGATGAACCCGCCTTACTAGACATTCTCGATACAGCAGGACAAGAAGAGTATACATCCATGCAAGATCAGGTTTGAGTTGCAATGAGCCTTTACGGTTCCCCGAATTTACAGGTTTTTTAGTGGATGCGAGAAGGAAAAGGCTTTTTATTAGTGTACAACATAACCAGTCAAAGCTCATTCGACGAGATTCTCCCCTTCAAAGACAAGATTCTGCGCGCAAAGGACGCAGAAACCGTGCCAATGTACGTGTAGAAGACATGGTCTATCACAGATAATAAGACTCCTCTCAGTGTTTTGGTAGGAAATAAAACAGATTTAGAAAAGCATCGACAAGTCCCAGAAGAAGCAGGAAGAAGACTTGCTGAAGAATGGAAGTGCGATTTTATGGAGACGAGTGCGAAATTTAAGGTAAAATGCCTGAAAGCTGACTTTTAATTTTGACTTTAGGCTATCTCCTAGATTAACCATGAAGAATGCTTTTACCAAGTGGTTCGTGCGATTAGAAGAATGGAGACGCCTCCGCCCAAACGCATACCGCTACCGACTCCTATTAAGAAGAAAGAAAGGAGGCGGTATCGGTGTACCATTTTATGATAAAAGTAGCGTTCTCATTGAGTTGCAGTATATCCTGCTGAATATTAAGTATAAAAACAGTGACCATCTTGTTTTGTTGCATCAACATGAAATCCCACTGCAATATCGAACACGAAATGTTATCAAATGGGCTGGAGGGTTATGAAAATATTGTAACAGCCATGAGATCATATCACATTCTGCTGCTCCAAAATCGTCGCGAAACACGCGGAAAAGACGGGGTAGCTCGACTTCTTGTATATCTTCGTGTATAAACACATGACGATTACAGAATTTCTCCACTTGTTCTTCTAAATCCGTATCTGTCCGTCCGGATCGAATAATCGCAACATCATCGGCGCACGGGATTGGTTCACACATATCAATAAGCACCAATAGCGATCGAGGATCACGAATATGAAGACGAAATTGTAACCTCGAATCCTGGGGTTGCAGTTGGCGGTCCCAATAATTACTAGGAGGTTTACGATTGCATCGAATAATACCGTGCTTGATGTCGCCCAATGTAAATCGAAATTCGCCAAATACGTACTGAACGTCTTTCTCAAATGCTCGATACTGTCCAGAGTTTTGTGGGACACCAAATTCGATAAACCCGTGGAGAACCATAGTATTATACACGTTGATAAAAAATGCTTGTCGATCATGTTTCGCCAATTGCTTCAGATCGACTTGCTGAAATTTGGCTACTAGCCGGAGGAAAGACCGGTATTGCTTGGCGATAGGAGCATGAAAGACACTCGCACGAGCTTCAGTATACCCTTGACTGTTGGAAAATACGTCGTCTGATTTCACATTTTGATCAATCGCATATCCTTGACACGTAGAAAAACCGGTATGTATACCGTCCGGGAAGAGTGCATCGGCATGCAATAATGCAATGGCTTCACGCACTTTAATACAGAGCTCCATAGGATGCACTGAAGACAGCTCCGAGGCGATAAACTTCTTGTTTAAAGGTACGAACGATTCGTCGACTTGGAATCGAAGGTACGTCGTCGGAGAGTCCCATTTTGGGCATTTTGTGCTGTCGGCCATCACCATATTCAGCGTCTTATTTTGAACCAATCGCTCGACCATATCATACGCTTCTTTCTCTGATTTGCTAAAATGACGCTGGAGCGCATAGCACACGTCAAACCCGGAAACACATGCAGTGTACGTCGTGAAGAATCCTGGGCGAATATTTTGAATATCGACTTTGGATCGAAGTGCATCAGCCAGCGTGTCTTCGGTACCACTGACTGGAGTGCTTTTGATGGCGTCCGACTCCTCATGCGCGCTGATAGAATCCATTGACGTTTTTTCATGAGGTTTGGAAGGATGCGCAGTATCAATCAGACCCGCTGCGACCGCCGCAATAGCGGAATCTCGAAGTTTTCCACGCACTTGCTCGGAAGGACTAGAAGCCGATTGTATAAGATGCTGATAACTACTTCTTTTATTGAGTAATGAGGTCGGAGATGGGTCCTTTATTGAGCGGTTGGAGCTTGGAGAAATGCTTCGATCCAATTTTGGAGAATGAAATGGTATACTGTCATCCAAAGTGCCTTTCCGGCGCAAGCTGGGTGATACTGGCGACATGACTGTGTTACGAGCAGTATACAATGATGGTTGATGTAGCTTTGCTTCCAATTCTAACGCTTCTTGAAACTCTGCCACGTGCTCGGACAAGAAAGCTTGAATGGGACCCTGGACAAAAGGGAAGCGACAAATGTCTTCGATAGTGGGACGCTTACTAGCATCCAACTGGAGCATCAACTGAACCAAAAGACGCAATTCTCGTGAGCAAACATTTTGAGGTATGGCTGGATACTCTCCAATGCAAATCTTAGTGAATATATCGGGCAACGTTTTGGCTTCAAAAGGTCGCCGTAACATGATCATCTCATACAAAATGCATCCCAAAGACCACACATCCGACTTTTTCCCATATGGCTCACCGCGACAAATCTCAGGTGACATGCTTTCTGGCGTTCCACACGCGGTGTTTGCTGTAACATCACCTGCCAATGCTTTCGAAATTCCAAAATCGCCCAACTTGACAACATTTTTCCGTGTCAAAAACACATTCTGAGCCTTTAAATCACGATGTAGGACGTTTTTTCCGTGAATATACGCCACCGCGAGGACCAATTGCGCAAACCACGACATAATAACGGCTTCCGGAAAAGGTCCCATTTTTTCTCTCGATCTCATTTTGACGAGTTGTCTCAAGTTCCCGCCATCCGAGTACTCCATGACGATATTTAACTCATCGGCAATCATAAAATGATCATAAAAACGAACGATGTTAACATGATATAACGATTGTAATAACACCACTTCGTTATCGGCTTGTTTCTTCCCACTCTCACTAATTTGTGAAGTTTGGACGCGTTTGACTGCTACAATAGCTCCATCCACGCGACGTTTAGCCAGCACCACATTTCCATGTGTTCCCTTTCCAATATTTCGAATCATTTCTAGATCTTGCCACAAGGAAGCGTTCAGTTTTGACTTGTTTGCGTTTGTATGGAATGTATTTCCGTTTGCTAAGTGCTGGTTTTGTGAGAAAGAAGAAAATTGACTTGGTGGAAATGCGCGCTGCTGGTCTTGTTGCTGGCTCAGCCATACATGCCGCACTAAAGTCTTAGCCGTGTTGACTTGTATCGGTTTGATGAGGTAATCCTTGGCGCCTTTACTAAGACAGTTGGTGACCACATCCATTTCCTCATTGCTTGAGGTCATTACGACAGGAATATGATGCAAAGCTACGGAATGCGTTGATGCAATGCCATTGCGTTCCATCATTGCCGCTAACAGTTGAATTCCATTCATAACAGGTAACATAACATCGCAAAGTACTAAATCGTACTTTGTAGGTTCCTGCATAAGTGCGTTCAAAGCTTCTTTTCCATTCTCCACCGCGAATACTTCATAGCGACAAGAGCGTAATATATCGATCGTAGCCATGCGTGTGAATTCATCATCTTCTACAACCAATACACATACTTCGGAAGGGTCCATTTCTCAAATGTATTATTATTCTGCGAAGAACTTCTGCCTCTCTTTTGTGCGTTTCTGAATGCGATCGTAGTGGTATTCTTCGATTTCTTATGAATCATTTTCATTGGTTACAATTCACACACAGAACCTTACACAGTTAAATCGCGGTAAAAGCGGTACAATGCGCATCTAGTGCGTGCGCCACAAACGGTAGAGATGTCTTGCCTTATGATTTGACACATGATTGTGCAACTGTACCCTACACATTACGTAACACTCTTTTCGCTCCTAAATCCATTGTTTATTACAAAATACCATTCTATTTGACAATACGACGCTATTCAAATGCATAACTCGGAGCCCGAAGAGTACTATAATAAGAGAGAAGATGACCGACCAAGCCAGCGTCTCGTCTTACGCGCGTTATTCGGCATTTTGAATCTCATTTTCATTGGAATCGGAGTGTTTATTATCGTTTTAGTATCGCGAGTCAGGAATGAAGGTTGGTACGATGCGGTGCGGGACACTTCATACGAGTCAAAGTTCGATACGCCGCTTCTAATTGGGAAGATTGTCGGTGGTTGTGTGATCGGCGTGGGCCTCATCGGATTAATTGGGTCATTCACACGTTCCCGCGTCTTACTCGTGCTGTACAATTGCGTGGTGATGGCGCTTATGACAGTGTTTTTCATTGTCGCGGGATTCGCGATGTCGTTTAAAAATAAAGCAAAGGATTTGGAGAATGGGAAGCGGGCTGATGACGAAGAGAAATATGCAAAGTATTTCAACCAAGGGTACTGCTATGCAGAAGGCGTGTATTTGTGTAATGATGCGAAAGCTACCGAGTTGCTCCAAGCGTATAATCCTCAAATTTCACCAATGATTGCTAATGCTGTCGAAGGAGCATTGAGCGATGTTGTTGGGCTGAATGGAGTTTGTGCAAAAGCTGAAATTCTCACACGGATGCCACAGGTGAAGACCGCGTGTGACGTTTGTGGTCAAGCCAAAATGTTTGCCAAATACTCCAATTTGCTACAATGGGCAAACTCCAAGTGTCCGCGCTCCAAGACGACTATGGTGTGGTGCGTCAACTTCTTCGCAAAGAGAGGCGATCAATCGGAATTTGAGAATTCGCCATTCGGAGAGTGTCGACCAATTATTTTACGGACTATTGTTGATCTCTTGACAAAGATTATGACAGTTGCGTTCATTGTTGCAGGTATCTGCTTCTTTATCATCGTTTTGGCTTGTGCTGCTCGCCGTCAAAGTAGCCGCATGTAGTGTCGTAAATAAGCGAAGGTTGAATGTTGAGAGTTGTGAAACTAAGTTCCCCGTTCAATTTCGATACATAAGAAGCGTCTGTAAGTTTGAGCTAATCTCATGCTACTTTGATCCTTTGCTTTTTTTGCCGAATGTGCGCTTCGAGTCGGCTGTATCGGTGTCTTTCTCTTTATCAGCTTGTCGGTTGTCTTGTTTCGCTGTGAAGCTCGCCATTCCTTTATATCGAATTCCAATTTTCGAGATGCAAGAAGCGCTTCCACGCGCCTTTTACATTTGGACGAGATGTACAGCGTGCACTCTTCTGGGATTGTTTCACTATATACGCTATACACATTTCCGAATACATTCCACGGAAGAAGATTTTCCAGAATCCGTATTGCATGTGATTCGTTTGTGACAATGACATTTCTCTGAATGGGTTTGACGATTTGCAGCCCAACACGAATGGAATTCTTGAGATTGTGAATAAAGAGACTGTTTCCATGCATTGAGAAGAGACGATCTGCCCATTCCATGCACTTGATAACCACGAGGTCATGCGCTTGTGCGATGGATTTCCCAATTAATGTTTCTACGTCGATCTCAATTTGTGTGTGTGTGAGTTTGTAGAAATGTGTTTTGATTTCATTCAATGATTCTCGCGTGTACGGACAGTTATAACGTCCGTCGGCGTCATCTTCGCATATGAATGGGAATAATTCCGGAGCACACGGTTTGATGTTGGCATTCGCTTTGACATCTTCTTCCCAAAAAATACAAAGCTCAGAGGTGATACGCTGAAAATCCACTTGCATTTTGTATCCACGTGTGAGGGAATGCTTCATAAACTGTTCCAGAATAAAAGTCAATAATGACTGCAGAGAAATCGCTTCCATTGATTCTTCTCCCACATTCTCGCACTCCATGACACTCTTGCGTAGTATCCGCTCGAATTCTTCTTCATAAGTGCAATTGCCGATAGGCTCCCCATTCTCGTGAATGGAATGGCACGTTATGTCTTGCACTGTTCCATGATATCGTCGCTGCATTTGATCACAAAATACATGCACATCCGATGATTCTTCTCTTTTTTGTCCGCTTGAAAACAACAAGACCACAACATTTGTTTGTGTATAAGGCTCCAACGCGGCAAGCGATGCAGCGACTCGTTTCTTCCACATAGCCATTCGCCCCATTTTGTGATTATCTGATACGCTTTGCAAATCCAATGGGAAGATTACTGTTGAAGTTCCGAGGAATGCGTTCTTCGTTTCTGTGTCGTTGAGAGCATCGGCGTGTATCAATCGAGCACATGTCATTATATGTTGTCCTGTCTGAGTTTGCGTGTGGCGAATATCGTATGATGCAGCGTGACTCATTTGTGGATCACCTGAAATACCGCACATGAGCGCGCACCAACTTCCAAAGCTCGATGCATGAGGATCCATCATATCCGCGACGACCAATTTCCATCCAATCTGAGATGCGAGTGGATATTTTGATGACAATATCGGGCCCAAATGGCACGCCAAATTGACTGGTTCCCATGGAATGACGCGAAGCTCTTCGACTGCATGATTTTTGAATCCGTGAGTTGACCTTGATGCTCGTATAAAAGATGGTACGATGCCGGACGAATCGATAGATTTGGGTATCATATCCAAAGTGAGACGTAGGGGTTGCTTTGGTCCCTTTCTCGCTCGAAGACGATATTTTTTCCATAAGTGAAAGCGGAATCGGATGATCGTCAAGTGTTGTTTTCGTGCTCGAGCTTCTTCTTTCCGCTTTGCAGCGAGTTGCCTTTCAACTTCCAATTGCTTTTCTCTCTTTTCGCGATCGAGTTTGGCTTGATATAGCTTTATACGTGACATTCTCTCATTTCGACGCTTTGTTTCTTCTTCAGCGCGACGAAGTCGTTCTTGCTCTCGATTGCGCCACTCGATTTCATCTCTCTTACGTTTCTCAGCTTCCTTGTCCATCTCTCGCTGTATTTGGTCCTGCCGCTTCTTCTCCTCTATTTCCTTCAATCCTGCAAGTCGGTCGGCTTCTTGTCGCTCCTTTTCCTCAAGAGCGTTTTTTTGTTCCTTCAACTTAACCTGTTGAGTTTCCATTTCTGTCACCAGACGTGTCATTTCCTGCTCTCGTTTTCTTGCTTCAGCTAATTCTTTCTCTCTCTGTAGTTGCTGAAGCCGTTCTATCGCCAGTTTTCGTTGATTTTCGATTTCTGCATGACGCGAAGCGATACGTGCCAAATCGTTCGAGCTATCTGATTCGGCACGAGCTGCCTTTTGTGTTCCATCTGCATTTCCATTCTTAGTGCCCTGAGCCGTCCATGGTGGAGATACTCTGTAATCCCGGAATCTCGAGTATCCATCGGCGTATTGTTTCCTACCAGGGTACAGTCTTGTTCGCTCTTCTCGCTCTAATTCTTCAACCAGATCGCTGAGATATGGATACTCGTGACTAGAGTACTCGGTTACTCCTCGACAGATATCACGTCGAAGATAAGTCCTACATCCAAAATATTATTAGACCCAGCCACCATATATGTTGGAAATCCTCTCTACCTCTGCTTTTCCGAGATATACTTTTCAGACATTCGTACTTCCAAAGGAGTCTTTTTACGATGCAGTTCGATATCTAACAAAAAGAGGTAAAGCATCTCATGCTGAACACAACGCACCGCTGACAGAGTTGAATCCGCGCCTTTTACCTGTTTCAAATTCTCCGCCGAATCGTATCATAGCGAGATCATTCGTTTCTTCCATTTCTTGTTCATCCATGTCTTCTTCCTCAGTGCTTGCGATATTGTCTCGACTTGTGTGATTCGAGATAATAAGCCCGTGATGTCGGCAAACTTCAGCAGCTTGGTCGATATCATCAAAGCATAAAAGTTCCGCTAGATCAGCCAATGGGTATGTATAGTTCCGATATGCTCTGTTCATTCGTTGTAAGGTGCATGAACGCATACTCGCAATAAATCGGAATAAGAGACACGCTTGCAGGAATGTTGCTTGCTTGAAAAGTTGGAAAAACAAGTAGTAGTCGTCCGTATGTCGCGCAACGAAGACTTTCATCGCAAATTGAACATGTCGACTATTCATAACTGTACTTGAAAGTCCTTTGACAAATTTGAGAACATCAAGGCCTCGTCCATTATCCAATGTGCATAAAATAAAGTACGCTCGTAATTCTGGTTCAAAAGGACTTTGTTGGCGGACATCTCCGGTCTTGAATGCTTCATCGTACAACTCATTAAGCGATTTGAGTGTCTGGCCGAGTTGCTCCATATTTTGTTGTGCCACAAAACTTGAGACTTGGCAGAGTTCATGTTCGCACATGATGTGGTATCGTGCGATCCGTTCGTGCACGTCCAATACAATGGGATTGACTCTCCCTCCTGCACCACGATAATTTTGCAATGTGAAATCTTTTCGAATCATTCGCGTTCGATCCCAGCAAAAGTTGTACAGCTCGATCGGTTCTGGAGCTCGTGGGGGATCAAATCGCGCGTCCGAGCCCAAAATTTCCCTATCCATGATCTCCTGCTCAAGGTATAGTTGTGTGAGACGCAGTACGCCTGGTGGTCGAACCTCTTGTGGAATGTCGAGCTTGTGATCCGCAGAACTCCGTTGAAAGCGTTTGACAATCAAATCTTGTGGAGATTTAGGATTACTCGGCATACTTTTTTCAAACACGCTCAGCTCGTCAACGCGAAGATGAAGTTCACGTTCGGTCAAGCTACATTTGTCAACACAAAGCCCATCCAAATTCGTAGCAGAGGAGAGTTCTGCTTTACGATCCATTTGCGTATTTGACATGGCAACTGCGCTCGATAATGAATCATCCAGTACATGGCGTAATGTCGGATTAGATAGCCTGTCGTTTGTGCTGCTCACCGTAGAGGAAGCTGATAAATTGCTCTTCTTACTCGAATTTGAAATAGCTTTTTGTTGGAATGATGGTCGTTTGTGTGGTGTGAGATACCCGCTTTCAAATGGTGGGAATGAATGTGCAACTTGATTTTGGCCGAATTCCTCATTTCCAGTCATATTAGTAGCCCCTTCATTTTTTCTGCGGAAAGGTATTCGCGTTCGATTGCTTTTTTCGGTCGTATTCTCTCTCATACGATTTTCATTCTCCACGCTTTTCTTATTTGAGCTCTTTTCATGTCCGAATCCAAATGTCGTTGTTATTGACGGCGTACTTAAAGAAAATTGTGTGTGCGGATTCGATGGAAGTGAGAATGATTGTTGTGAAGTAGCGGTTTGTGCTCCCGAAAAAAAAGTGTTGGAGGAGGCTGTTGTGGTGGAAACGAGTGCGAAAGGATTGATATCACTCTCGCTGGCGATAGCCTTTTGATTGACCGCTTGTGGAGCGAAAGAGGCAAAGGAAGAAGAGGAGTTCCATGTTGAAGTTGCAAAAGGATTTGTAGCGCTTGGATTCGCTGGAAATATGCTTACTGGAGCGCTATTATTGGCACTAAATGCGGCTATCTGGGGCGGCTTATAATCTTGGCTGCATGTGATTGGATTGGACGTAAATGGTGCTGCGGTCGGAAATTGGACATTTGGAGGTTCTGATGGAGCTTTCTGCGCTGCAAAGGGATTTGCGTTGAAGATGGGTGGTGAAGGTGACGGATTTTTGGCATGGTTTCTTAAAATGAACGGTGAATTTGCAAAGTTATCGGTTGTATTTCCTTGAAAACTCTGCCCATTATTACCAAACATGAGCCACTTTTGTTTGGGTGCTATGCTGCAGCTCAAACATTAAGTGCCACCACTCTATTTTTGGATTTGGGACTTGCTTATAATGTCGAATCAGTGCTTGTAGAAAAGCACCATAAAGGAGTGTAGCCGATCTTTCAACATTGAAGGTGGAAAATATATGATTGGCTTCAGGCCACCAGGAATCGCATATGCTTAGGTTGGACTAAGCAGCTCAGAGCAATGACCACCCGTTTGAATCGATATCACTCTATATCTTGATATATGTATTATCCGCATAAAATCATGTGTAGGCGGCCCAGAAAAGAAAGCCGAAGCCGAAGCCGAAGCCGAAGCCGAAGCCGAAGCCGAAGCCAAAGCCGAAACTGTACACGCCTCAGATCATCTCGCAAGCGCAGCTGGAGCAAGCATAGCGCAAGAAAGGAAAGGAAAGTGCTAAGAAGTTCCTCCTCCCCAGATCGGTCAAAACCACCACGTCGATCGAGACCTCAAACTCGTTCACAAAGTAGAAATAAATCATCTTCAGTCACTGACACTAACGATGAGGAATCCTGTCATCGCAGAAAGAGAAAACAAAAGAAGGACAAGAAGAAGCGGCAGAAAACCTCAGGAAAACAAAAGGAAATTCGTCCTCTGGCAACAATGAAGCAGGTATCCATTCCAGTGTTGACATTTCTACAGCCATTGTCAACCGGTTATTCAAATGATCGATTGTGTGAAAATCAACGATACTATCGAGGATGGAAAGGCAAGAATGCACTCAGCGACACCTCCGAACCGAAAAAGCTCCGAACATTAGAAATGCTGGCTCGTGACGATGTCAAAAATAGTACCATTTGATTGATCATTAATATGCAAAACTAATCTCTTATTGATAAAAAATCTGAAAATAATTTTTTGATTGGCAGAATACAACTTTTCAGACTGGGAAAAGAATGGCTGTGAATCCTTTCGATATCGATGCTGCCGAAGATTACGGCGATGAGACCTCTGCACGTGTCATTTATACAGACGACACATATGACGATGCTGACGATAAAGACATTGTAAGCTCTCGTCTCCGCAAATTGAATTGGATCGCCTCAGAACAGGACGAAAAAGAGTACGCAGCCAAAGTCGTGAGGCGAAATGATGTCGTAGATAACGAGGATACTTGCCTTGAATCTCCAGACGAAGACGCGTTACAGAACTGGTCTGATGCAGAGAGTTTCGGGAGCAGTACCGATGCAGAAAAACCAGAAACAAAGGAGCTTGAGGAGCTAGAAAAGCCGCTGGAAGTAAACCCCGAAAATGACCCAGCAGAAGACAATCTGATTCTGTTCAAAAAGGAGAGAGAATTAGTGGTAGAAAAAGGAACGCATGTCCGAAATCAAAAACTTATTTGGGAGCGCTGTTTAGAGAATCAGATTTACACCAAACGACTTTTGTCTTCGAGCAAACTCATCCGAATAGAGCCCCAAGTGCCTTCAGAGCGCACAATTGATTGTATCGATAGATTGTATGATTGCATCGACACAATGGAGGAGCTTGAAGGTCTATTGAGCTCTTGGGATTCACAAACGCCTCCCCGTGTTCCTTTACAAAGAAAAAGTCCCGAAATTTTGTGGGAGGAAATGATGAAAGAAATTGAAAACGCTATTCCAAATTACAATTCGATTCTCAGCACCGCGCTTCAAAAAACAACATTATTGAATGGAAAGCCAATGAAAGAAAAGAAGTTCAAAGCTGTCAATCAAGATATATTATCGCAAGTGGACGCGGTGGTGGCCGATCCTTTGCGTGTGAAGCGGAAGGCACACATTCCAAAGGAAGAAGCCACTTCGATGGAAGGAGATGAACTGGAATTGGACGAGCTAATGTACGACGACGCTGAGTTTTATCAGCATTTACTCAAAGAGTTTGTTGATCAGAATACCGAAGCTGGAGGCTGGCAGGCGGCATTACGTCAACGTATAAACCGCAAGAAAAGAAAGCTTGTTAATCGAAAAGCCAGCAAAGGAAGACAAATTCGATACGTTGTCCATCCAAAGTTGGAAAACTTTATGTTTCCAGAGCCTCACGCTAAGCCAAGCATGGACATTGATGAGCTTTTCAAGTCGTTGTTTGGGCAACAGAATCCGGAGAATGCAAAGATAGCGACGGAAGCGTGCTAGTACACGGTCGAACGGTTGAAGGATTTCATTTGATTTCATTATTACACGTAATTCGTATTTGCTCTGCTGTCAGCTTTTGTATGTGAAATGCCTCTTTCGCATTCGGGGATCATTCGGTGATATACGTTCAGGATGGTCAAGTAAATCGGGATCCACAGCTTCGGCTTCCATCTTCATTTTGACCATGTTGGCCGGTATATTGAGATTTTTTAGCTTGAAATATTTTTTGAGCAATGGATCGTCCATGACTTTGAGTGGATTATACGCTTTTTCGGATGGCTTGAAGGATGATCAGTCAAACAGTATCATTTGAAGAAGCTTGGACGTACCCCTTTGTCATTTGGAGAAATCGCGTGTGCATTCTGTAGCAAAGCCGGGTCCACTCCTTCCGCTCTCATTTTTGCCTGAATCTTTAGCACAGGCATGTGCATATCTTTCAATTTGAAAAATTTACGATACTGTGGATCATCTTTGATCAGTAATGGCGTATACAGATTTTGGTCATCCATCTCTGGCCTCGGGTCAATCGCAATCGTTGGCTTTTGTACAATAGAATCATTTTTGGATTCACACGATATTGGTCTCTCGTGTGTAAGTGAATTGTGACGCTCTGAACTGTGTAGCCGACGTAAAAATGAGTAACTTCGAACGCTTTTCTCCTTTCCGAGATTTTTCGATTGCGAAAACTGTTCCGATAATTGCGCCAATTGCTGCTGTAAATGCTTTAGCCGATCGTGTTTCTGCTTATTTTGTTGTGAATGTTCAGCGCGCGTGGCAAAATGAATCACATTTTTCAATTGCTTTTCAATAGCGCCTACAAACTCACTGGCCGTTGTGATATTTTGGAAAGAAGACGAGCGCTTCGTCCGAACTGATGTCATCGACATCAGAGACACATTTGAGACCATCGAGTCGCCTTTTTCCGATTCACTTTCGAGTTCCGACTCGGAAATATCGGATTCATTGATACTCAATCGCGCTGTATCGAGCCAAAATAAGCTTGAAAGATGTATTGGAAATCCACAAAAGCGTCTTACAAATGCAAAATCCTCGATGACTGCTGAAATGGCGTTGTTGGCAAGTCTAAATGTAAAGAAGGGGTGATTAACGAAACGCGAGGTCTACAGCACGTACCGCGTTGCAGTAATAAGCTCTTCGACATTGCGTGCAAACGATCCGAGCAGCTGGCGTTCCACAACAGCTGCAAGATTCGTCATACGCAAGTCCCATTCCAGCATAACTCTGACGTAATTGCTGCATCAGCTCATCGCCGCTGTCATCGTCCATTTTCGAATTTACGTTGGACACAATTCTTGACATCTGAACGCATCGTATCTTGACATTATAGACAATTCCGACATACTTCGAATACAGCCCCGTCTTTTATTGAGTGTACACATTCCATACTAAAATGCAGCCATCCTCGCCGACAGAGATGAGCTGTCGATCGTCGGGGCTGAATGCAAGCGACCGTACAATTCCCGAATGCCCTTTCCTTTCCGAAATAAACGCATACGTCTCTGTATTCCATAATTTCACCAAAAAGTCATTTCCTGCTGTTGCAAATAGCGAAATTGTATGAGCCAACGCGATGCAATTGATGTGTTCCAAATGCGCGTTCCGTATAAGAAACGCCTCTTCGTGTGGTTTCTTCCAAAAGGAAATTGCCTTGTCCTGTCCCACGCTCACAATTGTCTTTTCATCGGAAGATAAAGCAAACGCGAGAATCCCTCCCATCCGCTGAGTGAATGCGAACAAACGCCGTCCTTGTTGAAGGTCCCAGCAGATGATACTTCGATCGCGACTCGATGAGAGTAACGTCATATTGTCTCGATACAACACAAGCTGAGTGATGGTCATTGTGTGTTGTTTCAATTGAGAGACCATCATTCGCTTCCTCAGGTCCCACACGCGAATCTCTCCTGCTAGTCCACCGGAAATCATGATATGCTCAATTTGACTCAGTACGATTGCAGTGATGCCATCCGAATGAGCGTTCCCAATCGTCCAAGATAGGGATCCTGATTGTGCATCATGGCAGCGGATACATCCATCAGACCAACCGGAAACGAAGTGATGTGCGGAATAATAAAATGATGTTGGTCGTCCCCCATCATGCACAGAGCACTTTACAAGCACTCGATACTCAGAGACGTCCCAAATTCGAATTGTCAGGTCATTGGAAATCGTAGCAAAACGATCGCTGATGGGAGAAGAAGCTGCAAATTTGACTGAAATGACTTCGCTATGATGATTCTCCGAAATAAGTCGGGATGGGATCATCGCTGATCGGTCGAGAGTCACATCCAGAAGATAAATGGATCCGCTTTTCGTCGCAGCAACACACTTTTCTTGATCGATAGAGATTCCAATGATGCAAGTATCCAATTGCGTTGCACTGATATCGATGTAGTCGTTGGTGAATTGCAGAATGGTTCCGTCTCCACCACCGATACAAACGCCGCTGCTGGTAAAAGCGATCGCTTGGACTCCACCAGAACAAGCCGATACGTTCTGTACGATCCGTTTTAAAGCGACATCAATCACCGCAAAATCACCGCTCGTGCTTCCAATCAGCACGATTCTTCGCGTTGGAGCCACCCGAACGCATGTAAAGTTTCGGACAAGTGTCTGCTCAATGTTGACATACGACAGCGCCCCACACAATGGATCCAGCGTCCAAAAGCGTAAAATCCTATTGCCTACTGTGACGAATTGATACATCGAACTTTTCGCTCCATTTTGATCGCCCACAAAGGCGACAGCCGCGACTTGGATTTTTTGCTGCATCGCACAAATATTCCCCGTCCAAACATCCCATACAAACAAACGTGCGTCCTCTTCATTTCCAACAGAGCATAAAAGTCGATCGTCGTCGGAGAAGGCCAAAGCGGCAACACCAAAATCGTGTTCACATAATCGATACAAAAGCTTCTGTTTCATGAAATCCCACACCAATACATCTGCGCTGGATCCCTTTGCGCCACTAGCGAGAAATCGACCCGATGGAGACAATGCTAGACAGGAAATGTGTCCCTGGTGACCCTGAAAGATCGACTGCTGATGGGCGTCATGCAGCGCCGTGGAGACAATAGAGCCGCCCGCTGCATACACAATCTGATTTGAAGGATGCACATGGATGCCGTTTGGGATCGACAATATACCAATCACATGCTCCAATTCCAGCGTAGCCACTGATGCTGATTTCACGGTCCCAAACGTCAGTCGGGCAGCTGAATTGCAATGCATTTTCGTCTACTGGCGTCGGGTCAATTTCGACCAATTGACGCTGCTTCCAGCCCTAGTTCTGACCAGTCCGTGAGGCCTTCACATGACTACTTTTAACCAATCGACGTTGCTGTGACACCATCAAATAGTTAGATTTGACCAATCACCGAATACTGCAACAGAATGAGAATGTGAGTTGAACGATCTTTTCGCAGTAAACTGACCGATTTGCAGCGTGCGCATAGCCATCAAACGGATTTACACGTCAGCAAAAGTGCCCGCAGAGGGAAATTTTCAAAAGGCTTTGAAAGAAAGCATATTAGCGATACTTTTGCATGAAGAACAATTAATGAAAGCGCTGACTAACGAGCAGTATCAATTCCAATGTCCGTGGATGAGGAGCTCCATTGGCCAGCACGTACGCCATAGTTTGGATCACCTACGAAAGCCTTTAGAAAATTCCAACGATGTCGTTCGGTACGATTTTCGCGACCGTAATACCGATGTGGAAAATCGAGTGGAAGCAGCCAAAAAGGCGCTGAATGAGATTTGTGAACGTGTGGAAACGCTGGGTAAGTGAGATCGATATACTGTGCGCGCTCAAGTGGGTGTTATTGATAGACACGGACCGATTGATGAGAAATATGCGAGTTTCGTTCATGCTTTCGGCTGATGGGACAGAATGTGAAATTCCATCGACTTTGGGACGGGAAATGGCGTTCGCTGTTCATCATTGTATCCATCATAATGCCACCATTAAGCAGATCCTTCTTCGAAACTTTCCAAGCTGTATTGATCAACTCTCGTCCGACTTTGGCACAGCGCCATCCACAGCCAATTTCCACAAACTGAACCAGAAGGAAGCGTGATATCATTCTTTATACAAATTCTCTTTTCGCATTGTTAGGCTTTATCGGGTGTTTCCACGTTGTCGACGACACTAATCTCATCCATTGATACGCTGCTGAGCTTCGCTGCGAGATTTGCAATGCGTTTTGGGATTCCATCTGTTGCTATCAGTACAGGATGAGATGCGAGCAATTCGATCTTGTCGGATGCGGTGGATTGACATCGTTTGATCTCATTCATTCGGATGGAGCGGTTCACGAGCCCCAACAGCATTTGAGCCGACATCTTTGGACTGAATCGAGTCAATTTGAAGACTCGTTCGCCGACACCAGTCAAAGCTTCATCATTCGTGATCGACGTCCTTGCCGTAAGCACGATTTTCAGAGCTGGATTGTTTGTGAGCAAATCCGATAGATAACGTCGAAACCGTTGACGATGTACGCCGACTTTGGTGAGACAATCACAGCCATCAAGCACCAACAGATTCGATTTGCCTCCGTACATAAACTGAACTCTGCTCTGCTGAAGATGTTGTATGATGAGCTCTTTCACGGCTTGCAGTACGTTTCCAAAGCTGACGGGAACACCATGAGTTCCACCGCTAAAATACTCTGTACCATGCTGATCGCATAGTTCTTCGGCAATTCGCGCGACTGAAATGACTTTTACACCGCCTTCGACGGTCATTCGAGGTCCGACATAATTCGCAACTGCGTAGGCAACCGCAGTTTTCCCGATACCTTCTTCCCCAGAGATGGTCACCAAACGCGTGATTCGTTGCTGTTTGAGCAAGAGCGCTAAGCAGATTTTGTATACCTCAATAGCACGGTTGCAAAAGCCTTGACAGATAGCGGGAAGACCGTCGAACCACAGCTTGGGATATTTTCTAAGCTCAAGTGGACCCATTTTCATTGGGTCGCTGGCTTGCACTTTGGATAGCGGGAAAATGATCTCTGAATGATCGCCATTTTCGGGGAGGAGTAGAAACTTCAAAGCTACCTCAGCGGGGCCTTTGATATTGGGAGACTTGGATACAGCTTCCTGAGCGATCGCGAAACTATTTTGAACTGATTTACCGGTTGCCAATGCCAAATAGAATGATCGCGTGAATTCGATGGCTGCATGATCTTCAATTCTCTGAGTCGTCCGGACCGCAATGACATGTGGAATGCCACAGGAAACGAAGGCGTTCGCGAGTGGTGCTGAAGAACAAGCAGATACAAAAACAAGTCGCAAGGGAGCTTTTCCACCGGCAGAGAAAAGCTCTTTTAGACTAGTGTGAGGTATTGGATGCACTAGGCCCAATCCATCTTCAAAATATAAATGTTTTTCATCGCCGTGGCCCGATAAGTGAAGAGCTCGACATCCGATTGTCACCATCACCCGAAAGCTCTCGGTACTGGCAAATTTGGCATCGACATGTATCTGTCGGGATACTTGATACTCATCAGGTTTTGATGGCTCTTCCGATTGTGGTGCTCGAAGCTATTCGGAATAGAGCAACTCGATCAAATCGAAGAGAGGTGTAATCACAGCGAGCTCTTACCACACAGTGTGCTGCTTCACTTAGACTCTGCTTCAAGATATTGTATTCTCGCTTCACATCGAGCTCAGCGATAGGATGATACTTTCCATTCGTATCCTTTCCGACCAGCGGTGTTGAAAATAAGACGCCCAGGGTGTAATCTTGCACGATACGATCGCCTTTCGGTTGAGGAGTGGAACAAGCCCTTGCAAGTACATGTGGATTGTAGGAATTCCGTCGAGGATCTTCTACTAGATATCCCAGTAGCACTGTTCCCGTGCAGTTGGAAAGCAATGCGATTGTTTGCCCGTCATACAATCTGTACTTTTTGTTTTTGTCTAATTACAGAAAATGAAAAAGTGTTTTCATGGTTTCCCGAACAGCTTACGGATTGTTTACATACGTATCAGTACTCCATCAATGCGAACTCCATTTGTGCTCTTGTCCGTCACGTACACTCCAAGATCATCATGATCCCGCTGCGTGTAGCCTTCAATCACGCAATGTGTTCGACTCAATTTGATAGGTTGTATTTTCGAATGAGACGTCCCAAAAATGTCCAAAAAGTCATCCCGACCCAGCGATTTCCGAGAATTTAATCGATGAATCTCAATTTGGACCAATCCTTTCTTCTCCAACAGAGCTCGCTCTTTGCTTGTGATGGATGACTGCATATCTGGATGTAGTCTCAAACGAAGCGAACATGTGTTCGACTTATCCGTCCATAGCTGAGAGCACTCCTGCGTATTTGCTTCAGCAACAGCAAGCATCTCCATCCGTGCTTGAGAGCCTTCATTAGTAACTTCAATCTTCTCCAAAGAATTAGACATTTCTTCGAGGTCATTGACATTCGACGACGAGCTGCAGGATCCTGCGCTCATCCTTCCATTACCTGAATCCTCGAAGGGATACTGTCGAATCGATGGGCACACCAAATCCGTCTGACGTTTTCCCGAGAAGGTATTCGTCTTCAAAAAGAGTGATTCCGACTCCATTGTCGGAGTAGAAAGTAGTACGAGTTGTTCATGAATGCTTTTGTTCGTAATTATTGGTACTTGCGACCCGGAATGCATGCGCTTCGGTGTGGGCTTGACAACATTTTTATGATGTTTGATGTCCCTCGAATCAGGATAATTTATGTGAATATTTTCGAGTGACACACTATGTGGGAGTACAAGTTGCCCTTCTGGTAGCCGATGTCGTTTGCGAGTTGTATTCATGGGCAGTGGAAGAGAATGCCGGATACTACAAGCCGCAGAATCACTAAACGATGTAATAGATGATTTTCGGGGCTGTGAATCTGGTCTCAGCGGAACTATAGCATCGTGTGCGCCGTAAAGAGCCCCACTTGGATCCATTCAAAGCGTACGAGTTGGAAAATAATACTCGTTCACAAGATTTAGTATTTGCTTTGTGATTGGTCATTACTTCTACTTCAAGTCTGATTATAAACCAATCCGAGAGAGATCTTGTTGTCCGACGACAGACAAAAGGAAGCAAAAGCCAGTTGACCGTCAGACGATCTAATTTATTTTTAATATGCAGAACGTTAAATAAGGATAAATGATGACAAACGCGATTAGAAATGGGATCAGGCAACCAACGATCCTATACGAAGAAAGCGAGTAGGAATCGTTAAAGCAAGCAAATCTCTGGCATGCAGTGCAAAACGCCCGAAAGACTTGAGAAATTACGAGAGCTATCACTCCTGTTGTCGCCTCAATAAGCGGAAAACGACTCTTTCGAAATACCATAAAGCTGAAAGAGAGACCCAATAATCCTCCTATTAGAGCCAGCAAGAAAGCCGGCCTTTCGAAGCTGTCCCAATGCAATTTTGAACGTCTCTGCTTGCAAAGAATGGGGATCAATATCTTCGAAGAGACCCGACCGAGCTCAGAAAACCAAAAACAGAGAAAGAAATGAATTAGGTCGTGACGAAGGAAGTGCAATGCAGGATTGGATAAACAATCGGATAGTAAAATCATTGGTGCGACGATGCCTAATAACCCAATTGAGTCAAATAAGATCGCCATAACCGATTCCATAATATCGTTACTTTGAATGACGCGTATTGCAGCCATCAACACAAATTCCATCAGTAATAAGAAAAGTGAATCGATATAGTGTTTGACGGCTAAGCCTTGTTGGATCAAAAAAGTGTTCAAACTGTACGACAAAAAGCATGCTTGGTATACAAGCATCACCATACCATCAGCCATATCTGGAACGAGACAACCACAATAAACAGATGATACAAATGAGATCAGGCAAAATGTATAGATTGTGTGAATGCTATGTGGATGATTTTTAGAATCAACCAATTGGTGAGTTTCCACCAATGCAACTCCAATGAAAACGCCGCTAGTGATTGATAACAAAAGGCCTGATGACACCCAGCGCTTTAAAATAGTAGATCGATCCTTGGGTCCTGTCGAAGCCACCATTATAAAGTCACAATTATCCCGATAACAACCAATTTCTGATCCCTGTGATCCTTCCTCGAGTATAACATGATCTCCGACACCTGCAGGTATCTCAACACGATTATTTTGATGTTTACTTAACTGAGATCGAGTATGGGACAACACCCACATGACCTCCAAACTGCCGAGAGGAACTAAGACATAGCAGCAAGCCAGCAAGTAGTAAATCTCGAAATTGAGAAGGATACACAGAACAAAAGCCGGAAAGATAAATCCAAGTAATGCTCGTTGGGACCACAATATGCACTTGTTTCTCAATTTTATTATCAGAGCATTACGATATAGTCGATTCTCATGTGTTGCTGATAGTAAACACCACCAATTATGACTCTCCAAAACCTCGTTTTCAGCATTTGTCATGCACAATCCTTTCAAAGTATACAATTCACCAGATAAACAAGTTCTTTGCTTCGGTATGATATACGTGAGGAGCTGCAGTCGATTAAATTAATGTGCCAAATGCCTAAATTCTCCTCGCAAGTGACTTTCTTAGCAAGAGCACGATTTGCTTTCGGTGATTGGACGAATGTCTTCAAGACACATTGTCGATTAGAGGTGACGTGAATGTTGCTCCAAGATTGATTGGAAATTCCTGGTCGAAAATGCTGCGATCTCGTATTTATATCACATTGCGCGCGGCAGCGACTGTCAACAGACTAGCCACTAGACAAAGGAATAGAGCGCTGTCTACACAAGCCAGCGGTAAGACTCTCATTCTCCGTCACATGCAGAAACGTATCATAATGCATTGTTTCAGTGTTCACTTGGGGAACAGGAACACAAGGCCAATTGGGTCACGGGAGTTTTGAAAAAACTGGCATCCGGAATTCATACGAAGAGCTTTTCCCGATTCTATTGGAGTCATTTGAAGGAAAAAGCGTAGCCAAGCTCGATTTTGGAGCCGCTCATAGTGCCGCAAGTATGATGTGAATTGTCAGCTAATGCGTCTTCATTCTCTCATATGTTCCTTTCCTTCAGTCGATGAAGAGGGAAAGCTTTACACTTGGGGTTCCAATGAGTATCATCAACTCGGCCATGGATCCAGCAATCAAGATATCGAATGCGTTCCTCGCCTTGTTGATGCGCTAGAGGGCATCAAGATTGTTGATATTTCTTGTGGGGAATATCATACAGCTGCGGTGGACGAAGAAGGAAAGCTATTCACTTGGGGATGGGGAGGATCTACATTGAAAGGAAGTGGTGCTCTTGGCCATGCAGGGGGCGAAGATGAGTCGATTCCTCGTTTAGTGCGAACCTTAGTAGACCAAGGAGTTCCAATCAAATCTGTCGAATGTGGTGAATTGCATACTGTAGCACTGACAAAAGATGGTGAGATTTGGGCGTGGGGAAATGGGGAGTATGGTCGGCTAGGTAATGGAGCATCGGACAATTTCGAAGTGCCAGAACCTATCGAGTACTTTGCTGATCAAAATGTTGCGTCAATCTCTGCTGGACGAGACTTCACCTTTGCAATAACTGAGCATGGTGAGGTATACAGCTGGGGAATTAATAGTCGTACGTTGTCAATTTCTGTCTCGCCTTGTGTATTGATTTCTACTGTCTTACAGATAGCCAACTAGGTCTCGGAGGAGGCTTGACGGTAGATTATTATAATATGGAGACAATTCCAGTTGTGGTCGAAGCCTTGAGCAACCTCAATGTCACTCAAGTATCGGCAGGTTACGACCACGCGGCTGCTGTTACCAAAGATGGGAAGATGTTTATGTGGGGAGCAAAATTATGGCTGGAACCTCACGAAATGACTATATTGCAAGACGAAGAAATCATCTCAGTCAAGTGCGGTCGGTATTACACTGCGGCATTGTCGTCGACCGGGAAATTATACACATTTGGCAAAGGTCACAGCAGCTGTTTAGGACATGGGGAGCGAAAGACGCTGTTGCAGCCCGCACAAATAGAGAGCTTAGATAGGTACAATGTGGTCTCTGTGACATGTGGGTACTCTCACATGGGCGCTCTCACAAAACCTTTTGCGGAAGCTGTCGATAAAGATTTCTCTTTTCGGACTTGATGGTCATAAATGTAATACCAAATAAGATATAACGGCATTCGTTGTTTTTAATTCCAGCTTATGAACCACGGAAGAGAGAACGGCTTGCCTGCAGCGTTTATGCATCTGAGAAGCTTTTGGACTCATTTGGGGATCTTGACAATCTATCTGGTTCTCTACACTGGATTGCATGAATTACTTGTGCGATCCGTGGTGAATTTGAACGAAGAAAACGCGGAAAAGGCGCCGGGTACTTTCAGCAAAAGCGGAACCGCAATTATATATAATCTAGGAAGAATGCTCCAGGATATAAATGCGTATCCTATCTACGAGCGCTTCTTTCTCATGCAAGGCGATCGTGTAGATAATTCGGCGCTCCTCGAAACAGACATTGAAGTGTTACAAGAGGATGGCGAAGAATGTAATTTACGATTTTCGGACGGCGCATTTCACGATATTTGTGTTATTTCGTTGTAATTAACCCTGGTGCTAATATATGTGTTCCATATCCTGTGCAACAAGCGAAATGAACAAAGCAAAAGATGGTATACTGATGCCACCGATTGGTATGTATTACGTAGTTTCTTATTCTTGATAGAAACTATCTTGTACGCGATATTCAGTTTACTATATAGCACCGCATGCTTTGAGTTTTTCAACCAACACGCCCTCCTTTTCCAGTTTTTGTAGATCCGAGTTTCCACCCACAAATTGGCCTCCAATGAAGATATTTGGCACCGTGTTTTGACCTGATCAAATAATAAGAAAAGCTTATCACCCTCAACATATTTTCGTGATTGAAAACTGACCTGTCATTTCGTGCAAAGTTGCTTGAATTGCTTCACCATCTTGAACCAAATCTAATTCGATCACTTTATGTTTAGCCGAGTGCTTCGCGAGTAGACTCTTTGTTTTTGTGCAAAATGGACAGTATGATTTACTGAAGACCACGACCGGGTTCACTTTGATTTCATTTTCCACAAATTCTTTCGACATCTCCCCTTCGTTGAAAATTTAGTACTGCAATGCGCCTATTAAAGCGTGCGCTTGCTGTAAATGAATATTTCAATTATGATATTATGAAAGAATATAGTAAACTGAGGCTACCTTTAGTAATTTAACAATAGTAGGGAACTGGACCAAATTGGAGATGCCAGTCGAATTCCATATCCACGCCTGCGAACACCGAACGACTATTCATTCGGCCCAAAAAGATGGACCGTTTTTAGTGCTTCTATAAAAGACTTTGGTTGAATGGGAATGCGTAAGATGAACGAATCCTGTGAGCGTTTTTCGGTACAAATTTTAGCCTCTTCCTGGCTCAAAGATGGATGTGAGACTAGCGGCCCATCAGGCGAATAGGATGTACATGCACACACACCAGCCATCAGTGTATCCACTGACAATAAACGAGCTTTAAAATCCTTTTTATTGAGAGTTTCGTTGCAAAGAATGTGTGCGTCGATGATACCATACCTTTCGTCTTTCATCTTTTCGGCAAATAGAACGGATCCTTTTGGTAGCATCGCGTTTGCCACTTTTTGGTACGAGAGGACCGATTCGTCAGATTGGTTGCTTTTATGCATAAAAAACACTTGATTTTGTAGTGAGACCAATACACCAAAAATGGGATTTGGCTCGCAAATCAGGCAAGCAGTATCCGATAAATCTTCAAGTGGATCGACAAAGGAGGAGCTCAACTGAGATATTTGATCGAGAAGGTAATCATTGAGAAGTGATTTCATTTCTTCTGCAGTTGAAGAAGATTTGCGTTGTGCCATATGTCGACCATGTGGCAAATTCCATGATGCAAGCGCTTCGCGCCGAATGAGAGCCTGATCACAGAATGGCTCAAGTTGTGCATTATGGAAATAATTCTGAATGTTATAAAGCGCCTGAATTTGCCGCCCACAAATACCTTCCACGACTCGCTTCATGCTGGCCAAAAAAGACGTTGAATTTATTTCGCAAATACGGTCCACATCTCCCGTTGGTTTGGAATTCGCTGCCTTGAATCCCATACTTTCAAGCTTCTGACTGACACAAAACAAATAATCGATTAATTTTGTGAGATTACCAGCCTTGCGCTCTCTGCATACAAGAAATCGTTCCGAGTTGGCCGGCCTTGATTGGATTGGCTTGGTGATATAAACCTTTTCGAATACCAGCGTCATAAGGTAGATCAGTTCAATGGTGAAATCTTGGAATATATCAAAAAATTTGCACACAAATGTGCCTCCTTGTCGTAAGACACACAAAGCGGTAAGACATTCACAGAGCACGAGTCGTTTAGTAAGAAATTCTTGACGATACCAGTCACCGTCTGTACTGAATCCTCCATCCGCAGTCACAAGAGCAACTCCTCTTCCCTTTGTGCATGCCAGCACCCTTTCTTGAAATGATAAGATATTTTCCTTAGCGTAAATGTCACCATCACCGAGGATCCCATAATCAATCTCAAACGTATCAGCCACGATACAGGGATTGAATTTCTCTAACTCAAAGTCACACACACCTTTTAGAGTAAATCCCCATCCTTTGCATTTCCATTTTTTCCGCCAATACAAATACTCAGTGAATCCTCCAGGACCAGCGCATATATCCGCAAAAAAAAGAACATTACTTTCCTCGGGAAGGAGATGCGGATCTGAAAGCTTTGGCGAGAATTGAGCGTCCAATTCGGCCAATTTCAATGCGGCCCGGTTCTGAAATAAATGAGAGTATCCTATCTTCTCGTACGGGTTCGCGCGCGATCGCGCATTGCAATACATCCGCTCATCTGACGTCCAAAATTCCGTCAATGAAGCTTTGGCGGCGTTCAATTCCTCAAGAAGTGCCGTATCACATACCCGAGATGTGGTCGTAATATAGGGCACATCCTGAAGCGTTAAACTTAAGGTTAAATCTTCATAGTTTAGGTGAATTTGATCAAGATAATCGCTCGGTAGAGCCAAAGTTAAGGTTTCAATACTGGTTGAAGCAGGTATACGTTCACTGCAAGTCTTATACTCATTTTTTTTTGTATGCGTGCTGTTTCCCGAAAACGTGCGACTCTTCCCCGACTGTAATTGTTGGGGAGGTTTCCTCCTTCGCGATTGACAGAGCTTTTTTCTTTTGCTGCTTCCCATGGAGCTCAATTGCCCAATGACTGTACGACATTACATAATAATGGCCACTTATACCACATTGCTCAAGTTTTTGTATGGAAGCTGTAGGAATTGCTCAGTTGTGGCATCTAGTCTAGTTTCCGAACATGAAAGTAACGGTCCAGAAAAAACCCTGATTTGTGTAAAAATGTCGGTGGTAATTCGACCATCCGATTCCGCTCTGTGACCTAATTAGAAGGCATCAAAACGTATATCATAAAGCATTGAAAGCAACTTACCGCAATACAATACAAATCGAAGTTTTCTTCACTGATTGGCCCATACAGCAGATTCCACTTGTTATCGACCAAAGTAAAGTAATATCGCTCGTGATCACCGTGCTCGTACCAACCTTCCTCTCCTTGCACCGTTCCTGCACATGCATTGAGGATTCCAGACGCTTCTTTGCGTGCCACCTCATTTTTTCTTCCCAGCAAATGACGCACCTTATCGCCAATTTGTTTTCCGAATCCAACCTTTCCTTGTTTGACATCTACGCTTTCGTTTTTGCGACTTTCATCGTGTTTTATGGTAGATTGTGCTGACTCATCAATTGAGGCGATCTGAACAGATTTCTTTGCTGCAGAGGGCACGCTGGAATTTGTTCCTTGCTGAGTGTTTGCTGTTGGTGACTTTTCTTGCAATGTCAGTTGCTCAGTCCGCTTTTCTATTGCAGCAAGCTTTCCCTCACCACTGTTCTCATTATGTAAAGGAAGAGGAGACGTGCTGTGGTAGCTGTCCTTCAACGCTTGATCTTCCTCGCTGCTATTTTCTTCAACAATTATACTGCTGTTGATATACTGACCATGTCTATCCTCCAATTTTCTAAAATTACCACCGGCTTCTTTTCCTTGTGATTTTTCCTTATGGTGGCGGCGATGATGTCGATGTCGATGGTGACGCACCAATTCCGAGTTTTCGAGATTTTCATCGTCTGCTTCGGTATCTACTCGTTTTGAACGATGATGACGGCGATGGCGATGACGTGGCAACTCGCTAGGGTCGTAATCGCTAAGGTCTTCATCGTCTCCATTACCTTCGACTGAAACGTCCCGCCCGCTTAACTTTTGTGATTGGTCCAGCTCGGATTCAATAGCACTACTATCAGAATTCTGCTTTTCTTTTCGATGTCGACGATGTTTTCGATGCTTCTTGCGAGCTTTCCTGCTCTCAAATTGCGCATTCGTTCCGCCTGCGTTGCCATTTGATCCACCGTCTGGATCTTGAGGCCAGTCCTCATCATGTCGAAAAGTTGTACTAGCCCCTCTGTTCTTCTTCTTTCTTCGGCTCTTTTTGATGTTTTCAATATCACTGCCATCGGAAGCTTCTTCCAATATTTCCAAGTTGGACGATGGAATATACACAACTTTGTCGTTGTATCTGCATTTATAGGTACCTGAATGCTTCTTCGCTAAAATTTGAACAATTTCTCCAGCAAGGAGGTTGATTTCTTCTTCGTCAGAGTATTGGTACTGGTGAAGCAGCCGTGCTTCATAGAGCCGATTGTCTTTGGCGCTTCGTGCTACTCGACCTGTGTTTCCCCGTATACGACTTCCAGCAGAATCATGAGTAGTATCGGATCTCGAAGTCATATTCTCAATATTCGAGTACGCATCGATAGAAGCATCATTGAGGTTACTAACTTGCCGCAGGGGCACCTTTGGTCGCACAGCCAATGCAGGTAAGGTCGACATATATTGCGTGTTCGAAATAGCGATTTGACTCGGGCTGCAGACGAAAACTGATGAGAGCTTCAGAATTAGCATTCTATAATAAGAATTCGCTTTTTTTAATGCATGCGGTAATGTCTCTATACTTTGCATCCTGTGTGCACTGCGCCATTGTAAACACAAATGGCATTTGGCAGTAGAGAGAGTAGTTCAAGCAGATAAAACTAAGTGTGATAACGCTTGAATGGGATTGGATGACTTTACACATTTAATGGTATTTTGTACAATAGAGCATCAAACGGACAGAATTCGCAAAAGGATAGCTACACTCTGCATGAATGTGCAATCTTTATTATACAGTAATATAGCACAATGAGGTTAGACCAATGATCTCACAAGCCGCATTTCTGATCGCTTGTACTGTGAATTACGAATCGGACAATATTTTATTGCAACGCTTCTGTCCCAGCCTCGTCATATCACATGCAATATCTGTGCGACAGGCTTTACATGGAAATGCTTGATCCCGGCTCAACTATAATAGTGCCGATTCTATGATGATAGAGCTAATAACGAAAACGGATTAGTACAAAGGATTCAAGAAGTTGAGAATGCGGAAAACCTTGACATAACGTGCCGTGTCTCAATCGAAACGCCATCGTGGTTCGATTATTGACTTGCTCAACCAAAATCTTCAGATTGCTTTTCGACTAGAATTGTACGGAAAGTCTGTTCAAAATGTCTTCGGCTGCTCGATAGTATGATGTTTGTCAGCATGGCTTTCATCACAATCCATGTGAAGGCTCTGAATGTTCGAGAATAACATTAGCGATGCAAGCAGAATGACCAACATGTCAACACTGTATCGAGTCTGTTGCGTGTAAAGGTTCCAACAGCATATATCATAAGCAAGATTGATTGCCGTAAATAGCACTAATTTTGCACGTAGCATTGATATCCGTACCAGTGAAAGAGTGGGTACGTGCATCAACTGTTTTCAAGAAAGTGTGGTTTCATAGACCTACAAGTCTCAGTCCACCTGTCGCCAAAAATATAACACTTTTGTTTACACAAAACCAACAATTTATTTGGCATCGTATCAACAACATCAATAGACTGTTCTAGAACGTCGTCATGAACCGGATAAGCCGTAGGAATATTTGATTTCACCTGCGTGCGTAGATAGCAAAGCAGCAGCTTCCGGATGCGCGCTCTGCGAAGCATTTGTGGGTAAAGTACTAACATGTAACTGGATACTGGTTTTGAACCGGTTTTTATCTTCTACTATTGGAAGCTATCATGAAGCGAAAGATTGGAGCTCGCAAGCCGCAACCGACAAAAAAGGGTCCACCCGCAAAGGCAAAAAAGAGCTCTACAGGGATTGCATTCGACTGGTCGTCTAACAAAAATGAACAAGAAACTGATTTGACTTCTGAAAGCGACTCAAACGGCTCTGGAAACGATACCGAGCATGAGTCTGAGGAAGAAGCACAAGAAACGGCTCAGGAGAAACGAATCAGACTTGCAAAAGAGTATTTGGATAAAATCAAGGCTCAGGATATAACAGAAAACGACGATGATTCCTCCAAGACATTTGATGACAGAATTGGAGCAAAGCTCTTGCAAGATGCACAGGAAGCAGCTGGAAAAGGCTTTCGGAAATTGGCTGAAAAATTTGAAGAATTTGAATTCGATTGCGAGTCCGTAAAGTTCCTCAAAGGACATCGGGTAGGTGCTCTACGCAACAACATTCATTATTAAGCTCAATTTTCGTATTTTAGCTTTCCGTCACAGCTGTGTGCTTGGCTGAAAATGGTCAAGCAGCTTTCTCCGTTTCCAAAGATGGGACTGTTTTATGCTGGAATTTGAAGGACCAAGTGAAAACAAAATTGGTTTTCCCTAAAGACGACAGCGTGACAGCTAATAAGGATCACCAGCGGGCCATTTTGTCGACAGCGTTGACTTTCGATGGAAAGTATCTAGCTACTGGTGGCTGTGACCGACTAGTCCACATTTGGGATGTAGAGAAGAAAAAAGTCTTGGAAAGTTTTTCCGGCCATCGAGATTCAGTTTCAGCTCTTTCATTTTGCGCTCGGAGTAGTTCCTTGTTCTCCGGCTCATATGATCGCACAATTAAGCATTGGAACCTCACCGAAATGGGGTATGTTGAGACATTATTCGGTCATCAAGCACAAGTGAATAGTCTAGACAGCACACATAAAGAACGTGTTGTTAGCTGTGGCCGTGATCGAAGTGTCCGATTGTGGAAGATTCCAGAAGAGAGTCAATTGATACTTTATGGCAATTCCGGGTCATTGGATTGCATCAAGATGATCACAAATGAATACTATGTCACCGGTGGAGATGATGGATCGTTAACGCTCTGGTCTAATGGGCGTAAGAAGCCTGTTTTTGTTCATCCAAATGCTCATGGAGCCGGGAAATGGATCTGTAGCGTTGCAGTCATGTCTCGAAGTGATTTAATTGCGTCAGGGTCCAGCGATGGATGCATCCGTTTATGGAAAGCTGACCTGCAAGCTCGCACTTTAGCTTGTGTGAATACGATTCCACTATGCGGATTCATTAACGGATTGTGCTTTGATTCCGGCGGACGATTTCTAGTTGCAGGTGTTGGACAAGAGCATCGATTTGGAAGATGGGAATGTATCAAAAATGTCAAAAATGGCATCGCGATGATCGCACTACCTCAAATAGATCCACAATGATTATATTCCACATGTTATAAAACAAACAGCAGTATGACTTGGACTCTATCCTAGCACAATCGAGGACACTCCACCAGGAGGAGCATGCACGCGAGTCGTTCGACGATCTGTGAGCACATTACCAACATTCTGATTGGGACCTGATGCATACTGATTCGAAGATATATCTTGTCGATTCCTTGTGACCAGTTGATTCTGCTGACTCGTGTTCCTAGCCGATAGTACAGCATTGTATTCTGGCCTGTCCTCTTTACGCCGTAGATAGAAAGCATTATGTCCAGCAAAAGAACTCTCTGTGCTGCCTCCGTATATCAAAGAGCCAACAGAAGACCCACCTCCTGGAGGCTGATGTCGGCGAGTACTGGGCTTCTCACGCAAAAAGTTGTCGACATTTTGAGACGGTTGATAGCTTCCCCGTGTCATGACAAACGCGTTTTCGATAATGAGATCAAGCACTTTGACTTGGTCGCATGGGAGCTTGAAATAGACAATTGCGCTACAGAGAATAGAATTTGAGAATAGCTGATAAAAAACGCTTTTGTGCACTCCATGTATTTAAAGATTAATGAAACTCGTCGCTAGCCGGGATCGCGAATTCCGAGTGAAAACACATCACTGGTCCGCATCCGTTGTGTCTGCGTTGATGCTCATATCCAACTCTTCCCCGGTGATGCGCTTGTACATACTCAAAACATCCTCCGAAGTGGTCTCGAAGTGACTTGTAGGGTCATAGGATGCGCTGATGTAACAATTGTCATTAGATCCGTCTTGAATTGGCTCATACATATCGGAAACCGAGTCGAAGCGATCGAGAAAAGGACCTAGTAAACTGACTCCGGGAGCAATCTCGCTCAATGGGTCCGCGGTTTCGGCCACTGTGCTTACAATGGCAACATACATTCCTTTTGCTGCGATCATGTGTGCGTATGACACCATGCAGACATAGATATCGTTTTGACGATTTGCTTGAGCTGCTGGAATGATAATTTGCAAACTTTCTGCATCGTTCGTGTTTGGAATAGGATGATCCAAAATGAAGATCGATCGCACAGCTTTTCCAGTCAGCGTCATTTTTTCGTTGTCAAAGTAAGACGGATCTCCGATTAGTAGTTTTCCTTTTGCGACTTCGTTGCCACATTTGATTCCCCAAGCTCGTCCAGTAGCATCGTAGAGAATTTCGTCCACACCACGATTCAGCATAAAAGTGCCTCCATGGATAGCACATAATCGAGAGAATCCTTCTGGAAGCCCACCGAGTCCATATATCGGATATAGATACGGTGATTTTCCATACCTTTCGAGCGAGTAAGCATACAATTTGATCGCTCGAATTGTCTCAATAGCTGGTTTTCCCAGATAACGATCGTCTGTCCATAACGCCATCGCATGCCCCATAAAGCTTTGTGTGTTCGCATCCACGCCAAATTTCTCGTACACTTGAGACATTGGTTGTTTTTTCAAATCCAATCCTTCAAAGGTCTTTGGGTTATCTTCTTCATAATTATAAATGTACAAAATAAGTTTTCGGAATTTGCGTTTTTCAAAAATTCCCATCAGCGAAGAACGCAATGCTTCTTCTCCGGTGGCAGGTACTTTGTAGCTTTTTCCATTTTTGACCACATAACTTCCATCCACATTCTTGAATTCCAAGTATCGGGTCACTTTTGTGTGCAGCAACATCTTTACCAATTTGCCGCAAGCCATGATAAATTTGGGAATCAGATCGATGTTATAGTCGCGACTTGATCCTAATTCTGAGGGAGGTTTGGTCCCCGGTTTGTATTTTTCATACAGATTGGCCAGATTTAGTGAAGCACAATCACCGCCGTAGTACGAATTCCGATCCAAATGTAACACTTTTTTACCGTTTACAGCAAGCAAACCACTTAGTATACACTCTTTCAAACCGGTTCCAAGTACAATAGCATCGTATTCACCATCCGCAAGGCTCTCACAGCCGTCAGGAAGCCAATCAAACGACAATTTCTCTTCTTCGGCCATAGTCATCAAGGGGGAATGATTCTTACACTTTCTTTTGTATACTATACAAAGATGTTGTTGTTGACTACCGTGTCTGATGTAATAGTAGCCCTGTAAACTTGAAATGTATTGCGGCGAAGATGTGGACGCGATCGTCGGCGATGTCGGCTCTGAATGTAGTAAATTTGGACTTGCTGGAGAAGATACACCACCAGTGGTTGTTCCGTCTATATTAGGATATCATTCCAATGTTTCTGACAGAAAAAAGATTCCGTCTTCTTACGTAATTGGCGACTTTATCTCGTCACCACACTCGGATCCTGTTTGGGATCTGCGTCGACCGATAGACGCATGCGCTATAAAAAATTGGGATGCTATGGAGAAAATATGGAATTACGCATTCACAAATCTCCATATAGACCCGCGAAATCACCCAGTTCTAGCTGCAACTCTGTCTGCTCCTTTTGGATCTGGCACGGGAGGGTCACATACAGAAAAGATGGAAACATCTGAAAAGTATCTTGAGCTCATGTTTGAGAAATTTGATGTACCGGCGTTCTACCTCGCAGAAGATGCTGTTTTAGATGCATTTGCATTTGGTCGATCTTGCGCTTTGGTTGTCGAAATTGGCGCAGGTGCTGCTCGGGTCGTTCCTGTTTTTGATGGGTATGCCTTACATCGACCCGCGCAGTTCTCTTCCGCTCTCAGCTTGACCCAAATGTCCAAGCATCTTGAGCAACTGCTTACAACAACGCATCCTTCGATAGAAATTCGACCACGGTACTGTTTCCAAAATAATCTTGACTCGAAAATGGGGCGGATACAAGCGGTGATGAAACCACAAGAATTGTTGAGCAAAGTGCCGGAAACGTATGCAGATTATATGAAAATGGAAGTATTACGGGATATACGTGAAACAGTGTGCTCTGTTTACCCGATGAGTAACGCATTCGAGACAATTCAACAAAACGAACACATTCTGCAGAAACAAGAGTATGAATTGCCTGATGGTACGCGACTCATTCTGAGTAAAGAGTGTCATTTGGCTCCGGAACTCTTCTTCTCACCTTCCACCCTATTGTCAGCGCCGAACGGCAATGAAAATGTCGACATTAAGAAAGAAGATACCGATATGCAAGAACCATCATCACAAACGGGATGCAAGACCTATCCAAAGAGCCCACTGTCACTACCAGCCATGGTCTATGACGCGGTACAAAAGTGTGATGCTGATCTGCGCAGAGATATGCTCAACAGTATCATTCTTTGTGGCGGCGGAAGTTTATTGCCTGGCCTGATGGAGCGTCTTCACACAGAGCTCTCAGGCTTGATTGCCAGTAGTTTCAAAATCCGATTTCTCAACATGATGAAAGTAGAGCGTCGATTCAGCACCTTTATCGGTGGCTCGATCCTAGCGTCTCTAGGATCCTTCCAGCAGTTATGGGTATCAGGCAGCGAATACCATGAACTTGGGGCATCTGCGATCTGTGCCAAGCGCTTTTCTTAAGTTGCGATATAATTTGTCATAACCAATGGAAAGCGTCAAGATTGAAGTCTCCAGCCAAAAAGGATCGAGGGTCAGTGATTCAGTCGCATCGATTTGCGCAAGCAGTTAATGTGATGTGCCCAGATAAATTACAAAATGCATAGAAACTTTGTGGTGAAAATTTATGATATTTCCTGGCATGAGTCTCATCCTAGCTCAACAATCGAGGCTCTCTTCTGCTTGTACCCCAATTTAGATCATATCTGTGTCTTTTCGGGTCTATGGCGACGATTGTAATGATCAAGGAGTATCTGCGGAAGCAGCTTGAACATTGGATTGATGATTTTCATATTGATATGTTACCAAAAGACTTCACATCCAAAACGTTCACAAGAAGCTTCTTTACGCTCCAGCAAATATGTGCGTACTCACACTTTCTGCTAACAGTTTGACAGTTAATCACAAATCCATTTGACTGCAGCATTTAAGACAGAACGAATAAGTTCACTAATTAAATTATCAGATGCGCTCTGCATCAGTCGGGCGTTTTGCCAACAGCTTACAATACATGTTCCGTCTTGGACAGCAGCTGATAGATTCCTGCAGCAAGGATTAAGTATCCGGATCGAGGACCTGTCTGTTGACGTGCAAAGCAAGCTGGAAAATGTGGTAGATAATGTCGAGAAGTCTCCCAAGTCTTCCAATGGCATAAATCTAGGCTCAGTTAGTCTAGAAGCCGATCCGCTTGGCTCCATCGCGTCCTGGTATCAGCTTTCCAATATTATTAGCGAGCGGATCGAGGTCTTTGCCAAATCAATACGAGTCCGTTTGATTGTGAAAGGACAAGAGTGCTTTAAATTACATCTGCAGGAGTTTCACGCTCGAACTAGTAACTCGTTGTGGCAGGACCTCAAGGATCTTACATCGTGTCTTGATCGATCACCTGATCGGCTACTGAAGACTCGGTTCAAATTCATCTCATTTACGTGTAGTGTCTTCATCATGGACTCGATGCAGTCCAACACTTTCCAGGCTGGTTCTCAGTCTACCAATACATGGTTGTGCCCACTCAACCATCACCCGATTAGCATTCGCCATACAGTCTTTGAGAATCGTGCATCCAAGCAGCAATCTTGGAATGTGCTCTCTGATGTTTACGATATTATCTTGGATTCAATAACATGTGAATTGAAACTGAACGAGCTCATTGGAATGTACACTGCTTTTCATGTTTTACTTCCTTGGTTTCAGGATTTGCGTCTTAAAACACACCACGAGTCTGATACAGAAGCAGCCAAAGCACTTAACAATGACAGCGACAATGTAAAGGATACAGAAGACTCTGGCTTCAAAATAGCGACCAAAAGTGAGGATGATTTAGAATCAAATTTGTCAACATTTAGACATCAGATCACCATACGCGGTTCTCTATCTCTCAATCTTTCGTTCCAAGATGATACTCTGGGAGCACAAAATCTGAAATGGACTATTGATCGAGCAGTCATGAATTTTATTCTCTTTTTGGATGGCTCATGCGAGATACAACTCACATTTAGCGAGATGACCATAGACTATGAAGGATCGGAGCGTGTGTTCACGTGCAAGCCTGATTGTGATGTTTTGTCGTTCCGTCAGACACGTCGGAATTGGGTGATACAATGCTCGATCCAACAAGTGAAATGCTCCATTCAGAAGAAATTTGCTCGTGTTTTGAACAAGTTATATCATGCGTTCCAAGAGAAGGAACAAGCAGCAAGCATCGTATGCGGAATTTGCGGATGCAAAATCCCGCTTGAAACCATCGATATACACATTTGCACGCCTCCAGATAGCTCGGAGAAATCGGTGAAACACAGAATAGGAAGTACTGTGTTTCATCAGCTTCATCTCAAACTTGCTCTACACGAAATAGAAATCCAACTCGACAATTTTATTTTCTCGAGCATTTATCAGCTTATGTGCCAAGACCATGAAAGTCAAAGAGAGACAACCCGACGATTCTGCATCAACGCTTCAGGCTGCACGATCAACACTGAGTTAAAAGAGTTTTTTGGTGAAGCTTTGTTTGTGCCGATCCTCCCGCTGGCCTTTCAGATGCTAGAATGTGTCATTTCTGGATGCAACTGCCAAGCACGGAGCAAAGATCTTCACCTTCAGAATGATTCCGTGTTAGCTTGCATCCCAGAAAACGTATTTGCGGATATCAGACATTTCGTATTTCAGTCTCAGGATTTGAAGAAAGGTCTTGAGACTTACTTTGAAATTGACAATTTGAACCTTCGAGCTTCCTTTTCAAGCGGGCAAAACGTTTGTATCCATTGCCGTTCCCAATTCGCATTAAATGTGGCAATAGAGCGACTTCGTATTCAATTAGACCCAGAAGGGTACCAATTTTTGATACAAGAGCGCTTCAAGACGTCATGGTCGAGATTCTGGGCTGTATTTGGCAAAGATGGGACTTCGATCATCGGTATGGTTATGTTCATGCTTGTCTTGCGCATTCGAGTGCTAGAGTATACGTTATTGATATCTGGAGATAGAAATGCGTCCCGAGATGCACGAATAAAAAGTCAATTCCGCCAAGTCGAAATGGTAGCTGACAATCAACAAGGGCACATGGCTATACAGTGGAACACACAGATGCGCTCACTGCTTCAGACTCCTTCCTGTAAAAGTATTTCGAAGCGTAATGTCACACTGGCTTTCATATCGGCTAGACTTTCGAAAAGGAAAAGTCGCCAGCACACAGCCGCAAAAATAATACAAAATATGTGGCGCTGGCGGAAAATGCATTTGTCAGCGACATTAAAAGAACAACACTTCCAACGAAATGGGTCTGAACATCCAATGACAGAAACGCACAAACAAGCCAATCGATCCGATATGAGACCATCTCGTGTTGCGGTTGAGCTATTCGACAATACAGCTTCTCGTATTGAGGATTTTGCAGCTAGTTTGAATTCAAAAAATGTAGTCGAAGAGTTGAAACGATTTGGAAATCGAGCTTCTGTGCTCAAAGAAGAGATGACGGGAATGGCGAAGCATGGAAAACAATCTGCAGCTAAAATGCTCGGCACCTTGTCACCCAGATCAGCTACGACAACCTTGCAGCAATTCGTATCTCGGCATTCCTCAGCGAACGGAGACATATCGCTGAGAAGTGGAAGTGGTATACTCAAGTCGAGCGATCAGAGGCTTGCAAGTATGCCAGTGCATAATGCTGATAGCGATTTGAATGATATCGAGAAGGAAACGATAGTCGATTCTTTTCCATCAGAATTGACACCATCGGATACGGTTCCGAGCGAAGAGAACTCCGAGCGAAAACAACAACTCTCAAATGAAGAAAGTATCGCCAGCCTCAATCTTCCATCGATCCTTCGAATTTCGGTTCAAATCGGAGGAAAGAGACTTGCTATTCCCATCAGCCCAAATAAATCGATTCACGAATTGTGTGAAGAGATTGTTAGGCGCTACAATGAGATCTACACCCGTCGAGAAGCAATCCTTCATGTATCGATTCAAGACGCGCGCGGATGCACGTTTTCTCCTTCTGATTTGGTTGGTGTGATATATAGCATAATGTCATCCGCAGAAAAACAAGTATGGTTTGCACATGAGCACAACGACGCGGTCAAATCGTACTCTCAAGTAGGAAGCCTACCGGTCACTACAGATGACATTGAAAGAAGCCGACACCAAGGCGCAAAAGATTTCATTTTCAAGTCAAGTCTTCCAATTCCTCTCGTTCTGGCGCTACTCGCAAATGATACTGATGAACATCTCAGAGTTGGAATGATACGTCATACGCATTCAAATGGCTCATCTATGGATGAATGGCCAGATCTTGTGATGAATGCATCGTTTCTATCCCCACCGCACAATGTTCTTCAAGTAAGTGTCGAATGGATGGGAGAAACGTTTCTTTTGAATGATTTAGATGCTCTGATGCTCTGTATTGAAGTTCTGGGAAGACATAGTGAAAACAAATTCGTTGGTACTATTCTCCGCAGTAGGCTCAAAGTTGATTCGGTTTTGGAGAGCATTGGATACCACTCGAATTGTGACACAGACGCAAACGTGACGCTCACACTCACCGACTTAGCTAGCTTCATCCAGGATGATTTTGGCGTCAACTAGGAGCCAATGCCCTGATCACTGTCCGATATCGTACTCAGACTCACACGTGTGACGTTACCCGTAAGACGCGTTTGAAACCTCAGATACGATTAATGTGAAAATGCCTGCGCTTCGCATCATTTCAATCAATGATCTAAGTCTTACAAACTGTCAATGGAGCTCAAAAGGTTTTCCATCTTATCATATTCCAGCTTATATCGAGCCTTGGTGTTCTTCGTATCGCTGATTGAAAGTTTTGAGGTGGCACTTTTATCATTTACTGCTGTTCGCGCCGAGCTCAACTTGGCTGGACTCGTAGAGCTGGAGTTTTCTTCTTCGGCGGGGGTGTATTTTCGAAGATTCGGTGAAAGTTTGAGCGAATTTACTCCTCCTCTATCATCACCAACAAGTATGATGGGATCTTGTAAATTGAAAGCAACTTTTGTGAGCTTTGCTCGCTTGACCACTTTTTGCTCACAGAGAGGCTCGTTTTTGTTCTCTATCAAATCAAAAATGTGTGCTTTTCCATCGCTTGTGACAGCTGCAAACACCGTGGAAGAATATGGCGCCCAACTTACGTCACCAACAGCATTACCCAGATCAAAGGACATGATCGGACTCGGTACGCAATGATCCCACAATTTGACAGTCCAATCTGCGCTACACGATATGAAAATGCGTTCATGGAATGGATTCCATTGCACTGAATATACGGCCATATGATGACCGATAAATGTCTCTAAATACTGCCCGGAATATGCTTTGGAGCATTTGTGAAGTTTTCCTTCCTCTGTTCCGACGATAAATAAATGTTCGGTGAATTTGTTGAAATGAAAGCAGCAGCCTCCCGCGAGACCTGAAAGCGTTGAATCCTTAGGATCGTCTTTACCCATTGAGACAACTTTAAGCTGCATCATAGGCTCCATCTTGAGCTCGTTCTTGCTCATAATCCAGTTCGCTACCCGCCCATCCGTAGATATCGAATAGAAAGACAGCTCTTTGGAAATATCTTCCTCTTGCCATATAAGTTGCCAGACTGGGTCTGTATGCTTCCCTGTTTTGATAGTGGAGACATAGATTGGCTTGTTCGCTTTGTTTCGTACATCGTAAACAAGAACCGATCCATCATAACATCCCACAGCAAGAAGCGCTGCATGCTGGGGATGAAAGTCAAGGCAGAAGACCCCAGATTCTGTCGTGAATGTGTACTCGGGATGGAAAGAATTCTTGAGCGAGTAACAGCAAACTACCCCAGAACCTTGTTTCAAGAAATCATAGGAGCCATACCCCACTGCAAATAAATCGCTGAATCGAGGATTCCAGCACACAGCTGTGACTTGCTTCTTCCGGGAACGATCGCTGGAGAATCTCCACAGTGGAAGAAGAGATCCTTCACCTTCACGAAACTGGTCACTTGCATCTTCCCAGTACTTGAAATCTTGGAATATCTCATCCTCAGCATTCTGATTCAACATTCGAGCGACGATTCTCAGCGTTTTGCTCATTCCTGCAGAGTACACCATATCATCCATTCGCGCTTTGTTCTCAGAAGAGATAGAACTGGAGGGCAGATTCGTTGCTACTGAGGACACGGCTGTGGATGCCCCGGCTTGCGAGCCTCCAATATCTGCACTGTTTTCTTCTTTTTCCCTCCTCTGTACCACCTTCTGCAACTGTATTTGCTCTCTTTGCTGATTCTGAAAAGCGTCCATAAAAGTGTCATAAATTTCCCATTGAGTTAAAGTACCTGTCAAATTGATGACCGAAGGTGGTTCTGTCTCTACCGAGCGATTTCGAAGTGGATTTGTATATGTTTGAGCAGCTCGCTCACTATAATTAAATTGATTTTTCCCCGTTTCAAAGTGAAGAGAAGCTGTATCAAATTTCTCTCCTTTGGCTTCCGCCTCCTCTTTGGCTTGCTTTATAGCCGTCTCTCGAGCTTCACGTTCCTCGTCGGCTTTCTTCTGCTCTAACGAAGCCTGTAATTTTGCTTCTTCACTATCTTTATGGATAAGGCTACCATCGGCTGAGTACAAGATGCACAGATGATCGCCAGGACCTGGTGGGTCTATCTTGTAGACACGCTCTTTATAGCTGTATTTTGTTACGTTGTTGGGTATGTTCGGGTCATTTGCGGTCAGAACACTGAGAAAGAGAGTGTTCAGTTTGAGTCTTCAAACGACATTGGTACGCACCGAGAGAACTCTTCTCGTAATTCGGCTTCCGTGAGTTTTAGTTGATTCTTAGGAATGACAACTCTCTTTATCTAAAGTTCATTATATGAGTCAGGAACGTTCATAAGCGATCGATCACATATAAGTACAGGCTCTTGATACGTATCGATATCGTCATGATCCTGTTGTGCTCCTGATACAGCATCCACATGCAGATCTTTGGATTCTTTTGATTCCGTTGCTGCAGTTGGCCTTGAGTCTTTTCCTTTTCTTTTGATGGGCGATGATGAATTCGACTTTTTCGGAGCCATCGAATACTTGGATTTCGTGACCTTTCAAGATCGCATGTGGTGAAGGGATATTGAAATATGCAATATACGGTAGTTTGAAGCATCAGCCTGTTGCATGCTGAGTCCTGACAGGTGTTCAGTCGGGATGACATTCGATAAAAACATTGTATCAATCATAGGACGGTATACGTACGTGTCATAGCTTCCTATTAGGTGCACTTTATGCATGTCATTTGACAAGAGGGAAATGCAATGTGTATGCTCTCAATTTTTTTCATTATTGCGGGCCTTTTGTTGGATAATGACGCCGTTTTTGTCGAACCTGAATTACTGGAACTTTCTGAAGTTTGTACGAACGTGAGCATAATCATATCGTTCATTGACAGGGATACTGCAGTCGAAAGAACAGAGAAATTTAAATGCGGATCACTCTGCCGCGAAAATGTCCTCTCCGACCCAATTACGTTAATGATACGGGAGATAAAGTTGTCTGTTGATAAAATGCATGACTCAGTGATTGAGGAATTGAGAAAAAATGATATGCACGCGTCAAGCTTTTGGATTACAAATCAGATTCATGTTCGTAACGCTACTAAAAACGTTATTGAAAAGCTGCGTACAAATTCTCAAATTGCAAGTATTCGTCAAGAACGGAAGATAAACAATCGAAATGACGCGACAAGAGAATCTTTGCTCGGCCGAGGGCATTCTTATCGCTCGCTCAAATCGGAAAAGAATCGTTTTACCTCGCAGTATAATTCTCTTTATACCCAATTGGATACGTCATTGTTTGATGGAGACACTAAGTGGCACATTGAAAAAATCAAAGTGTCTGAATTGTGGAATCTGGGCTATAATGGCTCAAAAGTTCGTGTCGGCGTGATTGATTCTGGTGCAATGGCTACACATCCTAATTTGAAAGACAACTTCTTAAAAGATTATGGGTGGCTGGATGCCATATCTTCCAAAACTACACCGTACGATGATTATGGTCATGGAACAGCAGTTCTTAGTGTCATAGCAGGTAGTAATGGAATCGGAGTCGCGCCAGGCGTGGAGTGGATGGCTTGTCGGGCTTGTGATATTGACGGTTGTCTTGAGGCAAGCTTACTCAAATGCGCAGAATTCATGTTATGTCCTCCAGATATAAATGGGTCCATAAACAATTGCTCTGATCGTGCGCCCCGAATTATAAATAATAGCTGGAACGACGAAAAGGGACAAAAGTATTTTGCCACAGTTTTACAGAAGTGGATTGATGCAGGTATTATTCCGGTCTTCTCGATGGGAAACGGAGGACCATCATGTGGAAGTGTGAGCTCACCATCTGAATACGCGGATGCCATTTCTGTCGGGGCAATCAATCGAAAGAATCAGTTAGCTGATTATAGTGCACGAGGACCCGGCGAAAATGGAGCACTTAAACCTGATCTTTGTGCTCCAGGCGAGGATATTATAGCTGCAGATAGCACAGAGGGATCCGCATCTCAGCTTTTTGTCTTCCAAGGTACTAGCGCAGCAGCGCCTCAGGTATCAGGAGCCATCGCAATTCTGCTCGGAATATTCCCACAATTGACCTTATCGCAAGTTCGAAGAGTGTTGCAACACTCTGCTGATTCCTCTCTCCTCAAGTCCCCCTCTATACCGTGCGGATCAGCGTCGAACGCAACAATGTATCCCAATAACGATTACGGATACGGACAGCTTAACATGTTTAAAGCTTTAAATGTCTTAAAGTCTGAGAATATAATCTGATTAGACTCTGATTCCGTAATTCTTATTTTGGATTGGATGAAAGGCAGCATAGATGCAAAGTGTTGGGAATGCATTTTGCTGCCTCCAACGCCAGTGCTCCCTTGCGCTCCATAACGTCTTCCACTCCATTCGGAAGTAAGCGAATTCGGTTCCAACTGCATCCAACAGTAGCAGTGATATCATGTCTGTGCATGGCTGCTGCTTATGTCGGCGTACTTTATGCACTTCCGAAAAACATACGTCAGCTTCCACGAGATCATCCTACCCATGTACGTCACATTTTCCATTCCTTCGATTCAAAATTGGGCAACTTTTCTCGACACGAAACGTCTTACACAAAGCTTACAAATGATAGATTATTGGAAGGTTATTTCTCATTTTGATCCTTTGCACTTTGTGCCCTTTTGTGCTCGCAGCATTTAGCCAGCAGGTATCTTGCGATGAGATTTTTTTTATCAGTGAGTGAAAAATAATATGGTGTAGGATGATCGTAGTTTATCATTCGCAGAGTGGCTCGGCATTCGATCGGATGGATTGCTGAAGGCACTAATCATTCCGGTGGTTATTACGGCTGTTCTATTCACAGGATCGCTCTTATCCAATGGACTACGCATTCTAAATGTATCTCGACAATACCCGTCGAATCGGCTATGCAACGCAGTTCGGAACTCCTCTTTTGTGTATGCAATGACACGTGAACGGCTACCAGCACTGAGAAACTATATCGTTGTGAGTACAAATTTCGAGCAAATGTTTATACAATTTACAATTGTAAAGTGTGTTCACGGTAGGGTCCAATTACAGAAGAATTTGTCTTTCGGAGCTGCATGATACCATTGCTCATATGCTCCGACTTCAGCCATAAGCAAATCATTCTAGCAAGCCCGCTCACATTTGGGATTGGTATGCCATCGGTCAAGTGTTTGACTTTTAGATACTGACGTTTGATGCCAAAAGCCCATCTGCATCATTTCATAGAACATTTGCGAGGCGGTCGATCCCTATGGGATGCAGCATTGATTGTTGGTACAATATTTCATAAACTCGTCATTTTCTTCACCTTACTAATATTGATGACAGGATTCCAGCTCTTATACACAACATTATTTGGCGCTTATGCAACCTTCATCTATATGAGAACAGGTTTCCTTCCATTCCTTATCTGTATCCTTGACTTCCCTGTATTGATAGGTCACCTTATCGGCGTTTTCCTGGTCCACATGTTTTGCAATATTATGGGTTTCCCGGATGTCACTTTTTTCAATCCGGACCATTCCTTGCACTCTTTTCGAATCAGTAAGTTTCCTTGGCACAATCGTATCGATACGTTGATACTCAGAATTGGTTTGTAGTTCTTCTAGGGGCGTATTTGCTTGGTATCTATGGATTCTCTAGAATTGTCATATCATGGACAGAACCCGACATTTACGTTTCGCGATTATGGAATACCACAATTGCTGCCGATAGGAATATATTAAACCAGACAGATATCAAAAGTAACGATTTATGAAATTAGAGGGTAGATGAAACATCCCAACTTCAGGTTTTAATGTCCTAAACGTATGTAAAGTACATCAGCATGGCGAGCACACCCAACACCCCGATCGAATGTCCATCTTCGGATGATTGTGATACTGAATCCATGGCACCTTTCTCGTATAAAACAGAAATAGACGGTACGGGGATCAAAGGCTTTCTATATATGCGCGAAGATGGCCTGACGTACCATCGTATGAAGCGGTATTTCTGTCGCTGTATCGGTCTGATTTTCTTCCGATATTTATCGTCCGATGATGATACTTGCTCGTTTGAGATGCTGGAAAGTGCTTCATTGAGTGCAGAAATAGAAGATGTGCAGACTTGGGACGGTAACGGTCTACTCCACACCTATCATAATGCATTTAAACTATCATTTCGTCACGGAAGTGTCTATAATATCGATGCTATGTTGCCGGAAGAGAAGAAAATGTGGATTCAGTACATTGAGAGAGCGTTAAGAGGCTCTCAGACGTGCTTTCAGGTCTGGCAGATGCTTGTACAGCATTCTTTGAACAAAAAATGGAATTCCGTAATGCTGATCACATCGCTTTCCGGGCTTTCTATCTGTCAAAAGAGCATGTTAGAAGATCTCAAAATCGCGACAGAAGCCCCGAAGTTTGAGAATCAGACCAGCTGTAGCCATCCCAATTGCGGTGTGAAATTTGACGGGAAAACGAGCACAAAGAGACAGCATCACTGTCGGAACTGCGGCCAAACTGTTTGCTCCTATCATAGTCAGCGCTTTATCAGTCTTCTGCACTATAGCAAATCGAAAGCAGTTCGTACTTGCACGCGTTGTTTTCGTGTTCAGCGATTCATCTTGAGTGTCGCAATCACTTTGCAGGGAATATGCCAACTTCATCGCATTCAGGAAGACGCCACTGAAAGTCATCAAGTGATTGAAGTTCAGTATGCCGAAGCTATACCCGTTTCTGCGAGCCTTCGTGACGAAATCAAAAGAATACGTTTGCAAACGCAAGAAGCAGGTTTTGGGATTTCGGACGCAATACAGCTTTTACATTTGCACCGTCATGGAGCCGACGAAGCGTACGCAATTGTGAGCAATGTGCTACTTCAGTTGTCGCATGAGAATATGGCGGACTTTGAGTTTTTCTTACCTCAAGTATTTCACATGTGGCTTACCTTAAATGACATTCAAAACACAATCAAAGCCGCGTTACTGATGCAAGTGATCGCATACGCAGTCTATCGTCATATTCGTCTAGCAACATGTCTCTACTGGCTCACAAGAGCGGCGATTGATGATAGTTGTGGGTGGGGATACGATCAGTCCGAGCATTTCGTGCCCGAGTTTTTATTTCGAAGGTTTTGCGCTTGTAAGATCCTACTAATTAATTTGGAAATGCAAATACAGCAAGATTGGACCTTTCAGCCTGACAACGATCTACCAGCATCTCCGTTGCAGACGCTTCTGTTACAATCTCTCTTTGCACGACTACGGATTTTGCTGGAGCCCATCACTCGATCACGCTCCGATGAGGCTGACATGTCTCTGGTTTCTTCAGTTGGACCAATGTGTGAGGCTTTACGACTTGCAATACTTCCTCCAATGTATCAGAAAGCTCTTGATTTGGAGGTGTTCCGATATCGGCTGCCGCAAACACGCGAGGAAGTACAGCATTTGTTCCCGTCTGTCTACGCACAAATGATATCTGAGTCAGTGACCGAGAAATCAACTTACGCGATATTCAAAAATCAGATCGATTTTGTCAGCCAGTTGTGTAATCTTACGGAAAAGCTGCGCCATCTACCGATTTCAGAGCGACGACTTCATCTTCCGGCAGGATTAGAGAATTTGGTACTCAATCGACACAGTTTTTATCCTTTGGGCACCTGCGGAGATTCACTACAGCGATTTCTAAGTGTAGCGACACAAGAAGGAGCTGTATTTACGACCAAAGCTCGCGCTCCGACTTTGATATTTTTTGAGGTGGAAGCAGTCGATAAAACAGACTATGAGGAAAGTAGCGATCTCGCCACTTTAAATTGGTCAAGACGCATCCTGAATGACGCTGTATCAAAAGGGTTTTCCAAAAGTGAGTCGCCCTCTTGGTCAGGCAATCACACTATATCGGGGATGGCTAATTTGCAGACATCGTTCGGGTACGATCGTGAGTCATTCGCTGCCTGTGCTGTTGCATGTGCAGCCTCAAGCGAGTTGGCACGCCAAGTCGCTACACAACTTAGCGGCGCTGATGGTGATTCGGAATGTGCTACTCCAATTGGAAGCAGAAAAAGATCCAGCACCTTGCACGAAGCCGTCCGATCTGGAAAGTCAAGTCGTGACTCACTGCCAAATTCTGCACGGGTACGACCAGGATCCGAGTCTGTGATCGAGAAAACACACTCGCGCCATGAAATCACCACCGAGGATTTATTTGATAGCCCTGCAGCCATTCGACGTATTAATCGGGAAGATGAGCGATTTTCCTCTTTTTTATCTGACATTGGACGAACCAGCAGCGGACAACAAAGCGATGCTATCTCGCAGATTGAAATGGAACGTGAAAGTGGGAGTAAAATGCTCTCTAGATTCGAGCTTTACACGGACACACAATTGGCGTCGATAGCATACAATATGGCGTACGACATTTTCCAAGAAAGAGAAAATTGCGAATTTAATTTCGGGCAAGATCTCGCTTTAAACGGGAAAGAGGTCCTGTCCTGGATGATCGCAAATGAAATTGTTCGGGACGAAGAAGACGCAACCTGGCTCGGCGAAGAACTGGTTAGAAGTGGTGCTTTGGAGCCCATACAGCGACAAGAAGAGGAATCCGAGGATTTGTCGATCCGACCACCCAAGCTGCCCCAAAGGAAGACTTGTGGGTTCGAGCCAAGTACGCAGAAAGCGTATCGTTTGGGATTGCTTGCATTACAAACGACACCGCGTTTCACGCCAAACACAGCTGAAAGCAAAAAAGCTCCTTTCACGCGAGCCAAAGGGAACAAGAAACTGACCTTGTCAGATTTCACCGGTGCCGATGTTTTTGGATCCCATCAGACGATAGATGCTGCTGCTTCAAGCCGACAATATTGTGAGCGCGATACAACAGAAAAGTCTTTTTCTCAAAAGGGGCCGAACCGAAAAGTGGAAAGCGCCTGTGAGATTGCCTCCGCTGCGATGTATGCCAATACGCTCGCTACTGATAATGCGTGTTTTACTGAGCTAACACAAGAGAATGGCAATTTCGACGAAGAGGAATCCTCTACAGTACCTCAGGGCGTTTGCGATGTGTTCGATATTGACGGCACAATGGCAGCAATGCAAAGTATTCGTGAAGCTGTGGAGCGCATAGTTATCCCGAATGCCACAGAAACTGAGAAAGCTGGATTATCGCGAGATATACAAATCTTGAGCGATCAATTGGATTTGATTGTCAATCACTTTTCGAAAAATCGTCCAAAGCTCACGAAAGCCGCTGACTCTACTTTTGGGGAAAGTTTTGAAGAAATGAGAGAACGAATTCGACTGGAGTCACAGCGGTATGGCGTCCTAAAAGCGCGTGAGGGTGACGACACAAGCTGGGATCTTGTTGGACTGATTGTCAAGTCGAATGATGACTTGAGACAGGAGAAATTCTGTCTCCAATTAATACGCCAATTTCAAGATATCTTTGATCATGCGGAGCTACCATTACGTCTTGTTCCTTATGGTATCATGGTCACATCAGCTTCGACGGGGATGATTGAGTATCTGAAAAACTCGACTTCCTTGGATGCTTTGAAGAAACGTCAAGGGTATACGAATCTGGGCGATCATTTTGTGAGAATGTATGGCGAGCGTGAGTCTGGCAAGTTTCGAATCGCAATGGCCAATTTCGTCCGAAGTCTGGCTGCGTATTGCTTAGTCTGCTACCTCCTGCAAATCAAAGATCGTCATAATGGCAATATCATGCTGGATAGCCAGGGATTCATCATCCACATCGACTATGGGTTCATCTTGGGCATTGCTCCTGGAGGAAAATTTAGTCTAGAAACAGCACCGTTCAAATTGCCGCAGGAAATGATTGATGCAATGGGTGGCACGCAATCGGAGTATTTCAAAGCTTTTGTGATCCTTATGATCCAAGGCTTTCTTGCGTTGCGCCAGCATGCCGATACTATCCTGATGATGATAGCTGTGATGGCGCATGATTCATCGTACCCGTGTTTTCTGTCGCAGCATCCACGCGATGTGTTGTGTCGAACAGAACGATTATTCAAGCTCGAGTTGAATCAGCAACAAGTGATCAAGCACGTGTTGCACATTGTACGCAAGAGTCAAAATAGTTATCGCACATGGCAGTATGATGTATTCCAGAAAATCACAAATGGAATCCATCCTTGATCTAATTGATTCAATGAGACTGGCGTATGTTTACGAGGATTCGATTCTATGAAGCTGTTTTTTTCGCGCGAGATTTCGGCACTTTTGTTGCCTTTGACTCGGTTGTTGAGGTGAATGGATTCTTAGTAGAACGCGTCAATTTCCCAACAGCAACTTGATCTAGCGAGAATTGGTTCTTGGAAAGTGGTGGTGATAGCACACTGTCTGCCGACTCGGCTTGAGCTATAGTCAATAATGTCAGATATAAAGTCTACGCTTAGCATTGCGCTTACCTTTCTGAAGCTTTCGAAGATTTTTTGATAGCAGCTCCATCTCTTCCTGTAGTTTTTGCTCTCGATTCTTTTTAGCCTTTGTGACTTTGGACGTCTTCGTTGTAGGCTTGCTTGGAACGATGGGCATAGGAGGTGCTTCAGCTACACAGATAAGAATTGAACAATAGGAGTGCGGCGGTGTGGTGGACAGGTAACGTACCGCTTTGAGTCAAATCTGCCAAGAGTTTTTGAGAATAATTGAATTCGTCTTCGGAAGTTTCAGTACTGCTCGACATCGACGGTAAATCCTGTTTTTCCCTTTGGGGCTCTGGCTGTGTATCCTCTTCAGAAGTAGATTCTGAGTCACTACCATTAACGGGTTGACTTTGCACCGTTGTCTGAGCTTTTTCAGGGACGGCTTTTGCTTCTTCTGAAGGCGGAGAGGTTATATCTTGTAAATTTTGAAGCTTGTCGCGAGCGATTCGCTCTTGAGCAGCAAGCAGAATTTCTTGAAATTCACGTTTCATTGCTTTCGGCTTGCTAGCCAACGTCGTTGTTTGTTTGGAGGATTCTACTGATTTCTCGTTGGATTTATTGGCGCCGTCATTAAAAGCTACTTTCCCCGATGGAATGGAAGGAGTGGCAAGCTTTGTTGCACCTTGCTCATTCTTGGCGCGACGAGCGGGCTTTTTCTTTGGAATTTTGTGGGGAGATTCCTCAATCTCAGTGACTTCGGGGGAGTTGGATGACGAAATTACATTTTGAGAGCTTTTTTGTTTCTCATCGGTTCCTAATGCATCCAATTTGATCTCCTTGGCGGTCTTCACCTTTTTCTTTTTATCTAAAGACTGCTTTTGCTCGCTCTCTTCAGTGTCCTTAGCTTTTTCAGCAACACTACTTTTTATCGTATCTTTCTTCTTTGAAGCGATTTGCTTCTTCACTTTTATTGGTTCCGTAGTTCCTTGGGTTGCTTTCGACTTTTCTTTCAAATTTCGAGCTTTTTTCTTGGGTTGGATAGTCACTCCACTAGCGCTATCAATCACCTTTACTTCAGCCTCAGCCGTGTCGGAAGCTACTACTGTTTCCGAGGGTCTTTTTTTGTTCTTGAGAACTGGTTCAGCCACTTTTGAGGGACCAATTTCAATCGTATTCTCTTCACTAAGCTGAATCAGAGCTTGTGGCTCATTCACATGAACTTCTTCGATGACATATACACGCTCCATTTGGTGGAAAGCATTGCCAACTTGCACGTTTTTCGCCAAATCCACAAAGCAAGAGGCATTTTGAGTTGGGTCTGAAAATGTCTTTAATTCTGGGAACATCATTGCGTATCGGTTGTCGACGCTATTGACCGTTGGTATGCATTTTAGAATTCGTACCGCGTTCGTTTTTAGAGAGCTTTTTTCTGGAAATACAGCATGATATTGTTGGGCTAAACACTTTTCCAAGTCCGAAATGCACAACCGTTTTGGTACTTGCACAACCATGACGTTATTCTGTTTTGGGTAGACAGCGACAAGAACTTGTTCCTCTTCATCTTGAACGGAATTTACAGCCGAGCTCATTGCGTAGCTTATGATTGGTTTTCAAGGTACTTGGGTGATTACTGCCCAATATATGTCAGGAGGCTCTCCTCCGTTGACATAGCTACGCGTAAGTTCTGTTTATCTATCCAGCTCGCAACTCTGTATGTAGACGGCTGACATTCGGGTTATTGTTGCATTGATACTGGTATTACTAGAATTTAGCATGAGATACTATATTAAGGAACTTGGTCGCTATACAATCCGCATTGCTTCATTAATGAGGACAACAGTTTGGACTGGTTTGCGGAACGGTGGATGTATGCGATTTTTTCGCAACTGAAAGAAAAGCTAGTTGTACCTTCGATATGCAAAGTTTTCCCTGAGAGAGAACGCACCAGCGGCGCAAATTTCTCATTTAGGGTCACGCCACTGCCAAACAGGATGCCAGAAAATGTCCACTTTGCACGAAAATGCTGACTCCGAAGTCCATCGCATTCCACGTTGGTATGATTTAATTCAAAATGACGAAATAGGGATTTACAGTAGAAATAATCCAAGATTATGGCTTCAGATCCTCTCAACTCTATCGAAGAATTTTGTGTCCCACTAAGAATTGCATCCTCACGTAAGACGCCAAATGTTTCCCATATTTTTCCTGTATTGTAAGCTCTTGCCAATGACTTGATGATTCTTGAACGACGCAATTGGAGCTGTTGGCAGTCAGAGTCCGACATTGGAAAAATGGCACGTTGTAAGGGGTTGACCGCACTTTTGGTTTCAAGTCCTTGTATTTCTTTCACTAGCCTGTCCCGTTGCTGTTGCAAACGCGCTTTTTCTTCCTCCAAATTCGATATTCTATCAAGCTTTCGTTGGCGAGACTTTCTTGCAGCAATTCGGTTTCGCTCTCGCCGTGAAATTGACTCATAATTTCGATCCAACGCGTCATGCAATACCGAATGATGTGAAGCAACGCGATAATCAGTGACGGAAGGAGGATTATAAATGCTTCCCACCCTTCTACTACACAGTGTGCTTTCTTGCTCAGCTGTGTCAGAAGATATTCCTCGCCGTGAGGACACTTGCATTGTCTCCATTGACTTCTCCTGGCTCATGCTCGTACCAGATGCCATCATCTCATCATCGCTAGAAAACACAGGAAGCGGGATTCTCTGCTTTTTAGCCGCTACAGACAACTGGGAATCTATTACACCTTGACTTGATACTATTAGAGGATGCTGCTCGACGTCACTATTTTGGCTCAATTCATTTTCGCCGACTCGCTGTAGGTGCATCGTACACAAACCGTCCGCAACTGCTGCGTTGGAGCAGATAGTAACACCGCAACGATGCAATCCTTCTGTTTTGCTACCATGTCGACTTGTATGGCTTGTACTTTTATAATTCATTTTATACGGTCCCGGAAATGATTACTATTGGGAAATGGATAGCAATTGTTCCTATGGCAAGTATCATAAGCAAAGTTTATAATATTTCTTCAATAAATAATAATCTGCTGCGAGATATCTCTTTAAAGGGACGAGCAGCTGCTTGATCGCTCAGTAATCTCAGTAGGGGCAGCCCGTACTTCAGTACCCTTCAGGATAGTGGTATCAATAGCTGAGGCTGTGCGTCAAATATATTGACTGCTTTGTACTGACATAAAATCAGCTTATATTACAGACAACGAGTTGTTAGACTTTATACATTTAACAGAAGAATGCTGGCTCCTATTACTCCTGTGTAACTCCTCTTCTGCCTTGACAAGCAGTCACCACTTTCCGTTTTTGTTTCTGTCAGCATTCATGCAGTTGACATATGAGACGTGATATTCCGCGCTTATAAGAGGTAGAACCACTTATAGTTAGACTTAAGAAGACATGCAATCAAGACAAATTTGACGCGAGCTGAGTACGCTTCACAAAAGAAGACTATGTTTATACACGACCTAGGTCGCACTGAGCTCCAATTGATCTGATACATATCTAATCCGGTAGTTCAAAATTGCTCAGATAGGATAAGAACATCCCAGCGTTACCACTATCAGTGTCGTATTCGCAGTCAGTCACACTTGGCCAACCAAACAAAGCTCATTAAATTGTAAATCGAGCTTTTTCATTTATCACAGTGACTTCCGACTGATACTTGCGAATGGATGCTATCATTTGTGATCTGAATCCCCAAGTGCACAAAATCGGTGGAGTTGCAATCTCTGATTCTTGACGCAATTGCGTCGTGAGGAGATCCACAGCACACTCTATCGCTTCTCATAAATGCGTTTAAGACTCTCATTGGATTTTCCAATAGAACTACATCGCTTGTGAATATTGCCAGCTCGATGAACATCAATATTTCTTCTGATTTAATCGCATACTGTGTGAAGAAGTTTGTGAGCCAATATGAACGCGAGAAATTGTTACTGAAACTCCAATGATTAAACATAGTGAGACTACGTTTCCTTATAGCTTTTTCACACAAATCAGTTTTGTGAAGAGAGCGCAAACGCTTCCGACTCGGAGCTATCCGAATGTCATATCCTTTGATTATAATAAATATTCACCATATATGATAACATACAGGTAGCGGTAGCTCCTCGACAGCATTATGCAGTTTACAGAATTAAGTGAGTTGGACCGCGCTATCAAGATGCTGCGCATCTCTACTTGCAATAGCCCAACTTTTCACGATCGACAAGACTCTGAGGTTGACCGTATCTACAATTCCTCACCCAAAATGGAGATAATGATGCGAGATTCCTGGATGGATCGAGTTGCTTTGAAAAATGTATCATCCCAGTCACAAGGAAACAAAAAAAATGGAAAGAACGACTCGATGGCCACCAGTTTTAGATCTGGAGCTAATATCTCTTCATCAAGTAAGAGAAATGTGGCATCCAGCGTGGTCAATAAGTATACCGAGTCAAAAACTCAAGTTTCTAATAGCAGGCCAGATAATGCTTCTAGTACAAAATCCAGCCAGAAAAGCAAAGATAGTAAAAAATCAGATCATAATAGCTCAAACGGAGGCAAAGAAGCTAGATCAGATAAGGCCAATATTGAAAAAACAAGGGAAAAAGAATCTAGTCCAGCTGAGGATGCGTTTGAATTTTGCAAAGAAGAGGTCAAACCAATATCAAATTACGAGACTTCCCTTTTGGATAAAATACTACGTGGTGGTGCACCGGCGCATGGTCGAACAGTAGCCATGATGGGTAACGAGGGATCCATGCTGCATCTTATCATATACTTACCAACGAGATGTGAGATAAATCTCGATGTAAGAGGCTATTCAAGGTGATTCATAAGCCTCGACTTATCTTCTTCTGTAGCTGCGCGATACTTCGACCGTAGAAGAGTCCATTCAAGAGATCTTGCGAATTCATGAAATCGAAGCTAGGAAGCCGCCACTTTACTATGGTCATTCAGAGTGCTACGAGCTGCGTTTACACGATGCGGATGGACTTCCCGACGAGGATTTTCCCGGTAGAAATTCATTTGGTGTTTGGTCGCTGAGAATGCGTACCCAAAGTTCTACTTAGCTCTAGATCGCTCTAGGAAAATTAAGAATTTTGGGGATGCAGGGGGCCATGAATACTGCTTGTGTGAGCGTCCTGATGCATGTCCACCCGTTACTGAATCTAGTGGAGGTGATATTCATGTCGAGGATAGTTCAAATGTCCAATCATTATTTTTTTATCCTTGTAGATTTTAGCAAAAGCGCAATTACGTACACCAAGCAGGATTCTGGTGCCTCATCGGGATGTGCTACTCCAAGTGTACCGGAAAAAACATTTCTCAAAATCTTCCTGTACGTGATTATTGCACCGTCATGATCCAAAACTCAGTGAATTGGATTAGACCGAAGAGTGATGACTATACAGTCGTTGCGGTGGATGCTGACACTATTGGTCAGGATTTGCTGCCAACGCTAAATAAAAAGCATCGTCTTCAGCTTTTCCAAGACCAGTATGTTCTGAAGATAAGTGAAGCTGATAGAGAGCGTCTTGATCTTCCAACCGATGAGATTGATTTGCACACCAAACTGCGTTCATTGAACTTACATGAAGTAACTCTAGCGATCAGTAAGAATCGACGATCAATGATCATCTTCGTGATGGCTGTAATTTCCTTGGATTGTAGAGCAATACGCTGATGCACCGCAAGTACCTGTGAGCGTCACTAATGCGGTCGATGATACCGCAAATGTTGATGGGCGTTCTCGCCCACCTCCCGAGACATTTATGTTTAATGATCTGACGGCTGGCGTTTACAAAGAATGGCATGTCATCAAGAAAAATAAATACGGCAAGAAACAACAGCGAATGTTAGGAATTGATATCAACAAAATCTATAATCGCAAAGTGGGAGAACGAGTGATCAAATCCAGGACGACAACGAAAATTGTACGGCTTGAAACTCACAAAAAGTGGCACTAATTCCTTGTGCAGGCGGAGCGACCTATTACAAGTGTCGAATGGATTCGATTTATGCAAGATCCGTCGGACTTTCAGATATACTTTAAAGATCATCTGGAAGAAATTATCACAGATTACACCGCTGACTCACCTTATGAATGTGGTATGTTTTTGGTGCGTTTGTTTGACATCCGATCCATACTTATGCTGTGATGTACAGCGGAGATAGTTGCTAAACTTAAGTACATTTTATCGAGAAAAAAATGAAAAACACATTCGGTAGCATGGAAGTTTGCATGAGCAGTCGGTGTATATCGCTAGTTGATAGCCGTCAAGATTCAAGTGGGCTGGATCGTAAGTAGCATCCACCACGAAATGAGCATGCAAAAGAAGCGACTTCGAAAGTGAAATAATACAATCAAGATCACGTACACAAGTTGAAAAAGAGCATGAAACACATCGTCATTCATATTCCATTTTTGCTTATCTGAACCTTCGATCGTGGCTCATCGAGATTTCTGTAATCTGATTTCCGCTTATAACATCTTGGACATGTCCGAACGTCTCTGCTTGCTAGAAAATTGAGCTCGGTAAATCGCGACATGCGCCTTCACGCTTTATTTGTGAGAAAACAAAACGAGCCGACAACGCTATAGACTTCACATCGATACTATAAGTACTGGATTCGTGGGTTTGCAGCCTGCAGACGCACATAAGATGAAACGGAGGTCAGGATGAGTCGGACTTGCTGACGCTTGTTGCGGTTTCATGAGCAAAAGGAACGATCAATCCAGAAGTGTACGAAGTTCAAATATGCTTGGTATAAAACTATAGAATCGCCGCATGGATTTGAGTCTTTAAGCGAACTTTCCAGTAGCTACTATGAGATTGAAAGCAGCTGAGTGAAAAAATCAGTTTGCAATCACAATTGTCCGATCCATACGATGCGTTCTGACAATTGGACGTTCAACACTGGTTCTTCTCGGCATGCACGATCTATCTTTGACGTTGTCTATGCAGCCACCCCTTGTATTACGATGGCTATCATTTTGGAACGATAATACATTGTTATTACACTCCTGCCTATAGGCTTTCTCACGTTGTCCACATGTGCATTACAATGTTTCACTCGGGCTCTGTTAGTCTCATTACAAAGACATATCTCTGGACATAGTGTGTCTAATGATCCAAAGTGATATGTGACGATTTACTCTGTCATGATACATGAAAAGCGGCAGAAATTATTTGACGGTTTGTAATCCCTCAGCATCAGAATTTGCGCGGCTTTGTTACAAAGTATGAATCACCGGCGAAACTTGGGCTAAAAGTACACTCTGTCGATTTTGATTTCCCTCGATGGTTGCGCTGAACAGCTCCAGATCAACCTTTAGAGCTTATATCCCAAAGAACGACGGGGGGACCCGAGGTGATTTAGTATTTATCACTTTGAGCAACTGATATCGTACGACAGTTTTTCTAGCCATAAAGATGAGTATACATCAGCCCATAATTTCGTGATTCTTGCGGTTGGGGGCTTTCGATCTAAAGTCACAGTCTACAATGTATCGGAGCTGGCATCGATATTGCAGCGAATGTCCGAGCCGAAGAAGTAGCGATTGGAGTTAGTATTGGTGTTATTTTGACTCACATAAAGCGTGATCCTGATAAATGATTTGTTTTCATGCGTATGCTCTGCTGACACATCCTCTAACCAGATCCTTGTTGTATCAGCTATATTACTATTCCCCTTCCTGACTTAAGCTGTTTCTTCTATCCAACTACTACCGATGTCACCAAAGTCACCGATTGCAGATTGCATCCGCTCCTGTTCCTTATGATTTGAGAGTAAGTACTAGTTTATGCATATGCACAAAAACATCAATTCACCTCATCCAAATCGATAGAAGAAGAGGTTTCTTCATCGGGGTAATCGTTCAGATAATAGTCCTCATCGTTAGAGTTCACGCTCCCACTACAAACATGGAAAGTGTGTTGACATAGAGCTCTTTCACTAACCTGATAAAACAAACCTGTCTTCGTCCTGATCAATGCTGTTGTCAGAGTCGAAGATAAAGTCGTCAATCTCGCCATCTTCTTCCTTCTTTGAATTATGCGAACCATCAACAAGCCATTGTTGCACGGTTTCATTCACATGAACTATGGGAATATCTTGGACATCACGGGCCAAAAGATCTGTTGTGGTAGTCTTGGGAACAGAGTCGATACAGTACAAGTCGTACACATATGACTTTTCTCGTTCAGTTGTTTCACATGCAATGAGAGCTTCTTGAATATTTGTATGTTTATTCCGCGCTGCAAAATTAGACGCAGTGCTACCTTCATAATCCCGTTGTAATACTTTGATTCCTGTCACTCCCAATAGACTTTCAATAACATCAACACGGCCATGGAACGCGGCAGCCATCAAAGCCGTACTTCCATCTAACGGGCGTTGAAAATTCAAAACTTTTAGCATAGATATTTCGGATTTTGCACGATGCAGAAAGTGGAAAAATGCACTAAAGTCATTGCTTTGAAATGCTTTCCAGATCGACTCATCGACTTCGCGTTGTGCTGGGTTCAAAACACGTATCGCACCAAGCTTGAGCCCATTCATCGTTACATTAGATTCTTCCCTTTCTTGTTCATCTTCATTCGTGACCATAAAATCGACCACACAAACTTCACCCGTGACCGTAATTGTATCTTGCTGCTGAATCTTAGCTGAGGTCACACGACTTTTCTCTACTTCGGCTTTTCGATCTTTTTTATTCCGTAGTTGAGTACCTTTGTACCGAATTTGATTTGCTTTGAGTTCAAAATGTGAATTATCTTTTTTGAATACTTCACGATGCAAATCTCTCTGTTCCTTCCGAAAATTGCTCGCTTTGTTCTTGAGCTTTTTAATCCATTTAGTATCTTCCGTATTTATTCTCCACGAAGCCAGTGCATGGTTTTCTATGGTTTCCATGCGCTTAAACACGAACCTGCTATAAAATCAGAACAGCACACTAACGAAAATAAGAATCGCTTCGTCTTACCAGTTTTCGGTCGTAGAAATGCGTTGAAACGCATTTGTCAGTGCTTTGGTGTCGTTCACTTCTGTATGAAGTTTCTTCGCACATGTGTCTGGTCGAACAAGTAGTTGTTCGTGTGCCGTTTCATTTCGTTTACGTTTGATACGGAAGAAAACATGTGATTTTGCCACCGAATCGTTCGTAACGTTTCCTTCTTGTGAAGTCACCGGAATCGATCGAGGCCGAAACGAGCGAGCAATGGTGATCTTTGTCAATGGAACTTTTGTTTCGGTCATATACAACGTTCGATACTAGCTACTCTACCAATAAGTCAAAATGGACGCGTTTCTGATTCGCAAATAGTCACAAGTATGGTAATAAAGCAAGGCGTGATCCCATTTTGAATACTTTATCAGTGTGGAGGAGAAGGGCATTCAGGAAGTAATCTCAGACTACGACGGCGTGAGTAATGCATTAACGATATACTGATGACTTTTTGCATCAACACATTTAGTAAACAACACAATTTGCTAAGAATAATTGGTACAGCCAAGATCTATATTGTCACTCCAAGAATCATCACGATGAATTCGGAAAGAGATGCGAGACATTAGACACTATCTTTGAGAATATTCGCAGCTCGTCATTCTTAAATGGAAGCAGAGCAAGCCAAGTGACTCGCGTTAAATGCTCAGTTATAACAAGCAATTTCATGGAATGTTTCTATAAATTGCACTTTAGTTGCTTAGTGAGAACATTCGTACTGTCTGATCATCACTCGCGGTCAATATTCCGGTGGCATGCCCACCGTTCATCACAAAAGCCATATCAAGAATCATTTCGCTGTGTCCTTGCCATATTTTGAGTTGTGATCCTGATCGTGCGTCCCAGGCATATATGAGTCCGGTTGTCGTGCATGTATACACAATCGCCTCTGTTGGATGCCAAAGTAGTTTGATCACTCCGCCTTCATGCCGGCAAGTATGACGGCACTGAAAAAAGAATCAAATTTCATCCGGGAGGCAAAGCACGTTGTGTACCTGATGCGACGCAAGATCCCATATACGTAAAAGTCCACCAAGGCACCCTGTGGCTGCCCAGTTCATTGATTTGCAGAATCCGGCACTACGAAAGGAATGTCAACACGTTGTCGATTCAGGACACGTGGAGGATCATTCGCACCATTCCACCGAATTTCTTGCTTCTTCTGCATCGGTATCACCTATCACTATACTTGTTTCAGCATGTGTGAGCGTCGCAAGAACACGTCCAGTTTGTAGCTGAAGCAAGCAAGCGTTTCCATCTTGTGAGCATGTGATTGCCATCGCTTGCTACGAAGTAAGTGGTATAACTGTTCCTGTTTTTTTTCCGCGTTGTGACATGTACCGATGGATGACAAACAACGCAGCAGATTGGCCCATCATGGAATCCATATCTACTTGCCAAACACCATCATCAATAATGAGTCTCTTGAGATGAGATTTTATCTTTTCACCCTCGAAAGACATGGTTGCATTCACCCGTCTTGGGATTCCACACTCGAACAGTAGCATCCAAGCTACCAGATATGATCATCTAGCGAGATGCGGGTCAAGCTCCTTTACACTCATCGACAATCCATACCTTTCCAGAGCTCGTAAACGATCCACAAGTCACACCTTGATCATGTCCAGCAAAGACTTGCATGCATTCTCCTGTCGTGGCGAGCCACATCCAAACTGTTCCATCTGCTGATCCAGCGAGCAAGATGTAGCCCCTCTGATGCCAGCATATCCATTCCACTTCTTGTGATGGTCCTTCTAGTTTCTGAGATAACGCGCCAGTGATCGTCTCCCAGACCAATATGATGCCATCATAACCTCCGGTTGCTGCATACTTTCCATCAAAACTGAATCCGGTAGCAACAACAGAGTCTTGATGTCCACTAAAAGCGTGTATAACTTGACCAGTTTCAAGATTCCACAAAATTCCTCGGTCATCACCACCTCCTGAAAGTACAATGCTTGTATGCACTGGATGCATCGTGATAGCGTACACTGGTGCGTGATGTTCGGCAAAGATCATCACAGCTTGATCATTAGAAGCGGTGTTTTCTGTCATTTCATCCCCAGAGCTGTGAAATTCGTCGGACTCTGGAGCTTCTCCAATGTCGTACTCTTGCATAGTCTCATCATTTGCTATGATTTCGAGGTCGATATCTCCAATTTGATCCTGGACGTCTTCCAATGAAGAATCTGCAACCATGGTGTATATGATTGGTAGTTATTGTTTTGACACGGGTATCAATTGGTGAAAATCATTCAGGTCAGTTTAGGATTGTGTCTATTATTATGTTGGAGACATAATTAATGGTAAAATCCTGTGGGTGCAAGTCCGCGTGACCTTGATCTGTGTGGTTCATTAAAAGAATGGAAACAGCGTCCGAGCTTGTCGATTCCCGTGAACCAAATGAGCTTGGTCTGGGTGTAGATCACCACCCTGATGGATCCCTTAAACGTAAGCGCTGGGAATTCGATGGCAATGAAGACTATGACGAAGCAGATGAAGACGCCGATGATTCTAATAAAGAAGATCGAGCTAACCTCAGCGGATTAGAACGCGGGAATCATGATGCCATGACGAACTCCTCAAAGCGAGCTCGAAGACACGCATGGCAATCGAAGTATGAAATGGATTTTGGTCTCATAGCGATCGAACGGGATGCAGTAACGGATGACGTGACGCTCGCAATGTGTGGGTTTTGTAAAGCCTTTGGTAGAGAAGGGAAATATGAACAACTCATACAAGAAACAGAATCGAGTCTCGATACAAAGAAACGGAGAAGACGTTCACTTACTACGACAAAGTTTTTCCGTGCTTTTCGCGTTGATAACATTCGCAGCCATTTACAAGGCGCACACCCAAGACGTTGGGCGGAGTTTGAGCTCTTACCCAAACAAGAAACAATCCGAGCGAGATTTTTCGAATTTCATTATGAAGGCCTCCCTATTGTGGAAGACGTTGTTCTCGCTGGATCAAATCTAAATTCAGAATCCGACCTCAACTATGGCCAAGCGCATGGCGATGCTTTGACCTCGGAAGGTCAACTGCAGTCTCAAGCGCATCGAGGTCTTAATTCGGGGACAGGAGGTTCTTCAGCTGCTGGGGCTGGAAACTCAACCTCAGCTCGACGAGCTGCAGATAACGCAAATGTTACTTCTACGCAGCTGAATAATGCGGTATATCCCAACATGAATGCTCTCTCAGCTGCATTTGTAAGATTCGATTTAGTATTGTGTCCTCTTTTTATCGTGCATGTGTTTATAGGCAGTCAACAACGCAACTACCGCGCAAAACAATTCTGGCGGAAGTAATACCCGTTCCAATTTCAGCTTTGAAAAGCACCTCCAAGATCGACTGGATTTTGATCGTGAGCGCTTGGAATTTGATAAAGTCAGATTTATGAAAGAAAGTGAAATGAGAGAACAAGCGTTGATCGAGCGACGCGAAACGATGGAACAAGATCGTGAGCTTTTTGAGAAAAAGCGGGACTTTTATGCGAGGAGAGATAAGCAAGATGCGATACGATTGAAGGAATTAGCCGAAACTATTCGAGACGCTATTGTAACCACGAGCCATAAAACGCAATGATGATGATGCGTTAGAGCATCCTGTGAAATCTTATGTAACACGATCACTGCATTGTTGTCTACGGATCCATCTCGCGTCAAATGCACTCATGGATTCGTACCTGTTCTGAGGAAATTACTGCGGCGGTAGCGTCAGAGTGAGGCTTGCATATATAGCTTAGTTACTTTTGATGGTCTTGCGAACGCCAAATAAAATGGGAATCGGCATGGTGCAAAAATATGCATACAGATTCGGGTATCTGCTCGCTAAGTAAGCCACAGGCACAATCATGCATATCGAATCGATCTTTGTCTGAGGAAATTACATCTAGGGAACGCAAAATCACTTGTTATCACCTTAGAATTGTGACAACTGAGGAGGGATGCGACACAGTTGAATTGCCGGCTTTCAACTCGATTGAACCCTAACGAGCTAATCTAAGCCTCATCTGCTGGCATCAACATCTCTATTGCAGCTTCTCGCACTTTTTTGCTGTAAATTAAGAGCTGCTCAAGTTCTTCCAAACGTGTCCTATCCAGTTCTATGATATCTTTTTCGAGGTTCTGGATATCCGCAGCAATTCTAGCGACCTCTGCATATGAATCTTTCGATTTCATGCGGATAGTGTCGTCCATCTGTAATTTATGAGTACGTAACAGCTTCCGTTTTTCATACACGACGGATTCAAGCATGATGCATTTACGATGGATAGTGCTCTGTGCATGCTCCGAATCAACAGCCGCTGTTGCGAGCATTTCTTCCAATTTGGCAGGATCCCGATTAGAATAAACCAACAGCTTTGCCACCACGATGTTGCGCTTGTTTGAAAGCTCTGCAGCTTCACTGTGTGCCTTTTCCAATTCCTGGCGACACCGCAGCATTTTCTGCATATGTGTAGAACGCAACATAAAATCTTTCATCTGTTCGTTAATTGATTTCGCTTGCTGTGATAATTTGGCCATGCATTCACTCAACTGATTATACTCTTGCAGCAATGCAATCTTGATAGGGTCGTCAGAATCCAGACCGTCGAATTCCGCCACATCCATATCCCTCAAAGTGCCACTTGTTGACGATGCATCTGGCTGTAGCCAACCATGCGTAATGTGAGGTCGAGCTTCTTGCTTGACATTCACGTTGGGAAGATCGCTTACGAAACTCGTAGAAGTCTCATCTTGCGTCAAATCCACGACACCTCTCAGCGATAGTTCATCAATTTGAATTGCTGGTTTCATCAATTCGTCCTCACTTGCTTCCTCACTAACACGCGTCTTAGTTTCATTCGAGATCGCAAGCTTTTGCATCTGGGACAATTGTACATCATCAGAAGGGTGCCTACTTTCATCCTCCCTCTTAACCATTACGTCCTCCCCAGAACCTTCTGAAATTTTGTGTGTGTCCTTTACGGTCGTCTGTGGCTGCACTGCTTTCGTTGATTCATCGAAATTCTCTTGATCATGAATGTCCCCAGCAATTGACTCTCGTCGCAAATTCCTTGCCATTTCAAAAAGCTCCACAGACCATTTCGAATACTGAAGCATGGAACCGCGTGAGCCTATCACTCGTAAAGTAAGAAAATGCAGAATTGAAAGTATTCTATTCACCTTGAACTGCAAAATATGAGTGATCTGTCGCATTCGTCAAATGAAATGATGCGCAACAGACTTCGCACTGATACACATCGCAATTCACGCAGTAAAATTCCACATCTTTATCCCGGCATTCCAGACAAACTACACAAGATGCGGTAAGACGCGATGCAAAAATACATTGCTGGCTCGTACCATTACACCTAACGATCTTGTCGAAATGTGCATGGGACGTCTCCGTATACTCTGACTTTACGGTTCCGTCTGGATCGACCACGCCGTGAGCCGGATGCATACACGTGCTGCAGTAACATTTTTTGCATTCTGGGCACTCCACATTGGCCGTTGCGGTACAGCAATGCGCGCATGATTTACGGATTAGCTCTACACGTGTATTAGCGCCCTGATAGATCTCTTATTATGCAGCAGCTGCCTCTATTCACCTTGAGGAAGGTCGATTTCAGCTAGTCCATTGATGCAAATGCTCATTGGTAGTAATAATTGTCTCAGTATACAAAGTATACAAAATTATTTTCCTTCAGGAAAGCTCGTTAGGATCAACTTTCATCTCCTCTTTCATTATGCGAATTCGTCGCATTACGCATTCAGCGTCAACAAATCGATTCTGCTGCTGAAGTTTCTTGAATATTACGTAGTCGGAGTCGATTCTGCTTCGAAGTTGCTCCAAGTATTGCTTCAATGTCAAGCGACCTGATTCCATACTAATTTCCAGAAGCTACAAAAGCAAAGTAGTACGGCTACGATATTCATAAAGCAAGTCCGACCTGCTTTTTTAAACTTAAGGAATCGATGCGGTCCTTCAAATCCGATCTCTCAGCTCGTTGATCCCCCAGATTTTCGTTGATCTTTTTCATCTATAAGAGCATTCAGTTACGGTGATACAAGTCGAACAATCGCTACCTCTTCGATGATAACATCATAACTGACTATCAGGTCGACACTGTGAGGATCAAAAGGATCATCGAGTACGTCGGCTATGACTTCGCTCCCTTTGTTCTGCATCTCAGCTGGTTGAGGTATGATTGAAGACAGGATAGAAGACTTGGCCGGTACATTCTCCACGGTGAGCGTTTCGTATGTGCTTTTTCTTATTTCTTTCACACGAAGAGGAGTTCGGAGCTGAATTACGACCTAAATTGCCAAGGAAGAACGTGAGGATGTCAAGCTTTTTCTGTATCGAATGGAGACGTACCTCAATATCCCCACCTGTGGGTCGCCGATTTGGATTGACAAATGGAATCTCGCAGTGTATTTCACACTGAGTATTGAGAGGACTCTTCAATTGAATTCATGAGATACTTCACAATAGTACCGATTGGAGTACAAAAAACTTTACCAATGTCAAGTATGCACGTGCTACCATTTGAGAGGACCTGAATATTGTGCTGGGACGCCAGACTTCGAAAGTGGCTTTCTTCAGGTCGAATAATCGTTGCAATCCGCGATTTCGTTTAATTGGAAACGCAAATTGGGAATACATTTTGGAAGGAAATGATTTGCATGCATATGGAGGAGTGGCCGGGACGTGGAAATTGCTCGTTTTGCCTTCGATTGGATTCGACGACGGGACATTCAAACAGAATTTTACAAACACTTCCTTTCCAGCTAGCTGACATAGCTGATGCAGCGATCGAATTTCTACTCTGATCTCATCTTGTGATACATTTGACAAAACTCTCTCAACGTCCTCACTATGATGCTGTATCGCAAAACGTGGTGGATCTTGAGTATGAGCTTTATGCAGCCTCGTTCGAAGATTCTCCAAATCATCTACGTAGCGTTTGCGCTACGTACGAGAATCGGGTGAGAAAGCGAGTCAAGCAAAATGAAAAATCTCCACCTGTTTTACCCAGTACGCAGCATGAAAGCGATTGATTGGTAACCACTTTGCGGATTGCAGCATTGCGTCGTTTGCAAACTTCACTAACAACCGTTCCAATTGAGAATATTCATTATCAGAGTCGCAGTCGGCTTTGACAACTGGTACATTTGGTATTTCGGCATGCTTGGTTTTATCACCGCTGTTCGTTCTATCTAGATATTCTTCCAGGTTTAGACGAGACTCCAAATCCTTGATCTGTCGCATGACTTTGACAGCTCCTTGAATGTCATTTTCCCGCTTCAGCCGGATGGCTTCTTTTTTTGCATCTTCTAGGCGTCGTTCAATATCTTCATCTAAAATGGGCCGTTCTTGGCTGTAAGCTTCAAGACTTTTCTCCTTCCTGATCTGAGGCACATGTCTGGCTTTGTTGCACCCTTTTGAGTCATTGCTTTTAAATTCTTCATCATCGACACCCGAGACTATTTCGGTAGTGCGATTCTGAAAGTCATCAACACTTTCACCCATTCTACGAGTATTTGTCTGAGGTGCATTGTTGACTTGACAAGTTGAGTCCCTTATTTTCACTCTATGTCGAGAAGGAGGATGCGTAGCAGTATACTTTCCCTGTGCAATGTTCACATCTATAACGCTTGAAATTGCGCCCTCTTTCAATAGCGCAAGTTTCTCCTCGAATACCTTCAGCTCCCGAAATGCCTGCAGTGCTTCTGCAATATTGTTTTGCCTCTTCAGCGTAACAGATTTGACTTTCATGTCCTTTATTTTTTGCATAAGTAAATCAATCTGATAATTTTGCTCGTCTTTATTGATTCTTCCATTTTCTCGATGGCCGAATGCTTCGAGCTGAGTCAGAAATTCTGGATCAAGCATATCCTCATCTGTCACTTCTTCGACAATGTCCAAGTCCGATTCCAAGCTCTCATCAACTCGTTCGTGACTTTCACCGTATTGCCGTTCATCATCAGCATTCAACGCGTCTTGAGCCATGTCATCTTCATTCTCTTCTCTCATACTTTGCCATAGTATATCTTCCAATTCACCTTCTCTATTCGCTGGACACATCATATTATTCTCGTATTCCATCGACTCTACATTATCGGCAATCAAAAGGTCCAACTCTGCTTGCACATCCGAATCTTGTATCGGCTTTATACCGAATTCTCGCTGCAGCAGTGCAAGATCATGATGATTATCAGCTGAAGTAATGTAGTCGGGTAGTTCAATCGACCCGCTGGATGATTGTCGAGCGTGGACCTCCTCACGTTTGCGGCGCAAAAACATTTGACGGTCTATAGCTATTCCAGAAGCAGAGCACACCACTAGTACCGTTATTTGTTAGCATTTATTTATTAGTATTTATGTACATTTTGCTACAAGAACATGTACTCTGTTCTCCTTCGTCCAGTGAAAAAAATAGCACCAAACATAAGCGAATCAAAATGTGGGAAATCATTCACGTCCACAAGGTGTCCGATCCCACCGGAGGTAGTCATTCCCATCAACGCTGCTCCTTTGAATTCTTTGCGATAAGCGTCAACCTACAGACAATTTTCATCACTTGCATATGTAGGGGGATTCTATGACCGTACCATTTTGTTGATCTTGTGGTGGCCAAGAAGTGCATGGACCCCTGATGATACAAATACTAAGGATCCGTCGATATCATTCCCATCCAAATCGCCGCTCTTCAAGACACGCTGCCGCAATTGGCGAATGGAAGCCTCAAGCGATTCTTCAGTCATTTCCATAAGCGTAACGCTAGTTCCTGGAGTCAAAGAGCTTGTGGTGATCAGCGAGCCTTCCTCGGGATCCAAAGAAATGATAACTGCAGTCATGTTATAAAGAATTTCGGCATCCTCTCCATTATCAAATTCTAGGCTGGTACCAAGCGGATACAAATTCCCAAGCCGTGGAAATTTGGTCTCTGAATCTCCTGAAGGATTGGATTTCACTGCAATGTCAATCCACTGTTCGATTTATCCAATAGCGCATACAGATAAGAAAATTAGATTACGAGAGGACAGTGGAGGGCACTAACCTCTTGGTAGACTTGGGCAGCTGGTTTTGAGTCAATTTCATATATTTTCTTGCACGAAGCTTTCGTGACTGTCCCGGTACAATGTGTGCTTTCCGGTCTATGAAAGGGTTGGTATCCAGTGAACCAACTTGTCCGTGTTTCCACACTGGGGAAGCATAGCGCGAATGCTATACCGAGACTGGTTTTGTCACCCCGAAGTTCATGAACATTCTTAGTATAATCACAGCAACTACTGCTGCTAATTTGTGTGGATGAAATATGATGGCCACGTAGATCGCCCTGTTTGGCTACATCTGACGAGCAGCCACCCACAAGAGGGCAGCAAATGGCTTCACGAATTCCTTCAGTTGCGTCTTCGACGCTTTGGGGGCATGCATATGCTACGATGAAAGACTTTGCGAGGTAAACTCATGGCGATAGTGTGTAGGATCTTCAGCTACATACCGGAGCCTCATCTGGTTGTATATCCTTTTCAACTCGGCCGTATGCGGCTCGTGCAGCTGCGTAAGCTTTTTCTTTTGGATCGCTCTGTGAATAATCGGCATGAGCGACAGAGTAGATGCCGTATGGGTCATGGACGCCCCAAAGTGTTAGAAATTCTTCATCCTTTTGACGATTCACAGTAATCCACGAATTTTCATCACACAAGCCGCAAGCAATGGAGCCACCGATATATGGCACATTGGGAGCTTGCTCTCGTAAGGATGTGATCAACAACTCAGCGCAAAATCCATTGGTAAACCCTACGACAAGAAAATGCGCTGTTCCATCGAGCTTGAGTAAAAGTTTATCGTATGCTTCTTTCAAAGCGCACTTTTCGTCTCGGTGGCTTGACCAAGCAGAAGCCGTACAGACATTAGTACACTCTTGCACTAAACGATGTACGGTCTTTCGCGTAGGTTTCGTGGAACATTGAAATGAAAATGAGGCAGATGCTTCGCGACCATGTTGCGAGCGTACGAAATGTATCTCCTCGTCCAGAGTAGAATTCGTACGATGTCTCAGTGGAGAATCTTCGGTCTGTGCTATAGTGCTCACTTGCTTTTGATTGCATGCATGAAAACTATACGCTTTGCTTCTTCTCGTCTTTGATGATAATGAGCACGAAGGCGGACCGGAATCTAACGTTATCATAGAATCCGCATCTGAATTATATAAACACGAATTCTTCTTCTCATCGTCCATAGTCATGGAAAGAAGCAAATGCTCGGAAATCGAAGATTCGGAGGTATAATTGGAAGTCTGCGATAATTCCCCGCTATGTAGCCATAATGGAAGATGTTCATCAGAACCGTACGATTCCGAATCCCCAGAATGCTGTAACAAAATGTCGCCTTCTGCGTCATTGTAATTACGCGAAGGTCGTTCGAGCAGTACAATTTGACTGATTTCTGTATCGTCGGCAGTAGCCTTACTACCATGCTGCAAGTTCTGATCCAACACCTGTTGTTCATTTTTCTCCTCTTCGTAAGGGGACAATGACTCCTTTCTTTGTTGATGAACAAGATCACTCAAAACTTGCTGACCCGAGTAGCTCATTATTCCCTTGTGCTGTGAATATAATCCAACGCAGTGTATGCACAATCGAATACTTGTTTTGTAACTTGTGGGCTGATTCTCGCTGCATTTAACTTTCTTTCCCGGAACCCGAATAGTACTACTGCATTGCGAACAGATAACTTCGCCGCAAGTGCGACAATGATGTCGCCGCCGGAAGATGGCCGAGTACTTGCGCAAACAAATGACACAGCTAGACCGCTCTCTAGGTCATGCATGAAAACAGAATAAGATGAGGACAGTCAATTTGTGCGATCTTGGAAAGAATTTTCCTACTTATCTTTGATCCAATCTGTGGAGCTCATAATCGCTATTTCTTGTGCCTCAATTGGATCCTCCAGCAAATCTTTGAGACCGATTGCGAACTGTGTGGCCATTTCAGCTGCAGTGTTGCTCCGAAAAAACGCTACTAACGGGGAACGGCGCTGACAAATGACAGAAATCTGTACCAATTCTTGTGTAAAATCCGCTATCGGTAGACGTTCAAATTTGCATATCAACGCATTTATCTTGGCTCTTTCCAAGTTCAGTGCTTCTGTTGTAGGCATATCGCCAACTTGTGCTAGAGATTCCTGATACATATAGCACGACTTTATCTCGTGTTGATCCACTTCAGCCCCGATGTACTAGCGAAAGTAATATAGAAAATCGTCTTTCCAATCGAAACCTTGTCATATACCTCTAAGACGTAGAAATCCGATGGCTTACTAGCTAAAGGACATGATTTAATAGCCCACCACTTGATAGCTGCCTGTTCTTCAAAAACCGAAGTCTCGGCGTGGATAACATCCTCAGGCGATATGTCGGCTACTTGTTCCAGTTCTTCTAAAACCTGTGCATCTATCAAATAGTCGCCCAAAATCTTGCGAAGGAATGTTTTGAAATTGGTAGTAGAGCTCAATTCGGCCAATACTCTCGGAATGAGAGAAAACGAGGCGTTAGCAGTGATAACTGCCTTTGATGAAAGATACCCATTCCATTCGTTCACTGGTTTGTATACAATTACTTGCTGTTTTATGTCTTGAGATTTCCAAACGGAGTGATTGCTTTCACTCGCAAGTTCGAAGCAAGATGCGGCTCGGTCCTTTAAATACTGTCGTAATCGATGCTTGCGTTTCGGGTCGAGTGAGCTTTCTGCTTCTTCCTGGCTTCCCATAATCTCGCTGATGTGCTCGGGGGACATAGTTTCCATTGCAACGAAAAATATAGCGCGTGCGATCGAACCGACACAGTCGTCGATTTCCAAAATAGGAGACGGGTAGATAAATGTAACAAGATTACGATCAATCGTCTATATTATCGGATAGACAAAAGTATCTTGGAAAAGGTGATGTCCACCCCGGATACTGCTACACTTGAGTAGCAGCATTGAGCTTCTCATAGGCACTAGTAATCAGTAAGAATATTTTGATGCCTCTTTTCGCAAAATGCTGTGGCTGCGTTCTCCAATGACATGAAAGAGTAGCTCTAAATTAACTCTTTCTGATGACATCCTGGATCGCAATTGAAGCGAGCTCTGATTGATCCCACCAAACAAACAATTACGTGAGGTCGGACTTTGCCTGCAAAGGGTCTTGCAGTTGATATTATATCATGAACCCTTTGCTTTTTCTTCATCATTGCCATCGTTGACGTATAATAGAGAAGTCAAGTCGGTCGTATTCTCGTGTTACGTGACGATATCGTACGCGGCCATATTGACTTTACAAAATGCAAAGCGAAAGGTGTTTGTTATGTGTTTAAGACCCATACTTTCGGACAAGTATTTCTCGCAATACAAAACTTGAAAGTACATGTGGACTGGAAGCGCGAGAAGCATAACTTCTTGACCAGGCCCATTTTCCCCTAGTTCCATTCTGTGATTAAAGCCACGCGCTTTTGCAAGCCAGATTTGGCAGCGCGTGCTTTCTGCTTGGTGCTTACTCGGGTGCACATTCACTCGAATCACAGCTTCCCCTTTACTTCCTTTTCGCACTTCCTTTGACCGAAAATGTAGTGTGAATGATCCGGCTTTCTTAAATCGGAAATCAGAAAAATTAGCTGTTCCGTTCACAAAGTTTGCTTGCGAGTAACCTTGGAGTCCGATAGAGTTTCTGATGTCGAAAATTGTTAATGTGCTTGTGTTTCTTACGACGAAAAGGCGTACGACTCCACTGTTTAAAGATCCAACCAGATCTCCATACTGATCAAAGGCTTGTACCAGGAAAGTCAATGGGCAATCGGAAGAGATGATTGCGCACGTATGAATGACATTGATAACTGCCAAAGATGTCGGTATGCTGTATGCTTCACGGCAGTAAGATATCATTCGAGGGCACAGCGCTGTGCGCTTTGACACCGAGAAAAAAAGGCATTTGGCCGGTGTTGTTGATGTCACGTTCTGACAGGTCTGCAAGACAACCGAAGACGATACGAAAGAATTTGTGGAAAGGATTATTGCACATTTTGCAGGAATGATGTCCTGTGCACCTCGACATAGCTTTACAGTATCTTCTGAGAAGAGTTTGTAGGGTGCCTCAAGTGCACATAAAGCTGGTGCTATCGACGAAGCTTTGTTGCAAAGAGCCGCTTGATAGGCCTGTGAGATTCGGGTGATTGTGACTGAAGCACACTTGGCTGGCTCAACACTCGAAGCTCCATTACACAAAACGCATTTTTCAATCTTTGAATATTTTGGTGAGGTAGCATTAAAGCATATCGCTGGAGCTTCACTGGAGGCATTCTCGCAGAGTAATAAACCAAACTGGTTGAATGTGCTGGCACTAGTGAGTTTCATGTGGGTTTTTAAACAGTCCGTGGGTCCTTCCGAAATCACCCCAACACAGAATTTAATTCCTTGTTCCGATGTAAACGTCCCCAATCCGTGTATAAATTCGTAGCATTTCTCTCGATGATCTGACATCGCTTGATTGCATAAAGTCGCAATCTGTGTAATCGTCAGGTATCTTCTTTTGATCAAATACTTGATACATTGAACTGGGGCTAAGGATATCGCATCTCTGCAGAGTTGAATCGCATGTGTTTGATGAAAAGCTTCGGGGAAAGCCTTATCAAGAATCTGCAGCGCGCTTATGATACAGTAAGATGAATACTCCATTTTGACGTGTGAATTTGTTTTGCATAGTCGTAATCGCTCGATTGCGTTGAGTGAGGTTGTATGCATTCGTTCCATGCAATGCAAAACTAGGGCTGAGTCGGTGTCATCTATACAAATTTCCACAATCTCAGAAACACCAAAGCCCGTTCCAAGTTTATTTGTTCGTCCTTTTCTGAGAGCAATTGCGCAGTCGACAGGATTCAAACGCAAGGCGTTTGCGCATAATCTAGCCTGTAATGCGACTTCCATCCATCCCAGCTTTTGCTGAGCTGTAAGAATGCATCTTGTGGTCTGTTTGTAGGTTTGCATCGAACTTGACGCACAAATCTGTGGGATAAACGCATTAGGAAAACCCTTTATCACCAGTTTGGATGCACAGCCTATGACGCCCGAGTACACGGCGCCTTCTCGACACAATTCAAAACGTGTCCATAACTCCAGGGTTCTTGGTGCTGACTTTACGCATTTTGTAAACAATGACAACTCCCCGTCAAATGCTCGACATATTCCGAGAGCTTTTGCTGGCTGGCTCTTTTGATGTTGGATACCAGAATCTCGTCCAAAAATGAGCCTCTGTCCGGAAATTCTATGTAATTCCACGATACAGCCAGCAGGTTTATCATCCACTGCACCCCCACATAAACTTCCTGTCCAATTCAGCTGTGCGTTTAGCAATTGAGTAGTTTGTGGTTTTGAGAGAATATATGCTGGAATTTTATTCAGACATTTCGCGGGTCCGCTGCTACTTGCATGTGCACATAATTGGACAAGAAAACTAACCACCACATCTTGCATTATTGTGTCGCTATGTTCCAAATAAAACTTTAAGCTATTATGTTTTGACGCGGAGACCACACAACGAGCAGAGCTGTCAGTGTCCGTAGCACTGCATAATGCCTCTTTTTGTACGGTATTCAACAGCTGCAAAGTTTTTGGTATGCGCTGTACGCACAACCTTTTGAAGCTCTGACCAGAAACTGCGTTTACCGATTGCATTGGAAATCCATCTCCAGGATCGATGCGGATCAGAATGAATAGAATAAATTGAATGAGCAGAAACAATGCATTTTGCATATCTATAGCAATGTCAGCGCCTTTTCGCAACACTTACCATAGGAATGATAATGAACTTTTGTTTTGGCATATTTGGAATCGTGAGCCATAGCAAAGCATTCTATCTGTTTCAGATGTCAGAGAGGTCAGATTGCTGGATACTTGGGATACGAATGCGCTGTACGGATCCATCTGTGCCGGTAGTGTAGAAATAGGTTTTTGTTGCGAAGGCATCAGTGACACCCCAGGATGAGTTTGTCACGTTGATCGCCATATTGGAGGCTGTTTCTCCAAGAAAGGTACTGACTCCGTCTCCAATCAGTGAAGCTTTCGTGTGTAATTTGGGAATTGTAAGGACTTCTCGAAAGATTGGAATGGACCAAATTTTCACATCACCACTTGCGGATCCAGATAGAACGCAGTGATTCTCTGGATGCAACTCGAGAGTTGTGATAGCAGTCTCATGAGCATTCGATAAACTGTAGAGAACACGTCGCTGACGGACGTCAAAAATACTGATTCCGCCACCTTCACCTCCGGATATCAATAGCTACCGGATGAGAATGCTTAGAAATAAATGCGTCGATGATGTACATGATATCTTCACCTGGTGAGAAGATGAGAAAACCACTGAAGCACTTCCCGCTGAATGACACACCGGCGATGCAATCATTGCTTTGGATGTCGGAAGTAGGAGGTCCCACACACAAACACTTTGCTTTCTACAATGCAAACACACTTTTGGCCTGATTCCAGGATTGCAATATATGGTTCGTTTACCCTGAAGAGCTTCCCACTGTGGCAACACAAGTGGATGAATTCACAAATGCCAACGAACGCGCGCCTTTATCGTGACACTTGCAAAATATATCTTAGCTCATCCTTCAATATAGTAGCAAACACATTTGTACTGTACCAAAATTGTTCGATGACACGGCATTTGACCAAGTTTAGCGCAATTCCAAAGGCAAAGATGCCCCGTCATGTCCACGACACCCATCTACGACACACATTATCTTAATTTTACACATCATTGATGATATGCTGCATGCCTGTTGTCCCAAAGTATCAAATTGAATTCTTCTGATGTCACGACGTCCTTGCGCCGCATTATTGGTCGAATAAGCCTATCCCACCAAATTACAACAGACAATTCGATGGAATCCATGACAGTGATGCACATACCTGGACAATCTCGGAAGACCTAAATTCGCACAAAGCTTGTGGTTTGTCATAAGCCCAAAGATGTACTTCCCCCTTATGATTGCCGGACACAAAATATGGTAGGTAAGGATGGGCTCGGAGAGCTGTTGGTTTGGTGTGAGATGCTCTCATATCGTGAGCGGTTGATGGGGATGATGGTTCAGGCACCTGCCTCATACTCGATCGGTTACGTGGCGAGTGTTGAGCTGCCGATATATTCTCAATGACCTGATGCTTCTGCTTCGGAGAAGATCGTGTCTCCCTCACTAAATCTTCAGCATCAGATCGCTTTATTCCTGCCGTGGTATTCCTTCGTAAAACATCTTGCATCCCCAAAGAAATATGCTTGAAACTAGGACTGACAAATCGACTCCGCAATACAAATTTATTGCTTGACTCGGCTGTACTGACAAGACGAACCATAGACTTGCTGCTGCAGATAATCATTTCCGTAGGCTTTAAGTTGTTGATGCAGAATGCCTTGATTGACTCATCTCCATGATACATACAAGAGATGCTCAACGTACTTATTGGCCCTATGTATCGGCTCTCTTGAAATTGCATTCGATTACTTTTTCTCTCCGACGCAGATGCAAGATCCATTGCTGCCATGATTGACTTACCACTACTGGTATAAGAACGAATCGAATTGTGTGTTCGAACAACTGATAAGGACGAGATAGAGAATAAAGAACTGGAAGAGCTCGTTTTCATAGTTGCCGACTGGATGGTTTTTGGTGCATATGTTCCCTGCCGCATCGTTCTGTATTCAGGAAGATAGCCCCATTTTATCAACTCGCGAATTTTCTCAGAAGAGGCTTTCAGCCTGACATTCAGCTTCGATAACAAATCGTTTGTATCCACTACTAGCGAAAGTACTACAATCCATGGACAGTTTGTGCAGGAGCAATGTAGGGATTCCTTGTAGTGCATTGATGTAGCTGAGAGATTCGCATCATTACTTTTGCATTCAATGTGATCCGATGATACAATTTGTGCTCCCAATGAGGTGAAGTAATTCACAACAAGCTCAAGTAGCATTTGCGGAACAACTATCCTACACATGCTTGCTCGTACATCACTCCAAGCCTGTATCAATCGCTTGGCACTCCGTACTGATTCTCGTGCTACTTCTTCATTGATTGTTACAAGCACATCTTGGTCTTCTTGGCCCGGATCTTGAGATGGTTCATGAGAGTATCTTGGAAACGTGATCTTCCTAACATGTTCGGACATGCTACAGGCAGCAAACGAAAGTAACATTGTCCAATAAACGCAAAAGCCATGACTCAATGAGATTGGTTTCATAAGTAAATTGTCTTCGGTCGATCTTCCGTCACTTCGTACAGGCTGTGAGCGACATACTTTGACTCGAGTGATAAAATCATTACAGTCGACGGTAAGCATTTCGATCACTTTGTACAGTATCGGAATGTCTTCCTGAATCGAGTTGCTATTTGTTGTCTTCTCCAATGTCAGCTTTGAGACACTCTCGTGCTGGGAGCAATGAGGACAAGCCTTCATAATCCCATTGTAATCGAGTTTTTCAACCACTGCGCTAGAAAGGGTTTTTGTGTGTGGAAATATGACACGCAACGACGGCATGATGCAGCAAGGACTTCTTGAATATTTCAGGCAGAGGCATATCACACTATAAATGGAGCCTGATACAATACGAACGTTCTCTACGTTTTCTCGTCGGTCAGAAACTGTCGCATATACACTCACAATCCACCGAAGCAATTCTAAAGCAATGCCTAAGAGATCCAGACAGACTTGATCAACGCGCTTGGTGATTGCCACTACTGTCGAGGATCGAAGTAAATCGCCTGAAGCAACAAATGTTATACCGTCACTGATTATATCCACAAGATTCAAGATCATCGGTGTAGAGGATAAGCTTGATAAATATATGTGTGGCTTGTTCGCTTGGGTGCTTGCGGAAAAGAGGTGCTCTACAGCCACAACACGCCTCGAGCAGGCTAAAAACTGAAAAAGCTTCTTGTTCCTCAACATCGCACTGAAGTCATTTGCTGACAGAACAGCATCCTGACGTCCTCTCGTTCCAGAAAATGCTTGTAAAGCATCAGTATACAAGTGAACTACTTCGAGGCAATGCTTTTTTCCAGAGGAAATCGCATGCAGTAATGCTCCTTTGTCGCCGCTTGAATCGCTCTGCATGAAGTTATCGATTGAATTTTCGAGTAAGCAGTTTCTTCTAATGACCTGCTCGTAGATAATCTGACATTCTGCCAAGCGGTTTCCAGCCGCTACTATAGCTTCCAGTGGGTGAGATTGATGCTTCTGATACTTGTCTACGGCCAGTCGTAGGTCCTTCTGCACGTATAAGGCCATCAGCGGCAAATTTACGTTTCGTAGACGATGACTTGCTCTGATCTGAAGTTGTAGTATCTGTTTCTGAAATTGGTTGAAACGTGGTTCCAGAACGGGCAAAAGAAAGCGAACGAGGTTGCATGCACCCAGAAGACTTTCACAATAGGTATGCCAATACAGTCGAAAAGAGTACGAGGAAGAAAACCTTACATCGATATGTGGATTTTCCTGACTGGCTGCAACTTTGTTGTAGCTTGATCGAAAAAAACACTTCATGTCTGAATTTGGTTCTTTAGTGAGTAGAATCTCGGCTGCTTCAATGACCGAGAAGTTTTGCGTCAGATAATTGATTATGAACGACATGTAGACATCGTTGCAAGCGTGTGCACGTTCCAGCACATTGTTCTTCAAAAAATGAAGACAGATCGACCTTTTGCTACCGGGTCCAATACTTGTTGATTTTGTCCTCTCGTTACCGAAATTTGTTTCGCTAACGGCATACGTATTTAAATTTTGGTGGTTCCAGGTATGTGTGGTGTGAGATTGGCCTTCTACAGTTGCTGCTTTTAGACTCCAGCGCTCGACAATACGGGCGATCAGAAATGAAGTCACTAGCGTTGGGTCTGCATGTTGTGAAACAGACATCGCTTGCTCAACTTTATTCCCCAACAAGAAAAATGCTGCTGCCAGTTCGAAACGCTGTTTTCCCTTTAATACATAAGCATTCTTTATTGCAGCATGCTGCCACCGCTCTTCTTTGAAATCCTTGCGCAAAAGATCACAGATGCGATTTTCTTGGGCTACCTTAAATAAGTTCGCGAGTAGAGAGGACTTTCCAAGCAGGACATACAAGAGTGCAACAGCGAAAGGATTTTTTGTTGTGGTGTACTCTACTTGTGCTGCTTTTTCGGTGAGGATAATGAGATCTTGAATATCGTGTACCCAGAAAGGTAGTCGCCATTGTCTGAAAAGGGCCCAGCCATACGAGAACAACGACCCTATACCGTGGAGATTTGCGCCAAGTACAGGAAAGCACTCTCGTATTAGTTGAGATTGTTCATCAGTAATCAAAGCCCACGCAATTTGTTCGGAGACAAGACCGTTATTCTGATTCACTTCGTTTTCCGATGCCAGTGCTTCGTTCAACTGTGCATTGGCTAACGAAGCCTCACAATTCTTATCGGACCTCCGATTTTTTAAATGCAGACACGTTTGATGTGTAGAAGAAAATGGCCATAAAAGACTAGTGCAAAAGCGAAGGCTTGCCTCATCTTTCTTCCTGTCGATATCGTTAACCCACGAAAAAATGAATCGAATGCCCTCAATGATCTTTCGAAGTATATATCGCTCGGTCACCGTCCAAATTTTGATTCGATCGTAGTATTTTAGTATGAAATTATGATAATCGTCCGTTGCTAGGATACAGGTATTGAGATGCTCTTTTTTGTCTTGGACTCCATCTGGAATACTCGACTTTTCTGTTTCACGACAAGCGAACAAAAGATCAGCCCGATCACTTCTGTCAACAGGACGAGCACTGCTAAATAAGTCACTTGCACAATCCCTTTTCGAAGATCTAATTGTACTCATCGAAGTGAAGGCTTGTTTCCCTTGTGTATAAATACGATTCCGGGCATCATCATCCGTGCCCTCAGTAGCATTATCGGTGCCATCCATACTCGGTTTGAGAATCTTGATGAGATCCAAGTGCTTCAGCTCCGTCAATCCTAAAGCATCTGTCATATTCAAATAGCAATAATTCTCATACTCTAAGACTTGTTTTCGAAGATCTTCAAGAATCATCTCCGTTATCACGAAGGAACCTCTTGATAGGAAAAATAGCACGTATAGCGGGTGTTGTATTGGAATGCAACCCCGTGATCTTTCCTTTGTCGCGATTAACTCGCGAGGGATTGCCTGATTTTGGAGTGGAAGGCCCACATTCTCAAGCGTACTAATGCAGGCTGTATCAATTTGTGCTCGATCCATAAAGTTTTGGTCCCATATGTTGATGCTAGTGATTGCGTTTGTCTCTAAAACAACATACAACAATGAAGGTGCGACGAATGCCGCGCAATGCGTTGGTAACGAAAAGCGAGTCATTGACCAAACAAGCGCCCAATATGTTGTCAGCGGAGTTGTTACAATCGATGATCGTACACATTTGCGTAATACTCCCAATGTGGTCTTCGTAAGCACCAGGAGTTTGGACGTATTAAATGAGTTACAATCAGTGAACATATTAGATGTGCCATTTGCTCGGTGATTGGAATAACTAAAAGGTTTCTCAATCGAGTTTTCCATCCATTTGATTGCCACTAGACCACCATGTTGCTCCTGTAAAAATGGAACAATTGCCTCAATTGCGTTATCCGTGAGGCCGAAAACAATAATGTAATGCTCACAACTTCTCGCCGAGTTCATGCTTGCTTCATTGTGATTCTTGTTCAAATTTACAGTCACCAGAGTGGTAACGTGTCCAGAGGGACTGATTTCGAGATGATTGAGCTCACGCAGCTCCACCCCGGATACTGATTCGATACCACCATTTTTATAATGAACTTCATCCAGTGCTATCAACTCCTGGCGTACTAGGGTGTCTAGCTGGACTGTATATAAAACTACGAGGCTAAAGTCCCCGCTGTTCTGCTGTAGTTTGCAGAATCGAAAGACGAAATAATTATCCACACTACAAAGGGAGTCGTTGCTAAAGACCGAATCTGGTACATGGCCAAGCTGAGTCCAGTGCCCTTGCTCTTGAATTGACGAGATTCGTAAAAGTTGCCTTACGCGAATCTCGATAGCCTGATCTTGTAGGGGACGTCTCTGGAGGACACCGATACTATTCGAGATTTTGACTAGCCAGACAAACAAAGTGATTCCATCAATCGCTAGCCCAACAAATATGCAGGATGCATCAGATGTTGAAGTGACTGGATTTTTCCAGGTTTTGCAAGTTGGTACGTAGATGAAGCTGCAAAAAGATGCAGACTCGCTACTCATATCAGCGTTAGACCCCTTCTGTTCCACTTCATATTCAATCAAGGCAGTCCTGTTGCTGGTGCTCAGTGATGCTTGGGAGATGGAAGGGGAGAGTAAGATCTTGGCTGTCGTCGAGGTACATGAATTGGGCGTCTTAGTTTGCTTGCCTTTATCATCGTTTGCCATTTCTGATGGTGGAATTCGACACGCACGGAGCTTTTGCATGGGGTTATCATAAAAAAATATAAGCCCAAGATCATTAACGATAGCAAAATTTGCATCGTAAACTTCCGCCATGAAGTTTCGAGGGAGCGTCTGCAGGGAGTCACAAGCTGCATTCGATCGAAGCATGCACATTGGTCGCTTTGGTGCTAATGTTATCAGGTTTGAAGTGGTGCCAAGAGGATATGAAACAACTTGCTGTATCTTGTTTGCAAGTGACTTTGATGGTAGAAGCGATTTACACATGATCGCAAACTCATGTGACTGCACTGTGTAGCTCATCATACAGCTTCGACGAATACTATTTGTTGTATAGTTGTCACCGGCACAATGTGACTTGGTGTGCGGGTCGACTTGCAGCCTCAGTCGAAGTGTCTTGAGTGAGTTATTCTGTTTCTTTTGCCTCCCCTGATAGATGACTTCGAGAGTGAACGATCCTTTGCCTTCTAGCGTATGCTTACCGATAAGTTCTACGCGGAATGCTTTCAAGTCCATACCTTTATAATCCGAAGAGCTGACACTATGAATCTGAGCATTTTCAAGTTGAGATCGATAGTTTGTCTCATGAAGGATTATGAACACACGAGGTGAGATGCTCTACAGCGCAAGATGTCAGAATTGTCGAATGATACCGGTCAAGATCCTACAGAGTAGGGAGCATCATCCAGTCGAACCAAACATAAGTCCCCATTCTTGCATGCTGCAAACAAGAGATATGACTGAATTGTCTGCTCTAAGGGAAGATTTCCACAAATCACAGACTCTCCGGCGTGTGTATCACCTAGAAACCCGTGGCGGTCTCCAAGAAGCTGTTTATTTATTTTGGAAAGAGTTTCTGTCCGCATTTGACTGGAATTTTCATTCTTCCGCACGTCTTCCAGATAGGAGTATCCAAAGTGGAACCGGGTCAATGCTGTCAGCATATTGTGTTCATCTAAGAGCGAACTTTGCAAGGTATCTGTGGGTTGAGTTTCGTGGCTTCTTAAACATTCCACTAGTTGTAAATCACTGATAGCCGCCGGAAAAGTAGAGCTCTTTGATGTAAAAGATGAACCCTTGGTCGCTTGTGTATGAGAAGGCACACCGACATTTACGCTATTTGATGGCGGAAAAGAGTCTTGCATTGAAATCTCTTTCCAAAGTACGAAAGTCTCTGCATTGATGGTCTTGCTACTCCTCCAAATCAAAATTGAGCCCTGATAATCAAGGACTATGAGCATTTCATGTGTGTCTCTATTTCTTAATGCATGGCAGTCCGTTCTTGCAAAAAGAGATTGATGATTATGCCGTTCTGTACGCCACTGCATTGACTGAATACGCCGATGGCAGCCGAGTAGAAACACACGTGGCATTCCAATTTGATTAAATTCATGTAAAGACCACAACTTAATTATGCGATCTGTTTCTCGCGCAGTAGCAGCATATTTTCCACTTGGGCTGACACCAAAATGAGTGACGAGATGACACGCCCGATTGGCTCTCTTTTCGATGTCAAGGACATTTTGAGCTCTTACATGTGAAATCGCTAAGTGAGGTATCATGGATGTCCCAAAAAAGTCAAAGGATCGCTGAAAGTATAATTGAACTTCATCTTCCACAACCTTCCACACTGAAACGAGCTCACCGGCTCCGATCAAGTATACATCTTCTCCAAATTCCGCCCACTCGATATATCTTAAATGAGTGTCTTCAGCTTGCCATCGAGCTGTTTCATACCATTTGGAGGCTCTTAGATGAAGATGACATTTAACATATTGCTCATTTACGCTCATCTCTGTGTTACTCAGGTAGCGAAATGGTAAGCTACTGGCCATAGAAGGATTTCGCGCTGACGGAGGCCGTTTTCGGAAAATTTTATCTCCAAGTGGTTTGCGCTCCATTGCGTCCGGGATGTATAGCGAAGAATCAGACGTCGGTGTCATCAGAACTCCATTTCCGTCCGCCAGTACGACGGCAATGACACCCGAAGCACTTCGATTGGTGGTATCTTTTTTCGGATTGAAGCATATCGATTGTATAGTATTTTTCATGTCGTGAACTTGCCACAAGTCAAATTCGGAACACCGTACTGATTTACCACGCACATTTGACGCGGTAACTTCATGCAGTTTTTCGCGCAAGATGACCAATAAAGTTTCTCTACAATACACAAAGTAACGCATCCCTGCAAACTGCCCGATACAGACGTCTCGGTAGGCATGACTTGGCAATGCTACCTTACTATTTGAGATCGTCAACGATCTTACTGATGGCTCTAAAATGGCAGCAATGTTGTGTTCTGTCTGCCAGATCATCAATACTTTTGTTGTACTTAGCGATTAACCAGTCACAATACAGAGATCTACCTCCAGGTCGGTCAACGGTGACGACTGCGCCAATGGCGCAGATGAGCAAAAAGAGCGGTCGACGCATTCGACCGACAAAAAAACGAATAACTAGATTGATTGTTACTATCGTAATATCAAAGCATTTACGAGTAGATCGCTTCTCTTGTAGTTTTCTTCTGTCACTGTGACTGCCCTCCTTGATACCACAATATATAGTCGCAGCCAGCATGGAGCGGAATTGGATCAATTGCTAGTCACAACCCCCCCACACTTGTTTTGATCTACCAAATATTCATAGCTTATGATGATACTTTCACGTTAAGCTTCTCATTCAGAGTTCGTTCATCAGTGGCGAAAGTTTTGGAGCAGTAGTGCTTGGTCTCCATCAGCACTCAAAAGAAGCGGTATCCTTGAATTCAGTAACATAGGAAAGGTCTTAATGCAATTTTTTACCATTGTTTGATATAAGGCAGCCCCTCCTGATGTTCTTATAAACATAGGACATAGGATCATGTCTGTGATCGCCCGGTAGAGAAAACGATAACAATCGTACATTTTTCATAAAATGATCTTTTAACTTTGTACGAATACGAAAGTTGGTCTCAGTTTCCATGCTGGCCAAGTGTATAGCTCGTACCCGAAGATTCAGTGCTATACCAAAGAGTAAACAAGAGAGATGTTGGGACATATAGCTCTCGAAATTTCGAGCCATTAAAGCCATTAAAACAACTGATTCGAATCAGACTCAGAATATTCTCAGATTGCCGGACAGAATTGCCGGATCTGAATGCAAGGTTGAGCTTTTCGTCCTATAGTTTCTCGACAAAAGTTCACAAAGGCATCATTGTTTGGCATTCAAACGAAAGTTTATATGGAACGATATCAAAAGCTTGAGAAGATTGGAGAAGGTACATATGGAGTTGTGTATAAGGCAAAAGATCGCGTTACAGGAGAAGTGATTGCCTTGAAGAAAATTCGACTAGAAGCAGAGGATGAAGGAATTCCTTCAACTGCGATACGCGAGATTTCATTATTGAAAGAACTGCAGCATCCGAACATCGTCCGGCTGTATAATATTGTACATACAGAGCGTAAATTGACGCTTGTTTTCGAATATCTTGACCAAGATCTAAAAAAGTATCTGGATGTTTGTGAAAAAGGTCTCGACATACCTATTTTGAAGGTATTGATAGGTCTTTGTGTACGATCACGTTACAATATTACTTTTTGGTCGTAGTCTTTTCTGTATCAGCTTCTTCGTGGGATTGCATACTGCCATCAACATCGTGTACTTCATCGGTAATACATGACACGCTGGAATTGAGTCCCTTTATATAAGTCTACGTGTGGTCTGCACAGAGACTTAAAACCGCAGAATTTGCTGATAAACAGAGAAGGTGAACTCAAGCTGGCTGACTTTGGTCTTGCACGAGCTTTTGGAATTCCCGTTCGGAGGTGGGATTACCTACTTGTACAAAAAGATTCGATTAATTATTATTATTATTTTTTGGATTGTCAAAGCTATACACACGAGGTTGTTACCTTGTGGTATCGTGCCCCTGACGTACTTATGGGCTCCCGGTAAGATACTGACGCTTCAACTTCAGATACATGCGCATCTAGCTTTCTCATCACATGTTGTAGCAAGTATTCAACACCAGTAGACATTTGGAGTGTAGGCTGTATATTTGCTGAAATGGCCAATGGTGGTCCACTTGTTGCAGGAACATCAGAAAATGATCAACTGGATCGAATCTTCCGTCTTTTGGGTACTCCCACTCTGGATATTTATCCTGGCATCATTGATTTACCGGAATTCAAGGTATATAAAATCAAAAGCTCGGTTTGGGTAAGCTTACGTTGGGATACTGTTACCACAGCGTGACTTCCCGCACTATGAAACACCAGTCTCTCTAGCGCATCTCGTCCCTACACTGGATGCCATTGGAGTCGATCTATTTGAGAAAATGCTACAGTATGATCCATCGAAGCGTATCACTGCGGCCGAAGCGATGAATCACTCATATTTCAGAGATTTATCTCCGGCGTTGATTGAAGCACACTAAACAATAGACTACAGATTTGGCCATTTGTTACTTTGTAATGTTCCCCAAACCCACTGTATTGTCGAATGTCAACAGCCAAATAATTCCGACTGTTTCGTTAATTATAATCAGACCACAATGAGCACACCGCGAAACAGAGTGGCCAAAGATCGGCCGTGTACCACGGAGGTAGGCATCATTGGTTGCTACCATGAAATGCCTTCCATGAAAGTCATATAAACAGTCTCAAGGATCTTTCTAGCCGAAATTATTGCAGGTAGGGGGTAATTAGACGCATGTAACATTCTCGTTCATTTTTGACCACCAATTTTCTTTTTAATCGATATGCTCGAATCTAGTGAACGGTTTCTTCAGCGCGGAAAATTGTAAACTTTCTGATTCTCTTTAGATAATTCGCAATCGCCATAGTTCAAAATCGATAAAGTTTTAACCGCATCGCAGTCCAAGATTGTAAATGAGTACTTTATTTCACAGCATGATGTCCATTTAACCGCATTTCACAATGCTTCAATGCCCATTACGTCGAAGTGGCATCCTCCGGCTTGTTTGCAATTGCCATATGAGACTTATATGTTTCTACACATCTCCGAAATGAACATCGAAAAGCAGATCGAAATCAAATGTGGGCGCAATCTGCCGACGGCTAGTAATTCGGAGGGTATTCTCTATTAGCTGTCTTTCCTGACCTGAATAGCAAATGTGATTTGGAAGCGATGAACCAAACATCAAAGTAGCGAGATCCTAGCAGATTTATTTCGGTGAAAGAGAGTCGGGTGTGTATGTATGACTATTGCAAGCGTTTGGTTTATTTTTTGGTTTATGTCAGTCCTGGGATCATGAACGTGAGAAGAAACTCATGGTACTATGAAGTAGTAAAGTTCACAAGAAAGTTGACTCGAATGAGCACTTCTGAGCAATGACAGAAACGACCTAAGTGTTTTTACAACACGGTAAGTATCGTCATAACGAACAAACCATCACATTCCACCCCATCGTTCGACAGCCGAGTAACTATTCTAATCAGATGTAGTATATTGGTGGATTTTTCACGTCCCGATCGTACTGTACTTCGAGGTCTGGAAATACACACACACCGAACAACAAATTTGGGTCAAATTACACGGTGACTAGCAATTCTTTTAGATCCAACTGTAAATTTTCAATAATTTCCCTGCACTATACCTTGAAGCCATGACCCTGCGCCCATCATATCGTACTCGTCAATTTCACAGCCGATAAACCTTCGATATAGTCTCTATTTTTTCGGAGGCATTTAGTCAGTTAGACGGGTATTTGATGGCTCAAAAAGTGCCAATAGTAAAGCATGGCCGAGTAGCAGTCGGTGTGAATCAAATTTGGGTGAGCCGGTAATTAAATCAACAACGTCCGTGTGGCGAAGTGCTCTCTTCATTTCTAATGGTTCTGGATATCGTGCATTACATTGGCGTCATCCTCACTGCAACACGCTTAAAGTCCATTCCTTTTTCCCTAGAAAGCAATGTTGGAACTGACTAAAATGTTTGCCAAATCCTTCCGATCTGTTGCTAGACTAGCTTGCGAAATTATGTAGGTTACAGATTCAACAAAGCAATAAAGATCATTCATAATTTCGGCCGGTTGCTTGCATACCATCTCCCAAAAGCTATGTATTATTTCAGCCCGCACCGGCTCCGCGTTTGCATCATCAGTATTCTTATACAGTCTTTACCCTTCCTTCGCCTATCATCATCACTTTCATTGGATTTGGGTTTGGTGGGATTTAATTTTGAATTATCAGTGTTCCAGCTGAATGACCCGAAATGTCCTGTGGTTGGTCATCAGGTTTCTGGTATGAGTGATGCGTTTCTCGATATCAGCGTACCATCCATCGATGCTGGTATCTCTTTCGGCAATCATAGAAGCTTGCGAGCAACGATACCTTCGGACGATTCTCGTCAGCTGGAATCGCTCGACCTGTCTGTTTTGCGAACACTCGAAGTGGCTTTCAATGCAACCTTCACCCGATCGTATGCTGCACTGACACAGCATCCCAAAGATCAAAGTTCAGTCCGCCCATGGGCGGGTAGTTATTGGCCAACAGCGTCGGATAGTATCAATTATCGCTGGGATGGTGCGGAAAGCGATAGCATGGTCACAAAATACGCAAAAGCATTCGGACTCAATCCAAAAAAGTTGGCGGATGCAGTTTCGCTGAAAAATGGTATCGATGGATTAAAACGAAGAATCGGTGCCCGGATTTGCAAGGAAACAATCGAGTGCGACCCGAAGTATACTGGGGAGGCGGTGTGCTCCAAACGAGACGAACAGTATGACAAAGATGGAGTATGCATTCCTACATGGTTTGGTATTTGTCATGCTTGGGCTGTTGCATCGATCATGGAACTGGAGCCACGGTGTGCTGTGAAGCGGAATAATGTGACATTCGAAATTCAAGATATCAAAGGTTTGATCTCTTATATTTATGACGATTCTGAACTGGCCATTGTGTATGCTGGCAATCGGGCGTATACGAATGATGTGAAATTTGACAAATTTGGTCGTCCGGAGCTTTTAGCCGTGCGAGACATTACTGCTGGAGATTTTCTAATTTCAATGGCCAACATTGTTTCTCTTCTCAGAAAACCAATAATTGTTGACATAGATCCGATCTCTCAAGTTTGGAACCAGCCAGTGACCAGTTTTGAGATCACTGATCATTATCTCGTGGATCCCACGGGGACTTCCAAACAAGTTTATGGGGTAGAACATTATCCGTTCAATGAAGCCATGGTAAAACTGGTATACATGGAAGTGCAGCTCTGCTGGGTGTTTGAGACGGATAGCAGCACCGTGACAACTTCGGATGACGCTTATGCAGGCTATCAGACTTGCCGTATGTTCTACTTATTGATTGAACTGGACGCGTCGGACACTATTATTGGTGGCGAGTATTATACGTATCAGGTTAACGTTGATTTTGTCTGGGCTCCATATACCTCCATACCTCCCAATACGGTAACTCGTGATGGCTTCAAATACTCAAATGTGAAGGATCTGATAACAGCTTCACAAAAATGCTCGTGATTTTTTTGATAGCTTCGATTGTGGGTTTATATCCTGTGTATGTCTCTAGTGTACTCCAACTCTACTTAATGCCACAGTAGCTGATAAAAATAATAACTTTCACTGGAGGTTTTAAAGTGCACCTCAATTGCGGTATAATTCTATAACGAGTAGTGGAGTTTGGGATCGTACTGGTATGCAAATCAGCACGCGAACGTACTAACAAACTGAGAACTAAAAGATGCACAGATTCGATTTTTGGCGGTACGTGAGCTGTAACGAAAACACATGCTTTGCCTGCATCAATCAAACTGGTCAGCAATTTATCAACACTGCGTGATTTGCCCGAGTGCGCTAAATGTGAGACTTGGCTTCCTTACTTTTTGGTTCGCCAACATATCTAGCATGTCGAAGTTAAACCTCGCAGATGATGCCGTCTACTTCCTCTCAGTAGTCTGGTTCCGATAAACGATTTACAAAATGTTAAATTTCCACGTTAGCAATATACTTCCGCACCCGGCCAAGTAAGAACCGTGATTTCGTGATACCTAATCTATAGAAGCTTATAAGAAGTGCTTGCATGACACTCAAAGTTGCAAAAGTGGCGTTGTAACGAGAATCTTTTGGTACTTGTGATTGAAGTAAATCGATTATCTACAATCCTGGTAGAGATAGCGGGCTTCAACACTTTGCGGCTAGGCACATTATTGCGCTATATTTTTAAGTTATGTAGATGAGGAAAGGAATATGATTGCAACTTCGTCAGACCGATAACCGGGGTTCGAAGCCCGCTGCAAGTAGAATTTTTCTAGTGCAATGTGTTGTTGGGACCGAGACTATCAGCATGGCATCTGCTAAAAAACAAAAAAACATGACAATACGAAGCGGGAGACAGTGACTGAATATAGATGTAATTGTCTGCAATAATCGAGGTGGAAGCTAAGGGACGACTGCTCGGACAGTCGATGGTACGACTCGATTTAATGACGCAATGGTTATACGAGGACGTGATTCGCTCGCGTAGCACAATCCGAAAATTTCAAGCGCTTTGTGGTCATCCATGAACATCTGAAACCCTCTGATTTCACGTTTATATTATATTTTCATTAATTTCGATTTTAAATGGCTTACAGAATAAGCACATGGATCATCAGTAATCAAATCGAATGATCCAGCCCTATGGTGGTGTAGTGTCTCAAGGTATCAAAGCACCAACATCTGATGCAGATTCTTTTGTCGTTATTTTCATGGGTCACAAGACTTGAATGGATGTTGCAACTACAAATTGACACAATGATATTTACAAAACATTGGCAGTTGCTTGCGACAAAATAACCATAAGATCATTTTGGCTGGACGTCAAAATCCCCTTGGCTGGAAAGTTTGAGTAGCGATAAAAGATATTTAACCTCAGCGGGCTGATCTAGTACTCGAAGCATTTGATCCGGATAATATTCAAAGTAGCTGGAGCTCATTTGCTGAATCATGAAGCTGATAGACGAAGACTTAGGAAATGCCACAAGTCACTGCGAAGTCGACAAAAGTATTCTATCTCTCATGCTCCAGATATAGCGGGAAATGAGCGCAACCTTGCCGCATTGGCTTGGCATTTGCCGTAGTTGGGCGAGTTGTTCGATAATGAAGATGGCGCTACTGTGTACTATTACTACGTTCGTATTGGAGATCAAGACATACGATATTTGATGCACTACATTTCGCAAATCTAATGCTATACGTTTGAACGCTGTCCTTGACGAAGGAACAAATAACGTCGACCCGAACCGAAGCGGTTGGCCCAAACATCGGACTGATTCTGATTCCAATTATATTGTCTGTACACGGACAATTCAAAATTGATTCGGTCCCATCCTTTGGATCGCGAAGTGATCCAATGTCCGCTGTCGATGTTCTTAATCAGCGTCTTGTCGAATGTGTAGGAGATTTTGAGAAGTGAGCAGTAGTCAGCTGAGACGGAGATAAAACTATGCTGATTATGTGAGACGAATTTACGAGACTATGACCACTTCGGATTATGTGTGTGGTAAGTACCAAACATACCGTCTCAGCATCAATACAGCCAAATTTCGATTGTATGCTGAAGTCCTCCGTGCCTTAAACATATGCAGCTACAGGTACCAAGTACCCAGCTATAGAGAGCTTCCCAAACGCTACAGAAGTAATCAAAAATATGGGACCGTGTGGTAGGCTGATACCAATAAATTTGTCACGTATCAAGTGCAACACAACGTACTGTACATCAAGCGGCACGAGATTGGAGGAAAGCACACTCGCACTTAGGTTGTTCAATGTCATAATAATCACAGCCCACAGTTTGTATAGTCACTCCTCCGTGCTTATTAAGGACACAAGTGAGCTAGCTTGAATACATGTAAAAAACATCTCCATCGTAAAAAGTAGCTGATCATTGCACTTATATAGCACATTAACACAATCATCAGTAATTACTATCATAAGCCCCAATGTGTGTAGCCTTACACAATGAATACCTCTAGAAGCTGCTATTATATATTTTGGCTGAAATCTGTTCCCGACAAAGAAGGCATTAATACATGCCCCATATCTCAGCGCATACACAGCGATAGAAATGCGCGTATATACTGTGCTACTAAAAGAATCATCAATGTATGGGATTTTCGAAAAGCAGACTTCACGCGGCGATCTTCCATCGTGTCAATAGTGGAATGGAGCCGCATTCGTCCTTGCAATATTTCCGGTTTTCGTTATACCCGTGAAGTAAACTTGTCAAACGACACGTATGAACATTCACTATACCATAGCTTACAGCCAGGGCCTGCCAAGTTTATACTGACGTATATCCCTTCGCAAGGGTGGGTCTCGTCCTGTACTTGTGTATTTGCCCGTTGAACTTCGACACTTAGCTCCTCAATCGTCGGGGCCCCTACCATATGGTGTCATCATTTACTTTGGCGGAAGAACCTCGGCATCGAGGTGGATGGACTTCTTCAAGTAACAAAGATGTCACCTACACCGACAAGCCTGGTAAGACGTTCACAGTCTTGGAATAGTTGGAAACGTCCTCAACTAAATCGTCCACAGTAATAGTTCAAGTAGCGAAACGGGCTGTCTTCTTTCAAAAGTCTGCCACTACTCACCATGTCATCAGCCTTGAATGTAGCAAACTTTGGTAACATGTGCTGCGTGGCTTTTTGCATAAATGTACAACTAGCTGCAAGTTGTCGCATTATGCAAGCGAAGCACCACCTCGATAGATACCCCACAGCTACCGCACGATATTCACTCTCGTCTCCCTTTCTACAGTGTGCCATCGGTTAACCGTATCGAAGCCACGGTCGTTCAAGTATGAGTTTCGCATCCCTTATGTCAAGAATCTCAGCTATGCAGACATTTCGAGTCTTACTGTCATCTGGCATCCAACTGAACCGGCAAATTTACAGCATCACAAAAACGTGAATGTAATGCGATAAAGGAAGTACTCTCGCGTTAGAATTGGTGGCTTTGAACTAGGGATATCCATTATTCATGTACGATATCCTTCAGTTCCTCGCACATCACCAGCCAACGCTTACTTAGCTCGTGTAGCAGCTGCTCCATGTTTGTTTTGTCGATATAGTATTTAATGATGTACCCTACTCATACCTCCAATCACATTGCTATCATGATTGCGACTTCTTATCGAATAAAAGTCTGCTGGAACGATTACGAAAAGTGCCAGTCAATTTTCGACTTTTAACCTTCAACTTCCTAGTTCTTGACTCGCACATCGACAATTTCCACCAGGTAACTTGCTGTGTTCCACAAACACACTGTGCACAATAACTTTTATAAAAACGTCTATTAAAATCATATCGAGAACAGATTGTTCAGTCAAGGATCAAATGTACTCCAGCAATCATAACACGATGGCCATTTATGGCGTCAATACTCTTTGAGCCTTGTCTGAACACTGATAGCACAGTGTGCATGAATGCAAATGAACTGATTTGCTTTGACTGTAAAGTAGAATACTCAACTATTTAGTAGTACCCAATGCTGGCTTTTATGTGCAGTACAAACGTTTGCTCAAGTGCCGTTATTTTGTGCGACACACGGGATGGTCATACTGTTACAAAGCTTATGTGCATGCTTGCATAATAAGGTGTCTGTCATGGTTTTCATCGCATCATTGCGGAAGCGAAGCCTCACTCTGCTGTTCCGAAGAGCAATGCGATATTTTCGATGAGAGGTGGCACATACAATACTATTTGAATGCACATAAAAGCAATACTCATCGATCGGGTTCAATATATTAAAGTTTGGAAGTAGCCAACGTGGATTCTTAGACCGCGTGCAACATATCAAGTGGATCCTGGGGCGCTTGGAAGGAAGCTCATGGAGTGGAAACATTTCCATATGGCTAGGATATGCATAATTTCTTTCATGTGTAAACGAACTTCTGCCAGATACTTGAAGTTTAGTGGTGATGCCACTCCATATGATGTTTCTCCCGACTATAAGCAGCAATCCATTATCTTTTACTTATCAAAGTGGATGAGTTACGAGGTGTCATTGGTGGCGAAACCCACGACAGAGTCAGAAAAAGATCAATTCTATAGTAAGTCAATTTAAGTCCTCCTTGCACAGTTCCACTAGATTGTGCGTAGAACTACAATCCACCCACTTTTCTCTTTATTATGGCCGTAGTCAAAATGTGCTTCGTGGCAGCATTTTCGATTCATACGACGATTTATTGGTTCTGTTCTTCCTATAAAGTATGCACATTCTTCAAACACACACTGAGCCGGTGGAATAATGCATTGTATGGTCATGGTAGTACAACTACGCAGATTACGCGTCAAGTGATAGCGCCTTGCTTACTCAGATATCAGTACATGAGAACGTAAATATACCACAACTCGGGGCACCTGATTATGACTCCAGTCGATACATTTGCGGCGTTAATTTGTCTAATTCGCAAATCATATTCATACCGAAATGCGGCAATGACTAAATATTCGAACTTGCACTTCATGGCATAATGAACACTTAATAATTAATTGACTGACCATCCAATCAAGTCACTTGATCTTTATTGCAAAAACATTCAAATTCACTCGACCACGACTCTATCACCGAATAATTACAGCGTTTTCACACCGCTCTCAAAATCCATCAAATGTAGCACGAACTACTCCAAGCCATTATTGCGCATAAAATAATTAAGTTGGTGAATTCTTTGTTTGCCAGCGCGTTTGCACAAGTCTGCTTGATTCAACTTCCTACGAAACTCAAGTGTCGGAAGTCTCGTTTCTTCAGCGTGGACTTGATTATAGGAATGGCTTCTAGAATATCTGAGAATGTTGGACGTCGCTGCGGATCTTGATGCCAGCAATATTCCACAAACTCCGCCAATTTAGCAGGCGTATGCTTTGGCAGTGCAGGTCTCGCGCGTTGCCTTGCGACTGCAAATGCCGCTACGCAAGAACCTTGAGTTAGATTACATGAGTTTAAGCCGTACCGACAGCAAACCTTGTATTGGCGTCATTCCACGAAATGGTTGATCTTTGGCAATCATCTCCCACAGCACTATTCCAAAGCTATAGACGTCAGCCTTTGAAGAGTAAGGTTCATGCCGAATCACTTCTGGAGCCATCCAACGATACGTTCCTGTCTCTGCCGTCAAGTCAGAAGTGCTACCATTGTCAAGAAGACAGCTAAGCCCAAAATCGGAGATCTTGACGAGACCGTGAGAATCTATCAATATGTTGCCCGACTTGAGGTCACGATGAATCACGGAGCAGAGGTGAAGATAATTCATGCCCATCGCTACATCTTTGACAATTTGGAAGAAGTCCAAGAGACCTCTACGAGAATGAATCAAGTCACTCAGGGTCCCATTAGCCATATACTCGAAGACTGGGGAATGAAAGCACTATGAGAGGTGATTTTCGAAAGCTTGAGCTTACCTAGACAATAGCGAGGTGGGCATATCGTAGCCCCGAGAAACAAGATAACGTTGGGATGACGAAGTTTGCTCACAATTGTGATCTCTCGTTGAAACTCATTCAAAATTTCCTGCGCCATTTGATCCGTATGTATCGAGCAGTCTACCACCTTAACAGCTACTCTTGTTCCCCGCCAATGAGATTCAAAAGTATGACCCGATCGCCCCGATCCTATAGATTTTCCAAGTTTGATCTCGGATATATTCAATTGCCAGTCCGACTTGGTTTCCTTCTGTTGTATTATGTTGGCAATACTTTCCTGTTTATTGTCTTCATGTGAGCGCGACGATGTATAGTCAGGATCATTTTCCAGACTTAGTCGGAGCAGATTATCCTCAATACGGGTTTTGAGCTCCTTTTGCCGCTCATCAGATAGAAATTTCCCACGAACGACAAATCTATCCAAGGTCACACCGTCGCATGTTGTCATCACATCGGCATCTAAGATACTTCCTTTCAGACTTGTCAATGCTCTATGACAGAGTGTTGCATAGTGTCAAAGGTCACTGCTCATCAAAGTGATAAGTGCATCGCTTACCTTGTAATAGCATCTAGCAGATTGTCTTGGTCGACTGAGACCACAACAACTTCACAACCATTGTTTATGATTCTATGTAGATCGAACAAAGGATCAATTTAAACGTATACAATTGACAATAATAAATGATGATACCATACTTTCCGTCGTCATCTTTTCGTTGCTGAACACTGACGCCAACTTCTGAGGGGTTGCGTTTGTGCTTCGCTAATAAACGCATGTGCAAAGGCACATCGTCAGGATTGACTGACAAGGCATACCGAGCCGGAAGAAGGCGAAAATGGTTCTGCCGTGGTATGATTCATTCCTGTTCAGGACTTACTAGCAAACATGTGGCACAGCTGTCACTGACCTGTACAGAGTTGAGAACTGGTTCGTACAGATGATTTAATACTTTCTTTAAACCAAATGGCCCCGAGCTTACGACGTATATATCACCGACCATATGTTTGACGACTGCGCGGCACATATCGTTCACGACCGAGTCTTTCAATCCTCTTTGCACCCCACGAGCTGAAGGCTTTTATCAGTGAAAATGATTACAATGAAAACACAAACACTAGATTGATAAAACGTTTCGAACCTTTGGTGGTGTAGGAAAATAATTTTGTTTCTCAAAATCACTCAAAGCTTGATAGCTACTTGATCTTGTCATGTTGAGAGTTGTACTATCAGAACATGCATGTTGCTGTTCATAAGAGCCGACAGGATGAATGCAGCGATTGATTGGCAAAACCACCCTGTTATCAATACAGACATCTTTCTGACTTTTTGATGGTTCCGTCCAAAAATCTACCCGCGACTCCAGCTGATTGTACATAGCACTGTTTCCATGCTTTTGCATGGTAAGCTCTGATTTTTCCATGATTTGGGGTAAGTGTACATCGGATTCTTCCAAAGTGTTGCTTGCCAGCGCTAATGATACTTTCGTATCGCATAATCCGAACAAATCAAAATAAGTAAAAGTTGGACCAGTTTTGGTCTTATCGTCAGATTTTGTGTCCGAGTCATTGTGAGCACCAATTTTCCTTTGTGGCCGTGTGCGCCATTGCCTGTAAAAGAGCCTTGCATTCGAAACGCTATCACCAGGAATCGATGAGGACAAATTGGCCATCAGCTCATCAGAGCTACCTGGTCGCATCCTTGTTTCCAGTGCACCTGTAGTGACACTCTTGGTCAGATTTTGAGACCAAGATTGCGTTAGTCGACCACAATTATTTGTGTTGCTACTACTAGGTGAAGAAATGGCTGCTGTCGCGTCTTTCGGTAGTCTGTCAGCCGAACTGTTTCGCAATGAGGTAGAGAACGGGGTTTGTCTCGATCTAACAATCAGAGATTTTGCACAGGGTGTGTCACAATTCAGCGCTTTCGAATCCGTTTTCATAGTCTAATATGATTGGCTTTGAAAGCTGATGCTGCTGTTACCAGTACAAACCAGTCAAAGTACGTTTGTGACTTTTCGTCCAATTCTTGGAACCTTCGGAACGATAACTTGATTCGGGTTTCTGGTATTTCCCCGCAGGTACACTCGTTCCACTTGAGGAAGAATCTCGCTGTAAACTATTTTTGTGTTACCACCGTGCGTGTACATGCGCTGAGCAAGGGCAAATTTCATACAAAAACTCCGATAAGGTCCGCTTGAAGTCCTATCCCTCTTCAATCAGTTGGTGTTATGGAGACGCTGTTTGTTAGAATTCGATCAATCAGAGACGTAGATCTCGTTGAATCACAGGTATAGAATCCTTGCATGCATAATATTATACAAAGTATGTGAATGAAAGTACAGTCATCGTTTGGCATGAGACAGATCCGGTTGACTTTTGAATCTTACATACAGGCAACTTTTGGGACGGCAGAGCTGTAAACGGACGGATACGATAAGCGTCGACTGCTTCCTGTTTGATCTCTATTTGTGAGCTAAAGGGTTATGTTGCTGTTTTAAAAATGCAGCTCACGTTTCGAAAATTTCCCATTTATCTGATGCCGTGATGCAGTTCTCTCATTGACAAGAAACCATATGGGCGCAGTGCCTCCAGTACACCTCTACAAATACATATTGTATTTTGTTGCAACAAAGTGAAACAAAAGGGTTCGTTCAGAAGTGACAGATTTCTTCACACGAGAGAGATACGTCTGTTAGAGATATAGTTTGTGTTTTCCTTCCAAATCATTTGCTTGAGATTCATACTGACAGCACAAGATGTGCAAACCCTATCGACTGAGGCAGGCCTGGATCCGAGATAGCATGCGTCGCTTGCAAGAAGTAACAATGACATCGATTGAGTTCAAGGGCAATAAAATGCAGATGGGGTCCTCTTACTACTCGGAAGTTGAAGACCATGAAAGTAATCACTCGGAATATCAATTTAGGTATAAGATAACCGACTCGTAGAGCGTCTAAGGAATCGCAGCTAGCCAAAGCTGACTGAATAATAGAGCAGGCCACACTAAACGATCGTGCGGAAGTATCCTTGGACAAGCAATCGAACTCATGGAATAACGCACATATATTCTGCTCATGAACTTTTAAGAAGCACTGCCTTGATGAACCATTCTTCAACTAGGAAGAAATATTGACGGCGTCGAATTAAACGTGCGAAACTCGTGAGAAACAGTTTAAAGAGGATGAGCAAGTTAGTTTAGCAGACAAGCGCGTAAGAAAGGCGTAAGCAAGACCAGGCGAGCGCACAAACAACCTTTATGCTGTTTTGATCAACATCACATTATCGGTATCTACTGATTAGTCGATAGATGATTCGCGGCGAAAATGTGAGCTACTGACAAGCATCGTTGAAAAAGAGAACAATGAAACTCCAGTAGAAGATGATGAATGCAAGAAAAGGTAAGAGTAGGTTCCTAAAGTGATGCAATATAAGCACCAAACAATCACTGGCAAAGTTTTTGGAGCGGCCTTTAATATTCATCCATACATTCTAGCTGCTGTTCTAGAAACTATCCCCAGTATTTCTTCTATCTCTTCCTCTGCGTACCGCTTACTAAGACTAGGGATCAAAGCGACCGCTTCTTCCACTTCTTCTGGATTCAGATTCGATAAGCAAGCAATTTCGAATTCCTCCAGTCGAATTTCCACAACTCTATCATCGACTTCTCGGTTGAAAACAAGGGACATGAGTGCTCTACAATTATACAAGAAATCTGAGCTGTCTAGACTGTGTTGATCAACTGATGCACTTACTCTCGTAACTCTGTCACAGATGCTTGATTCGACACTGGATCCTTCGTGCCACTGAATCGCTGCACATATGAGTATGTTTTCTGGAAAACACTACGAAAGATTCGAACAATTGTGTTGCATTGATTCTCGACAACGATTATTTCCTTACTTCGTCAGTTGCTTCTCCTGATTCTCATAATCTTGCTTCTGTTTTTCCAGGATGACTGCAACTTCAGCGTTGGACAGGCAGGTTTCATCACGAAAGTCTTCTCCTAAATTTAATTCAGCGGCATCTTCAGTGTCGACTACGTGCTTGGAATTGGAGGCCATGCCTTGACAGAATGAAGCCGACAAGCACAGCTTGATTTGTTTAAGTAAATTTGATTGGCTTACATTCATGAGGTGCTATAGGCATGACTGGAATCTGGCGCGCTACTTTGGTACGGGCAGATTTGGAAGAGCTAAAATCGCTAGTAAGATCTATAAAGATATTCTAGATATACTGACGATTGATTCATAAACACTCCTCAAGGTCCAAACATTGATGGAGCTCTGCGGTTTTATGATCGAGTTAGCGTTGTGGAGATACTTTCAGAGAGACCTGCGTATAGCGTTGCTTTGGATGGGAGGAACATCAAGACTTCATTAAAATCTAAATTTGAAGTTCCGTACAGAGCATTAGCGTATGCTGTTGCGCATGAGTGGGATGCGCAGAAAAGTACAATTCGTCCGGCGACCATGCCGATTATGACGCTTGCATCAACCATTATTGACCTACATTTGACGTCAAGCAGACATGATTTGATAGAAGATATGATGAACTACTTACAAAGTGATACTATCTGCTATCAAGTGTCGCCGACCCCGCAGGAAAAGCTTTACTCGTTGCAGCTGGAAAAATGGGAGCCGATAAGAAGATGGTTTGAGAAAAAGTTTGATGGTGAACTTGATGTCAGCCATGGGACCATGAATGCACTTGTGCATGACGAAACACTTGTTCATAATGTGCGGTTATATTTACAAAAGGTAAAGCATGTCATATTCGGTCAATCATAGCAACAATACTATCTGCATAGCTGAATGATTTCGAACTCGTTCCCTTACGTGCGATGACTAGAAATTGCAAGGTTTGCTTACTCTCTATCTTGCTTATCTCTATCTTCTTCTAAGGGTAACGTTCCAATGCTTTTATTCTCGCACAGTCTTTCATCACTGCATCAGCATTATTTGATCGTCATATCACCGCGAAAGACGTACGTTTCTGAATCGGACTATAGACTCATAAACCAATTCGTTCATGACCTGATCTCTTTGTAGGCAATGGATATATCCCGAGTTGAAGAAGAATTTCAGGTATACAAGTCAATTACGGTCATATTTCTTCTATTTCCAAACTTTTTACTTCGTATTGTTTCTAGATCGGTAGCTGGGGTCTCGTAGAAGGTGGTCATGACCTTGATCGTGTAAATTGCTGCGTGGGAATCTCAAGTGCGTCCTCCTTCTTGTGGTTGCAGCAGCAGATGAAAGCGAGCATTCCGAACAAACAGTCGAATGCGTAAGGGAGCGGAATACAAGTGCCTGACTGTCTCATACCATAAGTGTCAAACCAACCATGTGCACTGTTGCAATTATGCGACGCTCTTTGAAAAATGCTTGGTTGTTTGACTTTGGCAATACAGCGATATCTACTACGTATGATGTAGCTGATCCACTCCTTCCAAGTCTCTCTCCGTTGTACTTTACTCGACACATATACGCTGTTCAGTGCTTTGGGCAAGAACAAACTGTAGACTTTCAGTGCCTTTAAAATTGATACATGCTGAACGATGCCAAAAATAAGATTCATCTCATGCTTATGCACTCAGCCTTCAATATAAATTCTCTCACAGCGCCCTAATGTTGGCGCAGTGTACTCAACAAGATAAAAAGCCGCTGCTATCTCAACATGACACGCGTCAGGAAATGAAAGATTGATATGTGTTGTGCAGATTACAAACTTACAATGGAGAAGGTGGAGACACCTGAGATGTGGGAGTCCATGTCGAGTACTGAAAGATTAGCATCTGCACATTTATTTTTTTCCTGTATTGTTGAATGGGAGAGTGCTGCTGGGTCAATGGAATTAAAGCTTGAATATCTGCTATCCCATACATCCATTGTGTGAGATTTTTTTTCATTGATTTTGCGATGTGAAAACCGAATCCGGTCCAAATTGTGTTGATACGCTACTTAATGTCAATCTCGTATTGGACGACTTCATACTAGTTTCAAAATAATACGTATACTCGTGGTGCTTTGAACGCTTTCCGCTCAAAGGGCAAGCCGTTAATGTGAACACGATATTTGTATCAAGGTATCAGTGTTACTCGAACGAGATTCACACCCAAGAATGTATTGACAACGAACAGCTACGTTTACCGAATAATCCAATTAATTATCAGTGTTTCCAAGAGACTCTTCGAGCAACACACGACCGAGACCGATGGCGATGCGGCATAGTGTAAACATCTCATAGAAAAAACTCACAGTGGGTTTTGCGGTACCAGAATGGAGAAGTTTATAGCTAATGGCAAGCAACTTTTACATTATGCGTATTCACAGCTGTGTACGAGCTAACGAGCTAGACGTACGCATGGAATAAAGCTATCACTGGGATTTTGAAGTCGGCTGATTTGTGAGATGCTTTTCTCTATGCTGAAAAAATCTTGGAAAGTCAAAAATAATCGGCACAAGGTCCAAACCGATGTTGGTTAAACATGAGATGTGACAAGGTCTTTCTGGTATACGTCAGGCTGAATGCGTCAAGAAAGAGCTGAGCTACTCATTGCAACAAAACGAGAAAGGCTCTTACGAAGATTTTGAAAAACGATGATAATTTATACAAGAGTAGCTTATCATCTTGGCTGGCTCCCAATCACTTGATAAGCGTTCTGCAGCGAAAATGTGACAACATTCACATATGCCGAATCCAGGAACGAAGATCGCTGCAACAGGGTGACGGATCTCTAATGAAAATTGACCAGCTCTTAGTCTTTGGAGTTGGGACAGATGACATAGTCGACTACTATCGTTGTTCAAGATTTTGTCGATCCCTTCTTCCGCGACACCTACCGATCGTCACTAATACAACATGGGCTGTATCCGTTTTGTGACACAAGATTCTTACTGAGCATACGTGCTAGAAAGCTAGAATACATACACACAACCACTGTGGGTAAGTTGCCGGCGGGTTGAAAAATGCCACGAGGGACAGGATGAAGGAGCAGCAGGCCGTGATATTGCCAACTCAAAGCAAGAAGCTCTGTGCAAAAAGATAATAAAGGATTGATAATGAACGTGTTTGTTGTTGCTATGGATGGTGCAGATGATGCAGATAGACCCTTGGAGACCGAAGTGCACTTTGCAAGCCTGGTCACTGCAGCTATCCGTTGCACGAAAGTTTACGAATCTCAAATATTCCTTCAGGATAATAATGCAACCGAACGTGAGAAAGTTAAAAGTATATGAAGCGGCCGAATTCTTGGCTCCTTTGAAAATCAAATTGTGGTACGCTACTCTTCTTTTAACGCATTCCTGAACACCCGGAATAGAGGTGGTGCTTGAGACAGCTTTCTCCAAGAGAACGAGCGACTTGATTTTAAAGGTGTTAGGTCGATGTGGAAGTACACAGGTTTAGTCACTGTTCTCAAAAATCTAGAATAATGAACATATGCCTCCGTGTTCTCCGAACATAATGGAATCAAATGCGGGACAGTAGAAATCAGTGCGCAATATAGACAAGGACCCAGAGATTAGTTAATCAAGAAAGAAATGGGTCGAAGATGCCAGGTACGAGAAAAAGTTTGTTCAACCAAAATAATTTGGTTTCAAGGGCATATATTCGAGCTTGGTGTTTGAGGTCGATCTTACATCAACCACTCCTCTGCATTAACTCTCTGGATAGCGCATTGGCTTGGATATTTGCTTTCAAGGAGTTCGAGATTCTTACTCAATTTGGAAGAGGGCTGAATGAGGAGTGCGTACCCATCACCACCTTTAATGGATTCTTCAAGCATGTGACTATCATAATCCGAGTCGCCGGCCGATAATATCGTGTGAAAACCATATGAAGTAATTAACTCGTTCACAATTTTACCCTTCATTTCACCGCTCATACATGTACCATCTCCAGTGAAAATGCCGTCTTCATTCGTGGGAGTAGTGCCATATGTACCGGCGATCGATCCAGTAAGCTTCAACGCAGCCAGAGTTGCGTCGAGGTAATCCAAATGCGTGGCAGTTATTATAAACGTACGCACGTCCACATCTTTTAGGATATGAATGAGATCGAGCATTTGCTTGTAGGCGAATTTCTCCGGGTGACCTTCAAAAGCTTTTTTAATTAGTTCGTCCCGGGCTTCTTTGTTGACATCATGAAGCAGTCGGTATTCTTTGGTCAACAGTGTGTATGAACAGTGCTCTTGGTTTTTGAAGAGAATAAAGTCTTGAACCATTTTAGACCAATGCTGGATCTCAGTAGTGAGCTTCTAAATCTCCTCAGGCACAAATGTGTTTTGCGTATTCCTTCCGAGTTTTATTCTTTCCTCCCTCTCCAGGAACACTGATTGGATCGCCCCGACCTTACTATCAAACGGAACCATCAACTCTTGGTTGAAACAGTTTTTTCTGCTTTCAGTATTTCTGATAGTTTCGAATCCAAAAAGCTTCTTTACATCATCAGAACCGAAACGAAAATCTCCCAATTCAATTTGCTTAAGGAGCACCGTTTCTGGAAGGTTCTTCTTGATGATTGTTTTATCCATGTCCAGCATAGAGGCGTATTCAACATGTTCTGTCCCTCCTTTTTTGGCTTTGTTATCATACAGTGTTTCTAAGACAGAAAGTAGAAGTTTGTCCCCGCCGTAACCCGTGATGGACTTTTCATATTCTTGGCGAGTCGGACCGCTAAGTACCAGCGGGAAAAAGCCTATTAGCAAGTACTTGGGAACCATTATGCCAATATGAAAGTGATTAATGCTGTAGTGGTTGGAGCTAGTCAAGGATGATTGGCCATGGAACATCAATTACAAAGAAGAAAAAATCAAGAGCTCCAACGTTGCACGAAATCAAATAGAGGTGAACGGATGACCTGCCGATTTCGATATAGAAGGCTTACACCTTCTTTTTGTATGCGGCCGAATGCATTTTATTTCTCATTCTTTTCTGCGTATCGCGAGATTTTCTGCGGGCCAAGATGGCTGACATCGTGCATTCATTTGATTTGACTAAGAGATTTTACCTATTATCCCAAATAGGACACTTGAAAGAGGTGAGCAAAAAACCCGTCGATTTCAATATGGAACGCATACGACTTCTTTTGTTTGCGGCCGATCCATAGGGTAAGGCTCTTTCATGATCCAAGATGGTTGACATCATGCAATCATTTCATTAGAGTATGTGACTTTACCTACTCACTAAAAGAACATGTCTAAAAGTAACAGAATACTAAAAAGAGGTGACCAAAAAGCCCGCCGCTTCCGATATAGAAAGCATATACCTTCTTTTTGAATGCGGCCGATTGCATTCTATTTCCATTCTTTTTTTCCCTTGCGATTGGCCTTACATAAAGGACATAGTGAGAACTTGGACAAATTTGAAGTAAGTGGAGGTGACATAATCATGTTTACTATAAAACGAAATATACGATTTCGTATTTACGAAAGACTTCTCTGTTGTTCGAATGTGAAAATGGCAACATAATCCTCCTTGAGAGAACCGAAGGTGATTTAGCCTTGAGACCAAGTCAACGCCACGATTAAACCATTGTCTAGTATCAATCCGAACATATCTCCCAATTCTCGGAACAATTGAGAGCTAAGAATGTCTTGTACTCTGCGTTTTCACGACGTCGTACAAGAATCGCAGCAAGCTCACTAACCATTCTTCCAGAGTCCTGCTGTGAAAAGCCTGGAGTGTTTGTGTTTGTATAATTTCGGCTTGGCCTTACTTTATTGAACTCGAACTGTCCCAACGAAGACGCATTCGAATCGAGATCCGAGTGCTCCGCATCCTGGCGTCTTTCTCAGCTTGCTTTAAGCTTTCCGTATTTTTATTCGTTCAAAACGTTCGTGCTCTCGTTCTTGCTGTAATTGTGCCCGGCGTTGAGCACGTTGTGCACGTTCTTCTTCTCTTGTTGCCTCTAAACGTTGACGTCTTGCTTTTGCACGCTTTCGAGGGTTCACGCTATATTCTTTCGGAACTCCGGTAGGTGCGGAAATCTTAAGCGAGTTCTGATTACCAGTGAGCTTCAACTCATCGCAATCAGTTGTAGAGAATATGATCTTCTGCTGAGGTGATCGTGAGAGCTCTTTATCTGAAGCAGTACGTAGTTGTACAGAATTTTGAAACTGTATCGGAATCGTATTCCCACCACCTAGTAGCCTTATTGCATCAGCTAAGAGACTCACAATCTCTGACGTCTTCTCCGACAGAAACTGTTGATCCTCCAGCATTTCGGTTGATAGATTGCCAATGCAAGAATCGTGAACACGAGCGGGAGTATAGTACCCAAGAGACGGGATCACCTCCACTCGTTTACATACTTCATCACAATATATTTTGCCAGTGAATCGGCAATGATGCCGGCCATTGAAAAGTCCAAATTTCTTCCCAGTGTCCATGCAGTTAAAGACGCTTCGATCTTCGAGTCAATTGTTCCGGATAGGCTCCTTAAAATAGTGGCTCTGGCCGGATCTGAAGAATAAAACATGGGCCGGCGTATGTACTGAGCAGTATGCCTTCGATCATTGTAATATGTGCTCGTTGTCTCAGCCTGTACATTGGCGATTTAGGAACTTTCTCATTCCTGGAATCGCCACCCTCCACTGATGATGGAATTGTTTCTTCTATTACGTACAAATACTGATCTGAGAGAACTAGTAAGCGAGAAGCGGAATAAACCGATCCACAATCCCAAAATCCTTTAGTAAGTTCAATGTCCTTCGTATTGTTTCGAGGACCAGCCCGTGACATTATTTTATCAACGAAATCGACGAATATAATTTTTTCGGAGTCACCATAGAACCGCATTATTTCCGAGATCCTCAAATGTATCTCATCCGTGTTTTCTTTCAACAGATACTTTCCATGGAATGGTCGACAAATACTCACACGCTGACGAAGTTTCCCGTTTGCTTCATATAACTTTGAAATGTCGTGATTTAATTTCAAAAAATATCGCTGTCCAAAGTATGATCGCCAAATGTGCTGGATTTTTCGAACATACCTTCCAATGACTTCCTCTCGTAACTTTTCAATAGCAAACAATGTCTCCAGTGTTCGAATGAATACCATTGTCTTGCCAAATTTTGCCTCTTCTTTCAGTTTTGAGATACCCTCCGCTGCGGATCGCAATATCAATTGAGTCCCTTTCTTGTCGCTGCCGGTGAATACGTGCTCAGGATATGTTTGTGACGAAATGATACGAAAGCGATCAAGGAATCGTCCATACTCTCCACGAAATGCAAAACCAGACCGTCTAACGCGTAAATTCTCTAGTAAACCAGGGTATTGTATTTAATGCAAGACACGGCCGTCATCAAAATAATTGGCTTGCTTTTAATCATTTGACTTAAGGCACCGAACATGATGAGGTGAACACTCCATCAAGGTTTGTATCAAAGCTTCACACTGTGTTCGGATCTTGGATCCCGCGGTAGGAGCAGCCATTTGTTTCCGTCGATTGGATGACCGTTTTTCTTCCTCCTCCATAACTGATGCTGGAAAAAGGTATCGGAACATTGAATACAGCTCCGGACTCACTGCCCCCTTGTTGGTATCTCCGAAACCGTGTGTATGATATTGTACCGTGTCAGCATAATGACGTATCCCAAAATCTCGACCACGCTTCGCAAAGTGAGGATGATTTTGATGAGTACTGGTGACCTTATCCAAGAATGTTTTGTCGATGGGTTCGCCTTCCTGTGAATGCATCGTCTTAACTGTATCATCCAGAGCCAGAAAATTCCGGGAGCTTGAGCTACCATTTGTCTTGTTTGCTTTGCATAGTTTGCATCCATCAAATTACAAGCTACCTTATTATTAAAGAATGAGATGAAAGTCTATTCAATGCCTTCTAAAGCATATTCATCTTGTTCGGACCGCAACGTTGATAAACGATTGCTGCAATTTTTCGTCCACGTAATTGATACAGAGCTGTTCGAAACGATATAGATCGAACACTTTGAATCCGTAAATATCTATAATATCAAGTTTAGGCATCTCATCCAGGTTCAGCTAACGGTGGGAGGCATTGGTATTTCCTATTAAATATCGACCTTGCATGTCCAATGCGTGGTTGATGCGCTCAATCAAGAAATCAAATGTCTCCGACATATAGTACATGCGAGTGAATCACGTGGAGCACATGCTTGGCTGGGATTTTGTGGTACTTGTTACTTCTCTATTTTGCCACCGGGAGACATTGTTTTTAAAGATTAGAGGCAGAAGTTGAAGGTGTACTCATCGAAACTGACTCCGGATTATTTACAGCATATAATCACTGATAAAATAGATTCCTTAGAACCATGAGTGGTCTGGTATGCCCGTAGTTCAAACTCACCGCACTGCTTTTGTGCGAAATTTTCATCTATTTGAAGGGACTGTTTAGTATAGGCACGATTACGAGTGACATTACTTAATGAAAACAAGTTACTCGAACCTGTTTTTTGACCTGACCCATGTCTTCTTCCTTTATACAAAGCTGTTGACAATGATGCAAGCCGCTCGGTCATGGGATGATCTTAAACAAACAGCGCGATCTTTGGAACGTCAGTTGGAAGTAAACATCACCGCCTTGAATGAAATGAGCAAGAGGATGAACAAGTGCACTTCTACATACTTTGATGAAGGTGTACGCCTGCTTTCTCGTTGAATAGCATTCAAACCACTATGACAAACTCTATAGAGAATCCCACCCTCGGGAGACAAGAAGAAAGAATTCTGATATGTAATATTGAGACCAATTTGGGAAGAGTTTGTGATATCTTTAGTTTGTTTATATCGAAGGAGTGACTGTAACAGCAGCAATTTTGTGACTTGCAGCTTTCAGAAACAATTGATGACATGAACTCGTATATACAAAATTCCTCGAGTAAAGTGCAAGAAGCTTTGTTGCAACGCTATCGAGAGATTTATTTTGATCTCAAATCGGACTTTCGAAGGAGCACGGTGCCGTTCAACATCAGTTTCATACAGGATCTCATTTTATGTGTCGTCATTACTGATAGGCCGTCATTCAGGAGAAACGGGATGCAGCAAATTTATTTGGAAATAGGTTTCTGAACGCAGGATTTGTGATACATTCATTTGTTTTCTAAAAGTGTTCTCGAGGTGAAGATCAAGTTTTGCTGCTGGAAACGATTCAGATGTTGAAGGATTATTACATGAACGATCAAAGGTGGAATCTTCCCGATCACTTGCGAGCACGATTCTTCAGTAATCTCTTGCACAATTTATCTCCAACAATGCAAAGACTCACGTGTTTTAGGCAGGCTATGGCAGCAAAGAATGCTTTGGAGAATCAACGATCTCGTATGACTACATCGCGGAACAAGATGACAACCACCACAGACTCATTTGCTGGCATTCACAACTTACTTGCCAGTATTCGTCGAAAGAAGATGAGAAACAACACTATCTTGGCATTAGTGATTGCTACCTGCATATGTTTTACACTCTGGTGGGCAGTGTTATACTCAATTTAACAGCAACAATGCAGTGCAGGATACCTTAACAATTTTGCTGTCGTGTCTTATCTCAATGTAGCGTCAGGCAGACATCACAAACAGACTGATGGGAATCGAATTCCATGATTTTTCGCTTGTTATCCTATACTTCTCCAGATGAGGATCTCATTGAAGGCAACGGATATATCTCGAGTCGAAGAAGGTTTCCTGGTATTCAAGTCAATTACGGTCATATTTTCTCCTATTTCCAGACGTTTAGCGTCGCATTGTATCCAGATCGGTAGCTAGGGTCTCTTCGATGGTGGTCATGACCTCGATCGTGTAAATTGCTGCGTGGGAATCTCAAGTGCGTCCTCTTTCTTGTGGTTACAGCAGCAAATGAAAGTAAGCATTCCAAACAATTTGTCGAATACGTAAGGGAGCTGACTGTCTCATGCCAACAAGTGCGCAAACCAACCACGTGCACTGTTGCAATTAAGCGACGCTCTTTGAAAAAGTGCTTGGTCGTTTGACTTCGGCGATGCATTGATATCTACTACGTATGATGTTGCTGATCCACATCTTTGAGAAGGTGGAGGCACCTTGAGATGCGGGAGAAAGAGGCGTCCGTTTCGAGTATTGTAAACATAACAAGAGTAGCATCTATATGTCTATTAGTTCACTGTAGCGTGATAGGAGAGTGATCCTGGATCAATGGAACTAATGCTTGAATATCCGCTACCGCATACATCCATTGTGTGAGATTTCTACTTTTCTTTTGTTGCAGCCGGATCTGACCCAAAAGTGTCTTATAACGTTACTCAATGTCAATCCTCGTGTTTTCCGGCCAAATGGCAAGCCTTTTATCTGAACATCTGAACACGGATTCTGTTTTCAAGGTTCCTGATATTACTCTGAGCGACTGTCACGTCCAGGAAAGCTTTCGACGACGAAAATATTTGTGTACCGAATCATTCTATCAATCGTCAATGTGATAAGAGACTTCTCGAACAGCACACGGCGAAGACCATGGCACTACGGCATAGTCTCAAGATCATAAAGAAGGCAAACTGAGGCTCATCGCGCCTAAAAAGGTTTTCATTGTCAATGGAAAGCAAGTTTTACATTATTCATACTCACAGCTGTGTACGAGCGAACGAGCTAACGAGAAAACCGCACGCATGTAATGTAGCTATCACTGAAATTTTGAAGTTAAGTGAGTTAGGAGATGCTTTCCTATATCGATGTCATAGCATTGGGGGTAGCTCTAATGGCTATCTGTTGGGCGCATCAATTCACACAGTTATAGCGTAAAATGGGGAGCAAGCAGTGCTAGGCATGAAATAGCAATGCAACTACGAATGGAAAATCGACCATATCGCTCACTTATCGGCTCTATTCTGTACGTGGCAACTGGCACAAGACCAGATATTGCTTTCAAGGTTTGCCAGCTCAGTTTTTGACTGGAAGTTTTGTGGAAAGGCTGGAAGATCGCTTCGATGGGTGCCCAAACAGGAGGTGTAATCAGGCTTTTCTGGTATACGTCAGCCCAAGTGCATCGGAAAGAGCTCAGTGCTACTTAGTGCAATGAAACGAGTGAGGCTCTTACGAAGATCTTGAAGAACGATAAACTCTTGTTCAAAAGTAGCTAATCATCTTAATGGTTTCCATTATGGCTTGAACAATTTTCTACTGACGAGATTTGAGAACACCTACATATTTCGAACCCAAAAAAGGCGACCCTCGCAGTAAAGCGACGGTTTCTTCTCTCGAAATCCCTCATGTTTTGATCTGTGGAGCTGGGACAGTTAATAATGGTTGAAACTTGTCACTTTTATGATTTCGCCGATCACTACTTCTGCGACGCCTACCGAACGTTATTAGTACAGCCTGGAAATCATCCTTCTCAAGAGCCAAGATCTTTTCTTCAGCATGCGTGCTATAAACTATTGAGCAAGTGGATTTGTGCTCTTTAATGAGATGGACCAAGAGAAGTACCACAAAAAATGTTGCCTTTCTGCAACATCACAATTAACTGTGGCTAAGCTGGGGGAGAGATGAAAAATTCCACAAGGGACAGAAGGTGAAGCAGCAGGCCGTGATATTGCCAAATCAGAGGGAGAAGATACGTACAAAAAAGGTATTAAGGATGGGAACGACGTGGTGTTGTAGCTATAAATGGTGCTGTCGGACCCTGGGAAACCGAAGTGCGCTTTGCAAGCCTCTCTGCTGCAGCTTCTGTTGCACGAACTTTATCAAGTTCTAAGTCTTCCACAAGATGATGATGCGACCAAACACGAAAACGTTGAATAAGTATATGAAAGCGGTGGAACTCGAGGCTCCTAAAGAGAAATTGTGACAACATCTTTTTCGTAAATTTATCCACTTTGTGGGATAGATAAAGCGCTAAAGGCAGCTTATCCCTCATGATACGAAGAACGAGCTACTTGATATCGATGGAGTTGCTTCGTCGATATGGAAAGAACAAAGGTTCGCTGAACACATGTTCCACACAGTCGGTAGACCAATTATATACTGGAGAGCCAGCTTCTCCATGTTCATTAGTTCATCCTGCAGTTACCACACCGTATATAGAGGCAAAGCGCCGAGTCAGTCAGTAATAAGTTTAATAATGAATCGACATTACTAATGCTGCAGAAGCTACCATTCGACGATTTCTAACAACAAATGCGGATAGTCTTAGGAATTCGATCTTCTTAAATAGCTATTCTACAGATCAGTCTCACTATTTCTACTTTGCAGAGTAACATGGCAAGATTTCAAAAAAGGATATATTTAAGCATTGCTTAACTGTTGGATGTGGAAATCCAGTCTTCGTCATTGACACGTTGAATAGCGACCTTAGGATAGCTCTTTACGATATATTCGAGCTGCCCCTTCTGGGGTTCACCCTGTTTGGTTGAAATCACGAGGCCGTACCAATTCTCCTTCAGAACGATTTCAAGCATTTGGTAATCATATATCGAATCACCAACCGCGAATATTGCGGTACATTTCTCGACTCTCTTGATCTCTTGCACTTGATTGGCTTTACCAATGCCGCTCATAGAATGACCATTTCCTGTAAGAACATTATTCCACAAGTCATTGGTTGGAGAAGTACCATATACACCTGTGAACTGGTCTTCAATACCCAAAGCTTTCAATGTAGGATCAAGGTATGCATAATGGGTGGCAGTAATTATAAACGACTTCGCATTCTTTTCTCTCAGAACCTTGATGAATTCGAGCATTTTTGGATAAGCGAATTGTTTTTGCTTCATAGCGATAAGATGTTCCGGAGAAAGATGTGAGCTGCCCGGGACATCGAAAGCATCAGCAATAAGTTTGTTTCGAATATTTTCCTCCAGGCCGAATAGCAACCTGTAGTCTTTGGTCAACAATAAGTATGAACAGCGTTTATTGTTTTCTTCTCCTTTATACTTGATAACTTTGAAAACCAATGTATCCCACGCTTTAAACAATCCTTTTAGCTTCTCTTGCTCTTCGTGACTCAATTTTGCGTGCGGAGAATTTAATTCTCGTTGATGCTTCAGGAAAAAACGATAAATCTCCTGAACTTTATTTGAAAAGAGTTCATTCTCAAGAATGCAATCGCGAGATGTAGGAACACTCTGAAATCCAAAAACATCTTGTACCATGTCGGGTCCGAAGCCAAATAACCCCTCTTCAATTTGCTTATCCCGAACAATATCAGGGAGATTTTTTTTGATGATCGTCTTGTCAAAATCAAAGAAGAGACAGAATTTTCGGCCATCATCTTTCAAGGTATCCAAAACTGGAAGAATCACTTCACCTGCACTGAACTGTTCAACTTCCTTCACGAAATTCCCAGAAATTGGGACGAGAGATACCAGCGGAGTAAGTCCAACGAGCAAGTACTTGTGAACCATAAGACCAATTTGAAAATGATAGTTATAATTGTGTCTGGAGCTTGCCAGGGATGAATGGAATGCCGGAGAACATTCGCCACAAAGAAGAAAAAATTAAGTGCCTCAACGTTGCACAATACTAGAAAGAGGTGAACGAATAACCTGCCGATTTCGATATAGAACGCTTTGACTTTCTTTTTGTATGGGGCGGATTGCGTTCTATATTCATTCTTTTTTCCCTTGCGATTTGGTTTACATAAAGAATAAAGTGAGGCTGTTTTCGTGGTTAAGAAGGTTGACATCATGCAATCATTTCATTAAACTATGTAACTTACCTATTTACTAAAATAACTAGAAGACCCGATGTAGCACAATACTGGAAAGAGGTGAACGAATAACCTACTGATTGCGATATGGAACGCTTTGACTTTCTTTTTGTATGGGGCGGATTGCGTTCTATATTCATTCTTTTTTCCCTTGCGATTTGGTTTACATAAAGAATAAAGTGAGGCTGTTTTCGTGGTTAAGAAGGTTGACATCATGCAATCATTTCATTAAACTATGTAATTTACCTATTTACTAAAATAACTAGAAGACCCGATGTAGCACAATACTGGAAAGAGGTGAACGAATAACCTACTGATTGCGATATGGAACGCTTTAACTTTCTTTTTGTATGGGGCGGATTGCGTTCTATATTCATTCTTTTTTCCCTTGCGATTTGGTTTACATAAAGAATAAAGTGAGAATATAGACTAAGTTTAAGTTAGCGAGATGACGTAATCATGTTGTTTACTGATTACACGACACTACCGATTAAGTATTCAAGAAAGGCTTTTCTTATTTTCCATATAAAAATGGCAAGGTAGTCACCGCTGGGAGGACCTAAGTATTTAACCTTAGCAACAAGTCAACACCTCTACCATTCTCCACTCACAATCTAAACATATCTTTCCATTCTCGGGACAACTGAAAGCTAAGGTTAAGAACATCGTCTACCGTGCGTTTCAGCGACTTGCTGCAAAAACCGCAGCGTGCTTATTACCTATTTCCGCCCTGAATTTTACTGTAAAAGCCTGGGTCGTTGCCACCTATTTGATGCATTGGCATCACGTAAGTGGACGCCAATTGTACCAACAAAGACGCATTCGAATCCGAGCTCCGACTGGCCCGCGTTCTGGCGTCTTTATCAGCTTGCTTTTTAACTTTTCGTATTTTTATTCGTTCAATACGTTCATGCTCTCGTTCTTGCTCTAATTGTGCCCGGCGTTGAGCGCGTTGTGCACGTTCTTCTTCTCTGATTGCCTCTGAGCGTTGACGTCTTGCTTCTGCACGCTTTCGACGGTTCACGCTATACTCTTTGGGAACTCCGGTGGGTGCTTAAATCTGAAGCGAGTTCTGATCTCAGTGAGCTTCAACTCATCGCAATCTGCTGTAGAAAATATGATCTTCTGCTGAGGTGATCGTGAGAGCTCTTTGTTTGAAGCAGTACGTAGTTGTACAGAATTTTCAAATTGTATCGGAATCGTTTTCCCGCCACCTAGTAGCCTTATTGCGTCAGCTAAGAGACTCACAATCTCTGACTTCTTCTCCGACAGAAACAGTTGATCCTCCAGCATTTCGGTTGATATATTGCCAACGCAAGAATCGTGAATACGAACGGGAGTATAGTACCAGTCCAATTTTTTCCCCAGTATCCATGCAGTTCAACACGCTTCGATCCTCGAGCCAATTCTTCCGGTTGGGCTCCTTCAATCGGGTTCTGGTTGGATCTGAAGAATAAACATGGGTCGACGTATGCACTGAGAAGTATGCCTTCGATCGTTGTAATATGTGCTCGTTGTCTCAGAGTAAAAGTCGGTTTATTTTGGATTTTCCCATTCCTGGAAGCACCACACTCTACTGATGGAATTATTTCCTCTATTATGTACAAATACTGATCTGAGAGAACCAGTAAGCGAGAACCGGAATGGACTGATCCATAATCCCAAACATCTTTAGTATGTTCAATTTTCTTCGTGCTGTTTCGAGGAGCAGCCCGTCGCCTTATTTTATCAACGAAGTCGGCAAATATGGGTTTTTCGTAATCACCGTAGAACAGATCCTCGAATGTAATTCATCCGTGTTTTCTTTTAATAAGTACTTTCCATAAAATGGTCGACAAATACTCACACGCTGACAAAGTTTCGGTTTGTTTCATATAATTCTGAAATGTCGTGATTTAATCTCAAAAAATATCGCTTTCCAAAATATGATCGCCAAACGTGCTGAATATTTCGAACATATCTTCCGATAACTTCCTCTCGTACCTTTTCAATTGCAAACAATGTCTCCAGTGTTCGAATGAATACCATTGTCTTGCCCAATTGTGCCTCTTCTTTCAGTTCTGTTATACCCTCCGCTGCGGATCGCAATATCAATTGAGTCCCTTTCTTGTCGCTGCCGGTGAATACGTGCTCAGGATATGTTTGTGACGAAATGATACGAAAGCGATCAAGGAATCGTCCATACTCTCCACGAAATGCAAAACCAGACCGTCTAACGCGTAAATTCTCTAGTAAACCAGGGTATTGTATTTATTGCAAGACACGGCCGTCATCAAAATAATTGGCTTGCTTTTAATCATTTGACTTAAGGCACCGAACATGATGAGGTGAACACTCCATCAAGGTTTGTATCAAAGCTTCACACTGTGTTCGGATCTTGGATCCCGCGGTAGGAGCAGCCATTTGTTTCCGTCGATTGGATGACCATTTTTCTTCCTCCTCCATAACTGATGCTGGAAAAAGGTATCGGAACATTGAATACAGCTCCGAACTCACTGCCCCCTTGTTGGTATCTCTGAAACCGTGTGTATGATATTGTACTGTGCCAGCATAATGACGTATCTCAAAATCTCGACCACGCTTCGCAAAGTGAGGATGATTTTGATGAGTACTGGTGACCTTATCCAAGAATGTTTTGTCGATGGCTTCGCCTTCCTGTGAATGCATCGTCTTAACTGTATCATCCAGAACCAGAAAATTCCGGGAGCTTCAGCTACTATTTGTGTTGTTTGCTTTGCATAGTTTGCATCCATCAAATTACAAGCTACCTTATCATTAAAGAATGGGATGAAAGTCTATTCAATGCCTTCTGAAGCATATTCATCTTGTTCTGACCCCGCAACGTTGATAAACGATTGCTGCAATTTTTCGTCCACGTAACTGATACAGAACTGTTCGAAACGATATAGATCGAACACTTTGAATCCGTAAATATCTAAAATATCAAGTTTAGGCATCTCATCCAGGTTCAGCTTACGGTGGGAGGCATTGGTATTTCCTATTAAATATCGACGTTGCATGTCCAATGCGTGGTTGATACGCTCAATCAAGAAATCAAATGTCTCCGACATATACTACATGCGAGTGAATCACGTGGAGCACATGCTTGGCTGGGATTTTGTGGTACTTGTTACTTCTCTATTTTGCCACCGGGAGACATTGTTTTTGAAAGATTAGAGGCAGAAGTTGAAGGTGTACTCATCGAAACTGACTCCGGATTATTTACAGCATATAATCACTGATAAAATAGATTCCTTAGAACCATGAGTGGTCTGGTATGCCCGTAGTTCAAACTCACCGCACTGCTTTTGTGCGAAATTTTCACCTATTTGAAGGGACTGTTTAGTATAGGCACGATTACGAGTGACATTACTTAATGAAAACAAGTTACTCGAACCCGTTTTTTGACCTGACCCATGTCTTCTTCTTTTATACAAAGCTGTTGACAATGATGCAAGCCGCTCGGTCATGGGATGATCTTAAACAAACAGCGCGATCTTTGGAACGTCAGTTGGAAGTAAACATCACCGCCTTGAATGAATTGGACAAGAGGATGAACAAGTGCACTTCTACATACTTTGATGAAGGTGTACGCCTGCTTTCTCGTTGAATAGCGTTCAAACCACTATGACAAACTCTATAGAGAATCCCACCCTCGGGAGACAAGAAGAAAGAATTCTGATATGTGATATTGAGACCAATTTGGGAAGAGTTTGTGATATCTTTAGTTTGGTTATATCGAAGGAGTGACTGTAACAGCAGCAATTTTGTGACTTGCAGCTTTCAGAAACAATTGATGACATGAACTCGTATATACAAAATTCCTCGAGTAAAGTGCAAGAAGCTTTGTTGCAACGCTATCGAGAGATTTATTTTGATCTCAAATCGGACTTTCGAAGGAGCACGGTGCCGTTCAACATCAATTTCATACAGGATCTCATTTCACGTGTCGTCATTACTGATAGGCCGTCATTCAGGAGAAACGGGATGCAGCAAATTTATTTGGAAATAGGTTTGTGAACGCAGGATTTGTGATACATTCATTTGTTTTCTAAAAGTGTTCTCGAGGTGAAGATCAAGTTTTGCTGCTGGAAACGATTCAGATGTTGAAGGATTATTACATGAACGATCAAAGGTGGAATCTTCCCGATCACTTGCGAGCACGATTCTTCAGTAATCTCTTGCACAATTTATCTCCAACAATGCAAAGACTCACGTGTTTTAGGCAGGCTATGGCAGCAAAGAATGCTTTGGAGAATCAACGATCTCACATGACTACATCGCGGAACAAGATGACAACCACCACAGACTCATTTGCTGGCATTCACAATTTAGTTGCCAGTATTCGTCAAAAGAAAATGAGAAACAACACTATCTTGGCATTAGTGATTGCTACCTGCATATGTTTTACACTCTGGTGGGCAGTGTTATACTCAATTTAACAGCAACAATGCAGTGCAGGATACCTTAACAATTTTGCTGTCGTGTCTTATCTTAATGTAGCGTGAGGCAGACATCACAAACAGACTGATGGGAATCGAATCCCATGATTTTTCGCTTATTATTCTTTACTTCCCCAGATGAGCATCTCATGTAGAGTGATTGGTAACAGAATTCATACGGTCTCACATACAAGCAGCAACGTGGGCATAAGTTAGAGCATGTTCAAATGAGAAAACTCGTAACCATCCGCTTAATCGATTCTGCTCCAGCAACAAGGTGATAACAACTTGTGTACGCCACTCTATCCCCTTAGGAAGCCATTATAATGTAAGTCGACGTCTCAGCATTTGCGATCAGAGCTTGAGAAAATTTAATGCTTTAGGTGACGTACGATGAGAAAGCCTATTGTCATAACATAATTTGCAATAAAGTATGCATGCACAATATGGGTTCATCACATGATTCGGTGTGCTCTATAAAAAGAGTAGCGTCATTGCCCTTTTGGATGAATGGGTAGACATCGGAGACTTGCAGTGGACAACAACTCATCTTTCTAGAACTCTGGTCATATCGAACAAATCAGTGAGAAAGAAGCCGAAATTGTAATTGACGAACAAAACACAAATAACTCATCTGAAAATGAATTCGCGTCAATGATAATGCAACAGCGACCAGTGGAGTGTTGTAGTAGAGATTTTAAAGGAAAGGCGATTGTGGAATGGACGAGCATTGAGTATGCTTGGAGAGATGGACCCGTCATCGATACATTGCAGTTTCAATATGCACAAGTAGAATACAAACGACGCAGACTTGCTGTTGCTCAAATACGAAAGCGAATACTTCTTCTCTCTCGTCCACCGTTGGAACTTCAAAATCGCAAACCGCAAACATATTTTTTTTGGCTTGAAACGATTCTTTCGTGAACATTTCGCATGGCTCTTAACATCTTCTCCCAGTGCTATAACAGCAGCCTTAAATGGAGATATATCGCAGATGTATGCGGTACTTGGCACACATCCAAATCAATCGGATGCCCGTGGTCTTAATGGTCAGCTTGTTTTGAACATATGCATCCAACAGCAGCACGATCCTCTCATCCAGCTATTAATTGGGCGTGGTGCTAATCTAAACTTACAAAATACGCGAGATCAGTATACTCCCATACATACGGAAATTCTGATGGATAACAAACCTCTCGTCCAGAGACTTATATCTCTTGGAGCATATACGGGTGCAAAAGATCGCGAGGGCCTACGCCCGATTCATTGGGCCACTATCCGTGGACACTTCGAGCCTGTGGCTCAATTTCTTTCGACAAAGCACGGCGGTTCATTCGTAAATGAAAGGGATTGCTTTGGATGGACTCCGTTGCACATCGCTTGTTTGCAGGGATTTACAGAAGTTGTTACATACATTCTCTCGCGACCATCAGCAAAGCTGGATGTAGAGGATGTGAACGGATTGACACCTGTTGTATTTGCTCGTTTTTCGGGACATAGCAGTGTCGTGATGGTATTGAAGAACCATAGGAGATATTGAGAGCGGAGAAGCGCAGTATAGTGTCCCTCTTGAATTTCGTGTGAAGATCGAAGGTTTTGTGTCCTAGTGCAACATCTCATTTTGTATGTAGCTGGTAACAAAGCCTTGGAGATTTCCGCCTTATGCAGTGAAAGATCGAGCCAAAAAGCCGACGAGATGATGAATGGTTAGATGACTAAGATTCGCATTGCGTCCGGAGAGATGTCACGCTAGAAAGTAGTTTTAGCTCAATTTGTAGCCGAAGATAATGAGTGACTCGTAAAAATGCTACTTTTTAAGCCTTCTTGTCTCTATCATTCAATTACACACTTCCTCCCCCCACGAGAATGTTATTGATGGGAATGTGTATCAATTTGACAAAGAATCCGGTGAATCCCATTAGCAGAAATCCAACCATTGTTGCACCGGCAATGCGATAGAACTCTACACAATCCATTTACAGCACAATTAAGTTAAAGGAGGACGTACAAGACGCAGACACGACACGCTACCTTTACGATCTGGTTTGGTACACTTTTTGAACAGATGAAGGCTATTTTGGAAGAATTCTTGCAATGGCTGCACAACTAAAGAGTTGATGTCGGACATGTTTTAGCTTGGAGATGACGTATAATATCCAATGCGATTTGTGATCAACTACAGAAATGCTTTGATTGGTCATCTTGAAATCCTGCCAAGTGTCCATACTTTAGTCGCTGCACACTAGTTTATTTATATATTGCCAATTATATTTCTAGTACTACTTTTGCGAAGTAAAGTACTCTCACTGGACGATTTTTTCACGATGAAAAGAAAGCTGGCCCAAGTCAACCAACAGGAGGCTACAGCGCAAAGTGGAAGGAGGATAGATCAGCAATGCACATCTATTCCACATCTTAATGTCATCACCGATTCAATCGATCTGAACGAGTGGAAGTCATCTTTATTCACACAAGTGTCGAAACATGTTGCGGACACCATACTATCAAATGTATTTCGACCGTCCCTGTTTGGAGCAAGTTCCTTCAGCGAAAACGACAAAATGAACACAGATAAAATGCTGCATCAAAAACTCGGAAAAGAAAATCTGTCGCGTCGGCCAGGACCACGGGGAACTCGACTTACTTATATTGAGAGCTGTAAAGCTATCGAGCTCGCGAATCAGACGTTTGGGTTCAATGGGTGGTCATGTCGTCTTTTGGAATGCAAGGAAGAATATGTAATGCGCACATAATTGAACTTTATGCTGGTTTGTCAATCTTCTCCATATATATATAGAGAGAGAAAAAGCAGGATAAATGGAGCATAGCCTTCAGCTCGCTTGTTCGCATTGAGCTAAAAGATGGGACGTCACATGAAGACGTTGGATTTGGGCAAGCTGATGGTCAGCGCGATTTGGGAGCTGCCTTGGAGCAAGCAAAAAAAGTAAGTAATTTGTCACCACCGCGCTGCGTTTTTGATCATTTTGATTCACTCGTAGGCGAGTATATCTGATGCTCGTAAACGTGCACTTCGTTTGTTTGGAGAGTATCTTGGAAACTCGTGTTACGACAAGGAGGTAAGCCAGAGGATTGTGTCACGCGACTCCAGACATGACTATATTTTATCTTTTGTAGCACGTTCGCGATGCTCTTGCGGAAAAGGTGACTTTTATCAAAAATTAGATACCATGAGTACCGATGTTTATTCTACATGACTCTTTGTAGCCCAGTAGAGCTCATCTACCAGCATATCTAGTCCCGAACAATGTAATGCTCATAAGCTTGATCTAGCTCCATTGAAAAACTATGGTCAACTCTATAGGGCGTGACAAGTGATGACCAACCACGTTTTAATGCTCCAAATACACCCGCTGTACCAACTAGAACACGTTTGAGCTCGTCGACGACGGTACGCATCCTCATTCGGGGTAGCTCTCAATTGTAATCGAGAGTAACAGATCCATCAACCGAGTCGACCATTGGATCAGTACGGGCGACAAAAGCATTCGACGACTCCACCACTCCATCCGAATAGAGAAAAAGGAATACAGGGGCATGAGTACGTGAGAGCTCAGCAAGGACAACACTGCGAGAAACCCATTCAAGATTCAAACAAGACGGAGCCAACAGTTTATGATATGAATGATATCAGCCTTTCACAGTTTGACTACAATCCAGCTGATCATAGCAATGGCCAAATTGGTTTTACCTAAGAAATGTATACGTCTTGTCTCCTTCGAGCTTTTTGGACCAAAATCATTTTTCCAACAGTCAGATGGGTTGGTCGGAACTATTACAGACAACTGCACAGTGCTCCTTTATCGACATTTATTTGTAATACATTGCCGCAGTGTTGTGGTGTGCACATGCTCCTTAGTCAAGCTGTTCGCAATAGCTGGATTAACTGAAGAATTGTGATGAGTGCCAAGCCGCAATATGAACCGAGACATAGCCCAACTATGGAGCACAACGCTCCGACCATGCCAGCAATTTCTTTTTGAGAATCCGAACAGAGTGTTGGGGCTAGCATGTTACTGCATGTCGCCACGTAACCTGAAGTAACTCCGAATCCCAAGACCATTATAATCGTGATCAAGTCATTGAGCGGGCTCAGATAATCAAAAAGAAAAAATATCAAAAAGCCACATTGTAAAATCCACGACCAATGTAGCATGTCTATACTCAAAACCATCCAGTGCACAGGAAGGCTCTTCCCCACCAAATCACCTATATTGAAGCATCCTACCAATATCACAGGAAAGCACCCGTACAAGTCTAAATTTTTCAATGGAATGGCAACAATGATACCAGGAAAACACGACAAGCAGATCAAGTTTGATAAAGTAACTGAAAGAAATGGCTTGTATGCGGTACACAATACTCCAAACAGCGAGGTTGCATTCGCATTGTGACGGACGTATCCTTCAGCTACAAAATGTGTAGTCTTCACCTGTTTCGGTACTAACAGTCTTCTCTCTGATCGAGAACCTTCGTCATATGATAGGACCTCCGCTAAAGTGTGGACACGCAATGGACTTGGCAATGGCGAGAAAAGCGTTTCTGCAGGCGAGGCTTCATGCACTAAGAGAAATTCTTCCAAAAGAGGCCTCGCAAACGAGACCATATCTAGGAATACATACAACACCCATGTAAGAAGAATAAGGACAAATGCGACGCTAAAGGTAGCAATCATTGCGATTTTGCTGGAACGTTCTTGGTCATCCGATAATAGCCACATCACGACAAAGCGCACGATGAATAAAACAATGGCTCCAAAACCTTTTCCACCATCTATGGCTTGCATAAAAGTTGGTCCAAATACTCCTGCCAAGCCGGAAACCGATGACTGCAAAACCGAACTACTGATAGTCGAGCAAACAAGTGCCAATATCGTCCATACATACGCAGTATTCTGGTGGATATGAATAAGGTTGACAAACAAGATCATTGCTGAGAATATCGCGTAGCTCATTAGCGATCCATGCATTCGCAGCTTGATACTTGCTTGCCTCCCTGCCAGGATCATGTATATCGACACCAGCAATAGAGTCGACATATTGATGACTGGGAACACAAAAGTGACTCGATTCAAAGGGTACTTTGCCTGAAAAAAATCTAATGTCAAAGTCAAGCACGACCACATAGATATCATGGCCGCACCAGCAGCATAAAACGTGCAATAAGTAAGCAAGAAGCCCGCAGTCGGTCTTTTGACAAATAAAATATCGTCAGGCGCGTCTTTGGTCTCACCGCTAAAAGAGTTCTTTCGTGTCTTTTCATAAAGTAACTCAGTTGTACGTGGTTTCAATTCCAATCTCGAATTAGCATCTGCGTGGATGTGCATTGTTCGAAGTCAAAGAAGTTCTGCACGTAGTGTTCTATTTTTATTAAGAAAAACTAAAGACCAGTATTTTTGTGACTTATATATTCGTTTATTGGTAATCCTCTTAAAAGACACACAGGCATTGATGCTCCTGATATATAAACTTTGGCATACAAAAACAAGATTTCATGCGCATTGGTAAAACTATAGGATAAGTAGAATAAACGCTTCGATGTGCCAGCTCAGTAGTCTTGACTCTCCGAGGCTTTGCTCTTCTTACTGCCAGTGGCACTCTTCTTTGGAAGGAGAATGTTGTGGATGTTTGGCATCACACCGCCAGATGCGATTGTCACTTCGGCAAGCAATTTGTTCAGTTCTTCATCATTTCGTACGGCCATTTGAATGTGACGTGGGATAATACGAGTTTTCTTATGATCTCGTGCGGCATTTCCTGCCAATTCTAAAATTTCAGCGCATAGATATTCCAACACAGCAGCTAGGTACACTGGAGCTCCTCCACCGATACGTTTGGCAAATCGTCCTTTCTTTAGATAACGAGCTACACGACCAACTGGAAATTGTAGACCTGCTTTGGCTGATCGAGAAGTACTCTTGTCTTTCTTTCCACGTCCACCGGTTGCTGCTTTTCCTTTTCCAGACATTGTAGTTGTAAGGTGGTGCAAATTCAATAATGATGCGTTTCTGAAGATGTGACAGCAAATTTACTCGGTGGAATATCTAACCAATCACCATGAAGGCATTATCAATTCCGTCAATCAGATATGTAGATAATTAATTCCGCCAATAAGACACAGTTAGACAAGTAGCAGTAAGTCTGTCTCCCCTCCCTTTTGCTACCTGCAACGACATCCCCTTCAATTCTACGATCTAAAAAGTCAACCATGTTTCGGTATATTGATCAGTTCGAAAATATTAAGGATACGAATGCTTAGAACACATATTGCAAGCCTATCAGCTGCATATGTGAGAAATTGAGGAATTTGGTCATCCGATCGTAATCGAGATTATTAGTAGCACTACTCGCACGCATGCTGTTACCCGCTTTACGCCCCGCTTTTCCGTATAACAATAAAATTGGTCAACCTATTTTGGTTACGGTTCAATCAGGCAAGATTCAACAAAATCGCACTTAGAAGTCAAGTTCTCACAGACTGCGTGTATATTTTTAACCGCCTTGCTCAGGTACATTAGAGATTCTCAGGAAATTGGTGCGTACTATTTTCATTTCTTTGGCTGCTTCTTGCATATCAACAGAATCTATACCGCAGAATTCGTTTCACACAACTCGTTACACATAAGTTTTTCCTTCCTCCGTAAGGAATAAATCTTTTAATCACATACGATCTGCGATAAAGAAAACGCACCTGAGAAATGTGACGTATGATATAAAGTCTCAACGTTGCCTTGTCAAATCAATGGCAAATTCTGAGCCTTGGTATAAGAAGCCTGGTGGTATAGATCATTCTTCTTTTATCTGAATCCAAGTCGCATATTCTAACCCTCACATTCAATTCTCCTCGACATCGTCAACTTGGTGCTTTATTACAATCACTCATGGCATTCACGTTTCCTCGCGCTTTTGTTTGGGCTACTGTCTGCACAATGATTGTATTTGAGGGCCCAATGACTGATGTACAAGCCTCACCAATGAGCCAGGAACCGCGGTATGGATCGATCAGTTCCGACAGTTCAAAGACTCCACAATACGGTGGTCCCTTGCGTTGCGATATATCGGAATTGGATCTCATTGTTATCGATATCGGTTGCACAATAAATGCAACTTTGAACACTGTCAAATCAGGCGTAAGCGCAGGAACTTCGTTGCTCGGGCTTGATCGTCAGTTGACCGCAGACGATACCGACTCAGTTGCACGTTTCGAAGCATTTGTTGGAAGCACTTTTACGCGAAAATTTTCCACTTTAATGGAGCACAAAGTTGCCAATGTTACCAACCTTCCATGGTCAGGTCACTTCTATCCAGCTGCATTGGACAGTATCAATCATCCAACACGACCTGGCCAGAAAGGTCCGTCAGCAAAATACGCTGAAGCGTTTGGTCTGGATGTAAAGACTGTTGTTGCCAAAATCTCCGCCAAAAAAGGAATTCAATATTACTACGATAACAATTTTCCAAGCTGTCAGACTAATGTGGACTGCAATCCGGATGGGACTGTTATCTGTTCTCGTATGAATGATGCGACCGGGACCGATATTGCAGGTGTATGCATCGATTATTGGGCCGGGGTCTGTCACGCTTGGTCGATGGCATCAATCTTAGAACTTCAGCCAAAGTGCGCCGTCACTGTCGGAAATGTGGAGTTCTCACCCCTTGATATTCAAGCTTTATTGACGCACATGTACGATGAAGCCGCAAAAGAAAGTGTGATGGCTGGAGCCCGTTTTGATGCAAGCATGGATAAAACAAGGGATTCTTATAACCGACCCAATTCGCCTATTCTGCGTGATATTAATGCAGGATCTCTTCTCATTATATTGATCAATATGGTTGGGATTCTTGGTAAATCATTTGTCGCCGACATTACCGTGGACGAAGCAGTGTGGAACCAACCTGTCATGTCGTACAAGATCAATGTCGTTCAGCCGGTGGATGAAAAAATGTTACAGAAGCTGTACGACTCGAGCCAGTATCCATTCAATGATGCCGCAGCGAGCTTAATGTATTTGGAAATGGAAGTGTGGTGGGTCGTCGAAAACAAACCGGGTCATGAGTATCATGCATCCGGTGCGCGTGTGCACGACTCCGCGAAGCATCTTCAAAGAATGATCATTGAGTTGGATGATCAGGACAATGTGATTGGAGGTGAAAACTTGCATGAACATTTCGACTTTGTTTGGCTGGACAGAACCATATACGATCTGGATACTTTCGTATCGGGAGGAATTGAGTATAAGATGGTTAACAAGATTCTTAGAGCATCTCAAGAATGCACGAGTTTTGAGTAGTGTGTAGAAGTGTATACGTAAAAATTGATGTTTTTTAGTTAGACTTTATATCTGGCTGAGTTGGACCACACCACACCCACTTCACATTTACATTGCCCTACTAAGTCTGATGCGGAGAGAGGATATGCAGCCATTGTTCCTCCCAAACTTGCCCATCAATTCATCTGTGCATATACTTGATGCTGTATGGTCTAGCTAGGTTTCGCGTTGAAATTTGGCAGAGGCGTCACAAATCGAAATGGTACTTTTCGGTCAGGAACGTTTCCGAGTTCGTCAGCATCATCATCAAACTTTAGTAAGACTGACGGTGAACCCTAGTGGGAGCAACGGATATTAAGAGTAAGGTCAATCAAGCAGGCATTTGCTTACTTTGGGATTCGGAATCTGCACTGTAGCTCGATAAAAACTGGTTGTACTCGGGTACATTGCCATGACGCGTTCATTGAGTTTGTACATGATCCATTCACCTCCTTTCAAAGTCTCCGCTACTAGAGGAACCACAAAAACTTTTTGTACAAAATGATGTCTTCTTGCTTCTGCATGCGAGGATTTAGGTGTCTCCGTGAGAATTAGTCTTCCATTATCATCTTCGATCGAGTCAATATCTTCCACCTCGTACACCTGGTTGACAGGATAGAAATTTGTCACTCGAGCTAAGATCCAAAGTTCGTGACTACGAGCAATTTTAGCTGTCACCAAACTTCCACACGCAAAAATAGAGCCAGAGTTATCCCTGTACTTTGCAGAGTGATCGATTACTCTCAATTTGCATTTCTCGGTAGTAAACTTTTTTGTCTTGATATCATTGTCAAGTAGATTGATACAATGATCTAAATCTTCTTGTTGTTGCTTTAGTAGACTACATGCGAGAGCAAGTGTATGCTGGAGTCGTATGGCATACTTTCTGGTCCTCCAACTGCCTCTTGCTTCCAAACTGCTCTCCTGTGAGGTGATAAATTTTGCTTGATATCTATTGATCTTGATTGCAAGTCGGTCAAAGTTATTATCGATCAATTGCGTCACAACAAATTTTACAAGCTCTCTTCGAGCATCGCTTGCCATTGATGACACAACTTAAAAGGAAGGGTACAGAATCCAATAATCGTCTGATATTTGTTAAGCCGGTTTGTGCGGACAATGCATAACCAATACAAGTTTGATATGACCATCGAAATATCGGAGTACATGTGAATCGGCAGCTGCCAAATTAAAGTCCAATTTTACAAATTTGAACACTACGTAGCTTACGCGCTATGATCTGCCGGTCGACAAGTGGATGAACTCGATGTGCTCAAGGAAAAAAGATAGCACAGTGCGGAAGGACTTATCCGGCACTTTATCGCTCTGAATGTGATGATGCCACCCAAATGTTTTTATCAATACGATGTGACGATGACAATTGCGGTCGTGAGAGCAAGTGATGATTTGATATCGTCGTGAGACGAAACACCATATATATAAATTGCTAGGCTGGAAAGTGTGTCTTCGCGCAAGTAGTCACTACTTATTTCGATGTTCAGCTCAAAGCGTCAGATATCAAGTGATACTAAAATTGACCTTCTACACACTATCATCGAGGCATGGCTGATTCGGACTCTCTGAAAGAATAGTTGAAGTATTCATTATCATGTCAGCGCTGAGACACACGATCCGATGTATTCATTATAGTCCAAAATCTATCTTTAGCGGTTTCGCATTTGACATTCGGTATTTGGCGTCTCGGCCCGCACGCACGAACGTGCACCATACACATGCATCACAAATGGCGCGAGATCTGAAAAACCATAAGTCTGCATTCTCAATTTTTGCAGTAACGATCTCTTACAAATGCAAAGCGCCTAAGGCTTAATATCAGGAAAAAATGTGCAGAGCGTAAATGTCACGAAAGGTTCCCCGTCATGCATGACCACGATTTATTTGCTAGCGATGGATATTCTGTGGGCCATTATGGTGAATAATCGTGGCTGCCTGGGCTGAACGACCACTTTCTTCGAATGCAGATTTGTACCGTACGATTGTGCTTGATACTTCTGCATGATCATTCCGAGGCGCCGTGGTGTGTCCGATGTTTCTCTCCTATCTACCATTATTGCAGTGAAAAAGCATGTCCAGCGATTGCTTCTCACCACCTACTTTCCATAGCTCGCCCGTTTTAGTCGATTCAAACACATGTAAACAAACTCTCACATTCTTAATTATCGCTGATTCTGAGCTACAACTTGTTGTCACGAAGTATCTATGCAATTCAATCATGCGAATTGCTCATTGGCAGCCACTCGACTTTTTGAACTGATGGCACGTCTACGGTAGCATATGCTCTGGTAGCGTTACACCGATCAGGCTCATAACGCAAGCCGAGACATCAGCATGGTCCTCATATTCCAGCCATTCGAGTACGATATATCTTATCGGATCTGTGTAAAATCAAAAGAGATGTCATTTTTTATACAATTTCTCTTTGCTGGATAGCCTGAAGATTTTGGTATCATTTCGATAGCTTTAAGATCATCGGATTTGTTCGAGCGACAGTCTTGTGTTGTCCATTACGACTAGCTAGATATCATATCTAGGTGTTCCTACGTTGAACATGCGCAAATTCATTTATTCAACTGAACTCGCTAAATTGACTCTTCGATTCATGCTCAAGAAATCCCGGGTGTAAGACCATTTCCAGATTTTATACAGCAACCGGTGTCAATGATCTTCTTTTCTTGGATGTTCTGCATGCTTCTACGCTCAAGTTGGTAGTCTTATCACCAAATCTCACGTATTCTGAGTGGCTCTCGTGCCCCATTTTTCTCTTCAAGAATGCGCAGCACTTCACTTTGAGAATGTGCTGGCAGAAAACATACTGGAAAGAAACATTTTATATTCTGTTCGCGTGAGCTTGACATGCAATCCTCAAACGGCTTGGGCATAAAGAGTGTCTCACCCAATTAGAGCGACTATGGAAAGATGCTCTTAGAATTAGCAAACGTCACGTTCCTCTGATCGAGAACCAAAATTACTCAAGTAAAAGTGCCGATCTTGACTCGTTTGGCTTCTTCGAGAAGAGCAGACGCGGGAGAGATAGCGTGCTCAGCTATTGCCAAATGATGCTTTCATTTGATCCGCTCTTGCACTAATTCAACCTTCACCTAGTCATAAGACTGGGATGTATTGTGGACTTGTGACTCATGTGACAGTTAGTATCAACGCATAGGTCACTTGAATTTCACCAATTGTGATGCAATACCCGCAATAACTTGATAGTTGCTATTAACCGAAACGTCTTTCCTTAGTCGCACTGCTACTTCCGACCCATTTTTGGTACTGCATGCCACAAGTACCATGTATGGTGTTGCAGCCGTGTGCTTGTTTTGAACAAAGATTTTACTTTGCGATTCTGATATATAGTACAACGTCGGGGCCACATAAAAGCAGATTTCCTGAAATTTTTCCGCATCGAGCACAAACAAAAAGCGCAGCCGAAAAATCAACAGAAAAGGAGAGATACAGAAAGGTTGCGAATAGATACGCGTCAGCTGGATACGCAGTCAGACATGTTGATTGGTTAATTATGCGCTTATGGCATGACTTAACAAGAAGGTTACAAAAGTCTGCATTTGATGAAAACCCTATCATCCTTAACCAACCCTTGACACTTAACGACAATGAAGATGCTAGTTGCCCGTGCACTCGAGCGTCTAGCTGCTGTTTTGGTCGGCAGCTTTAGAGTGACAATCACAAACGAGTTACGCATAATGGTATGAAAACGGTATAGATACATGTGGAAGAGTAAATTTCAATGAATACATCATAGGCGGAGGCATCTGGTTCGAGTGCGGCGAGAGCAATGCGTGCGAACGGGATACCGATGAATAAAGTGGTGAGACACACAGCTGGGGCCGTTGCGAAACTATGAAGTTTCGAGTTTAGTAATATTTGATAAAGTATCATTGTTTATGTTCATGTATTGAACAGAGCTAATTGGAAGTAAGCAGGTCTAAGCAAAGGTCTTGTTAGTACAAATCTAAGAATCTAGTCTCCATTTCGACAATTACCTCATTCCCGCATTTTTTTGGCTCGATATTTCAAAATCGAAGGACAAAAAAGTAACTCAATCAAGCGCCAATTGCGCTACTTGAAACCGTGCGAGAAATGTATGGAGGACCGAATGTAAACAAAACAATCTCCTGTCTGGTAAATGCAAACGTCTTGGCACATGTATCGAGCTGTAAATAACTTCGACGTCTCCTACTCTGTCAACCGACACAGATTACGATTCTACCCCATGATATGCCGTGCTGCGACATGCACGCACCTCCCCGAATCAGTCCATCACTTTATCATGATTTTCTGTGGCGGCAATGGGAAGTTGCTGGGCTACAATCATACGCTACATATATACCAGCTTTTTTGTCAACCCTGTAACAGCCAAATGCCATCAACGTATTTGAAGACTTGTAGTCAAGTGATGCTAGTAGAGTCACCTTATTTTTCACGGTGACCGATTGCTAAGTACGACTTGTCACGACTGTAAGTACCACAAACATAATCGCCACTGACCAACAGATCCAAAAACACTCAAAATGTTTCGCAGTGCGAATGGCTTTCACCGAATTCACAAATTGACCAAAATCCACCATCGATCAAACAAAAACGTGGAATTTTTTCAGCGAAAAAAAGCACTGTTTTCGACCAACACCAGAGAAAAGCTGATTATCTTCGATACAACGCTTCGCGATGGCGAACAATCACCTGGAGCTACACTGAATTTTCGAGAAAAACTGGATATCGCTCGTTCTCTCTCTCATCTGGGTGTGGACGTTTGCGAAGCTGGTTTTCCAATCTCTTCTCCTGGCGACTTTGACGCAGTTACAGCGATCGCCAAAGAGATTGGGCCATTGACAGCGAATCGAAAATCAGAAGTACCGATGGTCATTTGTGGGCTTGCACGTGCAATGGAGAAAGACATCCAACGCTGTTATGATGCTGTGAAGCATGCTCCACGTCACCGTATTCATACTTTCTTGGCGACATCGGATATTCATTTGCAATATAAACTCAAAATAAGCAGGGACGAGTGTATACGCAAAGCCATTCAAGCAGTTTCTTTTGCTTCGAGTTTGTGTGATGATGTTGAATTTTCGACAGAAGATGCTGGTCGCACGGATCCTGATTTTTTGTGTGAAGTCCTAGCAGAGGTCATCAAAGCTGGCGCAAAGACCCTCAACATTCCTGATACTGTGGGGTACACCGTTCCTGATGAATACGGATCTTTGATCCGTTACTTGATTAAGAACACTGAAGGAAGTGAGGCAGCCATTTTCTCGACTCACTGTCATAATGACCTTGGACTTGCGACTGCTAACACTCTCGCTGGAGTATGTGCTGGAGCTCGCCAAGCTGAGGTGACTGTAAATGGTATTGGCGAAAGAGCAGGAAATACAGCACTTGAAGAATTGATTATGACTTTGCAAACACGTCCACAGCATTGTCCGGTATCCAGTGACATTGATTCAACTCACATAACCCGATGCAGTCGTATGGTCAGCCACTATACGGGCATGCATATTCAGGCAAACAAAGCTATCGTTGGTGCAAATGCGTTTGCACACGAATCTGGCATTCATCAAGATGGAGTTCTAAAGCATCAGGCGACGTATGAAATCATGTGCCCTGAATCGGTAGGTCTTAATGAAAGCAAGATGGTTCTTGGTAAACATTCCGGTCGTCATGCATATAGCAAGCGTTTGCATCAACTAGGCTACACAGATCTAACACCTGAGCAGCTAGCCCATTATGTGGACAAGTTCAAGAAACTCGCAGATGAGAAGAAATCAATCACAGACGCTGATATTGATGCCATTCTATCAGATGAGCTCTACCGATCTGAGGCATATTGGACCCTTCAGTTGGTGCATGTCACGGCTGGAAATCGTGTGAAGCCAACCGCTACCGTTACCTTAGTCAGTATAGATGGTGAAGAAGTCAGTGAAGCAGCAATGGGTATCGGACCTATAGATGCCATATGTGTTGCTATTCAGCGAGCCACTAGGACCGAAAAACTTAAGCTAAACGAGTACTCAGTGAATAGTACCACAGACGGTACGTGTGCCCTAGGCGAAGTGACAGTTCGAATTCAAGAAGCAGCAGATAGCGAGGATACTGACAACATTGACTCACCCGCTGGGTTTATGAATCCGCAAACTGGACTGACTCGAGTTCGCCAATACGTTGGTCACGGCGCTGATACGGATATTTTTGTATCGTCGGCTACTGCCTACATCGATGCCATCAATCGTAAAATCGCGGCTCAGAATCGTTTCGAACTGAATCGTGACTCAAAAACCTCGATTGTAGCGTCTGCAATCCATTGCGTCACTGAGACGCAAAAAGCAGTTGCAAACTAAATATCTCAGAGGGACTTTGGACGGTAATTTGATAATTAACAATGAGTGCTTACTGCATGTTGCGTCTTGTAGCTCTTCTTTAAAATAAAGACGCTTCCGAATTCCATTTGCTCATGCTTTGCGCGAGCTTCTATAAAAGGTACTATCAAATGTGTTACGTTGAGGCAAACAGGGAATGTTCTGTTAGCCGACATCAAATCTGGGAACATTGGGTAGGAGCTGATCTTCGTTGAGGCGTGGAAGGCCGGTAAATATCTTATTACTTGCAGATTTTTGGCTAACCTCACGACCTCACGAACAATTCTCGACCAGCAACAAATGTGGGTTGCCCTGAGAACAGATGTTCGCGTTGGACATGATACTGTACAAGTGCTAATGGTAACAATATACAAGACTTTATCAACATTACGTCCACTACTGTATCCTATGAAGCTAATTAAAGCTGTAGACGACTTAATTGTTCGTGAGTTGGCTTCTTCCATTTCGCGTACGCTATCCCAATGATGAGGACGCTGATCACAAGCAATGAAGGAAATAGAGAATGAAAGACATCTTGGGTGATGAAAAGTAAAAATGCCACGGGTATGACCAACATGGCCACCAAAACAGGGATCGACCCTGGTACTTTGAACGGTCGAATCGTCTCTGCATGCGAATATCGCAATTTGATAAAGGAAGCATACGAACAAATTTGGCGTATTGCTGTTAGAGCGTTGGTCATTGTCAATATTTCATCAAAATTGAAAGTCGTTATTATCAGAATGAATCCGATACTTGCACATATTGACCAGTGCGGAGTGTCGAATCGATTGTTCCGGCTATAGTAGCAAACGAATGTCAAAGTGATTGATTACAACACAATATAGCAATTAATCTCACGTTGCAAAGCATGTCGGTACGAGTCCAATCTCACCCATCGCTGCTAATTGATAAGAGTCACCGCACATTTCTGTGATAAACATTCCAGCGTTGCTCATAAATGTGGCAATCAATATGCAAGTTGCAAGTGGGACTCCTCCAACGAATTTTGCAATTGATGCAAAATCACCTTCATCCCAAGTAGACCAATGTGGTCGATTGAATGCAGAGCTTGCAAGAAGGGGGAATGTGTATGTTAGGATGATTAATACGGTCGAGTATAGCAGTGCCCTTGGGTACGAATGATTTGGGTTCTTCACCTCACCACAGAATACAGATATTGCTATGGTGCCGCTATAGTTCCAGAATAAAGTCTGAAGTAGTAATGACCATTCGATATCGACGTTCCCAGTCATTCCTATAACATCACCGTGTGCATCGATAACAGATTCGCTTCGACGCAACTCCCCCAGGGCACTCCAATCGTCGGCGATGGCAAACGCCCAGATTACTAGTACAACGAACGGCACCATAATCAACACGAAGCCTACCGCCGTCACGTTTCCAACAAGTTTAAGCCCGATAAAATTAGGGACAGAAAGCACAAGCGCAATTGCGCTTCTCACTGCATATACTGCTACCTTATTTTCCAGACCACCATAAACATCGGTGAAAGTCGCCAACGCGAGCGACGGATATATAGCATTATCAATGACACCAGATACCCAGGACAAATATCCTACCAAAGATGCCCAAAATGGTCCAAATGCGTGCAATACCCAAACCACGAAGCCACCTAAGAGAGAGATTTAAATTCCGCTGTAGATGCGATCAAGTGTAAAGCTGCAAGCGCAAGACTTCATACCGCTTGTGGGAAATGCTGTGCTTAACTCAGCAGTCATGAGTCCCGTCGGAAGGCTCATGACGAGAGGTGTGACGAACAAACCAATAAGTCCAATCATCGGCCCACCAGCTGTGTCAAGTTAGCATCAATCAAAAAGGGTGAAATTTATGTCTACATACACGATATTATCTGCTCGGAACCAAAAGGACCTCCACAGATAAAGAAGAAGCTCATGGAAACCAGCGAGGTAGTGGTCAAGATACGACGTGCCAATATTCCGGAGTTGAATGACGGGAGAATCGATTCCGTAGGAGCCCTGCACAATATTGCATCAGATCTCAACCTAATCATAACAAAGCAGCGATAATGTATACTCGATCATTGCTTTTGGTGTCTCGATATTTCGAAATTGTTGGCCGGGGGAGGTAGACTTGTTCATTGCCTAGGAGATAGACGAATACAAGGATCGGTAGGTTGCACTGTACAGCTCAGAACAATATCGCGAAATAGACGACTAGAGCAAGCATATGTCCGAGCGAATAAACAAATGTAAGACTTTCGCTTGCGTTTTTATTCTATAATGTGAACTTTATCTTAATCTTTGATTTTCTATCTTATAGAGTCTAGCCCCTACACAAGCCAGCCCCTTCTATGGGCGAATCAGCTATAAAAATAATTTCAGACTCCTAATGAGCTATCTGCCCTAATTGGACGAAGCTGTGTACAAAAGTAACATCATCTGGCAGAAAAGCCGATAGAAGACTTGGACCGTGGAGTATTTAGTAGGAACTGTACATACAAACATGTGAAATCTGACCAGCGAAATATTCTTACATGTACTTGCCTGCTTTCGTGCTTTTAAAGCTTGCTTAGCCCATTCAATCTTCATCACGATTTCTGCTCGAGTATACATCCGCAGTGTTTCTGCAATACGAAGCTCCTGCGAAGTGTCAAGTTCTTTTTCAGCGATCTGATTGCATAGATCGTCAGCTGTCGCTTCGTAGGCCTTCTTTCCATTAGACTCTGGTCCAATTTAAGAGGTAAATGAGTAGTTTGCGGTGGATCTATCGAGTCACATTGCATTCTTCCTGCTAACCTGTCTCAGTAGGGGATTTATGCTCAGCGGGAGCTGGATTTCTTGGTGATGAAATCGCACAAGTTGTGGAATCATATGAAGCATCATTAGACAAGAGCCAACCACTTTCTTCCTTTCCTTGCTCAGCATTCTGATCAAGTTGCTCGATATTGCTGGTCATGTTTTTGGTTTCCAGCAATGTAGGTTCATTAAAGGCCGCATCAATATCTTCAGATACAGCAGAGGCATTATCTCGCTTCATTTCAGTTGCTGCATCTCCCGTAATTTGCAATTCTTTGACTTGTTGTAAATCTATGTGATTGCCAAACAACGAGTGATTCCACATTCTTCCACCGAGTATTTGCGATATACGTGGATAACCCAAGATATTATTTGCATTCCAAGATAATACAGGTATCTTTTCAGGCAATTCGCACTCACTCAAAATGGCCCGAAATTCCTCACGAACACGCCAAACTAAGCGAATCCGAACTCTCCATCCACGAAAAATTGCCTTGCGTATAAGGTATAGTGACTCGTAAGATACTTGTGTAAGCTTTGCATATCACCTGAATCTTCGTTGCGCTTGAGCCTTGGACTGCAAATTCTTGAGTATATTTTGGACCAACACAAACCCGCATTTCGATTGTCCGATCAGGCCATGTATTTTGCTCGAAACGGTACTAGGGATCGGTACCGGCTGTGTCAATTTTTAGAAATATCGCCAGCAAAATTTTCGCGTACCTTATTAAAACATCGAGTTGCGCAGAGCTGCAACATGACGCAGCTAGAATGAGAAGCAATACATCTCCCGCTGCACTTAGGTCAGTGCGTAGCACCAGATGGTCCGCTTTTACAAATTTCAAGACCGATGTGTTGTGCACAAACCGCACATGTAGCAAATGTGTTCACAGTCATAGGTCCCTGGTCATTCGCGTGCTGCGTGACGAAATCACCATATCAGTATTCGATATAGTATCTTTGTCATATGTAAATTATTATAGTGACATAAATTACTCGATTATTTTTCACAATCGCTGCTTTGTGTGAATGTCTGAGAAACTACTGACTTGATCGTTACACAATCAAAGTGCGTCATGAAATGTCATAAATAGCACTAGATAAGGACAATGCATTGCAAGCATTATCTCGTCACTATCGTCCACAAATCGAATCATTGTTCACGACGACACACTACGCAGTTCCCAAAAAACTGCTCTATTCAGCCTGGAACAGCTTTATGCAGGAAGTTACCAGCATATATAGATTGTTTGCAAAGTGGGCTGGGTTTGGTCATATGCCTAGACCTTTGATGGATGATGACTGTCCAACGCGTATAACTTCCATATGCATCACCTCAGCGCTGCAAAAAGGCAAATTAGCTCAATGGAATACTTCACTTGCCAACTCTAGTCGCATCAGAGGCATGAGAATTCCTGCAGCAGTGTCTACCAAGAACGTCTAACCTTTGGATTCATAACACAGGAAGATGTGCATCAAATCGCAATATTCGACGAAGCGCATTTGATTCGTCGTTGATTGTATTTTATTTCAACGTATGAAGTAAAAACAGAGAGTAATATAATTGAAACATCGCGAAAAAGACTAGTCGAATGATCTTGAGACAGTGCTTGCATTCCGTATTGGAATGTCACATTTTTAAGTAACAAAACGATATTTTGGTAGGTACACGCCTGGTATCATGCTGACCTATCCTACGTCTTGACCTCTAGTCGTCCAGTCTCGGAGCATCCATCAGCATCAACTCCCTAAAAATGACTACAATGAATTGGTCACAAGTGAATGCATTTGATTCTTACGTGTAAGAACTGATCTGTAAAAAAAGTATCTAGCTTCACTCAGTACTAAAAGGAGAGAATTTGAGCAAGAATGATTTTTCTCACGAACAGTCAACGTTCTGTACGCACGACAGACTCAATAGCATGCTAAAGCAGATGGCATATTGATATGTATATCCATGTATAAGTACATTTTATCACCCGGTCCGGGAAATTACACTGAACGTGTGAAAACCTAAAGTGCCCTTATAATTATGCGCTGCAATTAAATTAAGAACATAATGTTTAGAGACAGAAATATGTTGCGGGTAGGGATTGCATTTTGCGAAATAAGGCAGTGAGTCTAATGTGTGATAAGGAGTGAAGTACAGAGTGAACTGAAGCATAGTCAGCTATTTTTGGTCACGATCATCAGTAGTAGAGTCTTTGATTTGTATGTTCTCTACCAGATTCCGAAACTTAGATCAACAGTCTGACTTCTGGTTGTCTTCTACACCAGTAGCTGATGACTCGGTCGCTCACGAAAGAAGAATCTACACGCCAGTCTTTGTTATTATTCGACCTGATGAATATCAAAGAGAAAACTGTCCCGTCACATTTCAAGATGGATGAGGTAGGGATTTTTCCTCCCAGTGAGATGCACTGTGAATTACGCTAACACGATAATGTAACAGATTGGAGAAGAAAGCTCCGCGACTTTCGGATTTGCATCTCCAATGCTCGGCCATGGTCTGCAACCAGCACTCACCAGCAATCCTTCTGCGGGAAAATTCAATCTGCCTATAATTCACACGATTGTACATTCTAACAGGGAAGAATCGTTTCCTTCAGCTTTTGACACCGCCAAAAATTTGAGCGATGGTCCTCGATATCACAAAGCACAGGTGAACGTCGGCATACCTCATGCATCCAGATCTTGTCGAGAAATGGGAGTTTTTTTTAACAGAGAAGATGCTTACGGCGATGAGAAAAACCTTGGGACCACCGTTCGGGGTGGGAGGTGGAGCTTTAATGAACATGAGAGATTTTTGGCCGGCTTTAAGGCATATGGGCACAAATGGAAGCGTGTTCAACAAGTGGTTCGCACTCGTTCAGTCACCCAAGTTCGTACGCACGCCCAAAAATATCTTCTCAAAATTGCGAAGACAAAAAAGGAACAACAAGCGAGCGCAACAAATACTCGAATAATAGGACTCCAGGACACACAAATAAGCCAAGATGGTACAGAATACAACTTGCCTACTTACCGAAGGCATCAAGCCATGCACATTCCGGCCAATGCGAGAAAGAGTTCAATATCTGAATCATCCGCAACCACAGACTACATGCAAGCAGATAGAGAAGCTCTTACCGATGTCGACAAAAAATACATAGCAGCAGCAGCGGCAACGCTCTGCAATTTGATGCGTCATAATAACGGTTTAATGAAGCAAGATCATACAAACGACGTATATTCCGATGCTCTCAGTCACGTGAAACAAATTTCGCAGATGATATGAGTATAACTCGCATGCAGTAGACTTCATATGTCCATCGCAAGGATCGAGGGTGTTTTACAGTATGCACGAAGAATCCTAAACAACGGCAGCAGTATACAGTAGAAGGTCGACGCTTATAGCCAATTCCAAGTATCAGTTCTGCATTTATGACACTAATAATCGGTCAGGGTTAGAGTCAATAGATCGATGTGTCTCCTTTTGTAACAATAAAGTATCTTGCCAAAATCAGGTGGTCTCAAGCTAAACAATGACTAATGTTCATCGCGGCATCATTTGTAGACTGAGGTTAGAAAGGAAACAGAGCATGCAAAGACTTGTATTAATTATTATACAGCTGTTTGTACCAACATAGTGGTACCCATCGACTGGTGTGCATATGAAGCTGGACGTCTCCGCATTGCGCTATCTAACAAAAGAGCACTTTCGGGTGCTCACCTCCATTGAAATGGGCATGAAAAATCACGAAATTGTACCGGTGGATCTCATTGCATCAATTGCTAAGCTTCGTGCTGGAGGAATCCAAAAAATTTTGTCACAATTATTACGCCATCGACTGATAGCACACGATGGAGATAGTTACGAAGGCTTTCGTCTGACATATAACGGATATGACTTTCTAGCGCTGCGAGTCTTCTTAGAGCGCAATCATGTCACCGGTCTGGGACGACAAATTGGAGTCGGTAAAGAGTCCGATATATACATTGCTACACAGGAAGATGGACAGGAAGTAGCGATCAAGTTTCATCGTTTAGGTCGCACGTCGTTCCGTGCTGTGAAAAATGTATCGAAGCAGCTATCGTTGTGCTCGTCGGCAGTATTTAAACCATGCTTTGCTGGATAGAAACGGGATTATCTAAAGAAGCGAAATTCTACCAACTGGTTTTACATGTCTCGTCTCTCGGCACTCAAAGAATTCACATTTCTTAAGGTATCAATCAATTTATCTTTTCAAAGTGATAGTTCTCCAAGTCTGGTTTTTAGGCACTTCACTCACGGGGATTTCCCACTCCAACACCGATTGATTACAATCGTCATGCAATTTGTATGAGCCTTGTCCATGGATATACTTTGAATCAAGTAAGACATATTGCAAACTCAGAAGTAAGTAAATGTTGTTCTTCCGTCGTGCATAATCATCTTGACTCTACCGACAGGATGTGTATGACTTTGCAATGTCTCTTATTGTGCGTCTAGCAGAATGTGGTTTAGTTCATTGCGATCTGAATGAATTTAACCTCATGATCAATGAAGAAGGAGAGCTGACAATGATCGATTTCCCGCAAATGATTTCAATATCACATCCGAACGCTACAGAGTGAGGCTGTGACAACGGAATTCCAATGCCGCTCAGTATTAAGCAGTGCCTTTCAGAATGTTTGATAGAGACGTCAGAGGCCTAATCAAGTTTTTCGCAAAGCTCAGCTGTAGCTTCGTAGCAGCTGTAAGTGCTGTCTTGCATTTTGAGTGACAAAATATGTGCTAAAATAAAATGCAATAGGATGTCCCGAAATTAGACGACATAACTACCAGTGCACAAGACCGGCTCGATCTGAGTGTCGAAGCTAGTGGATTTGGTGGTGAACATGGGCTTCCTGCGAAGGTACAACAATTCTCATATGCATATGGAACACATATGATGGCAGAACTTGCACTGTAGGTTGATCTTGGAGAGATGCTGGATCCTGTAGAATTCGCTGATAGAAAAAGCTGCGAAGAATCGGCTGATGCAATATGTGAATCCAATATCGAAGAAGCTAACACCAATTCTCAATTTATTCCAGCAACAGACTTTGAAGACATAGGTCTTAACATCGAGAGATCATCGAGCGAAATCCGCCAGGCGACGATCCGCAGCATTGTAACCAAGAACTTGTCAAATCGAAAGCCTGCGAGAAAGAGTACACGCAATCAAGCAAAACTAAATGTCAAAGGACGCGTGATGCACAGATGTGATAATAATATGGATTGAATATGATCTATGTCTACCGGAATGCTCAATCCGTTCCATTCTATTGGAGCAAACAAGACGAACTCTTTGCCGACGTATCTCCCATCTCCTTCAAAACTTTAACTACCGCTTTGTGTTTTCCTTCCATGGCAAGATCGTATGGTACTTTCCCGCTTGCATCCTTCTTACTCGGATCTGCCTTGCTTTGCATCAACAATCTAACAACTTCTACTTTACCACCTTCACATGCACCGTGCAATGGTGTCGCTTTTGTCGTAGTCTCCGCGTTGACGTAAGCTCCTTTTTGTAACAAAATCAGTATGGCTTCTTTGTGTCCACTGATAGCAGCCCAATGCAATGCAGTCCTCCCGCTTTTGTCTGGCTACATACACAAAATTTCATCAGTAATGAAACAGGAAGCATTCGGTAAATCGATTACTTGCTTACTCCATTTATGTCCGCACCCTTCTCCAAGAGTAGGGTACATACTTCTGCATGATTGCCTCCCGCGGCTCGATGAAGCGCTCTCCTGTCCCCCGCTCCAGGAGCGTTCACATTGACTAAATTCTCTTCAAGAATTTGCAAGCACGCCCCTTTGTCACCATTATGAGCAGCTTTATGCAATGGAGTATCGGATGGCATCTTTCGTGCTCGGGTGAACTCGGATCGAATGAAATAGCTACTAATCGGGTGACGGTTCAGTGCTTATAGTGCCATGTTGTGTATTTATATCCACCGAAACATCCGATGGCAATCACACACATTTGTTCAAATCGACTATCTACGATGCCGTCTCCAGACAGAAATACTTGGGATATTTCGAAGGGCTGTATGGATACCTCCATTTGAGTTGATTCAGCTGCAATTGCAGTTCTGTGGTCAAACGTCAATGAGTGAGTGCATCTGCTCTCTTGCTAGAATGATTCGATCAAAGAGGCACCCACGACGAGTATTCAGGATTGAAAATTCGGAGCAAGTCAAAGAAACGTCCTGTTATGCCATGATGCGTACGGTGAGACATTGAATCAACAAAACGATGAGGAGAAGTATAAGTGGTAGCTTGCAAAGTTCTGCACCTCCATATCGAACCTTGAATCGTTCTATTTGGTAAGGATTGGGTGTCCATTGTTATGGAATTCAGCGCAAGTGGGTGGTGTGCGGAGAATACGTGTTGTTATGAATCTGAATTGTAAAGCTTTGTTAGTTTTCATCATGTGAGCCGAATTTTGTGGATGTCGATTCCATTATATAATTTGAGCATTCATACATGTTTCTCTACGCTTTTACTATTGGGATATGATATCGTGAAGTATGCATGAGCAGGATTTGTCATGTTGAAGTAAGAAAGCGGAAATTGCAAAGTCATCCTCAATTCTTGGGCTTATTTCACCGCTGATTATTTGCATGGTCCTTACTCTTTTTCGCGTTTCTAGAGGCTAATAGATTGGCCACTGTTTGTTGAGATTCTTGTGACACTGTTTCGCTGATAAGCTTTTCGATAGTACGAAATATTTTTGGATCAATCGAGTCGATGATGATGTCGACTTCGTCAGGTGAGCTCTGACAGATACGTAGTGGCAAACACTGCAAGAGAATTCAGACGTAATCCACGTACCCTATCTAACGCTTTTGGACAGTGCTCTTCCAGTATATTTACAATTGCTCCTAGATCCTTGTTTGCAACTTTGTATATATTCTGACTAAGCACAATTTTTTCTTCGACAGTCGGTGGCCTGAAATGATTGTTGATACGAACTTCAGTATAAGTGGTTTTCTTAAAACATTGTCATTGATTGAATCGTACGCATAAGCCTTGTCTAAGCGTGATTGCCCTCCAGCGAGTCGCATCATTTTGGCCCTCTCTTCAAACTTTTTCGCTAACTCGTCCGCCAAAATATACAGATCAGAACCATCCTAAATAAATTAAAGTGATCATGACTACTGTTATCGTCTTGCTCTTATCGTCGTGTGGTTCTTACTTGGTTATATAGCTTGCAATTATCCCAGACAAGGCGCATATCTTTCATAAAATCAGACGTCCTCGAATATTCTCCTTTACTGAGCTTCATACGGATAGTTCCGAGATCCATCGGTATTTTAACTACCTGCAAATAGTCATAAAGACCCCATTCTTCCCAATTTACGCGCTCACGAAAAGGTCCTAATGGTGCTCAAGACTGAAGAAGAAGGTTGGAAGTGCAGAGTACACACCTGTTGTCTCAAGGTTGAAAAAGTAATCCAATATGTCCGAGCACTTTTTCTTCGCTTCGGGCTCCATGTGTGGTATGAGAATTTATTAAATAAATTACACGGTGCGCTTTATTAATTAACGTGAATGTCACTGTAGCTAATCTCGCTCCACCACCGTGGTGTGTCAAAATGTCGTTGATAGCTATTCACGACGTTCGCTAAATGTGAGATGATGATCTTGAATAACGTAAGGCGATAAAAGTCAATATAAAGTGCCTCGCTCTCTTAAAAGGTCATCTTCTCGTGTTAAGGAAGGTAGCATTGAAGGTGGTGTATGTGACCATTATAAGAAGTAGTCAACACGCGCTGCGAGGTCTATTCAAGTCTCTGCAACCACAGATTTTTTTATAATTCGTGAAACATACATGATAGAGTGAATGATCTCAAGTGACGACTTTGACCTTGATTAAATAAATCATTTTCTAAAAAAATTTGAATGAAATACTCCATGTGAACGAAACGCCACAAGTCTTGCGTGCTAGAATTAATACGAGGAAACTGAAAACGATCACGGTCTGAAATGACTGTCTCAACACTTTCTGATCACATGCGAGTGATATATGCCACCGCACTCGACAATCGTACTTTTCAAATGCATAAATTCCATACTCGTCAAAAAGTTTGACGTAATGATTCTACTTTGATTCAATTGTGAGTGGCAGTTCGGCGCTTCTAATAGTAGGCGCAATAATGAATCAATTTCTAGCTCCTGGACGCATTCTACGTAGCATTAGTGCGTGTGAGTGCATACATGTGAGTAAGCATCAAAATCCACATATGTGCACTAAGCAAACTACTCTGCACATAGCTGGAACTGGCCTCCAAACAAATTGCTGATGACATTAGCAAGACAGGTCAATTGAGAATCGATGCTCTGCCACAGGACGAATGCAAAGCCGTTCTAGTGCCTGCCGATGCCGTTTGTACTTGATGTTTACCGCTACCACTAATGTCTCAGAATTTTGCTTCTTTAGGATCATCTCTCTGCACCTTCAATCTCGTCTTCAGAGCAGGCAAAAATCACTTTTGCGCGTCGAACACTTGTCCGAAAAATTGCTGCATTTCTTCCCGATGGCGCTTATACTCAGTTCTGTAGCTCAATCTTTCCAAACTAATCAACATGGCGTCTTCGATGCCCAAGGATGAGCGTGCAATTAGACATGGACACAGTCAAAATGCAGCTGACACGATCATACAGTCTTTCATGCTAAAGGCCACACAACATTCTACATCATCCAAACTTAGTTTCTGCATTTGGAAAGGAGACCGCGCAAGAAAATATTTATTTGTGCTCCGTTGGATCTTCTGTCGATATTCCGACGTAATTATCGGCTTCTCTATTCGAATCTTCAACAAAGCAGATGATATGGAAAGTGAACCGAATTGCAAAGAAATAAAGATGGCAACCTCGTTAGTTCTGTTTGAGTTGTTCCAAAGTACCATGAGCACCCGAGATGCTGTAGTTGAATGGAATCAAACACAGCAACCAGAAGGTTCTATTACACGACAGGATCAACTAGAGACGTATTTATTATTATTGGGAACTTTGGAAAAATCTGTTGTAGGGATATCGGCAACACAGCGAACAAGGCTCGATATGGCAAGATATGAAGCTTTCATTGCAACGAGCTGCTTCATTGCAGTTTATTTGAGTCACACGAAACTCAACGATATGCGTCCTTACTACGTGCTGGCAGACTTAATCGCAATCATACTCGATAAAGTAGAAGAATGGCAGAAACATCGTTTCCATCCTTGCAATCCTTTTCTCAGTTATGCCGTCCATCAATTTCGATGTCGATTCCGGGAATATCGAAAACTCTTCGGAATGCAGCAAAAAGAACTGCAGCAAGCCGGAATAGAAATGATGTTGTATACTTGGACCAAGTCAGCTATGCTGTTCTGCACGAGAAGTGATGCGACATTGAAGTTACGCACAAACGTCATGGATTATAGAAGGTCAAAGCTACCAAGCAATACCAACGATATGGCAAGCACACGCATTCGGCATATAATTATCAAACTAGAGCAAATGATTTGTGGGCACAAGTCACAAGACACCATGACGAATGAAATCACGTTGCGAAATATGTGCTTAGTCTTAGGGCTACTACCCAAAGCGGAAGTAACTAGAGCTTTCCCAGGCATTAAAATCACCATGGAGACACATTTGATGGTGCGCATTGCTTTCATAGTTGAGAGTCTGACATCATGGCTTCCTTGTAGACCCTTGCGAAAACTCTGAGATCACTCACATGGGTTGGCCACGATAGAAATGAAGCATTGGTGCTCAGTATCCTTCGTTTATGTCTTTGCAGCTCAATAGAGGAAAACACAAATCGTTCAAGAGCACTATACCAAGGATATGCAGACGTACTTATCCTACATATGATGCGGACTGTATCACGCAGCCGAGCGCGTTTGGAAGCGAATTTTTTCGAAAACGATTTCATTCAGTTGGGAGAATTTATCTTGCGTTCCTGCGTACGGATCGATGTTCTTCTTGATTCTCTTCAATCCAATCAGCCTGTATTGGTGGAGGTGTGCCGTTTGTCGTCTCAGAATATGACGCTCTTTCAATCCTTTGTGTCCTCCTTCAGGCTTCTTTAGGAATTGTGAGGGCGATATTGAAAAGTCAAGACCGAGCTGGCGAATGTGAAAGCAATCGAGCAATTTATAGAGAGCAGCTTACTCCACCCATACTCCACATCCTTGCATCAACAAACATGTCGTCCCTGCGCGATCAGGTAAGTCGGTTCTCCATTCATATCCGTATCATGATTTTCTTTCAGGTCACAGATTTATTGGAATGGCTGAATCATACCTACATAATGAAAAGCGTGATCGATTATCTGATCAATGGCTCACCTCCTGCAATACGTAGAGGACTTGGGCTCTTGTCTCATTTCGTATCCGTGGTATTAGTCACAGAAAGCCATTTTGAGGAACAATTCACTAGGTTGTTTGCTCGATTACGGCATGCTCTAAATTTGATTGATCAAGTATCAGAACCCCTTTTTGTGACATCTCCTTCGGACTGGATGAATGTGAGCAGATATCGATCAGAAAAGGCACTCGACGCTGAAGAGGTCAGAAATAAGAAGCAAACTCAAATGGTTACAGCAATTCGAAAGTAAATGTGTTCAGAATTCGATTAAATATTTCGGCTTACCGTCCGTTTCCTACCCATCCAGTGTCTACCAGGTGATCACGCCGTGCCGCTGCAGAATCATGATACAAGTGTTATTGCGTCAAATGATGAACTCTCCGCGTGACGGAGTTCATATCAAAATGCTGAGGGATGCATTAGAGCATGTCAGCAATCTCGATAGCCCTGGAAAGAACGGGGTGGTCAACCAAGTTTTCCAAAACCTTGCAAATAGCGTCTTGCTCAAATTAAAGGTAATTGGTTCGAGACAATGATGGATAAACTCCTATGGCATATCTTTTTTAATGCATTACAGGATCTTGACCACCTAGAAAAGATGCAGAACACGACAAAGGTATCGTATCAAGCGGAAGCATTGGTATTTGCAAGACTGTGTCCTTTTGTTGCATTGCGGGTGGTTCCAGAGAAGATGTTCTGGTTTCCAAGTTGCAGCGATGAACGAGTAAGCGCATTCAAGCTTGTGTATATACATGTGCGGCAATCACTCAATCGCGCTCTCTGGTAGTCGCTTTCGCATGATTGTGTTGACTCCTTGACCAAGACTGGAGAAGACGTTAGGCATGCTGTTTACGAACGAATGATTGCCACTTTGAAAGATGCAAATAGTTCGAAAGAGATCAACATGCTGAGTGTCGAGATTCTCTTGAAATTTCATGTGGAGTATGGCTTTGAGCGCATTGCTCGTGAATTGGAAGCATTTCTGGATAGTGTAAACATTACTGATGATAAAGGAGAACATACTTGGTGGTCACAACGGACTAATGGATCTCGAGTCTCTACCGATAATTCCAGTTGCCAGTTGACGATGGCAAAGTCGCTGGTGTATTATCTCAATCGCCTTGCTCAGCGAGAAGGAAGCGCGATATTTCAACGTCATATCACGTGCTCCGACTATATAGTGTCACGAATCGTGATTTTGCTTCTTGGTATTACGAGTATACCAGTCCCATTCAATGCCAAGGGATTGGCATGCGTCACTTCATTTGATCATATTCGAGAAGGCTGTGTATGCTGCTTAGCTGCTTTAATCCAGCAATGCCTGGAGGTTACTAGTGCTTCAGTATCAAGCCTAGTCGAATTAACGCTCTCTGAGGTCATGGTGCTACTGGCGTCGTATGGTTATCCAAAAGTTGAAAACTGGAGAAAAGTGTCACTTCCTGGTACTGGTACACTAGTCGATCAGCTAGGGGTATTGAAGAGGCATCCACTTCCGATACAAGCGCGAATATGTTGCTGTAAAGCGCTACTTTATGCAGTTGAACATGCGAAACAGCAGACTCTTACGCCCATCTTTCAAATCGTGGTACAAGGTCTTTTGAACACACTCGAAATTTCCAATCAAGACCCCACACTGGAAGATATGATGCTTCAGGTTGGATACTGCGGTGAGCTCCCAATTCAATTCACGCTCACATTTTGGATTTGTAGGTTCTCCAAGCGGCGCTCTCCAAAGCTCATCCTGACTTCGACATTAGCGACCTTGAACTAAGGATACGGAAACTCACGCCGTCATTTTTAAAAAAATGAATAGGTCGGCAGGTAAAAGCACGAGCGGGTTCAAAAAATCAAGAAAGTAAAATTGCTTTGTTGTAGATTCTTGGGATCATGAGCAGTATTCTTTGGCTATTGAATACACAGGCTAGGTGGATTGAGGATCTGGGTGGAGAACATGATTGAACCGAGTTAATTCCTTAACCCGGGACACAGTGCAACAGCACAGAGTCCATGTAAAAGTTGCGAAGAGATAGTCAGGATTCATGAACGCATCATCATTCTCCTTTGATACGCAAATCTAGACCTTGAGGGGATCTGTAAATGACGATGACGACTACTTTGATTGTTTAGGAGTACTTTGTGTTTGTTGATCTGATGATGGAGATTTCACTGAAGCCAATTAATAGTCGACTGCACCGTCAATGGTATATCGTAAGTGGACAATGGATCCGAACTACTCGCTCGAATGATCCCCTTTGAGACATCGAGTATCCAAACAACATGTCTGAGGTGTGTTTAATCCCGATGATTAAGAGAGACGCATCTATGTATCGAGTACACGTTTTGGTATCATACCAGTCGTCCAGAGTCATGTCCAAAAATGCCACGTCAGCGTGCATGCGGAGAGTGAATGTGAAATGTCTTCTTCGGTCTAGAACACCGATTTATCTGTTTGGTTCTCATGAGATTCACAAGATATATACGATTTATCGCCAGCCTGATAAATTTTTCTGGATAAGTACAGCGCTGATCTTACTCCGATGCGACACCGGTATTTTGCTTGTCAGCCACGCTGACTGAAACTCATTCACCAGATGATGTAGCCCTTTAATCCGAATATGTTCCTTGCACTTCTTTGAGAGGTCTGCTAGCACCACAATTCGAATTTTGCAAACTGAGATATATCGTCGCCAATAACGAAATGCTTGAGTATACTTCCAAGTTGCCTGCAAAATAATGGCCGCCCGAATGCGAGTTCCAAGATGAATGAGTTCAACACAGTTGCAAATGCCGTAGAAATACCTGCTTTTTGCTGCTAGCAACATGTTTGCGAATCGACACTTGATTGCTACCTGAATGAGATATGTAGCCGCGAACATACGTATTCGGGCGCAGTAAAAAGCATTGCGATGGCGACGATATACGAAGACGCGATTCACCCATCTCTTGAGCACATGCAGCTGCTGAGGCCGACGAATAAGTCTCTCCATGACCAGCGGACCAAATCGATGAGCCGCTTTTTTTGCCATGTTGGTAGTCCGTGGTTCCAATCGAGATCCTGACATCCGACCAAAGGAGAATTCGAGTGAGAAAAAAAGTTTTCCTTTTTCGAAACTCAAGTCGGAAGGTGGAATCACTCTGCATTCGCAGTCAATCTGTGCCAGTACACGAGACACCCAGCGTTTCAACTCGTTCGTCAGTGTATTCGAATCCAATTCATTTCTGCTCAAAGTTGAAAAAAGCAGAAACCTAAATCGTAGATACTTGTCTCTTTGTTGACGTCTCTTCCTGCACTTTTCGAGCTTACTTTGTTCGAGTCTTTTGCTTCGTTCTAGCCACCGCTGGATAAACTCGGATATATGGCTTCCTGCATTCTTTCGATCAACTGAGTTGCTCTTAATAGCCTGGAAGACCTTCTTCTTCGTGATGTGAATACAAACAAAATGGAATAAAGCGTGTTTCTTCGACTGACTGTGCTTTCGTTTTATCCACTCTCTGATCAGAAGTAACTTTGCTCGCCGGGTCCTGCATTGGTTTCCTCTCCACAATGCTTGGAAGCGGCACAGACCTGCATTGATTTTTTTTCTTAGTTTGAATCGATTGAAAACGACTTTACAATAAATACGTCTCGACACAAATCGAAGTCTCTTTTCCAGTGATAATCCCTTATATAAGCGACGAGCAACTAATTGTAGTTGCCGTCTTTCGTCTCCTTTTGGTCTTTTAGTGAGGTGAGTGCGGAATGTTTGCGTTTTAGACTTCTGTCTATGCAAAAGCCAGTCTTCCGGAGATATGAGGCCTGTTGTAAGCGCCACTTGATTGTCACCTCCTGTTTGATTTGTTTGAAAGGTGCGTTCTTTCCATCCATTCTCACAGCTTTTCTGATTTTCGAGTAGTATTGGATTGTTATAGTTATTGCTGCGAAAATTATTTGATAAATCATCACGCTTAAATTGTAAATCAAGCGCATGAACGTAAGATGGATTATCACTCTCATTGTGCTTGTACCGTGTATCTGCATCGGTTGACAAAGGATGAATCTTCAGATGATTATTTCCAGATTGAGAGAATGGTGACGGAGGAGAAGAACACGTAGATGTGGTTGAATATGAGCGTGGAGGTGTTGATAAAGGCGTTGGTGTTTCTGCTTTCTCGCATTTGTGATTATTTGAAATTGAAGTCAGTACATACCTCGACTTTCTTGTACGCACTGCGCGGTAACTTGCTGTCTTTGTTTCACGACGTGACTCAATCCCATTTCTACGCTTGTGACCACCTCGAAATCTTGACTCGTCGTGCTCGACGTATTTTATGACGTTCACGTACTTCTCGCTAAGCTTTAGAAGATTATAAACTTCCTGCTGAGCTCCAATACGCTTGCAATCGGGTGTTACTCCAAATATTTCCCCGGATCTTGGCGACATGGCCTGTTCACTTTGATCAAAACTAGGTCTCTCAGTTCCAGGCTGATTCAACTTCTCGTTATCAGATGTGTGTCTTTTTGGTTCGTGATGACTTATGGGTTCATTATTCTGCTCCAAAAGCGAATGCAGCAATGCCAGACACCCTAATGCTATCGCCGTTGATATAACCTTCTGAACTATAACATCCTGACCAAGAAAACATAACATAGCGCAAATCGTAATCGTGAGTCGAGTTGAAGTCAAAACATATCGTAAAAATGCGTTGCATAACCGCCAGCATTAAAGCGTTATTTTGTTCATCTTTTGGCCACTGCTATCATTCGAATTGTTGAATTCTAATTTAAACTAAATGCAGGCAGCAAGCAAGCGACTCTGCAAGTTCCGTTTGGATCACTCGGAAGCAATAAATATATACTAACGAAGCATGAAATAGCTGGTATGTGCTCGCAAACAATAACTTTTATCGATATCATGCCTCGCATGTAACAAAATTAAATAGAATTCTGCCTTGCTAGTGGTATTAAAACCGTATTTAGCTTTTTGGGCGAGCTAAGACGAGGCGAAAGGAAAGGTTCTGAGCGCGATGCGACTTTATAAAATCCAGTTGACGTCTATCACCATCAAAGCGGCACCTCCAGGGTTTCGAACATCGAAGTAGCCAATCGAACCACTTCACTGAGGCTGCTACAGAAAGGTCTCGGATTGAGGCTGATTCCTGATTCAATGAAACCTGTCAAAAGCCTTAGCATTCTCTCAGTCCCCCAGTCCACACGCTTTACCATTAAGCATGTTTGATAGTGGAAGTAGTGTTTGGATGCTGCATAGATCACTTATCCTTCCAGCATAAAGTTGTGGGTGGCTTACACATTCTTTGTAGTTGCGAGCATTTGTGCTGCATGGATGAGGCTTGTGCATCATGTATCACGTACACGGATCACGCAACACGTTCGGAGTTGGTGTCTTTATATAGTCGAGATAGATGGAGCAAAAAGCTCAGCAAGCATTGCACTTGAAAACTCTCCATCCACTTGATTTATTCGGGGTATATTTTATAAGAAACTATAAGGAGACAGAAATTTGCTAAAAATCTCATAAACAATTCATGGCTTCTGCTCGATCTACTCTCTTGCTAGCTGCTTTGACAAACAATCCCAATTTTTATGGGATAAAACTCTACAGTAGCACATACTCTAGGCACATCAAACCATAATCAATAGCTCGCAAGATCCGAGTTTTACGTGGATGCATGATATCCTTGGATAGTATACACTTAAACAGGTTTTATTGGAAAAGAGATTCATGTGGTTGCTGCTCTTTATCCTCAAGAGATGGGCTCATAGCTACACCTCTACACAAGCAAACATTTCGCTGTTTCTTCTCAAGCTGCTTTTTTCTTGTACAAATCTGATCCAGCTGAATTTAAATAATTATTGTACGACAAAATTTTCGATAGTGTTGATGTCGTTCCCGAAAGACGCAGAAAAGATGCCTTTCTCTGGATAATGGTGCATTGCTTCACTTTTCGATTCGTCCTCGCGAGAATGGCCAAGATGCCTATCACACAACTCAAATATGCTTATCTCATTCTCACAACGATACTGCATACTGCCTCCAGGCAATTGAAGGTTTCTCAGACCACTTTCGATGTGAGTTGTGTCAGCTTGCTTTGTCGTTTTATATCATTTTCTGACTTATCGATGCAACGACGCAGACGCCACTCACATTCATCTTCAATACTATCCCGTCTGAATTTTCTTCCAAGCTTGTTCTATTCGACATTGCTCTACTTTGTAACGTGGTTCGGTTTCATCCTTTGTTACTCTCGACCTGGATAGGGTCTTTTGCGGCCGTTGTGCATTCCATTTCCATCGTTCGGTTTTTCAAATTACTAGAATACAATTTGGGCTCAAAACATTTCATACGCAAAGCATTGCGTGCTTCAGGCTTGCCACCAAAGCTAATCAATACGATCGGAATTTTGACATGGAAAGAATGGTGCTGCATCTGGCTTCCATTCCCACAATCAATACTAGTGCCGTGGTGTTATCCCGATGTTATCAAAGAGGAAAACGTCACGTACATGCATTTCGGGCGATACAACCTCAAGCATCTGAGGATGAACGTGTATCGGCGGAGTAACGTAACTAATGCACCCATCTTGATTTATATTCATGGAGGAGGATGGATGGTTGGAAGTCGTAAGCATCCACCTTATTCATTTGTCTACCAGGTTCGTGTGACCCTACAAACGCTTCTGTACTCCATTCGTATGACCAAAGCATCCTTTATTAGATTGCAATGCTGGGCTGGGTTGTATGCGTGCTTGACTATCGGCTGTCCCCCATTGTGAGATTTCCAACACAACTCATAGATTTGAAGCATGGAATTGCATTTTTGCGCCGGCATGGATCTACGCGATACCAAGCCAACTCGGACTACATTGTTGCTGCCGGGGAGTCTGCTGGCGGTCACTTGGCGGCCCTCGTTGCACTCACATCCTGTAATAGCATATATCAGCCTGGTTTTGAGGACGTTGATACGAGTGTCAAAGCTTGCATCGACCTTTACGGTGTGCATGATTTTACCGATCGTCATGGACTTTATTACAAGAGAATCCGAGACCATCGTTTCATCGAAGGCTTGGGGGCTCTCATAATGCAAACTTCAATCGAAGATGCACCTAATGCATTTGAAGAAGCCTCTCCGCTGTATTGGATCCGAAAATATAGTGAAGAGGGCGTCAACATGAGATTACCACCTTTTTTTGTTGCACATGGAGTTGAAGATGCCCTTGTACCCTGCGCGGATTCTGCACTATTCGTTGAATCGATTCACCAATACCGTAATGTAACATCTGACAAACCGATCATTGGGGACGTCTATCTCGAATTTCCACACGCAAGTCATCAATTTCATTACATGCTCTCTCCTCGCAGCTTGGCGCTCGGTCACGCAGTTTGTGCGTTTCTCACCCTGCTTCATGGCGAAGTGCAATATGGGAACACAGTGGGTACTAGCATGGACGAGAAATCTCAATGTAGGATTATCCAAGCAGCCACAACGATCGCACCCAGCCTACTACCTAGCAAATCAAAACTCTAGTGGTGTGTAACCTCTTTACTGGGAATATCTACAAAACTTCTGGATAGATATTGTCTGTTGTGAACAATCCAGGCATGGCACCACATGACTGCATGATAGTCGAAAGCATGAACGGCCATCCCATTATACATTAGCAAAGTTGGTAATAAATGTCAGCCGCGATCCCGTAGCACGTCGCCCAGAACCACATGGCGAACCACAGACTAACACATGTTGAATGAACTCATCCGCGATTGCGGGCGAACTTCATAAAATCATTTCGACTATTTGATTCCCGCATTGACGTCCAGCACTGAACAATTTCGTCCATCAGTTTCCGGTCCTGCCAATTCACGTTCCTCGACATGCTTAATCAAGCGGTATTTTGTTGTCAAGCAGTAAGGCGTAGCCAGAGCAGCGGCCTTGGGTTGTTCTATTCGTGTAAGTGCGTTAGCTTCAAGTCAGAGTTCAGGAGCGGACAATCAACTCTGTTGATAGCTAGAATCGGCTCCCTACTAGCACAAGGCGTAATAGAGCTCCAGACTTTGTGTTGGATCTGTTCTACTTGCGTGTGAGTTGTGGCTGTAATATTCGTTAGTAACTTCGATTGGTTCTTTTACTGTCGTAGTCCATTGACCCGAAGAAAATTGTTCTTTGATCTTGCTCGCCAAATGCAGTTTATACAGCTCTCATTCAGTAAAAAGTAGCGAACAGCCATAATGATACTGCTGCTTATTTCAGCGATCGTGCACATTCATCGCAAACAGGCATCCATTTGGAAGCCGCACATTTCGTCACGGCTGGTCGTATGCTGCAATTCCAGCATATAATTGCTTTATTAGTTGTAAAATCTCGAACATCCATCTCACTTCTTGTATTGATCGTCAAAATAGTTTCCTTAGCATGTGTATCATGCCGAAACATCTCAATTCGTTCCTTATCTTCTCTCCAAGCCATGACACGGGCTCGTTGAGCTTCTTTACGCTCAAAATCTAATTGTTTTTTCTTCATTCGGTCTACTTGTACGCGACCATCAATTTTATAAAAGTCGCATGAGACCACTTCGAGAAGCCATTTTAAACCTTGCTCTAGTCTCTCATCCACCAGATCTTTGTTCCGAGAAGGCTTTGCAATGCACGGAACAAGTTTGACACGCTCTGATTCATCAAGGTGGAACTTTAAAGTGATGACATTTTCGTTCATAGCACTCGAAACATCCTGTTTGTTCGCAAAACTAAAGAGCACCCTATTAATGTATGAAATGACAGTCAGTACTACGCACATCAGTATTGGTTTTTGTTTTATCCGCTCATCCGAAGCTACTCTATTGAGTGTTGAAGTCGCTTCATCTATCAAAGTACGCGCTGATGTGTCCACCACGAAAACGACGCCATGAACCTAATGAATAAATATATCAATACAATGCGATCTTATCAATATAGCTTCTTTACATCAGCATAATATTCTTCCCAGACGTTCCTAAAAGCGGGCCCACCTCCGAGGTCATAGAAGGTGGCTGTTCCCCCTGCAATTTCAAATGTAGTAGAAGAAAACCCAGCGCTAGATACGTGCTCCTTCTCGGGATCACCCTGCAATGTAGACAAAAGAGTGGTTTTTCCGGCCCCATCAAGCCCGATAACGAGTAATACCATATCCATTTTTGTGTTAGACAATACAGTATCTTTGCCACGTAATAGGGATTCGTCGGAAGGAATTTCTTTGTGCACACACAGCCTGTGCACATTTTTTTCTTTTCGACCGTCGTCATACACGATATCAAAGTGTTCCCCATCCGGACTGAGTCGTTCGACAAAGCCAGGAAACGCTCGCGGTCGGCCTTTATATCGGCACATTATGCGGCTTCCGATTGCAAGTTCATCATACGCAAGCTCCTGCGTTTTCATTTTTTCATGGGTCATACGAGCTGCGACACTTGATCTAATAAATTCTTATGAAGAAAAATTCCGTTAGATCGCTAAGCAGTAAGCGCGGTGACATGCATTACCTCGCACATTGGCAGGTCTCCTCTTCAAAATCTGTCTTGACAAATCATCCATCAGAGGAATTACTTTGCTTGACATGTACTCGACCATTCCATCTCGGATACCAGACCGGCGTGATGGAAAAGTATATTTTCGATGCTGGAATCTTTTTACCTTGCTGTCATCGGTATAGTCACGAATGAATTCGTGTATGCATTGAGGTTGATACAGCAGTAATGTCTCAATCAGAGGCATCAGAACTGGATCCACATAAAATCGTAGATATTCGTGATCATTATCTACCTTTCTCTGTACAGGATTCGTCTTCATGGCGTCACTTGATGGTGATGGAGCAACAGAAGGAGACTGAGGCAGCATGCTCATTGTTCAAATAAGCTTCTTGTAATAGAGGAATGGTGACGGTTCCCATCACTTTGCAGCAACCGATATGCTAAAATAAAATGACTTTCAATAAACCTCTGGGGTGTATATCGTACTTAAGTCGAGAATCCAAGAATCATCCCACATGATGTGAAGGAAGTGCGAAAGAAGCCACCACTGCTCAGCTAACTTACAAGATATTTTAAGGGAAATCTTAATTTCACTGCAATTGGCCGTTTGCATCAATCAGCCAGGGCACACCTTAAATTCTCACATGCAGCAAGTCTGCGATGCTCATTATAATGAAAGCGCTTGTCCCGATGGTACATCCTGCAGAACATGAGATTCATTTTACGACATGGATTCATAGTGAATTAAACGTAGAGAAGACGTCAGCTTGTTAGTGGTAATTACAAGGTCGAGGAATTCAAGGCAAGCGACACGATATGCAAGCATATTTGGGTAGCGTCGAAGTCTAAAATGGATCGACCTGACATCCGAGTCGAAGTCATCGAAGGGAGAAAGACTGGAACACGTGTATATATATCGAAATCTTCATACTATTCACGCTTACTCCAGTATACAAGAAAATACAATCTACGCTGCTCACACAATACAAAGCATTGGAGACATGGACATTGGTTTGATATGTTGCCGCGTTTAAGTATGTTCAGCAATTCTTGCACAGTATAATCGCAATTCTCAATCGCGAAGTGCGCTCTTTACGAGTCAAGTGATTTATGCCTGGATACATGTTCATGTTACCGCGATACGTATGAGAAGCATAAAGGATGGTCACAAAGCGGGGTTGCGACAGATCTTTGTTCGGCTCTAGAAATTCCGAAAGATGTCGCCAACATTGACAATCATTCCACTTCATGACCATCACTTTACTGATTCGATTAGTTGATGGCATCCATCGGGATACATCATTCACGAATTCTCTTTGCAATTCTGGAAACCGTTACTTCAAAGAAAAAAATCATCAATAATGGATCAAAATCAATAGTTCAAATCTTTCTCTGTACCAAGACGTGTCTGTGATTGAAAATGACTTGCTCATCATAAAAGTCTGGTCTGCGTATTATTATCCAAACGGCAGGAACGATGTCATGTGCAATTTGTTTGGAAGAGTTACTGCGTGATCATGCGGCATTACCTTGCGGGCATGTGTTCCATTTCGCCTGTATTGAGCAAATGATAACCCGTTTCGGACGTTGTGCACTTTGTCGAATCCGGACAAAACGAATTATTCCTCTGTTTATCGATGGACCGTTACTCGGCATTTCTCACTATCCTTCAAGTGCCCTCGAAAATGACTCTATAACACCGAATGCACGAGGACGCATTTCCCCTCCACAGAATGATGGAGAAGTAGTGACCGCAATTTTGGAGTCGCCGAATGACGATGAAGTCAACTCGTCAGATCGTGCAGATTTACATGGTTTGCATGAATGGAATCAAGCTTTGAAGCAGCGCTTGTTTGCAGCCGAGCGAAAATTGATTCAAATGCGGCAAATTTTGTACAATACAAAAAATGAGCTGCGCGATATGCAACAACAATTTAATGCTTCCGAACTACAAAATCTACACAGTCGGCAAATGGGTACGTGACAGACCTATGCACAAGCTACTTCGATCATCCGGCACGTGTCTCACTTTGTTTCTATCGTAGCAACTGTGTCGTATCGGCAATACAACGGCATTGCTAAAGAAAAAATCCTCATGAAGCAGCACATTTTACGATTCACTGAGCGGGTGTTATGTTCAGCAAATGACAGTCAAACGCCTGATTTCATGGAAGAAATGCGTAAAGAGTTGCAAGATTTGCAAAAGATTATTCGGCGTCCTCAGACCTATCTACAATCCCACGAGAGGAATCGTGCCGCGCAACGGGCTACAAGCTCACCAAGACAAGCATGACGGTCGACTTCCGCGTAACATTCTTGTATTTTTCGATTGTTTGCTAGTAATGAGAATAAAGAAATGAAAGTGAGAAAGTCTGCGTCATTGTCGTGTACACTATTTGAGGTGTGTTTTTCCGGCTGGATCATATGCTATTTAACCAGTGGAGACGTGAAATTCTACAAAAGCTTGCACTAGCGCGGGATAAAAGCCCGAAAGGAAGTATTGATGCTCCCATTGTGGACTTGATAGATAGTGTAAACCAAAATCCCGACTATGTACGTTCTCCTAAACCATTAATGGCCTTCATTATCAAGAACATTTTGCCCAGGTTACTAGCAGCTCTTGCTCTGGACGAATCGCTATATTCATGAGCACGTCTAGACCGGAAAACGGAAGTTCATCGACAAGCAATCTTATTTCCAAAGGTGGGCAATGGCTCCTCGTCGAACACAATATTGTCACATTGGATCAATTGAAGGCAACACTGGGTAATGAGATCGATAATGCAGAATGTAAAATGGTGAGACAGAGCTTTGAGAAGCTCACAATTGTGAGAATATACTAATTGAGCTGAGTAGATTTTATTCAAACATGAACCATTTATATTACACGCAATTTGTCGAACCATCGAGGCGGCAAAAAAGCTTACTCAATGGGGAATTGCTTGTGGCTTCACAGAATCCGGAATCACTATAAGTTTGTGATTAGTGATTGTATTGCTTTGATGAGACTTTACTGATGTGTTCATTCGCGCAGGCAACAGAAACAAAATTATGTGTGCTATACGGAGCACATCGAACACGTTAGAAGTACCGCTTACAAAATCAAGCAACATTCTTGTTGACGAGAGCTACCTTTCCTGGCTTGTTGAGGTTGCCAACGATAGGTTCCGACGCAACGAAGAAAGAGTTCGACAGCTTAAAATTACTTTCAGACAGCAATTTGGGCAGGATGTGTGGTGTCCTTCAGAATCACTTCAAGACTTTCTCTCCATACGCCCTATGGTCGATGTCTCCTCGTCGATAAGACGAGTTGGCCATACGTTAGTCTATTATCGAGATCATCTAATAGTGTTCGGTGGTGAAGGTTATACGGAAAACAACATTGTGAAGCGTTTGTCGAGTATACAGCTTCTAAAATTATCGGATATTGACAAGAGTCAGCCGATTATCATTGCACAAAACACTGTAAACAGCGATATTGTGAGGGCTCGAACTTATCACTCCTCGTCTATCGATGCGACATCAGAACAAATGATCGTCTTTGGTGGTCGTGCTGGCCCAAGCAGAGCATATAACGATACTCTATCACTCGACCTGACCACATTTTCATGGAATCAAATAGGTTGTTCTGGAGACGTCGTATCATCAATAACACCTGCAGCAAGGTGGAATCACGTTGCGTGCATTGCAGGCTCTAGATTATACATACATGGGGGTAGAGACAGCAGTACTGTCTTTCATGATTTGTGGGTCCTCGACCTTTCAGCTCCAAAGGACAAGCTTGCCTGGCGTCTTGTATCATCCGAGGCAATATATGCAGCTTTTGATCATGTTGGTGTGTACGTTCCGACGCAAAAGAAGCTATTATTCTGGGGCGGGCTAGCAACGTTGTCAGGAAATGAGGTATCACGTGGGAATGCAAATATTTGTTACCAGTTCGACCTTGAAACGGAAATATGGCAAGAAAGAACTATAGGCAACGCACAATTTGGGCCGCAGTCAATCCGATTTGGTGGGACGATCTCGACACTGGGTAATGAGTCTGATTTGATCTTGATTATTGGCGGTACCTCTGCATCCTTATCCAGAGCATCACTCGCTAAAGAACCACATTTTGTATTGAACACTAGCGAACTTTGTTGGGAACCTGCACGCATAGTGTGCGAATATGACAGTACCACGTTGGTTCACTCAGCATCCACGTGGGCTCCGCATCCCTACAACACGACATACATCACAGGAGGAGGGTTCCAGTGTTTCGGTTTTGCTCACCATTACGCATCGAGCTTCTGTTGTGAGTTGGAACCACCCAACTCTATAGCAACCACAAGTGTTGTGCAACAACTTCCAAAACTTTCTTCAGGATCGCTGGGTGTCGTAACTACAAGACGGCGAGTAAAATGTATAAAGACATTGCTAGAAAAACTTCATGTGTATGATAAGACTCGACGAGTGCATGAAGTCGCCCGAAAAGAAGTTTCGACGGAAGAGAGTACTTTTTTACTTCCGGTTACGAGTGATATACACATTGCTCTCGCGACATACGAGGAACTCGCCCATTGTGTATCATCTGCCGACATTATTGAAGATTCAAATGCTTCGAGGAATAAGTGTGGAAAGTCAGGCGGGATAACAAGAGATGAGAGAATTCGAACGATTATCACGAGATATGCACAATCCCATGGCGTTTCGGAAAGCGAGATATTCAAGTCCATATCGGAGGGCTTCGAATATCTGGGAGATGTACTACTGCTGACTCCTACATGCTGTGCTGATGAAGAAGTCTGGGGAAGTTTCGCACAGGAAATGTGGGCATCCATCTGTGAACAAGTCGTGCCGTGCTTGACTAGAGTAGCGCGTAAAGCAAGGATTGATATTGGTGAGATGCGTCAGAGTCATGTTACTTTATTATATGTTGATCAAGATCGAAGAAGGCAACATTCGATGGAGTTGGAAGTAAATAATGTTCTAAGCACGACGGAATCACATGGTTGGTTAGAAGTACGAGAAAATGGCATTGTGTATGGATTCGATATCACTAAAACGATGTTTTCCTCTGGCAACGTCACCGAGAAAGCACGAATGGCTGGCATCAGTTGCAAAAATGAGGTCATTGTCGATCTCTTTTGCGGTATTGGATATTATGTGCTTCCATTTCTGGTTCATGGTGGGGCATCAATGGTGCATGCCTGCGACTGGAACCCTGATGCAATCATTGCTCTACGATACAATCTGCGGAGAAATCGCGTTTCAGACCGCTGTACGGTATACGAAGGGGACAATCAAGTTTCTGCACGTAAAATTGGTCCGATTTCGGATCGTGTCAATCTTGGGCTTCTTCCAAAAAGTGAGAAAGCTTGGCCTCTAGCGATACAAGTGCTTAAACCTTCTGGCGGCTGGCTTCATGTGCACGAAAATGTTCCAAAGAAGGAGTTGAAGGCTTGGATCGAGCATGTCAAGAATTCTATACGAACGCTAGCCAAAGAAAACGGTAGAAGTTGGATCATCACATGCCCACATGTTGAGAAAGTCAAATCATATGCGCCCAGGATCTTTCATTACGTAGCAGATATTCATTGTGTACCATTGCACACTATCTGTAAATAAAGACATTTTGGCAAATCCTTAATTTTAATCAAGGTCACATTAATTTCGATGACTAGGCAAAATGCCGCTACCAGTGCTTCCGGCCATTTGCGTCGGAACGAAACCAATTGTGAACAATGATCGTGTACGGTATTATTCAATCAAATATAAAGTACAGGCTAATGGAATTTTAGATCCCACCATTGCCAGAAATCAGTCTTCATTTTCTAAATCCGAACGGCCTTCCCTCCATACATTAATGCTAACAATTTGTCAAAATGATGTGGTAGTACAGCATGCAAGCGCTGTGACTGATAGTGAATGTGGGAATGACGGTATTGGTGTTCTTGAGGCGTGGAGGTTCGCAAGGTACAGCTTTAAAGAGCGTGTATGTGATGCTGTTTTGGCAGCTTTTGACCTCCAATCACTACAGCATCATCCAGATGTACTCGTTTTCGATAAGAAGTCCTCTAGAACCACGATTACTGAAAAAGATCGAACCAGAGATGACAAGTACAATCAGTCCAATCGAACTTTGTTCGTCTGCATGGCACTTGCATGCAATCGAATTCAGCTATGCTCCTCAGTTGGAGACGTTTACGACGTCTATTTTAGATTCTCTATTGGGCGTGTGTTCCCATTCACTTTGTTTCGATCCAGCGATAATGCTGAAACAAAGCCAAAACGTATTGATGGTTTGCTAATTGAACGAGATAGGGAGCCTAATCTACCGCATGCTTTTACTCAGGCTTCAAAGCCGGTCGACGCTAGACTGTATGCTTTATACCATCCACTGCAGGATCCCCACCCAATACTCTGCGATAGCGTGCTAGGACAAAGCTGCTCTTCTTTAGATTACACGGTTGGTCAAGTTATGGACTGTATTTCTGTCAGCAAAGGCACCATCAAATTCACTTTATTGATCAGTTACGATGAAAAAGACAGCCATATCAAGGTGCATAAATTGACCCTTGGTTGCAAACATCGCGTGCCACACTCTTTCAGATCTCAAGCTGACGATCGCATTGGGATAATGTCAGCTCAAAATGAGCAGTATCAACTTATGGCAGTGCCAATATTGCACATCCCTTGCGAGCGCAATGATCGAAGCATTGCGGAAATGACTACAATCCACACCATTGAAACAGCGCATGGTGACAACGTGTTTGTTCTATATCTGTTCGATCCTGCAAGCGCACAACTGTGTATTCAGACCTTTCATGTCAATCAGCAACATGTCTCCATCAAAGATGCATCAATTACACTCAAATGCATCAAAGCTGTCCCAATTTCTCGAAATGAAGCTGGTTCGGCTTCTCAAGATCTGATCGTCCTGTCTGAGAATGGCCGTTTATATCTATATCACATTGCCACACCCATCTGTGAGATTTCTCATGAAGCCAGTATCTCGGATATATTTCCTTCTTTTCGTAACTCGTTTGAAGCTGTCACACAGTCTAGAAACGACGCCAGTCAACAAAAGCAGCTTCAAATCATGCATCCACTGGATTCGGAGGCACACACTGGTTTTTCGTCTCTCTGGATATTACTATGGGACGTCTTGGAATACTGTCTTCCTTCAGCAGTCGTATTATGCATGAAAGCCGGTATATTAGAAGCAAGTAGCAGAAAATATGAGCAGAATCATTTTTGTGGATCAAATGAGATTGAGTGTTGGGAATTTACCACATACTTGAGAGAAATGGCGAAGGTTGCGTTTCAGACATCTGCTATATCAACCGGACAGAATCAGGTGTCTACAAGGAGCGAATTTGCGAAGCATAATTCTGCTTTCAAAAGAATGTGCAAGTCAGATTTTCATTTCGACTATCAGTCTCAGAATCCTTTCTTATTTTCGAGTGAATTATCGAACGACCAAGATAACTTTTCAGCTGATCAGTCAGATACGAATAATGAGAATGAACCGTTTTGCCAAGCTTTCTCACAACAATCCTTTTGGAACCAGTCTATCGTGCTGCTGGTCTTCGAAAGCTTGCATCTCTTGCATGAAGACTTGCGACTTCGAATCAGTCAAACCTCTTTGTCAGATCGTCAATCGCTGTCACAAATACTTGAAAGTCTTGCCGTACAACTTGACCTCCTCGATTACGAGCAGTATTATCAGACAACTCGACCATATTCGGGAACAAAAATTGCGCGAAGAAGGTATTCTCGACCACAAGAAAAGGTGCATCCGTTTCATTCGGGTAGCATAGGTCAAATCGCCGAGAACAATAATCAATCAGCGCATGTCACAATCCCTCCGGATTTGCTGTCATGGCTACATGCAAATCAAAAAAAAATCGCATCTTTCCAACCATATCGATTTCCGATTTTAGCGAAGAAGCTCGATAGGGATCGATTTCGCGCACACAGAAAATCACCCTTATGGCGATCTGAAAGCTTAGTCTGGATGTTTGACACGATGAGACTTACCGATTCAGCGACAGAAGGGTTGATTGAGAAAGAATCTTTGCTACGTATCCTTGCATTCCTGTCGGAAGATAAGATCGGCACACAATTAGATCTACAGGAACTTCCTTTTGGAATCAAATGCCCATTTTTGATAGCAATGTCCCGGATGCAAGATTGCCCGCCACCATATCTGAGCGAGAAGATCTGTATGTTTCTTGATCGCAACGATTTGACTCTATTGCCCGATCTCAATTTTCGAAACATAATTGATACGGCCACATATACACAGAAAGATAGCGGGACTTCAAGCAGCAGTGAAGTCAGAGATGATATCAAATGTGAGGACGATGGTTTGGATCTGGTGATGGAACAATGTCAAGTTTTATTTCCCGCGGATCGAAGGCTGAAAGAGGTTAGACGGCTATTGCGTTCTAGTGCCCCAGTCAACCTCAAAATTGAAAAATCTGATGATAGCTCAGAGGAAGATTTCAGAGTCGAGCAGCAATCACGATTGCTGTCGATGTGCAAGCGTTCGATGGCCTTGTCAGTTGCACGTGGTATGGTCACCTATGGCACATACTATCCACCATCTTCCGCTTCCGGTGACATCTCCAAAACACTTAGCAGACAAGACGATACAACAATCGCGTGGCAGCTCAAAGTACCAGACCTACCACTTGCTGGACGAGTCCCACCAAGAAACACTGTGGTTTTGTTGGATGTGTCTTCCTACGCAAAAGAGCTTACGTATTGGCCTCAATATCATAACGGCTGTGCTACAGGACTGAGGCTACCATCAGATGACAAGCTCGGTTTCATTAATAGATACTGGATTCGATTTCATCGACCACGACCGGAAGATTATCAAACATGCACAAGTACCTCATCGGCGAGTCGTACAAGTAACTACCAGAACTCGAATCGAAATGGCCATCAACGTATGCCAGACATCAATGAGGCCTACGCGTCACATGCTGGGTTTTTATTAGGTCTTGGACTTCAAGGGCACTTGCAATGTCTCTCAATGGCGGACGTCTACAATTACTTGTCACTTTCAAATGAACATTTATCGGTGAGTATTCTGTTGGGAATGGCTATCACCGCAGCAAATACTCGCAGAATGCGGCATCTGAAAAATGGAGAGCGAGGACAACTTGCAAAAAGACTAGAGGAGTCGCAGGATATCTCACGTTTGAGTGAGTACGACTTTGACGCTGAAGAATATCTACTAGGACAAGAAAATCACACACACGGTGAAGAAGAGTCGAGTTTGATGACATCTGATGTCAACGTGGCGAATACAACATATGGCAATGATCAATCCGCAGGGAAGAAACACTTGATCGTTGCTGGCGTTGGAACAGGTTTAGAACTCACATTCGATCGTTCTGTTTCGAAACTACTTTGTCTCCATATTCCCGCCCTTCTTCCGTCATCATACGGTGAGTTTTCGACTCCATTGTCCACTCGCATTGCAGCGCTATTGGGTCTCGGGATTCTGTATCAGGGTACAGGTCAGCGACTTATGACTGAGACTCTTCTTTCGGAGATCAAACGATCTCCTTGTTCACCCCAGTTCTCAGCCAGTCATTTGAACAACACAGGAATGACAGCGGCATGTTTCGAGCAATTGGAAGGGTATTCCCTTGCTGCAGGCTTCGCTCTTGGTCTTGTATTACTTGGAAGAGGACAAACGACCACCAGTGATCATGGACTGATGGATCTTCATGTGGAAGAGAATTTATATCAATGCATTGTCGGAGGCACACTGGAAGCCCCAACTTCCGATGTAGATCCCCAGGGTTCCATAAGTGGCTGTCTGTATCGTGGCAGAAAATCGACTCCACTCCAACTAAATGGATTGAATGCTTTCGGTAAAAAAAGGTTCAAGAGTGAGCAAAGCAGTTCTGGGCGTAAAAGCGCTGAACTTATAAACATCGACGTTACAGCTCCCGGAAGCGTATTCGCTTTGGCGTTTATGTACATGAAGACATCGAACGTATCAATTGCACAGAAATTAGCGTTGCCCAACACCTTGAAACTTTTGGAGTGCGTTCGGCCCGATATTTTGATGATTCGAACGATTGGAAAAAATCTTATTCTATGGAACGATGTAGAAGCGACCGAAAATTGGATCTTACATCACAATGTTCCCCAGCAATTGCGTGCAGCATACTTGCAAGTAAGTGGAGCAGAACACGAACCCGGCTCAAGCAATTCAAAAATGATTATAGAGGATGCCCAACTTGTGACTGTGGCGTACGCCAATATTATCGCCGGTGCGTGTATGAGTATCGGGTTGAGATATGCTGGTACGAGTGAAAGCACTGCACGATCTGTGCTCATGCGCTTCACCAACCATTTCCGAGCAATGCGGCATGGATCGTCGGATAAAATTGAAGTGGTCTTTACCGACAAGGGGACAATAGAGCGATGCCTGGTAGTGTGCGTTCAATCTTTGGCACTGGTCGATGCCGGAACAGGAAATATCGAGTCATTGCGTTTATTTCGATCACTCAATTTGCGGCAGCACGTGAACGCAGGGTTGACGTATGGCAATCATATGGCTTTAAGTATGAGTATTGGGCTCTTATTCTTAGGCGGAGGGAAAACAACAATATCAAGAAGCAATGCAGCCATTGCCGCACTTGTCATTGCCTTGTATCCAATCTATCCGGTTAACACGGCCGACAATAAATGTCACTTGCAGTCTTTTCGACATTTGTATGTGCTTGCTGCCGACAATGATCGATTTATACAAACAATAAGCGTTGATGACTGCGTGTCGAGATCCGTAAGCATGAGCATACAACTTCGGGACATGGAGGAGACCACAATTCGCGCACCGAAAAAATCGAACCACGACGTGTGGCACGAATATCAGAGTCCATGCATTCTACCTGAACTGGAACGAATCCGAACAATCAAAATTTCGTCGAAAGAGTATTATCCGATCGACATTATGATACCGCGAAATTTCAAGAAATGCCTGGATCCTTTGGCTTTGAATAAATCACACGACATGAATCAGACTCGGATACAGTTGATTCATACGAGAAGATTGATTGCTTTAAAGAAGCGACATCGCGTTACTGCAGATTTTTGGAAGCAAGGCTCTACTGATACAGATACTTGCATCTCGGACATGTACACGTCGTGGTGCCACTCGGCCGGAGATTTGATGGAGAAATCAGCAAGAAATATGCATCTCAAGGCATCCGGTGTATTATCTAGCGCTGAGCATTGGTGGAAAGAAGATGGGTTGAGCTTATTGACAGATGCCTCGGTAATGTGCACAGGCTCTAAACAACTTGGAGTTGTTTGTCTACAAGCTGCAGCGACTTTGGGGCAATTGCATTGTGCGTTGAACATAACGCTCGACGACCTATTCAACTTGAAAATGTTTGCATCAAAGATCAAGCTTCTCGCAAAAGAAGGGAATCGTAGCACTCAAAACTATGCCGCTAGGCTGGAAATTGCTGTTGAAATTGGCTTGCGATCACAGTGGAAACACAGGCTTCTTCCAGCTACCCGAGATTTCCCCGATGGTGCAAACTCAGTATCTTTGATTAACTATGCTCAACAAGTGCACCCTGTTGCATTCTATCAATTACTAATATATCTGGAAGGACCCAGCACAATCAATTTATGGCTGCGACAGTGGAAACAAGTATTACATTGCGTGAACTCTCCTGAAGGATTCAAGATGGAGAATCTCGACTCAATTCCCGATCTTTCCCAGGCATTGACTTTTTGGCAAGAATTGCTTTCATTTTTTTCGTTTATCCGGTAATCCAAGTTTGCGACTTTCACGCCAATCTTCTTTTCTCTCCCTAGCCTCACAACAGCATAGATTTCATGGACCAATTTCTCGCTCTACCTCGCTTACCTGTTCTCACGACTAGAACGAAAAATGGGTCACTATGCTATTTCAACTAGCTTTTGCTTCCTTTCATTCTTTTTCGACGATTTTCACTATTCCTCTTTTTTTTTTCATTTTTTTGCGTCATTTTTTTCTGCTCTCAATTCAGTTTGGCAAAAGTTATTTTCATTTTACGTCGTTTTCGAGGGGAAGCGATGGAAGGAGGCTTTTTCTGACTAAGAAGATCCTGTTGTTTCCCTAATCTCATGGGCGATAATGTTGAATCCAATACAGTCTGATCGTCTTGTGAGCCCAAATGATACTCTTTGATTGATGAATCCGATCCAGCAGAAGAAGGAACATGACCTCTTGGACTGGATACTCCTGCTGCTTTGGGTGCGGCTACTTCGTCGTACAGACGCTTCTCTGTGACTACGATCTGTTTTTCTGCTGGATTTTCCGTTCCAATTGATTTTGACGGGTCTTTACCCGATGCTGGTCCATCACTGGGGGCTACTACTTCCACGCCAACCGAATTGTTCCCTAAGATTATGGTGTCATCGTCAGTAGAAGTCTTACTAGCTGCTAGCACTTCCTCGGCTGCTCTTTCTTCTTCCTTTTTGCGTTTGAGATACTCTCTGCGAATGGACTTGGCGACTACTCGGCCTCCCATCTCCTCAAAAACATATTCCGGGAGATTTTTCCACAAGACAGGAGTGATTCTTACATCCATGGATTCCGACCGCTTGTTCCATCGATATAAATCATTGTGCTTGAAATAATCGACGGAGCTATCGATACTGACCTCTCGGCTACGCAATTGGCGTCTATCGATATCGAATCCTACATAAAAACAGGCACCATACTTGGAAGTTTCCTTTACATCATTCTTTCGATCCGTTGGAGTCTCTATATTTTCATCGTGGTCTTCATCAGCAAAGCTGAGTGGGAATCGCTTGGGAAATGCCCGCAGGTGGCAAAGCATGGGTATATAGGCCAGACTTTCAATAAGTTTACGGATTCTGGACTCACAAAAGCCACACCATGCTTGTTCATCTTCTCTGTTCGTTGTATAGACGTCCACGGCAAGGTAATGTTGTTGTACTGCAAAAAAGTCTGAAGATTCAAACAGTGGGTCCCAGTCTACGGCTCCTCGGTTCAAAATTTCTTGTACAATCTTTAAGGCTCTTTCAAATTCTTGTTTCATAACAGCTAAACTATGCGTCGACACATTGAAGGACGAGTTCATAGATGGATATGCTGGTGTGAGAATTGGCATAACGTGATATCGGTTGTTCCCCACATTAGCGTTCCATACTTCCAAACCAAGTTTGACATCTTCGGTCTTGCATAGCTTTGTATGTAGAACATAAAAATTAGAGAGCACTCTGACAAATGCTTAAGCAGTCCGCTTACCTGTATGGCTAGTGGCCACTTCCAATTCGCTAGCACCATAAAGAAACGTAGGAGTAACGTAGTTGGTGCCGCTGTGGGATACAATTGGTTGATGAAACAAACCAGAATACACCAATTCACCCCACCCAGGTAGCCCATTTTGTTTGAGTACAGGCCCCGTCGCTTTGCCCACCGACGTACTATGCGTAATACACTGATGAAGCTGTCACGATTTGGCGTAAGCTATACAGCAAAAATCAGTCGTCGAAAGCGAAATTGTACATCGACCCTGAAAACATACTTTGATCATTAATTCAGTGACTCGTGGTCCATTCAGGCTCTTTTCTGTGGCCGCGTCGACTCCGACGAGTATTTGATCATTCAAGATATTCAAATCCTCCGGGATAGTATTACGAGGAAGTATGGCAATCTGAAGATCGATATTGATTTCTTCGTAATCAAACGTAAGTAGAGGCACAACTGCTCCTTCAATGGCATTTAGATTTGTGACTTTCGAGTGTTGCATAAAAATCTTTTTCAGCGAAGTGAAAAAGTCCTCTCTTGTAATTTGTTGTGGGGCCTTAACATTTCACACATCAGAAACCCATCAAGTTTACACGAAATAATAATAATGCCTTACCACACAGATAGTATCGATATCGGCGCCAGGTTCATTCACACCCAAACGATACGATCCAGATACGAGAATCAGTCCACCTGCATCCGCAGCAATTTCTTCAGGAACGCCTTTCTTAATGCAGACTTGTTTCACCCAGTCCCGAAATATCGTACGTAATTCCGCCAGAATCAACGACCGTCGAGTTATATTGACCCCATTTTCCGTGGGAAAATGTTTGCTCATAAAGTCTTTCAATTTTTTGGACTGCTCTAAGTCCATAAGTTCAGGTGGAGTCACGCGTATAGCTTTGTATGCTTGCTCCAATTTGGATGGAGCAACCGGAAATGGTGAACTTTGCATTTTATTATGCACTGATCAGACTTGAACAAGTACGTTATTAGCTAGAAATTCTATGCTCAGAAAGAATTATCGTGTACAAGATGAGCACAGGTATGCGAGCAGCTGAGGGATAGAGCGAAAAGTTTGAGACCAAAAGTGATTGGAAACTATTGTTTGACTCGGTCGACTAGTGACTCGGAAAGACTTGATAAATACAGTATCTTTCAAAACGATATGGAGCACGGATTTAGACATAAGTACGTTAATGAATGCAATACATCTGATGTCGCAAAACGAAAAGATGCTATGCGTTTTCGGATCGCAACGGCAAATCTCCTGATCATGGAACTTGCGGAATTGCTTCACAATAAAAGGCATTACACTGTAGGAAATCAGCTCACGATACGTCTGTAATAACTGACACTCCGAACATACTACAAGATGTGTTTCTCATCCTAATCGCTAGTGGCTTTTCCAAAGTCGATTAGAAAATCTATGGTCATTGTAGCTAAAGTTAGTTTTCTCTACTGCTCACTAGAAGTGAATGTACATTGCGCATGCCAGCAAATTTTGCTTCTTACTCCGCATGTAAAGGGTAAGCGTTGGATGACGTGATATTTGAGCCATTCCATGCAGCGAGATATTTTGATTCACCCTCGACTTAATCCACAGGAGATGAAGAATTCAATGTGAGACGTCTGTCATCATTGTTTCTTTTCAAACCCGCGATGAATGATTTCTTAACACGCATATTTTGTGATCAAAGCGTAGTGCCGAACGATACTCTAACATCTTACTTCTCGGGCCCGAAACTTTTACCGCTAAAGGACTTCCTGAAGCGTACAATATCTGGCCACAAACCTGTTACGGATCAGATCTTGATAAGCCCGAAGAGAGTGGCGTAAAAACGTCAAGCGTAACAAAATATAGTTTAAGTGAAACGTCAGACTGCCAAGGCTTATTTCCATCCCCGAGATCCGCATCATTGAAGCAACGTATTTGGTCTGACTATGCTGTACTGAGTACGTCGAGTCATTGGAACAGTTGCAGATCACTCCCTGCTCAGATTTGGCCGCTTCTGTGGGCTCATTGCAACTTCTACCGCAGTATACGGATATATGATGCTTGTGATCCTAACAATGCATTCCACACACAATTGAGGTTATGAGCAACTTCCACGCGGCTTCAAACATCGACCTGTATCCGAGTGGATGCAAACACTGTAAAGGCAACAATTATATGTTATAAATGGCGGCACGAAAGCTGTTAAAAGCTCACGTCTCATCGAAGTTATCCGCACCGAAAGGCACGCTCTGCTCTGATGATCACGAAATAGAATTCCATGCCAGATTTCTATTCATAAAAATGCATTTTTAATTGTCTTGCACACGGTAAAAAGCATTCAGTACAATTAGTACGGTACAAATGCGTCGCTGGAAGCGAAAAATCAAATCGATGTCGCCTTCTTGATCGGCATAATTTTCTTCCACTCCGTATTTTTTTCATCAACGTCTTGAATGTGAGCTCTGAGGTCGAAGCGCTCCGCCAACTTCGTCAAATTCTCTTCAGTTCCGAGTTTAGTTGTGGGGCCGTTGATCAATAATGCATAACCTTTGGGCTCTTCACTCAGAACTTTTTCCAGCATGCGATGATCACCCATCGAATCCCCCGCAGCGAAGAGAAATTTACATTTTTTCTTCGTTATAATCATATCCATTGTATTTACTTTGTTATCGTAGTCATTGGTAAAGCCATTTCCGACAAGCATTTCATTGTCCGAATCATCGTTGGGTTCAGAGCCATGCGCTTCGATTTCCATGCTTTCGAGATCTTTGGACATGGTCATAGCCTTTACAAAAGTAATGTCTGAAGCGCTGATCAAGTGCAAACTAAACGTCGACTTTTTTAAAGCTTTGAAAAGTTCGAGCATCTCCGGATACACAGGAGCTTGGTTTTCGATAACAACTGGATAGATTTTACCATTCCCGGCTTTGTAGTAGTACCTATCTTCGCGACGTGTTGGATGGAGTTTGAAAGCTTTGTTGATGATTTCCGACCTAGTTTTCTCGTCCATTTTATATAGCAGCCTGCGTGACACAGTTGTGCGCAAGTAGTTACAATTAGGCTTTCCCCGCGTACCTTGGTAAACCACATAATTCCACATGGCAATAAGCGGTTTAAGAGCATCTTTCTGTATCTCCAACTTGTCGTCAAATACAGCTGTAATGTTTGCCACGACTTCTTGCAGTGACACGCCTAACTTATTCTTTCCCTCGACTTCTGCAATTGAAGCATCTAAATTATCCTTTCCCACGATTTCTTGCTGCCGTTCACCTGAATCCTTATACACCACATTTTGACAGTCTTGGTCGGCTTTTTCAAGTCCGAGAACCACCGGAATATCGTCATTTGTGAAGCTATATTTCCCCATCTCTATTTGCGCTGACAAAACGGCGACTTCAAAGCAGGCACTTATGAAAGTAAAATCCATATCGACAAATGCGCACTTGCCGGTTTCTACTTTATCAGCTTCTTCGAAGAACTTGGAAAAAAACGTGCTTGACCCAGTGTTCTTAATCATCTGCATGAAAGCTTGAATTTCGTGGCCGCTCGAAAGAAGTGGAAGAAAGACGAAAGACAATATCTTGATGCTCATGAGACCAATTGTTGAGTTCGTGATCTTTCCTATTCAGTTATGGGAAGGAAAGCTTGTGAAGTGGCCTAGAGTTGCACATAATTGAAAGAATCAACGGGAAAGCCTGCTTATTCCGTTATCGATCGCCTTTTTGTATGCGATCCATCGCACTCTTCTTTGCAGCTACAGAAAGGCAAAGCAGGCTTCTATTCAAGGATTTCGCTCGTACTGTTCCCTATATATCAGTGAAACTATACATCGCTTTCAAGTGTAGCATATGGTGTGCTAAGAACATTCGATGACGAAATGCCTTCTTGAATGTACATCTTGGAATCAGTTTATAAAATCCGTAGAAGCAAAACGCGTGCTACTTGAGCTGGTTGCGTCCAGAGCATCACAAGCAAAATGCCAAAATTATCACCGCAATCTGTTGCTCCTTCGCAAATGTTATTCGTCTGAAATGAGATGACAGTCGTGCAGCAAGGAATTAGACAATGATGTATCTTAATCCCGAATACACAAGCCTACGTTGACACAAAGCACTGTCTTGCGAGTAATTTAATGCACTACCCGTTTTTTCATCAAATTATTGCATAGGCGATAATGAATATGAGTCATGACCCCACACACTATTCTTTGATCTGGATAGCATATATTGGCTTTTCGGCACCTGGTTGAATGTCATGGAAAGCTAAAAGAAGATCAAGAACCGCTTTTTTGACGTGCACACTGTCTCCAGACGTAGAGGGGGTGAGCGGTTTAGAATACAGAGCCAAATGCATCAGCATGCATGAAAGTGATCTCGTCGTCTTCCACCTTTTGTAGAGCCTTCAGGCCCTAAAAGTCTGGAAATGTACGCGCAGGGTCGCAAAACAGAAGTAGAGAAGTACAGACACCACATTTGTGCGCCGTGCGAACTCCAAGGGGTCGGAAACTTGGAACATGTGACTCACCTGCACCACGTGTGCTATTTTCCAACTGGAGCACCATAGTCAACGTGCTGGCAATTTTTGTTAAGCGCCGCATCATTGCAACTACGCACATGACATGGAGACAGTCGAACGCTTCTGACCTCCTCCCCTACGGATTTGATTAATTTTGATAAAGCTATTCGCTGCAACGCTACTGTTGAGCCACATGACCACCTTCTATACTTGGTCTGCTATTGGCATGTGATATGAGCAGCAGGGTCCACATGGATCCAACTTCCGAAATGCCTTTTTCTGTCCCCTTGCTTCGGAGTTAGATGCTATCAAGTTACCCATTGCCTGTATGAACAAGGGCATAGTCAACTTGGTCTATAAGTCTACTATCAGAATCAAAAACGTGAGTCTTTCGCGGTGACTGCGAGAAAATGAAGGTTCTCGATTGCAAGCCTTATAAGATGAGAGACAATAAGCAAGCATTACGAGCTCTGGTCATCGCACGTGAGGGAGCCTATAATGACTGATTCGAAAGGCAACGTTCTCACCTCAATTGTCTCTTGCCTTTCTGATATCCATCTCCATTCAGCTATGCAGCATAGTATTGTTTGCTATCATTGACCGAATATGACATGGTGTATTTTGTACATATATAGGCGTAGCTTATAAACAAGTCTTTTGGTATGCATGGCTGCATCAAGTCACCATCAAATCTTTTCGTGAATCCATCTTCTTATCGTCTTTCGTTTTCCACCGCAATGAGTGAAGCTCAACTTAAAGGATTGAAGAGAGTTAGAAAGCAGATGATATCACTTTGTAAGTGGTTCGTCAAATCTTCATCGAATGATGTCTGCTTGACGTCTAATGTGGGTCAATGGTGCTTGATGCAAGCGTCTTAATCGGCATGGTCGCCGAACATATTGCACTTTTCTGTGGATTTTGATAAACAATCATGTATTCATTGAGACATCTTTATTGGCTACAGCATTTTAGCGGCACTTATCCGCTCATTTCTGCTTGAAGATTTAAAGTCTGTGTCTTGATATGGAGGCTACACACTCATTCCGAAATTATGAGGAACAGAGCCGTGAATTTATCCAGGGTGAGTGGTTTTGGTAGCGGTCACCATGAGTGGAGCGTTCAGATGCTCGAATGGCACAGTGTCGAATCAGACGTCCGTGATAGTTGAATATTTACTGACGACGACGCAATTTTTGCTATGCACAATCGACAACTCAAGCTTCTTTGGAGGATGATCGAAATTTAACTTGTACGGATACGAGATTGCGTGTATTTTGAGCCTGGATCCGAGAGTTATGTATAGGAGGTTGCCATTTTGATCCTCCGAGTAATCATGGTAGGCTGAGGAAGAGATAAAATAAAATAAAAACGAGGAACGTTTGGCGAAGAAAGGCGAAATATATGAAAAATGATCGAAATTGCTCGCCAGATTCTATCCGAGATTGATGCCGAATGATTCTGATTGTGTTCTTTTTTATCAAGGGACCAAAATGACTCGGAAGCTGTTTGTGGGCCACTTGCTTACTATTTTGTCGATTGAGGGCGCTTCAAATGTGTGAGCACATTCCGTTCTTGCCGCTTTTCGAGTTTTCTCTGTTCTTTCCGTTCTCGACGCTTCTCAGCAGCTCGGAGTTCTCTCGCAAGTCTTTTTTCCTTCGTATCCACCATTTTCTCATCACTGGATACCGGAGACATTGTCTTTTCGAGAAAATTGTCTTGTTCGCCAACCTGATCTGGCATTTTTGTTTCATCAATGACATTCAACGGACTGAATCTAGTTTGCAGGTCATCAATTCCAATTTTAGTAGACACTAAGTTGTCTAAATGTCCATCAAGTTTCATCATAGCAACAATTTCGCCATGTTTCTTGCTATACAAGTGGTTTCGAAGCTGCTTATCGGTGTTGAACGTTTTATCACAAACTACACAGGATAATTGCGCGTCGTCTGGATACTGAACCCAATCAGGTAGCGCTCCATTAAGATACTGCTCTGAGCCAGTCTTCTCCGGCTCACCAGCACTAGAATCTACGTGGTTCCTTTCCCATGCCTCCAATTGCTGTCGTTGAAAAGATATCTTTGCCTGCTCATATGCTGCCTTCTTCTCCAAGTTTCTTTGTGCTTTGAATGTACGTTGACTTTCTCGTTGCGAGGCTTTTTCTTGCTCAAACTCAAGAATGCGGCTATCTCTTTTCCGGACAAACTTCACGAGCTCACGGACCTTCTGGTTATAGTCCTTTTTTGCTCTCTCCCTCCTTCGCTTATTTTCCTTTTCTGCTGCGCGCCGAAAAATCCGACTAGTAACTTCCGTCGTGCTGTAGATGTTCATCCAAGAAAATGAACGTTTTGTTGAAAAGCTCATCCACTTCACGTAAAAGTCTTGTACACTACCGAGCTCATCGGTGACGTTACCAAATTTGGGCAAACCTTCCTCGATTTCCTCCAAATCTACAATCTACAGAAACCGTGAGCACTGAATTGTTGGAAATTATACATCATTTGGTGGTCTCACGTGCTGAAAAGCGGCAGAGTAGACCGCGAAAAATCCTTTTTGATGATCATTGTACCCTTTGAAAGCAGAATCTCTACAATCAAATGAGAGGTGGAATCTGGAAAGACAAAACACAATGTACCTAGTATAATGATCGAACATGATGCTCCCATCTTCGGCAGATGCATCTCTGTCATACTGAAGAAGTTGATCTCGATGATTATCGTACCATTTCCGCTCATGGGGATTTATCAAAACACGATATGCATGCTGGAGTTCCTGAAAAATCTTAGTAGCTTCCTCAATACTCATCGCACTTTGTTGATGTTTGTCGGGGTGCCATTTGAGAGCCTGAGCGTGATAAGCTTTTTTGATCTCATGTGCCATTGCGTGGCTATCAATGGAGAGCACGTCATAATAGCATCGCATCAGCGTTGAAACAGTCGTCTTATTTGATGGTTGGGAGCTATTAAGGAAGTATAATTCTCGTCATCACTGACGCCTCTGATGGGTTAAATATACATAATATTCTTACAAATCAGACCTCAGCTATGTGATTGATCACATTCCGTGATTGCGTATCTGTGCTATTAAAAGCTGGCTTCGCACAAGATTAGTGTTTAGTAAGGCCACACACGATGTCACTGAAGCATAGCGATCGTGCAATTTTCATACGAATCAACAAAGTCCGATGGCTGTACCCATTCCCACTAAGATGGTACTGTCGTCAGTATTGTGCAACCGTCGTTCCCGGCAAAGTGTGTGGTGATATCACGAGTTGAGCATGTGCGTATGTCTCACTCTGTAAACCAAGTCTACCTGACCCCTTTTGTTTGATATAGAATTGAATCGAAAAGTACTTCGGATTGATATGCGATTAGATCAATTGATTGTCAGCGGTGATCGTTACAATTCGGTCCCTTTATCGTCACGCGTCGATATTGCAATATTGATCGATAGAAAGTCAACCTCTGTTTCACATGAATTCCGCCACAAAAGGGGAACGAGAGAAGTCATTGAATAGTTGGTGGTTGCTCCTACTGCTGGATCAAAATTTGAACACGGCGTCAAGCGCCGGCATCATTGCCGATTTAGCGGAAAATGGTGTGACGAAGTAGGGAGTATATCCCTTTCTTGGCTATTATACTCCCGGTCGTGTTCATGTGATTAGACTACCAGCCGACGGAACACGATTCCGATACAGTTTCGAAAGATCTGTACTTTCTTAGAGAATGGGCTTTCATGAGCAAGTCATCAGGAGACCATATTCCAAACGACTGCTAGCGATGAGGCGAACCTAACTGATAATCAGAATTCGCTTCAAATTCACGCACTTACCGAGTCACAAAGAACTAGAGTGCGGAAGGTAATGTAAGGTGACGAAGAAGCCAGAACGTAGAGCACTCGATGCGAGCAGTATTTACCGATCGAATTAGAGAGTACTAATTGAGGCCGAGGTATACTTGCGTCAGAAAGGCTGAGGGCTTAACAAAGCGAAGCTCGGGAAGTATAATAGTGAGCTTGTTGAGGTTTAGCTCGCAAAGTAAAAGATATCTTCAGCTTCAATTGATTCGCAAAATGCATGAAAGATTTGTTTGAACTGATATGGGATACAGGAATAATTCCTAGCATTAAGTCGCTTTAAGACTGAATTCGCTTTTACCTCGCCATTTTTGATATCGAAGCACGTCAGACGGTCCCTTTGTACAGCTGGATGGGTAAAGTCATGAGATTGGACAAAATAATTAGATGATTTTGAGTTACTTGAACCTGAGATAAAGTGTCACTTAATTTTTTTCATGGAATCCAAACCACAGCGACAAAAATAGAATGCAAAAAAAGAATGCAATCGGTCACACACAAAAAAGAGATATATCCGAGCTATGACAAATCGGCGGGAATATTCCTCCAACTCCATCGAACTTTTGGGAACGCTGGAGTACATGACTTTCCCGCTGTGTGAAGAATAATATTCTCCGTCCCCTATCTTAGATTGGCTAAGATCTCGATTGTATCACTCACTTTTGAAATTGACATTATGGTTCTCAAGTGCTTGCTCAGTGGACTACTTCCAGTGCTATGCAGTGGCGGATTTCATAAGAATAGTTTTTTTGACGCAATCAAGAATCCCGCTTTGCATTGTTTTTTCGAAGAGATTTTTGAAAAGTTGGATAAGCGCGACGATTACTGTGTCTTTTTTGAATTGGACTATACAATTTTGAGAGATTCTTTTCCAAATACCGTTTTGGCGAAGCAGATAGTGGATGGTGAATTCTATTTTCAAGCGGCGGATGTTCCGTTAGTTTTTGGATTTTATAATCACATGACAGGTAATCTCAATCCTCCTTTTCAATGCATTGGAAAGGACGAAAACTTTAGTGCTATTGTGAAGAAGATCCAAGATATATTTGCGAAAAGGGATAGAAGATTGAACTTTAGGTTTGAAGAAGGAGAAAAACTTCGTCTGAAAGAGCTAATTCCCAAATGGCTAAAAATGGCTTCCCACGTCGTTCAGGGGGACAAGAAGGAGTGTGCATACTTGAGTATAACTGTACCATATAGATTGCTCTATAATATGAACAATGAAGAACGAACACGTCTTTTTCAAAGAGCATTTTCACCATCAGGCGAGGGAGAAGAAGTGAATGATCTACCAAACCAAGCTGTTGCTTCTCCAAAAATGCTACAACTTATCCATGCTTTGAGTGAAGGCAAAGCGAAGACGTATATAATAAGTGCAATGCATACAGCATACCTCGAAAGTGTTACGGATGCATTGAGAATTGAGAATTCGATCACAGGTGTGTTTGGTACTACTTGCGATAATGAAATTGCCGGAAATGCGTTTAAAGGAGTGGGTAATGCTATGGTTCGGGAAAATAAAGCAAGCAAAATTAAAGAGATCATTAAAGGCACAAAATGTCAACCATTACTCGTGGCTGACGACCCACAATATGATCGACATATGCTCGTTGCAGCCCTTGAGAACGGTGCACACGCTCTGGCGATCTTCAGTGGAAGAGGAGATAAGGAAATAAAAAAATGGCTCAAGACTTTTGGCAAAAAATATCCTCCTCATAAGATTATTGGCACCAGCTGTATCGAATCAGAGATGATCATTTTTTTCATTCATTACTTGCGTTCATGCATACTTGAAACTTGAATCTGCTAAAGCTTACCATTCACACTTTTCTTCGACTGACTCTTCCAGAATAAGCATTCATACACTCTTGCCAGTTTGTGCACGAAAATCTATAGACTCTTTTATTTGGAAGGACATCGCAGTTGGTTTTGCCAATGCTCTTTCGACACAACTCCATCGAAATTAAGTAGCTCTTTCTTATACTATCCACGAGAGAGAAAAGCTGGCTCAAGCACCACATATTCAAGGAGCCAAGAGTTCCACCGGTTCCACATACTCATTCAAACTTCCTCGTGATAGGTCGCATTATCATCCTAAAGGAGGATTTAAGCTTTGTAAACGTTTTTGCAACAAAACGTTGTAGTGGCCAGGCTTGCAAAGTCCGTTTCGGTCTACAAGGCTTCATCTGCATCATCAGAACAATCCATAGCCAGAATGCCACGTCTTTTTCCCATTTCTTATTCCTATTCGTACATGGCTTCTTCTTCTGAGTTGGCAACAGCACGGCCTGCTGCTTCATCCTCCTGTCGCTTGTGGCATTTTCGATTTAATTGCAGTTTGCCCCATTGGTTTGTGGTTTTGTTGTGGTGCTTCTCTCTGTCCATCGCATCAAGAAAAGGCTAAATCGCTTATTTTCTACCTATATAGCAGGTATGCTCAGCAAAAGATCTTGTCTCGTGCAACGGATTTAGTTCATATTGTACCAATAACGATCGGCAGGCGTCGCGGAAGTAGGGATCGACAAAATCTAGAAAAATGGCAATATTCGACCATTATCATTTGTCCAACTCCAGAGACTATAAGCTAATGAATTTTGAAGGGAAGAAGCGTCGCTATGCTGCATCCGTCTTCGCCCCTGGGTTCGGAATTTGTGGGTGTGGCCATATCTCGGCTACAAAAACTTCAACAAGCCATAATTGAAGCCATTGAGATGATCAACTACTTTAAAACAAGATTTCACCGTTAATCAAGATCTTCGTAAGAGTATCACCTATTTGGTTGTACTGAGTAGCACTGAGCTCTTTCCGATGAAAAAGAGCCACGCAATATGCCAGAAAGCCTTCATCATATCTTATGTTTAGGAGCCCATCGAAGTGTTGTTCCAGAGCCTTTCCATTAAAGTTCCCAGCAAAATATAGCTTCATTGCTATTTCATTCGTAGAATTACTTGACATCCATTACACGTTACGACTTTGTTTTTGGATGCACACACCAAATGGCCACTAGAGCAACCCCAACAGCTCAAATATCGCTTTGGAGCTTGTGCGGATCATTTTTGACTTACCTAAAGCTTTGATAGCATACGATAAAGCATCTCTTAACTTAGCCGACTTCAGAATACCGTTTGTATCTTTATACCATGTGGACGTCTTGCTCGTTAGCTGTACAGCTGTGAATATGAATGATGTAAATTTGCTTTCCATTGACTATGACGCCGTCCATTTTGGTACCCCCAGACCCATTGTGTGTATTTCTAGATTTCAGACCATGTCGTGTCGCCATCGATCTTGGCCATGTACTGTTCTAGTAGTCCTTTGTAACATTGATGATTAATAGAAAGATTCGGTACACGAAGTCGTTCGTCCTCAAAATGCTTCCGTGGATGTGAGAATCGTTCAAAGTAGCATAAAACGTACCTTAAGTCAGCTCCGTGTTCAGATAAAAGGTTGCTTCTTGAGCGAAAAGCGCTCAAATTATGGCGAGTATACGTATTATGTTGAAGATGGAGCATGAAGTCGTCCAATACGAGGATCAACGTAAAGTAGCGTGGTAACACAATTTGGGCCAGATAGTTGCGACAAAGAGAAGCAGAATGCATGCATGCGCTAGAGCGCTAGTTAATCAGTCCAGGAAGACTCTCTCATTCAAAGTAGAGTGAAATAATAGACATACAGATACGAATACAGCTCTCCCATTTTTCATAATTGACAGGTTGCGATGAACACTGCGAAACGAAACATGCTACATGTCGTGAGCATTGTGCTTATCGTCACTCTTATAAAAGAGTGTGGTGAGATGATCAAATAGTAAAAGTCGTGTATGTACATTGAAGCCTATCAGAACTATCTTAGCGATGGTCTTGATGAATCGGTCAATTCATCGTCACGCATTGGCATCGCAGTATTGGTTTATAAGATATAGCTCCCTGCCTTGCATCATTTCCGCCAAAAAGGGCTCCGTTCTAGCTTTTGCAACTAAACCTGCTGACCTCGCAGCATTCTTCGTAAATTCCTTTGTTATGCATGGTAATAGGTTAGATGGTCTGCCTCTGAGTAAACTGGTGTCCTATCTAGGAATTAGAGGTTTGCAATGAACAGCTACAAGACGAGTTGGACAGGGTACATTAGAAAGATACTTGAGACCTTTTATTCCTCTTTTTGTTCCATAAATTCGAATTCAGATAAGATTCACTCCTTCCGTTCAAACGCTTTGCAAATCGTCTGTACCGTATATCACAATACAGCACAAGAACTAGCTATGGCGCCAATCCGGCATCATATCAATGAGCATGCTGTGGTCGGTGTAAACGACATGGTTCTCCTTACAGATGTATCTGAAGCAGGTATACTTAAAAACTTAAAGCGTCGTCACGCGTCCGACATCATTTATACATATATTGGCCAGGTATTGGTAGTTTTAAACCCCTATAAATGGCTAAACATATATGATGACACAACACTGAAACGCTACGTTCATCAAAATCGTATCGATGTGCCTCCTCACGTATTCTCGATATCGGAAGATGCATATCGAATGATGTTGCTGGAGAAAGATCATCAGTGCATTATCATCAGTGGAGAATCTGGCGCCGGGAAAACAGAAGCGTCCAAGCAGATCCAAAACTATATCGCAACGATTTCACATAGCGGTACCGGTATCGATAAAATTAAACGCGTGTTTTTGGAGAGTAATCCATTACTTGAGGCATTCGGGAATGCAAAGACTGGAAGGAACAACAACTCGTCTCGATTTGGAAAGTTCTTTGAGCTTTTCTTTGATGAAATGGGGCAGCCACAGGGTGGAAAAGTAACCAACTACCTACTCGAGAAGTCGAGAATCATCAAACCTAGAAAAGAAGAACGGAATTTTCATATCTTTTATCAAATACTACGCGGTCTACCGCAGAACTCTTCGTTCACTGAAAAATTAGGACTGTCGGGAACTACCAAGAAGCCTCATCATTTCAAAAATCTGAACATTAGCGAGTGCTATGACATTGACGGCGTTGATGATCAAAAGGAATTTGATGATACTATGAAGGCCATGCAACATGTAGGCATGAAGAAGAGGCAAATTGAATTAGTAATCCAAGCATGTGTTGCCATCCTACATTTGGGTAACGTTGACTTCAGGGATGAAACCATCCAAGATGCTGAAGGCTCTGCTATCAAGTCCACTGATCCACTGATTACATGCTGTAAATTATTGGGAGTCAGTTCCGATGAGTGCTCCATCAACTTCTGCTTCAAATATTTTGAAACAATGGCTCCCGGTGGCAAAATAGAGAGATATCAAGTACCACAAAATCCCAGCCAAGCATGTGCTCGACGTGATTCACTCGCGAAAATTATATATGGGAGAATTTTTGATTTCTTGGTTGAGCGTATCAACCACGCATTGGACTTGCAACGTCGAGTAGATGAAATGGAGACAACAAATGCCTCTCATCGTACGCTAAACATGGATGAGATGCCTAAACTTGGTATTTTAGATATTTACGGATTCGAAGTATTCGATCAAAATGGTTTCGAACAGTTCTGTATCAATTACGTGAATGAAAAGTTGCAGCAATTGTTTATCGAGTTGACGTTGCGGTCAGAACAGGATGAATATGCTCGAGAAGGCATTGAATGGACTCCCATCCCATTCTTTAATAATAAAGTAGTTTGTGATTTGATGGATGCAAACTATATAAAGCAAACAAGACAAGCGGTAGCTCAATCACCCGGAATTTTCTTGGTTTTGGATGATACAGTTAAGACGATGCATTCACAGGAAGGCGAAGCCATTGACAAAACATTCTTGGATAAGGTCACTAGTACTCATCAAAATCATCCTCACTTTGCGAAGCGTGGTCGAGATTTTGAGATACGTCATTATGCCGGCACAGTACAATACCATACACACGGTTTCGGAGATACCAACAAGGGGGCAGTGAGTCCGGAGCTGTATTCAATGTTGCAAAAAAGTAAGAATAAACTGATCCGATACCTTTTTCCAGCATCAGATATGGAGGAGGAAGAAAAACGGTCATCCAATCGACGGAAACAAATGGCTGCTCCTACCGCTGGATCCAAGATCCGAACACAGTGTGAAGCTTTGATACAAACCTTGATGGAGTGTTCACCTCATTATGTTCGGTGCCTCAAGTCAAATGATCAAAAGCAAGCTAATCGTTTTGACGACGGACGTGTCTTGCATCAAATACAATACCTTGGTTTACTAGAGAATTTACGCGTTAGACGGTCTGGTTTTGCATATCGTGGAGAGTATGGACGATTCCTTGATCGCTTTCGTATCATTTCGTCTCAAACATATCCTGAGCATGTATTCACCGGCAGCGACAAGAAAGGGACTCAATTGATATTGCGATCTGCAGCAGAGGGTATACCAAAACTGAAAGAAGAGGCACAATTTGGCAAGACAATGGTATTCATTCGAACACCGGAGACATTGTTTGCAATTGAAAAGTTACGAGAGGAAGTTATCGGAAGATATGTTCGAAAAATTCAGCATGTTTGGCGATCATATTTTGGACAGCGATATTTTTTGAAATTAAATCACGACATTTCAAAATTATATGAAGCAAACGGAAAACTTCGTCAGCGTGTGAGTATTTGTCGACCCTTCCATGGAAAGTATTTGTTGAAAGAAAACACGGATGAAATACATTCGAGGATCTGGGAAATAATGCGGTTCTACGGTGACTCCGAAAAAATTATATTTGCCGATTTCGTTGATAAAGTAATGCCACGGGCTGGTCCTCGAAACAGTACGAAGGACATTGAAGTTACTAAAGGTTTTTGGGATTGTGAATCGGTTTATTTCGGTTCTCGCTTACTAGTTCTCTCAGATCAGTATTTGTACGTAATAGAAGAAACAATTCCATCATCAGTGGAGGGTGGCGATTCCAGGAATGAGAAAGTTCCTAAATTGCCAATCTATAGGCTGAGACAACGAGCACATATTACAATGATCGAAGGCATACTGCTCAGTACATACGCCGACCCATGCTTTATTCTTCAGATCCAGCCAGAGCCACTATTAAAGGAGCCTATCCGGAACAATTGGCTCGAAGATCGAAGCGTCTTGAGCTGCATGGATACTGGGAAGAAATTTGGACTTTTCAATCGCCGGCATCATTGCCGATTCACCGGCAAAATATATTGTGATGAAGTATGTAAACGAGTGGAGGTGATCCCGTCTCTTGGGTACTATACTCCCGTTCGTGTTCACGATTCTTGCATTGGAAATATATCAACCGAAATGCTGGAGGATCAACTGTTTCTGTCGGAGAAGAAGTCAGAGATTGTGAGTCTCTTAGCTGATACAATAAGGCTACTAGGTGACGGGAAAACGATTCCGGTACAATTTGAAAATTCTGTACAACTACGTACTGCTTCAGACAAAGAGCTCTCACGATCACCTCAGCAGAAGATCATATTCTCTACAGCAGATTGCGATGAGTTGAAGCTCACTGGAGATCAGAACTCGCTTCAAATTTACGCACCTACCGGAGTTCCCAAAGAGTATAGCGTGAACCGTCGAAAGCGTGCAAAAGCAAGACGTCAACGTTCAGAGGCAATCAGAGAAGAAGAACGTGCACAACGTGCTCAACGCCGGGCACAATTAGAGCAAGAACGAGAGCATGAACGTATTGAACGAATAAAAGTACGGAAAGCTAAAAAGCAAGCTGATAAAGACGCCAGGATGCGGGCCAGTCGGAGCTCTGATACGAATGCGTCTTTGTTGGTACAATCGGAGTCCAATAAAATGAGGTCAAGCCGGAATTACACAAACACGAACACTCCAGGCTTTACACAGCAGGACTCTGGAGGAATGGGTAGTGAGCTTGCTGCGATTCTTGCACGACGTCGTGGAAACGCAGAGTAGAAGTCATCCTTATGTCTCAGTTGTCCCGACAATGTGAAGATATGTTTGGATTGATACTGGAGAACGGTACAATTTCGGCGTCGACTTGGCCCGAAGGCTTCAGGTCTACCTACCTTGGTTCCTTCCAACGGTGATTACCTCGCCATTTTTAAATGGGAACATCAGTGAAGCCTTTTGAAAATACAAATCGGTAATGTCATTTAATTTGTAGACAACATGATGACGTCATCTCCAATCGTTCGATTTTTTTTTAAATTTTCACTTTGACTTTTATGTAAAGCAAATCGCGAGGGCGAAACCGAATGGAAAAAAAATGGAAGCTAGAATGCAATCGGCCGCATACAAAAAGAAGATATAAGCATTCTGTATCGACATTAGCGGGTGTTTTGCTCACCTTTATCTTGTTTTGTGCACCTTTGATTTTTCCTTCTGTGTGGCGAATGTTCTGTCGCCATTAATCCCTGATTAGCTACAAACCACGAATGTGTCATTCAGTTTAAAATTAGCATAATGGTTCTCAAGTGCTTTCTCATTGGAATTCTTCCGCTGGTCACCTCCGCAAAAATCAAATGGGATTTGGCAAACACACAAGAAATATTTTAACGATGCTCCTACCAATAATTTTCTAAAACCGTTTTTAAGCATAGAAGATTTTGAAGTGGAATCCGATTATCCGGGAAAGCTTATCAACGATTATGTCATTGTTGCGTTGGACCATACACTTATAAATGGATCCTTTGAAGACGCCGTTCTGGCGAAGCAAATAGGTCGCGGGCAGTTTCATTTTGGGTCGGATGATGTATCGGCAGTTTTTGGATTCAAAGAAGAAAAAGACAATAGCGGCATCGCGCGTGGCCACTGTATAAAAGAGAACGACGAGCTTGCTAAAGTTGTACTAAAGCTCCACGCGATCTTCAAAAGCAGGAAAGTTCACGTGTCGCTTTCTCAAAGGATGAAAGAAGAAGTCTCAAAGATTATGTACTTGAGTGGCTCAAAGCAGCCCACGACTCCATTGATTCGGATTATTCTGACTGTGAATATCTGAAGAACACTTTACGGTACAGGTTGCTGTACAAAATGGATGAAAAGGCCCGAGACTCGCTGTTTGAGGCAGCATTTGAACGAAGTTCTCACGAAGAAACAATTCTTGGTTTACCTACCCACGTTGCTGTTTACCCACCAATGATCAATCTTATGAAATCGGTCTTTGAGAAACGTCTGGCTCTAGTTGTAACGAGTAAAGCGCATGAAGTTTACCTCAAAGGCGCTTTAAAAGTCTTGGATCTCAAAGCTGACAAAATGATCGCCTCGTATGCCATACCAGTCAAACATCCGGACGAAACATTTTTCGGAGAATTGAGCAGAGCTAAAGTGAGTTTTGAGGACATGCTGCAACCCAATTTGAATACGCATCGATATCCAATTTTATTGGGAGTTGGCAGCGTAGAAAATGGTGATTACGAAATGCTTCAGATAATTTCAGCGGATGTGGGTTTGCAACTGATTCTATACACATGCGAAAAAGATAAAATACCCACCAAATGGCAATTGAACAGATTATCTGGAAGACATTTCAGAAAGATTACAGCAGACGACTGGTAGTATCAAGAAGAAAAATAAGTTTTTCGATTCACTTGGTGGTTGAACATATGCCCTTTTGGAACAAACCTTGCTGCTAAATCAATAAACATTTCCACACGCATTTTTCTTCGGACTTTTCTTCCAAGAAAGACACTTTTGCTTCTTGTATCCTTGCCAATATCGCGCACTGATTTCTGAAAACTATCAATTCGTAGAGAGCCTCACATTCTGTGTTGACGCTCCTCTATCAAAAACTTATCACTGACGGGAGAGACACACTACTTGACTTCCCGCTATCTCGCTTGAATGGCCACTACAGCATGCACCGAAAATACCAAGTCCCTGTGTACACGATATATGATGAGTTCTCTTCGAGTGCGCTGGAACCAAGAGTGATATAGAGTGAACCTTTGTGCTTTCCACATCGACGAAGTAACTTCATCGAAATCAAGTAGCATGTTCTTCTTTCCATTAGAAAAGGCTGGCTCACGCACCACCTGAGAGTCCCAGAATCTGATTATCAAAGTGGCCAAGCATTCCACCGCTTCCTTTTACTCGTTCAGTTGTGTCGTGATCAATTGCATCATCTCTTGGAGAATAACTTGATCCTCGTAAGCGTTCTTGTAACGCAGAGGTGCAGTGGCCTGATTTGCAAAATCCGCTTCGGTCTCCGAAGGTGCATCTGCATCATCAGCAACATCCATAGCCATGATATCACTTCGTGTCCCATCTCTTTTCCATTTTTACGTAGCTTCTTCCTCCTATCTCTTGTGGCATTTTCATTCTACTTGCAACTCGCCCTTAAATTATTTTGATTTTGCTCAATGGCGATGATTTTTGTGGTACTTCTCTCTGTCATCCCACCAAAAAAGCTAAATTCACTTGTTTTCTAGCTTTATAGCACGTATGCTCAGCAAACGAGTTTGAATCATACAACGGATACAGTCCATGTTGTACGGCAGGCGTCGCGGAAGCAGCGATTGACAAATCTCAGAAAATGGCAATATTTGACCATTTTCATCTTTCCAACTCCCCAGACTAAGAGCTGATGAATTTTGAAGGGAGGAAGCGTCGCTATGCTGAAGCGATCTTCGCCCCTAGGTTCGGAATTGTGGGTGTTCTCACATCTCGGCTACAGAACCTTAACAAGCCATAATTGAAAGCCATTGAGATGATTAGCTACTTTAAAACAACATTTCATCATTCTTCCTAAGAGCCTCACTCATTTTGTTGTACTGAGTAGCACTGAGCTCTTTCCGATGTACTAGAGCCACGCAATATGCCAGAAAGACTTCACCATGCCTCATGTTTAGGCACCCATCGAAGCGATGTTCCAGGGGCTTTCCACAAAACGTCCCACCAAAATATAGTTGTATTGCTATTCCATTCGTAGCATCACTTGACATCGGTTACGCGTTACGACTTTGTCCATGGATGCACTCACCAGATATCCATTAGCGCAACCCCAAGAGCTCAAGCATCGCTTTGGAGCTTCTGCGAGTCAATTTTGACTTTCCCAAAGCTTAAAAGCATAACATAAAGCATCTCTTAGCTCAGCCGACTCTAAAATGTCAGTGATAGCTTCATTCCATGCGTACGTCTTGTTCTTCAGCTCGTACACAGCTTTAAATATATATAGTGTGAAACTTGCTTTCCATTGACTGCAAATTCTTCCTTTTTGGTACGTGGAGCCTCATTGTGCTATTTTATGATCTTGAAACTTTGCCGTTCGCCAACGGTCTTGGCCATGTAATGTTCTAATAGTCCTTTGTAATATTATGATCAATAGAATGATTCGGTACACGAAGTCAATGCATACCGACTTCCGTGGTTGCAAGTGTTGGATTGGTTGAATGATAGTGTGTTTTCAGATGCGCACGTTTCGCGCTGCATAGGCTCCGTTCTCGTGTGGCGTCTTATTCATATTTCTCAATAGCTTTTAGACTCTCCGGAAGACAATCAAACGTAGATACCGCTTGATCAGAGCTTTATCATATTAATAATTAGATTAGCTTAGAGCAGTCTGAAATTGCATCAAGCTTTTGCAGGAAGCGAGATTTCCGCTGCAGCTACACAATTCAGAATGGTTACTTTGTCAGCTTATGACAATACAATGTATCATCGTGGTGCTTAGACATTGCCTATTCTTCCTATCCAGTTACAGACTCTTTAAGCTCTATTCAACCTTTCCGTCTCAGGAGTCTTGCTTGATAATGATGAGGATAACTTTACTGGCGCCAAAAGTATGGGTTCAGACTATCCATCTTATATAATCATTCTCTGCAATGGGTACAGACTCGCTGGTCCAATCGAAAAGCGACCAGCATATTAGTTAAAGGTCAATTATTATGATACTGTAATACTATCGAAAGAAATCGATCTTAAGGCTTATTTAGTTTCGCTACCGATTCTTTTGTTTTATTTGACCTGTTTGTCAAAGTGGCAGTTGACCTATCACCTGTGATTTCGTTTTAAGTACGTATTTGTCCAGAACCAAGCAAATTTGTATTTACGACTTGCGTGACTATCCAATAATCATGGCTATTCGATGTCAGTTTGAGAACAGCAACGAGATAGGAGTATTTTCGAAAGTCACAAACTCGTACTGTTTGGTTTGTGTAGGTGGCTCTGAAAACTTTTACAGCAATTTTGAAGCGGAATTAGCAGATCATATTCCTGTAATTCACGCATCCATCGCTGGTTGCCGTTTTGTAGGGCGTGTCGCTGTGGGTAACAAACGAGGACTGTTACTACCAAACACCACCACCGATCAGGAGTTACAGCACATTCGAAATGCATTGCCGGATTCCGTGGTTGTTCAACGGGTAGAAGAACGTCTTTCAGCGCTGGGAAATTGCATCGTAAGCAATGATCATGTTGCATTGGTCCATACGGATCTAGATAGAGATACAGAAGAAATTGTTGCAGATGTTCTCGGAGTAGAAGTTTTTCGTCAAACAATAGCAGGGAATGCGTTAGTCGGAAGTTACTGCGGCCTTTCTAATCAAGGCTGCTTAGTCCATCCCCGAACTTCCGCTGAAGACCTCGAAGAGCTAAGTTCACTACTTCAAGTCCCAGTGGTGGCTGGAACAATAAACCGTGGCAGTGATGTGATTGGAGCAGGTCTTGTTGTGAACGATTGGACTGCTTTCTGTGGCCTGGACACAACATCCACGGAGATCTCTGTGATTGAAAGCATTTTTAAATTGCAAAATGCGCAACCAATGTCAACGTCTTCCACAATTCGCAATGCGTTGATTGACTCGATGGCGTAAATCATAGAATCGTAAGATTGTAATATCATTCAAGCAGTCATCCTATTTCATGTCGATATATTGTTCGACGCATTTACTACTGAGTATTTTGCAGTCTAGAATAAACACGCGCTCCGAGCGGCTCAAGTTCACGTTTTTGTTATCTCAAACCGGATAATTGTGTCATTGCCCCGACTAGTCTCTACGTCAAGTCCCTCGTGCAGAGCTGCATCAATTCTATTGTGTTCTGTGTTGACTTTCCTGATTGTAAGTTTAGTAGTGCATACGCTTCTTTGAATGCCAAAGGCCAGTAGTACCGGTACTCGGCAGTAGATTTAAAGATAATAATAGATAATGACGCAGACAGAGAAGCCGGTCACAGACATTTCTGATGCGGGTTTGAGCGTGGACATTCACTTTGATAGCTTTCATGTGATTTGTATATGAATAGATGACGGAAACGCGGGAAGGACTGACGCACCGATACAGAATATGTACACATTTTGGTATATGAAAAGGAACACGGCAAATAAAGCGGTTCGTGCCAAGCACAAGCTCCTTGAGAAAAAAAATGATTCATAGAAACCTTAGGAAAGCTATGAGAAAAGCATCAAAGAACTAGGAGACTTCAAAACGGTGCAGGGATTTTGGTGTATCTATAATCATTTAGTCCGACCGAATGACCTACCTAACACTATGGATTATCACTTATTCAAAACAGGAATCAAACCAATGTGGGAGGTACTCGAATCAAAGTCAAAAACACCAGTTGCAATCTGAAATTCTTGATAAGCGTGTATTTATTGTAGGATCCTTCCAATCGTCGTGGCGGTAAATGGATGGTCAGGATGCGTAAAGGTATTGCGTCGAGGTACTGGGAGGATCTTATTCTTGCGATAATTGGAGAGCAATTTGACGTCGGGAACGAAATATGTGGAGCTGTTATTTCAATTCGGTACAATGAAGATATCCTTTCTTTATGGAATCGAAATGCCGACAACAATGAAGCGTGCTATCGTATTCGGTAATAGTCTTCCGTTTTGGTATTGAGCTCCGTCTAAGTCACATGTATTCGTTTATCAGCGATACAATGAGACGGGTGCTGAATCTTCCGCAATTTGTTGCATTGGAATATAAACGGCATGATGCTTCTTTGAACGACAATACAAGCTTTCGTAATACAGTTGTATGGAGATCCGATAAAAACCCTTCGTCAGGAGATCGTACAAACAGTGGACGCTTTAATCAAAACTCTGTTGGCAAGGAGAATGCTGCTCCGACCACAACAAGCAACTCGAGCGACAAAGTCCAGAAAGTTGAAAACGACACATCTACTATACGAAACGCCTGGGAACGAGACACAAAAAAGTCTTTGTTTGCAAAGGCTGATGAGGAAATAGACATGATTTCCCAGTCGAATGCAGGAGTGTGTTCTGCACTTGACGATACATCCTAATTTTTATCACATGGACTGGATAGGATACGTAGAATCCCGTAAGAGAAATCAAATTGCCTTTGAACCCAGTCCTGTTAACTTGATGATCTTCAAGATCTGGCTCGTGAAACGAGCTGCGATCCTTCCATCGAAAATGACAGTACCTTTGCGATATTATAACGCGGTAAGATTTGCATCATGTGCAGAAACAATAACAAGCGCATCATCACAGGTCGCAAGTGTTTTAAAGACTTGACAAAAGGCAATCAAATTCTTACGTACTTGTCATGCGTACTATCAATTGCTCCTATGATCAAGTACCAACAATCCGCAGGCAACATCGCTGTCGATTGGAATCTATTGAATGAGATAAAAGGATCGTTTATAGATAACGAATGAAATGTGCACCCGTACACGTAAGTTGAGTAAACCAAACACGCATCCTATTTTAGGAGCAGAATAGCTGGTCAGCGTATTAGACATCTTGGACATGCATACCACTAACCCTCTTTATCGGCTATAGACGAAAAACCGAAGGTATCGATTATCCACGATTATAGGCTATTGTGATTAACCACAAGTAGTCGGTACCCGTATGAGTTTAACGTGCGTCAGTATCACGCTGCTGTCAGTAACAGTTTGCAATGCTTTGTATAATGCCTTTGACCATAAGTCGGAATTGATTGGGAGCAAAGAATTTACATCTGATAGATACCTACAGATAGAAAAACCGGCAAATGACACAGTTTTTTGCTTACAAATTGGGGTACATATACATGGATGGAAGGCTCTAGAAGCAGCGTTATACAAGCACTCTGATCCACTGTACACAAATCTCTTTGCTTTGTTTTCACTTGTAGTCATACCGGATGCTGTGCTTTGTTAGAGACCCTTCTTATGGTCAATATCTTACACGAGAAGAAGTTAACGAGCTATCTAAACCTCATCCCGATGCGTTGCCGATGTTGCATAAGTGGGTTCAAAATTACTCTCAGCAAAAGCCATTTTTTTCGAAAGATTCCAATATCTTCAGAGTGAGTCAAGTGCTCGGCTGATACATTTCTTTCCTGTTACATCGCTCTTTCTCCTGCTAGGTTTTCATGCAAGTCGAAGACGCTGAAAAACTACTCCAAACTACGCTCCATTCATATCGACAGCCTGATCCAAATTCAAGATCGTTGTTGAGAGCATCGACACGCATCGATATCCCAAACGAACTGCACCCGTTTATTTCATATCTCAATATAAATTCTCATCCATTGGAACTGAAGCCTACAGCGCTTTCTTCGCACAAGTCAATGCGATCACGTGAAACATCAAAGTGGGCGCCACGTCCAGTGGATATCGAGCTACTTTGTGAGCAGTATCATATACCTCGCAACCTTGTTGTCCGAAACGAAACGAATTGGCAAGGCTTTCCGGCATTTTACAATGAGGGTTACGATCCGAAAGACTTGGAGAAATTTTATACGATGCACCTACCCAATCAAAGTCTGCCAAACATTATTCATGTGGGCAGCACACGGAATATAGCAACGCGTGAGGCTTCTCTTGACATTCAGTATTTGACGGGTGTGGCTCGGAATACTACAACCTACGCTTACTTTATGAGTGGAAGTAATCCGTATTCGCCAGAGGATGAACCGTTCCTGGAATTTGCACAAGCGGTTTTGGAACAAGATCATCCACCATATGTCATCTCGATCAGTTACTCTGATGACGAGTATCACGTCTTCTCTGCATCAGAGAACTATGCTCGAGCGTTCGATGCTCTAACTGTTAAAATGGGACTTCGAGGTATATCTGTTTTAGTAGCTTCTGGAGACAATGGAATTTCTGGACTATATCCCGAGTTCCACATACCACATCCAAAAAACATCTGTGCAAAAGCCCATCCTCAGTGGCCATCCTCAAGCCCATATGTGACTTCTGTGGGGGCTACGATGATGCTTGAACCAAGCACTAGCCATGGTATCGATATGGAACTAGAATTCTTTATCACGGAAGAAGAAGTAGTGGCTTCAAGTCAGCTTCGTGCAGCATTCACAACAGGAGGTGGATTTTCAAATTACTATGAGATACCACAATATCAAGCCAACGCCGTGCAAGAATATTTAAAACAACATCCAAAACAGATACCTTCCGAAATGGATTATTTCAACTCTTCTAGTCGAGCATATCCAGACATCGCAGCACTGGGCAGCAATTTTATGGGCTATGTGTCACATCATCGTACTCGGTTTGAAGGGACATCTGCGTCTACTCCTGTTGTCGCTGCGATGATTACTCTGCTGAACGACATACGGCTTGGTTCGGGGGAAAAACCACTTGGGTTTCTGAACCCGCTGATTTATCATTTACACCAACATGAACCATCCGCTTTTCAGGATGTGGTGATAGGGAACAACGGAGCAGACATTGAGGGATCCATCATCTGTGAGCAATGGTTTGGGGCCACCACGGGTTGGGATGCTGTTTCAGGCGTTGGTACTCCAAACTTCAGCTACATTAGCAACTTTGTGCGTTCCCTTGATCAATACAAGGCATCCTCACATGTGTCAAGGACTCAGCGGGTCATTTGTAAGATAGATGACACGTTCCAGTATCTAAGAAGTCTATTTTGGGCGTCGATGGTTGGACTATGTATTCTTCTTGTCAGCATTATGGTATTGATTATTAGACGATCAACCTCTATTCCGTACACGTCGTTGCAGAATCAAAAATCATCTTATCCATCGCCAGGCGACATCACGGAGTTGTCGCCCTCAATCTCTGGAGAAGCCGAAGTTTGAAGCGAGGAATTGGTGTTACCGGATGCTGAGCTTGATTGTACAGAGAACAGAACGTCGAACGCAGTTGAACAGCATAGAACTGAGTCGCTTCCTTTGGTTTTCTGCATTTTCGAGGCAAACCCATTGGCTATATAGGAATGATCATTCGGATGTTGCATCTAGAATGAATCTACTAATCCAATGCATTTCTTCTTCATCGTCTCGCCAGATCCTAATCTGACTTTTGGCCGTCGAAAATTTATAACGATGATAATAAGACTAGGGATTGACGCGTTTCCTCTTCTGGTGTTTGAGCTCTTCAAAAGTGGCGCATATGTTTTACAGGCATGTTTTTCTCTAGGGTTGTATCAGAGCAACTAAAAAATATTCAGAACGAGACTCTTGACACTGAGCTCTTGTAGGAGGTCCTTTGTAATGTAGACGTGGTCTTCTTACAATTAGGAGTAGCGTGTACAATCTTGCCGAATTCTACCTTGGTAATTTCGACTTGACGAAGGATCTTGCCAAAGGATCTTGCACAAAGCAATGCATCATTATTTTGTATTAGCCCCAACTTCACTCCTACGGTGCACGCCAACCAACAAGAGCATCTCACACAACGTTGAGCTCGTAAAACGGTTTGTTGGAGCGGATTCGATTGAAATCAAAACAAGAAGCATCGATGCTCTTGTACTCACCAAAGCAGAGCAATTCGGCAACCGCACGACCCGCACCAGGAGATTGCTGAAGCCCGTGCCCGCTAAATCCATTGATAAGGTACAGATTCACAAAATCCGGGTGTTTTCCAATGATAGCGTTCTAGGAGAAGAAAATAGAGACCTTAGGTGCACAAAAGATTTTTGTAGAGTGCGATATGCTTTACCTGATCGAACGTGTTGTACTCGTACCAGCCAGCCCAAGCATTGACAAGCTTGATAGTTTCAAATTGTGGGACTCTACTGGCGATCGTGGGCCATACTATCTCCGTGAATAAATCGTCGTCGGTTGATCCAAGCTCTTCGTTAGATTCTCCGTCATGATCCATCGTTTTGTCGGGAGAAACCCCAGTAATAAAATGACCACCTGATCCTTCTCGCCGAAAGTAGACACCACTGGGATCAATTACCATGGGTGAAGCTGTAGGACCTTTCCATATTTCCTGTGCGGGTGAGTGAAAGACGAACACCGATCGCTTGCTGCAGAAGACATCAGTGTCTCAACGTGCTAGGGTTTGACATACCGTGGTTTCACGGGATACTCATGGTCTCCACAAGCTTCCATTATTCGGGCTGCCCATGCCCCAGCGGCATTGACAAAATCCTTCGCCACAACAATGGAGTTTTTACCAGCACTGTTCCCATTCAAGTCCGTATGATTCACGTGGGCTTCACGTACGCGGTCACCTCCTTGCACTGCCAGATCGTCTACATCACCTTGTACAAAATCGACACCAAGAGAAACGCATTTCTTCTTCATGGAGGTTAAGAAAGACCATGGATCGAACCATCCTTCATTACGCAAACCTAGTGTGGCAGCATCGATACCGTCAAGGGACATCCAAGGGTACCGAGCCTTGACATTTTCTGGTGTCATCCAGTCGACATCGGCACCAACAGATCTAAGTACAAGGTATCAACGCCACGGTATCATGCATATAAATTCGTACCGTTGCGTTTGATAATTTTTTCTCAAAATATGGGAACCTTGCTTGCTTGCCATAAATAAGTATCCGCTTTCCGTGAATTGTACATCAGGTGCATCTTCCCCGTCAACGCGCATCAGGCTGGGAACTTTGCGTAAGAATTCGGTGCCGTACTGGCTGAGCAGTATATTCTGCTTTCCTGAGAATTGATGACGGATCCCACCTGCTGATAGTATTGCGGAAGAGTGCTTGTACTATGGGAGTCAAGTCAGTGTAAAGAAAACAGTTGAGCTTAATTGGTTTGTTTGTTCATTTAAACACATTCAAAGTACCGAAGGATCACGCTCAATCAGTGCGATTGACATTTTGGGTGCCGTCATTGCAAGATGATAGGCAACAGAGCATCCCATTACCCCAGCTCCAATTATGGCGACATCGTATATTTTTCTCGGCTGCGAAGCGCTTGACCATGTGCCATATGCGAACGTATTGAGCTTGCAGCCGATTCTAGGAGTACGGTATGACATTTTATGCATTTTTGAAACTACTCGTTCTAGGCATTTTCGCTTTTACATTTCTCGGCGTAGACTTTCATCGAACACTATTTGTTCTCGTCTGATTGGTACAAGTCCTTTTTTTCGAAGGAATTGTAGAAAACGTTCGCGATTCGAAAACGCAGCGATATAGAGAAATTGATGTTGAGATTGAAGCATCATTATCGTGTAAAAACGTGCGAGTGTAAAAGGATACTATACCGCATTTGCGAAGACATCCCTTTCCACAATTTTATAACAAAGGCTGTAACATGCTTAAGCGCTGTGAAGTCTGACCAGATTTCGAATACTTGTTCCAAATCGAATCGATATCGGCTTTTTTCATCTGAAGATCTTCCGGAACATTGCGTCGACGACTGGATGCTTCTTGGCTCCATATGCTTGGACGTACAAGTGCAGCATACGCAATGAGAATTTGTTTTCGCCAACTTGCCAACTTGGCTTCCCAGGCTGCCAACATGCTTTGATTACTAGGTTCATCTAGAAGCCGCACAGAAAAAGTTTGTAGAGATTTATACGCTAAATCAAATGTTGGGTCGCAGCATATGGCTGTGTAGAAAGCCATATCAAAAGGTGGCAAGCTATCATTCCATTTGATTAGGATGTGCTGTAAAGATGTGGGAAGATCACCGGGATCCTCACCGCCCAGGACACAAGCAGACGTTGCGTTTTGGAATCTAAGGTTTGGTGCGGAATGTTCGCGCACATATTTTTTACACTCGATTTTATCTCCAGAGATGTCATCAAACGCAAGTTTGCCAAGCTGTAACAGATTTTGTAAGTGTGACAAAAGTATTTGCTTCGAATTGTACCGAGTTTCGAATTGTTGTATTTGTGGATTTATTGGCCAAGAAAACTTGCATCAATGAAACATTGAGCTTCCCATTTTGACACAAATAGTGTAGCGGTGTGCTTCCAATCTATTTCAAGAGTAAATTAGCGTCTAGTAGTGTCAAGTAGATACCTTCGTAATCCTACATCACTCAAGATATTCGGGTCTGCTTTGTGCTTGAATGCAATCTCTATCATTGTGGATGAGATGCGCTGGTTTTGACAAAGATAGTGAAAAGCGTTCATGGAAAACTGTCATCATTTGATCAATGTGTGCCATCAAAAACGTCCACTTGATCCAGTTACCTCATTGATGACATTCCAATCCGCACCGAACTTGCACATTATCTGGACACAATCATCCGTTAAATTGGCATTCTCTGCGAGGCGATGTAGCGGGCTATTTCCATTCTTCATGATCCATTTACGTTTGGGTTTTCATGCATATACGCATAGTCTACGTACTCGATCCCGCGTAGAGATATCAGCTTGTGCTTTCAAGAGTATTTCCAGAGCAGCAGAGTCCATGGCACTTGAATTTGAACAAAGTAAGTGAATCGGGGTCATATTCTGACCATCCTGCAAGTATTCGTCAGATATAACCAAACGAAACACCGCTTTACATGTTTACAGTGGTTTTTGCATTTATGTTTGCGTTATACGTTGAAATAAGCAGATTGAGGCTATCAGAGAGCTTTGTGCGACTCTTATTTCGGCACAGAATGTGCAAAGGAGTGTATCCATTCTAAAGTCAATTGTACGGTTCGATTATGTGAATGATGACGCCAACTAGACATACCGCACCTCATCAATTTGGCCACAAAATACAGGCTCTTGTTGTAAGAAGAACGCAAGTGCTTTTTCTCGTACATTTCCCGAGATAACGGAATTATCACATAAATAATGCACAGGATTCCATCCGTCTAGCTGAAGCCCTTCGCCAATTACAACGCTGCTAGATGCTGATCTGATTGCTTCGATATCGCAGTCGCCCTGTATGAGGTCCCACAGATCGTGCCTCATTCAGTAGTAATTTTCACGTGTACCGTATTGAGCACAATACGAAAATAGCTTAAGGCGTCATGTATACTATTCTACTATCCCTGACGATAAGGTCACACAAAGTGCGATACTTCGTACAGTAAGACAGCTTTGAGCAGCGCTGTCTGATGAATAACGGACTAACTGGATCTAATTCACAGCTCTTTTTTCATTTTATCAAGTAGCGAATCCACTTTGTTCCATTAGAGCATGGGTATGTCGGTGATTGGAGTAGTCAAACGAGCTCTTACCCAAACAATTAGAGAGTAAAACTGCAGCCGGATTCGTTTTTGATCATCAAGAAGGAAAGAAGAGGCATGATCTACCTGATCAATCTCATAGCAGCGGCAATTCAATCTCGAGATGAGCAAATGAAGATTTTGAGCCCAGTCATGCAGTACATTGTAACCCTCCCAATGGCCTGTTGTTTGCGAGAATCGATATTAGTCATCCGAAAGCTACATTATCAATTAAGCAGAATTCTCCGGACCTTATCTTGTTGCACCTGTTTCATCTCGCAACCACTCGTGTCTGATAGAATAGAAACGTCGAGTCTTCCGATATGAGTGCATTTTTTTGGTTAGCTCACGGGCGATAATGTCGACTTCACTTGTAGATTCCGTCAGACCTGAGCTACTCCCATCCGTCGTCGTCAATAACATCAATACCATCAGCGTCAATAGTATTAGCGTCCTCGTTCAATCTTTCGTAGGAATGATTTGAAGTACGATTTTGTGTTGTAAAGATGAAATTCTCGAATGGTTTGATTTCGTTAATGTACATATTTCTTGCACAAGCGTACTGAATTGCATCTCTTCCGTCCGTCTCAAACAAAGTATCTCTTTGCACATCTCTGGTATTCAGTGCTTCTCGTTCTTGTCGTATTCGTTGAGCAACAGAGTTGTGCTTGCATCCGGTGATGGAACGAAAGGCTGCTTGGGAAGGATGTAAATTAGTAAGTCGCACAGTCCGAGTTAGAATGAATAAGACTAGTGCTTCTCGACTGATCTAGAAATTACTATGTTGAGTATAATAATGATGAATTCACCAAAATGTGATAGAAGACAAGCCTACCTTTCGAGCGGAGTGAGAATACACCAGATGATAACGAACCATCATATGGCTGAAGCTGAGCAAATCCATTGCTCTGCTCAATTCTTCGATCGCGGTGTAATATGGTGAGATATTTTGATGAAGTAAGGCTACCATATTAGCTACCTCGAGCTCCGGGAAATCCTCCATATCGTTCAGACACGATTGCGTGACATCTAGCGTCTTACCATGCAGTAATTTTCCTACCAAGCGAAGATCTGAGTGAAATAGATCGCGCTGATAAATCGTGCCAACATCGATTTGTGTCTTGTTTCCAAGACAATTTCCTCCAGCACGGAGCTGCAGCATATTGATCGCGTGTCGCATGTCGCCATTACATTCCGCAATAATCCCTTCCAGTGTCATAACGCTAAGCGACAAATTTTCGCTTTTGGCTATAGCTTGCAGCTTTCTACGCAGTTGCACTGAAACACAAGCTGAGGCCTTATCTTCTTATACATTTCCAAAGATCGTACCTGTAGTAACTCTGTTGATATGCATTATACTGGTCCAACTGGAGGATACCACAGCGTCACCGAATTCTCTTTTGAGTTTACTCAGATCCGGTTTCCTATCGCGTACATTGCTATGAATCAAGATAATCGGATTCTTAAGTCGTTCATCATTCATCATCTGATTCAAGGTTGTCTGGATTATCGATGTGGAGGAGGTCGTGACACTGCCGTCGTATTTAGATCGCATAAATTGAGGCCAATATTCAATTACTGTCATTTGTCCTCTCTGTAAAGTTGTTTTCAATCCAAATCTTCCTTTCTCATACAGTGGAAGTGCTGTCAGCGTCGTGGCTTGCGTTAGGAATCGTGTGAACTCATCTATTGATGTGGTCGATACGCCTGCAGATAACGCCATTGATGAAGTATAATTCCCATATTTTCTGAAATTTGGCGATTCTTTCCATTTCCTCACATTCAATGCAAGCGTCCGAGCAATACACTGTACCAAAGTTGACTTTCCACAGCCTGATGGTCCACTCAGAATTAGTAAACGCTTCTTCTGTGTGCAATTCGCGTTGATTTTTGTATTCTCTTCGATCCATTTATATAGTTCATTGCATTTACGCTTCTGGACACATACTTGCGATATTGCAGTTGGCGCGTATTTGTCGGTCCATAATGTACTGTGCGATCTGCCATTTATACTTGCAGTTTTCAAATCGTTCGTCCTTCTCTTTAAGCATTCAAACTCATTCTCGCTATCTTCTGACAATGAGGAATATGTTGGTATTTCAAAAGATGCTTGTGAATCGTCATCTAGCAGAGTAGGAAGTTTAGTTTCTATAGCAGGTATTTCGGTCCTGTTGATCGCTGCATGTGACGTTTTTTTTCGCTTCCTGAGACGGTTTTCATTGGTACATACTTTACAGCTTGTTTTTGATTCAGGATTTATGAATGTGCATTGTGCGCAAGACCAACTGTTTCTGGACGCAATCGGGGCAGCATTTTGCTGCTGCATGTAGATTGATATCGGTTATGTTTGGTATCGAAGTGGACGCAATAATAGCGACACGTACATATAAGAATGCGAGACATCTTACAAAAAGAATTAGTTATACAAGCTACGTCAAACGTTTTGTATTTAGTGAAACAACGACCGTAGCAAATTCAGCCAGCCTTAGTAGTTGTTTTGCGTGCAATTTTATGTGTTGACGCTTGCTCGTAACAAAATCGATCGCTTCTTTCAATTCCCAGTGATGATTCTGCAACAGGAAAGCAATTGCTATAAGCGCACTTCTGCCACGACCTGCTTTACAGTGAATGTAAACGGACTTTTTCTGAGCAATCTGAGTGTCTATAAATGAGATGCAGCTGTCCAACAAAATGAGTCATTTGAAATCGATCTGATTTTAAAGCTGAGTGCCACCTTTTGATGGTGTCGAGACTTGGAGCGGAAAAATCGTCGGTTGCTCCTATATATTGGAAAATACCTCTTGATGCCCAGACATCTATAGAATCCAAGATGACGGGGATGATGACCTGACTCATGGTGAAGAAGCGCCTAGGTAGCATTACCGGGCGAGACTGGAGTTCCAAAGAAATTGGGCAAAAGCTCATGAGGCTGATTCAGCGTGACGATTGCTTTCACATTTTGCTCGTGTAAAAGCTTACAAATCGAATCAGAAGGGGATACATGCATAAGTATACCGCTTACAAGCTCAAGATGATTTTTTTCAACGATAGGAAGCGCTCCGAGAATTAGAAAATCATCCAGACGTGTCCACCATGGACGTTTGATACTATCGTGAAGCACGAGATTGTAACCAAGCGAGATGTTGAATATCTACGTGTTGATGCAGCAGATTATTCTGCACGACTGATCAGCAACAAACGGGCGACTTACTAAACTATAATTCTTTCTTCGGCGTAATTTGTCCATGAGCTTGATTAGATGTTGCGTACTTATTTCGTCTGTAATGATAGCGACTGGACGTAGACTGCGAAGCGCGGTAGTATTACAAAAATGCTCGGTTTTCCTCAACCGCATTGATTGAGGTCTAATGTGAGCTTTTAACATTATTAAAACATCAACGCAGCTGGATTAAAATTCAGTGTCGGCTCACCTTCTGTATAGTGATCAGGATTACAAAGCACTAAAAATGTATTGTGCAAGGGGCAGTCAGTGCGTACTGCTGATCGAGTCAGGTAAGGAGTAGCTTCTTCTATGAGATGACACGTGAAGCATTGAGCATAGTATGTAATTGGGCCTAATCGAGTATTTTTAATTTTGCTATCAAGTCTTGTGTGCCCCGCTGATAGACACGCTAGTCTCCATCACGTATACTTTTTTCGGATAGCAGACTTGATATCAATTCAACTTGTATATCTAAGTGAAATTTGACTCGTTCCATTCCTGAGCTTTTCGAACAAGTGCTTTAAATCGTCGTTAAGCAGCAAAGCAACTAAGATTTTTACTCAAACAGCGCATACTCACGGCTCGCATGTATACTAGTTGCCATTCAAAACGAGAACATCCAAATATATAGAAAGCGGTTCTGCAGTACGCAGTGCTACAATCGGTACTATACCACTACATAGTCTTCGTGCGCCTTACTGGTTAATACAGTTCGACCCTGAAACCTCTAGGATTCTCATGGGGCTCTATTAAGATCATACAAGGTAGTGAGGAAACCCAAGCTACCCAAAATCTGGCGAAAATGCAAGCTCTTGTTGTTCCAGACATTGTGCTTATCAGCAGAAAAAATGAGACTACAGCAAACACACCACATCCTAACGGCCAAACTATCTGCGAGACCACTAACGGATCATTTATTTTCACTAGTTCGACAATTTCCAGCTGATTGTCTGCTGGCACTCCGTCCTAGCAGAAATATCGTCTATTGCCAAATGACACTTAGTTATTTTTATCGAATTTTGCTGGCGGATGATAAAGGCGCGTCCGGAGAAGGAGCTCTGTTATGGCAGGAGATAATTTTGCAAGCCAAATTTCCGCTACGCCAGGACGTCTATACATGAGGAATCCGACCGTTGTGATCACACCCACTGCAATCAATGAGACAATAGGATGGGACCATGAAGATGACGATGTAGGCCTCCTTTCAAAAACATTTGCGTGTAAGCGTTCTGAAGTTAGCATTCGAATACTGAGCATTACGTACGTTTGCTGTGCGTTTCGAACTAGTTTTTTGTATGCGTCTTCTGGATTAGCTGGATCAAAAGGCTGCCATCTATACTTCTGTGACGGGTGCTCTATATGAATTATATTGCTACGCCATTCGTCATCTGTCGCATTGTCTGGGCGAATCATTATATACTGCCGTGCAATACTGGAATCAAGCGTCATGTCCATATCGGAAATCCGTATTGCTGCATCTTTTGTGGTCGGATTGTACAGGAAACAGATAATGTCGGCTTTTTTTTCAATTTCGTCAGACGCCATGCTGCCAAATTGTTCTTTAGCTTCACTTATCTAGAAAATACCGGATAAGATATAGCCGACCCAATCGAAGGTTAAAGACTCACCAGGAGAAACGTTTTACCATCTCGATCAGTATCTATCTCGTTGACTGCTTGCAATACCGCTGTTGTGTCGATATCAGCCAAGGTGTCATTTTTGACATCAGATAATGATATTTTTAAAGCATTTGCGTCCGCGGAGTTTGATTCGCTGGATGATTCCTCAACAGGCAGAGAAGTTAATTGTTTGCCGACAAGTGGTCGCAGAAAACGTAGTCGATCGGATCGTGTACCGCCAACTACAATGCATCTAACTATTTGCGAATCATGCTTGGAAAATCGCTTTGCGTATTCGAGTGCAGGAGCCTCTTTATCATCATACCCAAGATAGAATAAAATTCTGAGAAGTTGCTGAGGATTCTCTTGTGCGACTGCAAGCCAGCATGCAAGCCATGTTTTGAGTGAAATGGCATTTTTCCCATGCACAATTGTTGTCTCAAATAAGAGCTTTTGATTTGGCTGACACAACCACGGCGGTTGTGGGTCATCGACGATTGAGAAAATATCCGCCAGTTCATCCTCACTCAGATACCCATCTCTGTCGACATCAAATTGGCTAAATAAACGAGTCAAGTATTCCGTCGCTGTAATACTCAGCTTTGCGGTTTGATTGTCTTCGTGTGCTGGTACAGAGATTCTATCAGCGGGAATCTCCAGTATCAAATTGTTCGAGTATCCCAAGCTTCGTAATACTTGCCAGCAAGATTCTGGTCGATTGCGTTCAATAAACAATTTCCAAAGATAAAGAAATCCTTCTAAATACAAACCACGACTATCTTGTGTCACTCCGGACGATATCGTAGTAGATAAATATTCGATCAACGTGTCCAGTTCTTCGGGCAGCAATCGGACGCCAAAACAGTCTTGCTGGTAGTCATTAAGCTCCTCCCGGGTCATGATTCCGTTACCTGCGCGATTATACAAACGAAACACCCGCTTGATAGCTCTGACACATTTTGGTTGAAATTTCTACGCAGAAGTCCGGATCAGGTGTGAATGTTCCTAGCATTCTAGTATTGTAAGCATCCCACCATTTCTTTGCTGTTGTAAAGAGGTTCTCTGGGATAAAGGACAGCTTTCTGTGCAAGGTAGAATGCTCGGGCAACTTCTGCAAAAACCTTGGTGGAGCATTCGACGGTAGCGACCACAAACTACAAAGCTAATTAGCATTCACTTGTAAAAAATCCCGTTTTTAGATATCGACCTCGTATTTATCGTAGATATGTCGTATTTGATTGGCGTATGAGCCATGAATTCTTTGTATCGAGCCGAAAAGATCCGCTTTATTGGCAACTAGCACCACCGCAACTGGTTTTTGTTTGGCAATCAAATCAAGCCAACGCTGAACGCGATGGAAAGTTTCTAAACGCGTAAGGTCATAGACGAGAAGTATAGCGTCACTTCGTCTTGTAGCATCCGTGACACGTTGCATAACTGGTTTAGTAGCTAGGTAACGCAATAGCAGTAAGAGATCGAATTAGTTAAAAGCAAAAGCGTACACGATGTATCGGTGATGGAGATGACTACATCTTCATCGCTCTCTTCTGCTGGAATTTGCACATTCAAAAGTGTTGGCGGGACCCTTTCGTTAAAGTGACGAGACACTAGCGAGCAGATCAACGAAGTTTTGCCAACTTTTTCATCGCCCAACACTTCGATATGTACAGTCTGTGGTTTCAAAGGAACCTTTTGAGGGTTTGTAACGTGTCTATCTGCAGCCGTATCGTTTGACTCAGTCAGTTCGTTTTTAGGATTTTCTATCGTGACGTCTACAGCGCCTTCCGCATTAGAGATAGATTGAGAAGCACGCATCCTTTGTTTAATGATACCAAACTTTATTTCATCCAATCATCGAATTTATCACATGTGTTGATTCAATTGGACGTAATTTGCATCAGAGCGTAACTGAAGAGATCGCCAATTTTCTACGCGCATCTGGAATTAGAAGCTCAAAAAGCGGCCAAAAATACACAAACACCAATCCATTTTGACGTACACTCATCATCACGACTTGCTGATCCGGTCACCAAGATCCATATTCGACTTATATTGGCTGAGATAATTGCGAATGCGACTCATTCATGACAACAAATGTGTCCATCCCTATGAGGACAATCAACAAAGATACAAAATCACAACATGGCTCTCGTGGACGTCTTCTTCCTCATCCAGTCCCTTACCATTTTCTCCGGAAGCCTCAGTGCGTTATTCAGAGCCAAATTTGAAACGCAGGCGAAATATATTTTGGAGTCAGGTCGTCAAGCACTACAACTTTGAGGATCAAAGAGATGATCGTAACTCAATTTTAGCATTGGCTCATGGAGTCTGTTGGATGCAAATGAAAGAAATCCCACAAGATTTTATACGCCGTCATCGAGAAATTTATTATTTGGTACGATTTTTACTCATTTTGTGAGTGCGAATTGAGCTGAATTTCTCTTTAGATTTCAGAAGCTGAATACTCGCATTCTGCGACTATCCGACGTGATGTCACTCGCACATTTTGCATATTTGAGTGTCCGAATCCCAACGCACAAGCGGAACCATTAGCATCGATATCTACACCACAAGTTCTCTTAGAAGCATACAATACGAAAACAAGGCAGCAAGCTCTCTTTCGAGTGCTTAATGCAATTGCTTATACAGAAGGCGGATATTGCCAAGGAATGAACTTTATCGTTGCGATGTTTTTCGTCGAAGGACTTGAGGAAGCAGATGCGTATGCACTCTTTCACTATCTTTTGCGCAAACGACATCTCGCACGAGTACGTGATTTTTGGCGATCATTCAGTTCCAAGTCTCAACTTTTTTTTAAAGATGTATCACCCCACATGCAGCTTCTTGGACGACTACTTTCAACAATTTGATCGGTTGCTTATGAGGAGATTACCCAAGATTCATCAGCATTTGGTCTCACAGGGATTCTCCATTCCTATGTATGGTATCGAATGGTTTACGACACTGGTAGGCTTATTTCACATCGTTATCGGCAGCAGTGTACTGAAAAACGAGCATTTAGTTTTCATTGTCGACGAAATTGGAACTCGCATGCGCCATTTTGGACATGTTTTTGGCCGGTGTCCGGGATATATTTTTGCGCATGGGACTCGGTATTTTGGAGGTATTTCATCACAAAACAATTCCCTGCGCGAAATAACGAGACTTTGTAGCTTCTTGAAGACAAGCTGCTTTGCATGAACTTTGAAGATTTTCTCCGGGATTTCAAACCTCTAGTGCGCAAAATTGATCCGTATCAAGCCGTATTTCGAGCACTCAGTATCGACACAACGGACCAAATAGAATGCGATGTCCTTACATTCTTAGCGAACAAACACTCAAAGATGCATGTCGTTCAAGAAGCAAATTCGGGATCCTGTCGACCTCCGAGGCCATTCGACCAACATCGAACACTCGCACCCGAAATCTTGCATCTCATCGAAAGTGGCAGTTTAGCTGAGTTACAGCAATGGTTTGAAAGACGGATACGACAAAATCGAACCCATTTTCATGGACAGGTTGTCGCTAATGAGGTGTTACATCACGCTATTTGGTTTGGTCAAGCACCAGTCGCCAAGTATGCGATTCTAGAGTGGGGAGCACAGGTGGACTACGCTGATGATTGCAAGCTCAATCCATTACATATTGGCGTTCTTCGGAATGAACCGGATTGCATTCGACTCTTACTTTCGCACGGTGCCAATACAAATGCACGAGGAGGATGTTGGACCGGTCGAAAAGATGGTCTGACTCCTCTAGAGACGTGTGTGAATTGGTCCTTTCGAGATACACAGGCCGCTCAGCTGGTTCTTGGTGGAGACGTCTGCATTTACTGCAATAGAAGAGTGGATCGATTGTTTCGATCGAAAGGAAGATGCAACAAGTGCAAGCTTACATATTGTCGCAGTCATCGAGAAGCAAAGGAATCGCTCACTTGTATGGATCGCCATGAATGCGTTGTTATCTCCATGCACGACTTGAAGCATCAACGTGATGCAGCATGGACACCTGAATCCCCGTGCACAAATGGTAAATGGAAATTGATCACTGATGTACAGAAAACCGAGGAAGAGGAATGCTCAACTCCACGCACGACCAGTACCTCTGATACGTCGTCGCTCACTCTCATACAATCGCCGAGGAATGCGTCGGTTGCGACACTCGCACAAAATCGAGATCGCGCTCAAAGCAGTGGCAATTCTTGGCTATCAGCAAAGCGTTTATCAAAGGATTCTCATCTCAAACGATCCTTTTCAGTGCATGACCTGATCGACTCACAAAGTAACAGTAGCTTTGTGTACAGCCAACGTGAAAGCTTACTGGAAGCAGTATTGTTGGTATGGAATCGATTCAGCGATATCTCTGTTTCGGAACGCTCAATCACAAGCATCTCGGAAGGAATCAATTCCTGCAAATCGACGTTTATCGAGGTTCCCCATCGACCGGATTGGTACTGCAATGCTCGAGGTTGTCACTACGTATTTACCTTTTTCTCTCAACCTTCAGTGTGTCGGCACTGCGAAGGCTTCTTTTGCACTCTTCATCACACGGCCGAGGACATGTGTATACACTGTACATCGATGCATTCTGGACTCAAGATCGGGTCGTTGTGACCATGTGGACCAGCTAGTCTTTATGAATTCCATACTCTTCAAGCTGCCTACAGATCTCACGAAGCTATTTTCTGTGAGACTTTATTGCGACTCGTATGGTTTGCATGTACCTTGATCATATGCGCTTTACCATAGGGAGCGCTGTGGACACTTTCAGCTTCAAGTTGATGCTCTTTTGCTTTCAGCAACGTGAAGAGCTCTGTATAATTCATTCGGGAATTCAACTGTAGCAGCTTCTGGCATTCCGATCGGAATTCAGCATCGGTCCAACTTCCGAGTGGACATTTGAGATGGTTTAGCTCATGCTCAATGGCCTTGATCTCGTTTTGAAGAAAAGCCCATACGTGATGAAGATTGAAACCGTTGAACCAATTATGATTGATTGAAATGGTTGTCGTCAAATTGGTCACTTGGTGATACCAGCCGCTTGGAACGAATATGGCTTCATCTTGCTCCTATGAAATAGAGTGAGGGAGTCGGATGTTATGTGCTCTCAATCTGGCAAACTTGAATGGCTTCCAATGGACGGGCTGCCCTAATGTTGGGATAAGTTATTGGGTCGATTTCAGTCGCAGTAAAGTCAGGAATGACTTGTTGACCGAATCGGTCCTTGAGATTATTCGCCTGGAAGGATGCAGATGAGAATTGTACATAAAAAGCAAGTTTCGAGTTTACATCCTCTGGCGCGAAAAGCAGCCATTTTTTTCGTCCGCAAATGTTGACTGACCAGCTTTTGACAACCTCAGCAAAGCACAATGTTTTGTAATGGAGTACCTGAAAGAGCAGAGCACGTCGTAGTGCATTGGTGTCCAAGTTCCGGCCGGTCCTAAAGGTATAGAAGAGCCTGGGCCGTTTGATCCAAATGGCTGGGCGTACCAAAATACAGAAATCGGTAGTCATCGGTTCTGTGATTCAGCATCTCCTTTCGATTGGACCACCTACAACCTGTCATGCGATGCCTTGTTGTAGAGAGCAAACGTTGCCTACCAATTGAGCCAATCGTCCTGGAAGTATATCGGCGTTCTTGCAGGATACACGTCAACCTTGGCACCTCACATTGCCTCGATTTGACATACGTGTATTCTGGTTTGAAGCCTCTTTTTTGGCAGCACTGATGAAAATGCCAATCCTTCAAGTATGTCAGCCCAGCCGTTTGTGATTCGACTTGCTGAAGATATTCTCTGAAATTCACTAAAGTCCGCGTATGAGATTCATGGGCGTGTGCTCGACCTTGTACAACCTGCTTTTTCATATCTTTAGCTACTATGGCGATATTTGCAAAATCACACACCGGAACCATTTCATCGCCGTATATCGCACGCAAATACTGAAAATTAAGGCTTCCTTTTGCGGTTTTCCAATACAAGGAACTCGACCATCCTTTTGTAATGTTCTTGATCCGAACAGGTCGGTTTTTCTCCATGTACTGCTTGCAGAATCGATGATACGATAGAGACTCGGCGTCTTCGACAGCTATCTCCATCAATTGATTTACCCGAATATGGTACGTATTTAAGCAGTAGAAAGCAGTAAGCCACACCGATTTTATTGCGGATATTCGTTCAGCAGTGCACGTTAAACGCTTATTACTGAGACCCGCCTGATCATACGTGAATCAAGCGATATGAACCTTTGCGATTGCAGTATCAATGGGCGCGTAAGACCGCATATCTGAGATTTTCGCTTTATCATCATAGTTATCCACATTTGGGCAAAAGGAGTCTTCCTATTTGCTACGTGTTCTACTACGCGCTTGTCTCCTTCGTATCGGGAACAGCATTTTGCTGATCAGATTTGTACGTATTCGCTCGAAGTATCAAAAATCGAAGCTCGGCTTCCACTGTTTCCGAATGGTTTTTGAGATAATAAGCGTTGCGTGTGGGGATATAGAATTCATCACCCAATCTCAGTAGGAAGCGAGTGGCTTTCTCCAAGTCAAAGTAATCGACTGGTTCGGTCTCTCCTTTTGACTTGCTAATTGCTGGAGTATATGCCACTTCGAGAGCATCAGGTTGTGTATTTTGCACGTAAAATATTTGCACAGCTTCACCAACACTTTCAGCCTCTTTACTGGCACCCGGAGGAAGAAGCAATCGACCAGAAATCCACCGCGAATATGGAATGCTTGTGTTCAAATTGAAGCTTTGACCCGCAAATCCCGCAATTGTTTGTCCTTCTGAAGGTGGTAATTGACGATGTTCGATTTCATTCGCACGACAGATGATGTTCATGCGATTCAGACAATCGGCAGTGTGGTCATAGATCTCAGCCCATTCGTTGTCTTGATACGTAAATTCTTTTGGTAGCTTTTCTCTTGGAAATGGTTTGAGTTTGGTTCGAGGTTGGCGAGGTTTACGCGTAGGACGAGATGATTTACTACCGTTTTCTTCCAATTTTGAAGGTGTATGCGTACCAGCACGTTCTACTCCCACAACCGTTGGAATTACACATCCAATACCCGATTGACGACGTTCAAAAACATAGTGCTCGCCTTTATACCATGCCAGAGGTTTGTATCGTTTTCTTCCTGAGCGCCGAAGTCCATCCGAGGAAGCTCGTCGTGCCCGGTCACGCAACACATCCTGGGCATGTGACAAGTCAAGAACGCCTTTGCTGTTTTCATCCAGATACGACTGATCTCGTTCAGAGTCCATGTCGGTAATGCGGAACGTGCTGTCATTATCAGTATGCACGAGATCCGCAGATGTATCCGTTCCAGGTGGAGTGTCTCTATATACAGCTTTCTTTTTCGTCATGCTGGTCTTGCTGGGAGTGCTCATTTCTGCAAGCTTCCGAGTTTTCTTTTGTTTATTGTCTGTAGACAGTTTGGAGATTGATGCTTTGGTTCCTGTAGAAAATAATTTTGTTTGTATAGGAGGAGATTCCAATTCCGAGAAAGGTTTGAGCAGCTTGATATCTCGTTGACTGGCTAGAGAACAAAAAACATATACTATGAGCTTTGCAGAAGAGAACTCCTCACTAGCGAGCACATACCATTGGACCCTGGTGTAACTGGCGCTTCATTGACCGAAAAAGGGCTACCGACCATGCTAAATGCAGCTGGACTATTGCTGGGATTTCCTTTTTTTGATGACACAGCGGAATTTTTGACATTTTTTCTCTCAGAACGCGCTCCTACAAACATTTAATACGTTCAAACGACTCTCGCCCGGATCCTCTCTACCTTTCGATTTTTTCCTTGTGCTTGGAGTTGATTTCTTGTTTGATTTTGCCTCACTCATTACGCCAGTATCAGGCGATCGAGATCCTTGAGGTTTTGTGGGCACTGAGTCTTTGTTGTTTGCTGGATCCTCATCCTTATGACGACTGAAGGAGACATTCGGATCTGTTTGTTTGGAGACGGCTAGCTCAATACTATTGCCAATATTGTCATCCGAAAGCCCGCCAAAATCGACCTCATGCGTGTTTGATCCACTATCGCGCTCACCCAGATCAAAAGAATTCTCTGAAAGTATCGCTTTTGCATTTACAGGGAGACCCTCAGCTGATGCTAAGCTGCCTATTCGCTCAATCGCAACCTCAGACAAAGCACTCAATAGACTTAAGAAATGCTCTACTGTTCAAAGTTGTATCAGCTTCCGTATTATCTCTACTTCTTCCATCTGTCTCATCCCCATCGACCCAGAACTCGTCAATATCTTCAAAACCTTGTTCATCTTTTCGTATCGTTTTCTTCGATTGTTTCGCTACCACTTTACTAACAGGCTTGTAAAGTAAAACGTAGTAAAATATGTTATCCAAGCAATTAGTGAAGCTATCTTACATCAGATGCTTGAAAGTACTCGCGTACTTTAGCAGAATCGATCTTGGAAGCTTCGTTAGCTGCACTGAGTCACACAAAAATAGAGTTTATGCAATAAAACGATAGGTTCGTCAGAATATTTACGTGGTGCGAGGCATCAGTCTTTCCAACTCATCCTGTGCCATCATTCATAGGAATAGATTCAGGATGCTTGGTACAATTGACGCGGGAAAAAGGGACTCACCATTGCTCACGATGCTGCATGCGATACTTGATTTCAACACTTAACCGACTCATATTAGAACAAAGTTACTCGAATGTCGCTAGTTAATGTGCGCTATCGGCTTTGATGTTGCTCCCGCAACGCTAAGGGAAACAACTCGACTTTCTGCCTTTTGGCCGCCATTTCTAAATTAGGGCGAATTACCAGTCCTGAAGGGGATTCCTTGTTCTTGATAGTACTCTTTTCTACGAGAAATGAGGTGGCTGTAGATACCTTGCAATCTTTTGAATCGCATCCTGCGTGCTCTGAATGTGTAAAGGTGTCTAAATGGCCTGCAGACGTACCTGTTGTACCTTCCATGCTTTCAGAATTCTTCGCGGCCGAAAATTTACCATTTGAAATGGAGCGCAATGTGCGCTTTTTTGTCGGTAACTCATGCTTGAGGCAGCATTCGGATTGCAAAGGACAGTATCCCTTGAGAAATGCTGGACAAATACCAGCATTTGAGCTGACTTTTATATGACGGTATTTGCAGCCTTCACGCGTGCAAGTACCGCGCAAAAAAAGCTTGCAAACTGGCATTTTGTTCTACAAACAACGAAATTGTTCGACAATCAAGAACGCCCAAGTAAGCAAAGTAACATCGAGATAGCAACCTGGTCATGCTTGTGAGATAAAAGGCACTTGGGGTTGTCACAGCCTCCCTTCAAGAATTTCGGACATACTGCAATTTTTCGACTGTCATGGATATACTTGCAAGAATTCTTCTTGTTGCAGCAGCCTATAAGGGAGATGGACCGTACAATACTGAAGAATTCTCAAGAAGTAACTCACCAAATCGATTGTAAAAAAGGCAGTATTCGGTCCGAACAAGCGTCTGTTTTGCTTTTGCAAGTCGAGCACGATCAACCGCGGCTTGAGCCACATGACTGGTGAGTACAGGGCATAACAGTCAATATGGGGAAGAGTTTGATTATGTGTACTCACCGAGTAGCTCCGATGGGCTTGTGCTTGAAGTATGGTGCGACTCGAGCGTATGATTGCTTGAATGATACAACACGACTTCGTCGAATGACGTTATCTTTTGTATAAGGTCTAGATCGTAGTGGTAGCTTAAAATTATTTGTAGGTAAGAGCCTGGCTTGTGAAACATTCGATGGAAAGATATGACTGGGCCCACCAGACCGAATTAAACTGAAGCCACCATTTCGTTTTGCATATACACTTCCATCCAGCTGAAGCTTTTCCATAGTATTACAACTCGCTTTTTTTTTACTACTGATAAAAACAATAAAATTTGTTAGAAATCCAAAAGCCATAATGGATGCCCCTTACTTGGATGAGATGGATCGCAAGTTTTTATTGGAAAAGTTCAACTACAAAGGCATATCTGAAACGAGAAAGAACATGAACTGCTACCAGTCTTACAAAGTGTTTCGAAGAAGCCCCTTTGTTCCACATTGGTTTCTTCATTTCAAACGAACCGCTATGCGTAAATTTATTCCCTTTGTTAATGATCAACCCAAACCTTGACCATGTTCGATTGCTGGTTTTTGCTTGATATACCGCATGATTCCTTGAGAACTGCCCATGATGCTTTATCGACTGATTCCGTCGGAACCCCATAAGCGATCTTTCTGTGCTCCTGTTTCGATTTATAGAGTGAGATTTCTCATCTGAAAAGATCCTCTTATCTTGAATTTGAAGAAGGTTTTTCATGGCTTGGATTTTGGACTGAAGCGAAGCTTCTTCTAGCGTGGATGACTGCATCACTAAATCGTATGTCGACAAACTGCGTTACTGGCGAATATTCAAACCTAACAGTAAATGCGCCTTAAAATGACATCATTGCAGTTATGTAGCTGCTATCCGTTATTATAAGAGACAAATTCTTCAGCGCGCAATGTGTTGAGAGTTCTAGTACTCAAATTTGTCTTTTGCACTCAATCTGCTGCATATTCATCGTATTATATCCATTCAAGTGTGTTTCTGTGAAAAGAAATGCGCTCCAGTATCAATAATACCAACTCAGAGCGTACTAAACGATCCTTTCGCCGTGATATTAGCGATTTATTCAGTAAACGCCGAGGAAATCGAGAATCATTTGAGGTCTTGGAATCACCACCCTCAGTGTCGCGCTCATCAACTGGAGTAACCGCAACATCATTCTCAAAGAGGTCGAATCAAAATACTTTCCGTCGCGGAATAAAACTTCTGCAATCGATGTTTCCAGCATGGGAGTTGGAACCTTTAAAGCTTGTTTTCGAAGCGCACGAGTTTGTAATGGAGAATACAATTGCCGCAATACTGAGAATGAATGAAACACAATCGTGTATCACAGATGAGATGCAAGATGAGGTCACAAATTACCACGAGTCCATGTTTGACGCGACAGAGGGAAATTTATTGCCAATTGACTTCTTGCAGGTTATGATGCTGCTCTTCTTCTTTTGATATTATAAACAATACTGAAGATAAATAATGACAGCTACCAACGGAATGTATTGACGATATAGACAATGACGACGAAGACGGAGCCACATCTGATGACGGGACGGAGGAGTTGAAAAGAAGTGTCTGTAAGGATTCCGCTTTTGAGTCGGACGACGTCACAAGTGCCATATCTGGAGACGATCAGGCTATAGAAAGGGATGAGAGCCATGAGAGAAAAGCCAATATTCCCGAGAGATCTGATTCATTAGCGGAAGATGATGGAACGCTATTTGGCAGAGTGTACACTGGCGACGTGGGCGATGTGGATGAAGAAGTAGTGCACCCTGTCTTGAACGCTGATCAACTCGTTGCCAAGCGTCAGTTTGTCTCCGATTCTGTCAATCAAATGTTCATTCCACCCGAGCTTCGTAATGTGCGTCCAAGTATTATGGATACTTCAAGTATTGACGTTATCAAGGTAATACTGATCACCAAGCGCTGTGGATTCATTCAATAATTTTCAATTTCTTCCAGAGAAGTCGACTGAATCTGACGGACGCAGAGAAGCGTATACAGCATCGTGAGCCTCATTTAGCCTTCGAACTACTTTCCAAAGCAAGCGAGATCTATCGCAATGGCGTTATATCGAGTCAGGAACTAGATACACTCCGCTCGTATACTCTTCCGCTCATTCAGCCTTCAAGGATGGTACTTTAGCTATATGCTGTCGACATACACAAACTCACATATTATGCGTAGCTCATTGACAATACCACGAAAACGGACAGATTGATTTCTGATCATGAATGGCATCTTCTCATTCTTAAATGCAAAAGTATGATTCAAGCTCGAGTCTTCATTTCATTGCTGCAGCTTTTTATTGTAGATATCCGGCAGGGTCTATCGATTCGTCTGGTTCACGAACAAGTTGGCAAGCCCGAATTTAGAAATGCGCGACCAACGGCAAGACAACATGCTAGGTCACTAATTCTGACCATTCATCATTTCGGATATTTAGGAGTATCTCATCCGGATCGTTGATATCGAAACAGGGATTGTCTGGTTCACGACAAAGCGTCAGAAAGATATTTTGAAGTTGTACCGAAAGGTCAGTGGAGAATATGTAATGAGTCGCTTACAAATGATCACGGTTCATATGTAGCTTTGCAAGATATCACAACGCATACGTGAGATTTCATTAGCTTCGCGATTGAGTCAAATACGAAACACAAACGATGGTTTTGCGAAAAGTCAGGCTCGTCTTTTAGAAGGTTTTCTTCGAAGTGCAGCAACTCTGGTGACACCATCCCCGTTGACTTTCTTGCATGGAGTTGCTCTCAAGGAATTGCACCAGTTTCTTCAAGTCCCTGCTGAAAGTATGATGCACCCAAAACGGACTCATCAGTTGTCTCGTCAGCTACGGGTATATGTTTATCACACTGTAAACGACAACACCTCACCAGAAGGTAAAGCATGTCTTCGATTCGAACAAAAACTACAAAAACTTGGTGATGAACATTCCATCGATGTACTTAACGAAATGGGTGATCTACTGGATGGACTCCAGGAGTACATGTTGGAACATCGATTTCAGGAAATGAAGCAATTTGCCGAACGTCTAATCAAATTGTACACGACACCAGCTAATATGGTAATTCAAGTGTTTTCTAACGAAAGTAGCAATATGCCGAAGCGAAGGCTGAAATCACGAAACAACTCGTACGTGAATATTCTGGCCAGTTTGGATCAACAAACTCGAAATGATCGCTTGTACGCATTTATATCAGACTCTATTCGACCAGAACTGGAAGAGCGAATATGTGTCTCGGTCATGAAAGACCTGAACCAAGCGCTTCGTAAGATGGTAGCTGACAAAGAAATACAATTCCAATCGCGTCTCCGGGTATTACGAAATCAATCACAAGAGTCTATTGGGATAAGTTCAAGTAAAACGTCTCCGAGTAACTGGAGATTGGCCGTGCAGACCATAAAAGAAATGGATGGAGCATTCTTGCCTTGGGATAAAATGGCCAGATTAGTGACTTGTGCCCATCAAATCCATGATTTGTATCGGTCTGAACACGCTGTTTCATCAGTTATGGATGAAGCCAACTCTCATGGGTATCACCAAGACTCTCATTCTGAAGTGTCATGTCACTCGAGCGGGCCTTCCAACGTGAAGGAAGAACTGCTCAGCGGAGATGACTTTTTACCAATTTTCATTTACGTGCTAATACATTGCAATTTGGAATCTCCAGTGATGACGCAGGTGCTGCTGAATCGCTTGTGTGATCCAGAGAAACGACATAGCGAAGCTGGTTATTATCTGGCAACATTTGAGGCAGCGGTTCATCATATTTTATCAGCGGATAGAGACATGTTTTGAGCAGTACTAATCGGTCATTTAGATTTTTTTGTAGATTAGATATGAAATGATGAGAATGCATAGAGCATACACCTAACAATCTTTATTGTCCAATGAATGGAGCACAATAATGCTGTTACGCGATTAAGTACGATCAAAAGGCTCTGCCTTCAGTACCAGTTTCGAGAAATTCCCTTTTCAAGATGGTAAGGATGCCGCAGCATCTATCACAAAAGTACTAACTGTATCACGTGTTTCACTTGTATCTCTGAAGGCTACATCAGTGCAATTGACTGATGATGTAATGACCCAGTTTGAAGCATTCAAGATGAGAAAAGGCCGAATATGCAGATACATCGTTTTTACACTGGACAAGCATGGAGTTATTAAGGTGGAAGTGGAGGGTGGCGATAAAGATGGTTACGAGCAGTTTACAGATCACCTAAAAGAGATCCAGGATGGATGTCGTTATGCTTTATACGATATGACATATAAAACGGCGGACAATCGCGAAGGGAGCAAGATCGTCTTCTTTTCATGGTAAGCTTCTTATCTTCGACATCTTTTCGTAACTGATGCGAATTGATGCATTTTAGGTCACCTGAGACAGCCCCGGTCAAATCTAAAATGCTTTACGCTTCTTCCAAAGCCGCAATTATTCGCCAATTTGAGGGTGTTGATACTGTCGTGCATGCCACAGATTTGTCGGAACTTGATGAAGAATGTGTCAAAAGCAGATTCTGCAAATAGTGATTCGAGTGGGCTCCCGATACCCTTTAAGTTTGCTAATAAATAGCGCTCCTGTTTCTTTCTAATTCCTTTTTAAGATCTGATCTACATATCGTACCGAACCTTTTGACGTATGGACCTAAGCGAAATGGAGTCGCTTGTGTTCGGACTAATTGGCACGGGGAAAATTGGGTCTGCTGTAATCAACGGATTTTGCAGTGAGAATGGAAAAAGGCCACAGCACGTATACATATCCGCACGGTCAAAGAAAAAGTCAGATGCGCTAGTTCACGCGCATCCTCAGCGCATAACTGTGCTGGATGACAACCAAGCGATCATTCACAATAGTGACGTCATTTTCATCGGCCTTTTACCTAACGTAGCGAAAGAATTGATTCCAAAACTTCACTTTCCTACAAATAAGATCGTTATATCTATGATGGCCACGATTCCTTTCGACCAATTGCTAAATTGGACACAATTGCCGTCCTCGCAGGTCGTAAGAACAGTTCCTCTGCCAAGTGCAGCTAAACGCTCAGGACCCGTGCTTGCCTACCCAAAGCATGAGATGGTTGAAAAGGTTCTCAGCGAAATCGGTACACCCGTTATGGTTCAAAATGAGTCGGAAATCACCACTTTGGTGCGTGTTTCTCAAGTAATTTCAAAGCTGAGGATCTCACTGCTGTGTAGACTGGTGTGACAGCATTGATCAGCTTTTTTTATGCCAATTGTGCAAATATACAGCAATGGAACGTCAACAACGGAGTCGGTACTGTGGAATAAATAGCCTTTGCACTCAAATACTGATTGATGCTTTTACCCAACTTTCGTTCTTAGGCGAAGAAAGCGCTCGATTTTTTATATCGTCTTTCTTCAAATCACTTGCTGAATCCGGATACGAATCGAAAGAAAGCTTTACAGAAATGGCCGAAGAAGGAGCAACGCCGGGAGGTCTGAATGAGCAAGTACATCGTGGCCTGCTTGCGTCTGGAGCGTATACTCTTATCACAGACCAAATGGACGGGATTTTCAAGCGACTCAGTGGTAGAGAAGCTGCACGTATGCACGATGCTCAGGAGCCAAAACGGCAAAAGAATGGCAACTGATCGATCAGAGTCATTTAACGAGTTGAAGTCGGACAACTTTTTTGAACTTTGATTATGTCGCAGTCGCGTGTTATCTTGGTCTAGTCACCCCGAAATACGGGAGACAATACATCGGCTGCTTGCAAAAGCCTCAGAACCTTTTGAGTATCGCTTCGACCAGGAATAGCTGCCCATTCGACGGACTGCAAATGACTGGTTGGCGCTGATATAGCCTCCATATCGCTTTCATCATCGTTGAATCGGAGCTGCATTCCTCGCAGAAGGCATCGAATATCAAGATGCCTTCTATCCAAAAAGTACGGCTCCAGATATCTACATGTTTCAAGTTCATTCTTGCTCAATCATTTCAGATTATTTGTGGAAGGCTCACATTGCATTGGTGAATTGATCGTCTGCCACACGGCCTTCCCCGATACAATTGCCATCCCATTCTCCTGCCAAAATGATACGAACACTCCTTCCATCGAGCTCGAGCTTTGTATGCTTCACACCGAATGAGGTCACATCTCGATATAATTCTGACGCTAATTGTTTCAGTATCAGTGTTTCCACGAGCTTTTTGAAGCTTTCCATCTCAGAACGCACACGCTGGATGGAAGTACCATCTTCTACTTGTATTTGCGTGCCACGGAGGAGAATCTCTACAGTCAATCGCTCAATACCTTGTTGGAAGCCGAAGAGCACCTTACCGGAATCAAAGTTTTTACCAATCTTCAAATCCAGTGCCGACAAAGTCGCATCGTGCGGACATGCTTTCCAGCATGGATAGACCGAAACTCCTCTAATGGAATCACAAATTGGAGGTGTATATCCCTGGTTCACAGTTCGTCCTTTACTTGAATCATGCGTCATATTTAAGGCAGCTGAAAGTTCATCGAGATAAGTCGCAATCTCTTCCTTCATCAGCGCATGTTCCAGGACGCCCAAAATCTCGGACAATACTTTCTTCTCGGATATCACTGGATCCGTTACAGTACCGGTCTCACCATCGCATATACCGCGGAAAATTATTCGCCGGCCATGTTGTTGCCGCACGAGCTCCTGTAATAGGATCATGCTTGACCGGCACATGTTGCGTAGAAAACAGTTCCGTTCTTGGCTGATTTTTGATTCGATTTTGTCGTTTGTCTCGATACTGCTGGCATCATCTTTTGCCTCATCGATATCGATGAGCCTTAAGGTGAGAAAAAATCGTTCGGTAAGGCGCAGCTTTACTTCATCTTCAAACACATGCTGAACAGATATATTTGAACTAACTCGTGCTTTCTGGGCACTCGTTTCGTTTTCTTGAGAAAGGGTGTTTACATCAGTTGATAAGCAGCCGGTCCAGTTGACTCCATCTTGTAGAGTTTCCTGCATGACACTCGCAAAAGCCTCCTCGCAAAAAAAAGAGAATCGAACTGCCTGAAGCGCTCGCGTATTCCATTCTTGTTGTCTTCGGATATCCTGCTCGCAATTTTTCAATGTCTCATAGTCAGCCTTGGTCATCCTAGAGTCTCATGAGCTTTTGACCGATTCAGGAGAATGCAGCATACTCACAACTCTTTCTTTGCGGGAGCCGGTAAGGTGTAACCAGCCCGATTCTCGCCATCGTCAAGTTCAATACGCAGTGTTCTGAATATGAATTCTTCTGGAAGTTGTATTTGTACAAGTCCCATTTTTGTTCGTCTAAGCTATAGAGTTTGCTGAATGGGAGAAAGCATTTGACGTTAAAAAGGCACCTCTGCGAAAGCCAAATCCTCGATTTTCTGCTTCTGGGGAACAAACTTGGAGCCAGCTACGAGATTAGAAGGCTAAGTATTGATCAGAAAAGTATGTTGATAATTTACCGCTACTATAGCTGCAATCCACCGCGATAGGCTCTCCAGCACGGAACGGTTTGGGAATATTTCCATGCGTCGGGGCGCATAGTTTCCATCGTTGCAATAGCTAGAAGAAACTTGCTAGATAATGCTTTTTATATGGATTGAAAAAGAGCTGATCAGTACATGTAAGATTTCCTGGAAAAAGATGCCTTCTTTCCCGATCGTTTCGTCCAAGGAATTTGCTCCGTGCATCAATATGTGACTGCATTCATCTAGCTGCAAAGACTTGGCTTTGATCAGATAGTCCATTTCGTCTACTTTCATTGCGGTATTTTCACGCATGCAATACACTTCCTCCAGAAACTCCCTTTTACGAATCAGATCGATCGTGTTGATGAGTTGAGTTGTTTCTACAACAGCCGCTTGTAGTTCTTTGACGATGGATTGATAGTAGACTCTTGGATCGATAAGTTCTTCATCATTATCGTCCTGTATGTCGTCGTTCCCTGTCTCCGGCTTGGCAGCTTCATCACCAAATGCCGACAGCTCGTTGTCATTCAGATCCGATTGCACTTCCATGATGGCTCTTTGTCTCTTTCCACTGCTTTTCTTATATTCTTTCGCATTCATTTCTTTCAGTTTGTAAAGCTCGTGGAGATATATCTCATTTTTGTCGATGTCACTGTGAATGTGATGATCTCAATTGGCGGATGAGTAAAAAACGTACTTACGTCTCGAATATTTCAGTTCCATCAATATCAATCATCTCAACGGTTCTGTAATTATGCGGGTATAGTGCTATCTTGACCGCATTTTGCTCCATATGCTCGGAATCTACAGGAGATGCATGCAGCGATGCTGATGTCGCGTCCATAATGCTTAGTAGTGTGGTACACATGATCCACATGATCTTACAGTAAAATGCCATTAAATATCAAACGGACATACTTAACGAGCTACAAAATACATCTTGCACGCTGTGTGAATCGCTTCTTTGACTAAATTGATCGCCCGCATGCGATCTTGACGCAAAACACTAAACGAAATCAGTCCTAGTAATTGACCTCTAGTATTGACAGCTGGTCCTCCACTGAATCCATCATCTAATTGTGCTGCTGTTCGCAACATTGCTTTGTCTACTTCTATTCCATTGTAAAATTGCGAATCAGTTCCGGAGCATATGGCATGGTGGACGGTGATGGTGTTATGACCGCTGCTGGGGTAACCAAACATCCACATCTCTTCTCCGGGCTCTACAATGTCGGAATCTCCAAGCCGGAGTGCGGGCAATGTTTCAATTGTTTCTGCACGAGTGTCTTCTGTGCGCACCACATTCCATTTCGAAGAGATGATGCGGTTCGAGACTGGACCTATATAGACGCCGCTGGGTGGGTCCGACAGAACTTCGTAATCGATCCGAATCAGCGCGTAATCCAATACATCATTACAGCATTCAGGTATGGCTGTAGCATGATATTTCCATAATGGAGGTGCGGAGGTTGATTCAGTCAAAGCCACAAGGATAATGAACTGATCGCTTTGAATACAGTCGAAGTTTTCACCTTGGAGGCAATGACATGCTGTTGCGATCAATCCACTCGCATGCACGATAACGCCTGATCCAACATTGCACAATTTTCCCTGCGATGTTATAATCGCTATACGGACGACGGATTGCTGCACACGCCGCACCAGTGATGATCTGTCTTCTCTCATTTCATCCCGGTTCTGCTTGTATGGTGACTTGGAGAAATATAAAGGATCGTCTTCATTCTCGTCATCACTATCATCGATCAAGCAAGCTGCAGCATTCAGAAGCATCACTGTGGGACCAACAGGAAATCCCAAATCTCGAAGATGGCCAGCATTCATTAGACAAAGTGACTCGATGTCGATTTCTTCCTTTTCAAAAATGGATGCATACCTGCTCAGACCCAGAGACCCCAACAGAATTGCCATCACTTGTAGATCTCGATTTGATTGAGCTGCTTGTTGGGCCGTGTGTCGAATGGCATATTTCTTAAACCAAGACAAAGCTTCATATTCGATACTCTGAAGATCTTGTTGATATGGCGTTGAAATTTCACAGATCGAATTATTCTCAATTCTCTCTTTGTGACAGAAGCGCTTCAAGTAGATAGGTTTCCATATTGCATCCGAGTAAGCTTGAGTGTGCAAATGTTGACAGGTCATTGAGGCTGAAACGACATCAATGGGGCTCAAATACCTCATTACATGATTCAATATCACACCAGGGATGGATGAGTCGATGGAAAAACAACTATCGAATAATCCAGCAATGTGTCTTGAGTCAATGTTTTTCGCCTCAAAGCACAATTTGCATACTCGAGACTTGAGCATGTGTCCCGGTAAAGCCATTTTGTATTTCGAGCATTTGTGGCAATACTTGAGTTCACAACGACGACAGCGATGTGATCTTCTCGTAAACGAAAATTGATGCTTGCAATGTCTGCAAGAATATGATAGAGGTAGACATTTACTTTTGATAAGTGACACAATTTGTGCCTGTTGCCATCCGATTCGTTTTGCATCATTTTTTACTTTTTCCACAACAACATTATTTGCACTTTTATTTGAAATTGGTGGAAGACAAGCCGGAAATTCAGTCGTTGAGTCCCAATAGAAGCATCTTCTAGCAGGAAAGTGTTCTCTCAGCTTGATCGGTGCAGCGGCATAAGTGGTCATACGCGTTTGACGGAAGAGAATCTGATTAATTGAATTGTGCGAATTCATCTAAATTGATTGAATTTACACAAGCGCAACGAACATAAATGTGTAGCGGACGTGTCGTGACAAAACTACGTATTATGCTCATGTGCTGTCAGCATTATACGCCACACACAATAAGTGCATTAACAAGCTGTAATTGTATTAGAAACTGATTACGGGTTAATCACTGTGGCAGCAAGTCACCGATCCCATCACATGACAGTGACCCATGACACGTCTTATACAAAAGACAAATAACAGTGTATCTATCACTACTCTGTAAAGTTGCGATGATTTCGTGCCAACTCATCAAAAATTGTTGATATTAAAACCAATTTCATTGGCCTTAACGGACTCTATCACCAGAATACACCCGTTCAGGGATCTGTTTTGTAAATGCGACCGCTACTTCCAGCATCCGTGCTCCCTGTAGTAAGCTCTGCTCATTGTTTGCCGCGGATATGAGCTGTAAACCAAGTGGAAGTGACTCCGTGCTAGAAATATGCGCCGGTATTGAGATCGCTGGAAGCCCGGCGAGATTGGCTGCAACTGTCATGACATCATTCAGATACATTTTCAATCCATCGTTTTCACCTCTTATAAGCTCTGAACTGAACGCAACTGAAGGTGTTGTGGGAGTAAGCAATAGATCAACTCCGTTTGCAAAGACACGGTGGAAATCGCTACAGATGCGCTGTCGTAAATCCCACGCTCGATCATAATATCCCTGAACTGCTGTAGAAGACAACACATATGTGCCGAGTAATATACGCCGCTACAGTAACAGGTCTTTAGTCTCTTTTCGACTTTGTTGTAGCCCATAGTACCTGAACTTCTTTTCCAAAGCCTTCCGATCGCGTGCGAGAATATAAATCGTCAAGTATGGCTGAAGGTAGACCCGTTGTAAGCTCTGTTGGATCGGTAGCGCGATGGCCAAATCGGACACCATCATATCGCGAAAGATTTGAAGAAGCCTCGGCACACGCGAGGATATAATAGGAAGGGAGGCAAAGCTTTGTCGTTGGAAGGCTGACCTCAACCACTTTGGCTCCTACCTCCGCGAGTAATCAGTAAATTAGGAATGTGATGAAGCAGGATTACAACAAACCTGCGCGACGAATCCATTCCACCCCCTGATTCCAGACATCGATTATCTCTGGTGAAAGCTCGGTCACATGATATTCCGCTGGGATGCCCACAATGAGGTCACTCCATTTATCATTAGACTTCGAAGTGCTGGTAAGTGTTTAAAAAGAAGGAGCTGAGAGCGAACGCACCCAGTCGAGTGAAGTGTCAGTTTGCAAGGCTGTTGAGTCTTTTCCATCGGGACCCTCGATCGCTTCCAGCATCACAGCAGCATCGCTAACAATCGAATATGAGCCAGTTACTTGTGACCTTGACAATTTCGTCACATTCACCCCACAGTTTTGGCCAAGATACCAACAGTATCCAGTGAACTCGCGTATGAAATCAGCCCATACCGAGAGACACGACCGTACGAAGGTTTTAATCCAACTATGCCGCAATATGCTGCAGGCTAAAATATCCATTCGGTCTGGTTCATACAGTTAACTCAATTCCCTTCTTACCTGACGCACTGAGCCTCCAGTATCGGATCCCAACGCTGCAAAACAACAACCAGAAGCCACTGCAGCTGCACTTCCTCCCGAGCTTCCTCCAGCGACAACAGCTTGTTCATCCCAGTCTAATGACCATGGATTCTTTGTCGGACCAAATTCGCTATAAAGTGTTCCTGATCCCATTCCAAACTCGTCCATATTCAGCTTTCCCATTGGAATTGCACCGGAATCGAGCAAACGTTTAGTCGCTGTCGATTCGTACGGCGAGACAAAGTCTACAAGCAATCGTTGTTTTCTATAACTTGGCTTACTCACCGGCGTACCTGCAAGCATTTTGGAGCACGCAGTCGTAGGAACCTTTTTCATACAAAAGTTGTCTTTCACACCAATTGGAATTCCGTCCAAAACCCCAATCGATTTCCCATCTTTTCGCCTCAGATCCGCCTCCTTTGATAATCGAATCGATCGATCAAAGTCGGTATACACGAACGCATTTAACTGTTTCATGCTTTCAATCTGCTCGATACATAGCTTTGTGAGCTCAGTAGAGCTGATCCGACCTTGTGTGAGTGCATCACTGATTTCTAAAAGGCTTTTTCGCAGCCAAGCACTTCTACCGGCAGCATAGTAGAATCGCTTAGAGCCACCCATTCCGATTAACTGCAATGTAACGAGGATGCATGCTGGCGAATAAAGCGTCACACGACGCTCTAATGCCGTGCCTCTGTTCAGACACAGCAGTCATCCCGCTACATAAACGCACAATCATAGGCCGGACTCGCTCATGTGACGTCGTCTTGGAGGATCTGTCTGTATTTGATCGGCATGCTGTCATCACTATGGCTGAAGATGGTATTTCAGCAATACTCTCCCCACAGAGAAATGACCAAGGCGAGATAGGCATATGCTATCTGAATGAATCTCTATTGGAGCTTCCAGGACGCGTGGCGCATTGTGATCGTATCAAGTTTGGTCATACCGAACAGACTTTTGTTTTTGATATCAAGCGTCAGGCTTCTCGACGAGGGAACCAAAGTCATACCCTGGTGTCTGTCCGTGAACGAATTCGGGAATTACTTATGCAAGCATCCTCAGACACTGCGATCGACGAAGTTGCAGATAAACGCTTGCATGAATTACATGAGAGATTTGACGAAGGAGAGTCATGCCCACAAATTTCTCCAGCTCGAGCCGCTGTCATGCACCCGCCGTCTTCACTTTGCTCTTCGGCATCAAGTCATGAAGATGTGGTGCGGTATCCACTCCCACCGGAACAGAGAGAACGTGTACAAAATGAGAAAAATAGGTTACTACAGCGTCTACGAGATGCCAATCATGTGAGCGATTTTGTTTGTGGAGGATAGTATTAAAATGATCGTTTGGTAGATTTTAGTCGGATTTCAGCCATTTGAAGGAAGTGCATTGGCTCGGGAAATGTACCTTCGCAGTGAGAGTGGGAAGAAGACCAAGGAGTCTCTGGTAATCAGCAAACAATCAGCATCCTCTCTTCAACGTAATTTGATTGATCGAAGAATACAGCGTAAGCAGCATCAGTTCATTTTCAAAGTATTCACAGCATGGCGACTGGGTATCCGGATTCAGGCACATCGACGTCGAATCCGTCACCAGCAGATCGCTACTTTTGACATGTGGAAACATCAAAATCGGTTTCAACAACACTTTTATCGCTGGAAAGCGATAGCGAGTCAGCAATCGCAAGCTTGCAACTGCAGAGTGGAGGGATTTCAGGATCGACATAACTTCCGCCAATGTTTCAAAATCCTTGCAAAATGGCGTCTTGAAACAGAATTGGCAAACAGAAAACGGTGGTTCCTCCGTCAGATCATTTTCAGCATCAATAGAAGATTTGTGGAACATGGGTTCTCCATTTGGAGACGATCCACAGCTTACAAAATGCTTCAGTCGTTCAAGAAGTTAGAGTATGCACTGACCAAGCGACTTGAGCATCGACGCTCGCAGGTCGCCAGATCTTTTCATCTCCGAATCTTCCGCCGAGTCATCCAATCTTGGTCGACAGTTGCATACAAACGAGTAAGAATGAGGAGATTTTTCGTTCATGTTGGAGCTCGCCTGAAGGAACGCATATTACATCAAGCGTGGACCTTGTGGGAAACGCATACTCGTATACTTTTTCTATTAAACACTAAGAAAAAAGAGGCGACCGAGCAGCTAGTGTTTCAGAATAAAAAAGCTCTAGCAGCTCACCATAATGCCAAGGAACAAATGCAATCAGAGATACGAGACTTGAAATGCCAAGTACACGAACAAAAAGAGCAGTTGAACTTGGAAGAGCTTGTATCGCGTAAACGGCAGGCGGGGAAAAGTGCGATTTTGGGATCGCCGCAGACTCTAGAGGCGTTTTTGCAAGCTCGCGTTGAGGAATTTGATCAGCACATTCAACGTATTACAATATGTCTAGATCGCACAATGCTGCTTGCTGAGACAAACCCAGCTCAAGCTCGTCGTTCTGCTGCTTGTGTACGTAGATCCATCAGACCTCTACCGAAGCCTGAGTGCTTGACAGCTTTTAGTTCATATTCTACTCGAACAACGGTCACGGAATTGTCGGGAGCAGATTCAGCTACACGAATTTTGTCTCAGTGGGTCAGTATTTCGACAAAAAGATGCTCTCTCTCGACCGAGCCTTCAGTACAGCCACGATATTCTCTCTCAGGTCGAACCCATTTTTACTTTGCCACGAGTATTGCTAACTTGTACAGCTTCAGCGCTTATCTCGTCTATATCAGCTCTATCAATCGCTAGCCGAAGTAGCAGCTCTCAAGTCGGTTGGTCAGGTGGACCTGCTGAAGCATCAGCACGCAAAGGTATTGTGCTGTATCATGATTTCATCCACTAATTCATAAAATGTCTAGTATCTTGCGGAACGAATTTATCTGCAAATGAAAGCTCAAATCGGCAAAATAATAGCATTGTACACGCAATAACGTATTTCTAGAAATCTAACAAAAGTTGAGCCAAAATTTGTTCGATATGATGCGGCTCCACCGTCGCTGCATCTTCCATCATCGCTTCCATTTGTGCGCGATGAAGGGCTTCTATGAGGAATAACTTTAAAAATTCGGCGCTCATTCGCAAAGTGTCTTGCTGGATTTTCGAGATTTGGAGTGAGTGATCAGAAGTCGTACCGTCCCTTGTCACATCTTGAGCTTGCCATTCACGTCGAAAAAGCTGCTCCACTAATGAGGAAGGAATCATGGCAACTGCCTGCAAGAATACATCCCACTTTCTAAAATAATACTATCATGCAAGCTGCTGTGCGTGCAAATGATCTTGATCAGGTCATCCAGCTTGTGAGCAACGACCAAAGTGTCACTGCAAAAGATGAAGATGCCCGAACACCCCTGCATTGGGCTGCATCTTGTGGAAGTCTTAAAGTTCTAGATTGGCTTTTGACGCAGCCAGGAACGGTGGTGAATACGCAGGACGACGCAGGTTGGACGCCTCTTATGAGCGCCGTATCGGCCGGACATATCGAAAGTGTTGTGTCACTACTAAACCAGTAGGAATTCATATTCTTCACCAGATCATACCTTATCATCGACGTGTAGTGGCGCGGATGCTAATACTTCGAACGAAAATGGACAAATCCCGTTACATTACCATCGCGGTTCGTGGATGATGAGTGAATTAGAGATCCAAGCACAGCTGTACTTTTTCTTAGGACGCTTGGACATGGCAGAGCTACTACTTGAGTATACAAAAGATGTCGACCATGTGGTGCTGCTGTTATTGATTGCACGTAGTGTGCGAATTCAAATCTCTTTTGTAGGACGATTATGGCAGCACACCATTGCTGCGAGCTGTGGGAAGCTACCCTAATGCAGGTTGACGTGCCTTCACGCCTATGTGACACTTCTTATTACATCACGTAATTCCTGTTCCTGGAATTTAGATTTGATTCGAATGCTTTTGGAACACGGAGCGGCGTTGAATACTTGTGATCATCAAGGTACCAGCTTTCAGAATTTTGTGCATGCTTTCGATTATGACAGCGCTTGATATAGGCAATACTCCACTTCATCTTGCACTGTTGGAGAATGAAGAAGTAATTGCGATGGAGCTCGTACAAGCTGGAGCCGACTACTTGACTGCTATAAATAATGAAGGAAAAACCTGTCTTGATTTGGCGGGACAAGCCTTAAAGGATGCACTTCCAAGGAATACCATATGACATCTCGACGTAATATATTTAATTTAGAGTTGGTCCTTATTTGGCTTCGCGTTTGCCAGTGCACGCTGATGTTCGTAAAGCAAAATGACGCTACAATGGGCATACAGTCTTTTCCATGCATTTTCTATTTCTTGCGACCAAAAATTGCCCGAAGCTGCTCGCATTGAATGAATAAGTGCTTGACCGAGTGTATCATAATGCTCCAGTTTAACATTGACCCTGATGTGTGTCGCTGTGAGTGTGCTTACCCGCTGAGCCAGGTCTTTTGACATGAGCAGTATTCTCATCTCTTTGCTAATGTGAACCAGGACTCGACTTCGTACTTGAATCGAGCTTCGAAAAACAGGTAATAGTTCTGGTGCATTGCGCTCCAAATAGTCAAAAAAAGTGTCGTAAAAACAACCCAATCGTTTGGCAAACGTATCGAGATCGCCTTCCCTTCCAGACTGACGGCTGTGTCGGGTAGAATGACTGGCACTGCTAGTATCGCTGCTTGTACCGCTGCTGTCACAAGAGAAAACATTTTGCCAATGATTAGCGGCAACGTATCGATGGTGATCGTTCGATGTCTCTTTGTAGCGAAAATTTGGCAAGTATATGTCCATAAGTTTGATGTGATGTTTGGCCAGCCGCTTGGAGTTAGAGTAACGCTTGTTACCGAATAAACGATGATAAAAGCCCATCCAAGCGTTTTTGTCCGCATTCATGGTGACTTGTGAGTTGGCTTGGAGCTGAGTGGCGAGCTCATGCTCTCGAAGTAGAATCACGCTACAGTGTCCGTATAATCGTCTCCAAGCCTCTTCAATCTCGTTAGTCCAGTGTGTACCGGAGCATTGACGCATAGAAAAGATAACTGCCTGGCCCAGAAGATCAAAGTATTCCATTTTTACACCAAACTGCAAATGCGTTTTAGTAAGTGCTCGTACTCTCTCAATATGAACGTTTTGTGCCAGCATTGTTCGCAACCCGCCCACTATATGTTGTAAGACAACATTACGGGTATGCTTGGACGTCTTGAATACAGGCTTCAGCTCGGGTGCATTCAATTCTAAGAATTTATGAAAGGTGTCATATAAAAGTTCCATGCGTTCAGCAGGCTGCATCCCATCCAAGTGCATAGCTACACGGTATTTATTTGCAGGAACATTCTTGTAGCTTCGTACTGTTCCTGGTAGAGTTATCGTATCTTCACTGTTGGTGATGTGAATTTGATGACCTCGGTGCTTGTTACTTTTCATATCAAGAAAAAGCAGTCTCCAGTGATCGGACGCAATCTTTCGATGTTTTTCTGTGGATCCTTCCGGGTGTTGGAAAGATGGTAGGTACAATCGCATGAGCTGAAGATATTCTGGAGACAAACCATGTTTATCCTTTCTGTTCAGGCTAAATCGATGGAGAGAAAGCTTCATACCGCTGTAAATGTGAAGATGCCAGTGGTGAGACCAGCATGGCGGTGCTGATTCTATCTATAATCCGACCTGAACCTATTTTTGTTACAAATCTGCTATTTTTGCGTTGCATTTGCAGGTGCACGCTACGAGTTATATCTTTCTCGCGCATGGGTGTAAGGCTACAATACGTAAGTCGTTGAACATTCTTGCGTCAAACTCATCCTTAACCAGTGACTGCTCGAATTTGTTATGCGCGATAACAATTCAGTTGAGCTGTAATCAGCTATGGCTTTGCCTATAGTGATCTCTCTAATTATGTCGAAAATGCTCGTTTATAATAAAGCACGGTCGCAACGTATCAAATTCACGACTGTAAGATGATTCCGAGATAAACCGTTTCGTGTCGTGGCTTCTTGGTTAATGATTTTTAATTTGCGTAGTCGTGCTTTCGTTTTTCTAGTGTAGGGCCAAATCAATAGGCGCTGGTTGGTGCACTTTACCTACGAAGCGGATTCGATATATTGTAATCGATAGTGGATCCATGCCGAAATAGAAATTCGTGTGTACGTGGTAGAAGTGCTGAGCAGATAAATCCTAGACCGTGAGATTGTGATGAAGATACAGTATACATCTTATCACGGAACAGTCAATCATGATCCTCTATAATCATGGTATCCATACATCTCTTGTATTCACCAGTCATCCGACAAATCGAGAAAAGAGAGATATTTTGCAACAGCAGAATAGTTCAGATAAATGGGGAATGGGTAGCAATAGTATCATTCGCGATTGTATACCTTCCGGTATGAAATGTAAAAACGCATTGTAAGACGAATTGGACACATTCACCTTGTCACTCTGCACATGCCATGATCGATCTGAAAAATACAATACATCTATAAGAAATATGGTCCAAGCGTGCTCATGGATCCGTACAATTGCGCTTGATATAATTGTCCACACAAAGTGTCGTGTGTACTATACACTGAAAGTGGATTAGTAAAATGGATCACGTACCTTATACAAAGTGTACCACACGTCGAAGCTTCTCGTCCTAAAATGGATCACCTTGGATCGAACAATGTAAGCTTGTCCCCACATCTTTCGAAGCTCATGTTCTTGTCCATTACTCGCACCAGTGTCAGCGTGGACTATGCTTCATGTTAGTTACGTTTCTGTTCAGAAGATATCAACGTAACAGAGATACTGCCCACGCGTCATCATATTATCGGTGCGATGGAAGATACTGGCCATTCCTTTGCTCTTTCAATGGGAAACTCAGACATCATTTCCGGAGCTTGGTCCATATATTAGAAATGGCTAGGTGTCAATGTATCAGGCACCAGCAGCCCATTTATCGTCTCCTCCAGAAATGAGAAGAAAAGAGGCACGTGACTATCGACCACCTTGCATGCTTCCAGCAGAGCAGTCATTTATACAGGATCTTCTTGGTCATATGACTCTGATTTTTGAGGAAAGAACTGACAATACTCTCTCCTATAGCATCGAGAGGACTTTATTGATGAGCATATGCTGGAGTTCTCGAAATATTTCACGAAATAGCGAAAAAGCGGGCTCTCAGCTCACTACAGCCACATGGGACCGTATGATGCGGTTTTTATTGAGAGTGACTTGCATAACTTTTGCAATGTTTTGGGCGCTCAATTGTTCAGTCAGATGATACGCGTTGTTATGAAAGTTATATTTGATCGCTTTCCTACAACGGCCGGCGAAGTGAGCTTGGAACATTTTGCAGAGATTTTGCCGAAGATGGATCCATCATTGCTGTCATTGAGGAACGGAATTTAGTATGCTTTGCGATCACAAAAAGCTTATTCAACGAGTACATTCTTCGAAATTACATAAAACAGTACGATCGGATTGGTGTGATCAGCATGTCCGAGTAGCCCACAACTCACTGACGCGTGTTACCAATTATTCCTAACTATAGGCCATCCATCCGGGATCACAGATCCTGATGTGTATCTGGCGACCACTGTACGAAAATTTTGCGGTAGTTGTCTCTCGCTCTCTTTCAAGGAATGCTTTTACCTGTAGAAAAGAATTGGATACTTGGTCGTCGAGCTTACTTGAATGGAGCAAAAGTACACATCGGGCTGGGACAACTCCCCAACATCAAAAGCTTCAACGAATTACGAAAATATGACAATGTCGACGTTTATGTTGGTGGACCGGTCGACGAGTGTCAAAAGGGACAAAGCACGATACGATCGCCTCCAGATGTGAATACTGTTCTCAAGCTTGTTGGACGTGGCTATTTGATGCTTGTTTGATTCGTGGACCTTGATACGTTGCGAGTCGATGTGAAGCTGTGCGGTGCCTGTGAAAACTAATTTGTGAGTTTGATGGATAAAGATCGAAGCGCACTCAATGGGTTTATGGTATACGCTGCCTGATGGCTGTACAGCTTGCACTGGTAGATAAAATTTGCGTGCTGTTGGAGTTGTCGTATTAAACTGGCTCAAGATTTTTGGCTTAAATGGCAATCATACTTCACGCGCTTTTGGTGTGATTACAGGGCTCTTTCATTCTGCAGCAGAGCGTTTATTAAGGTACCACTACCATCGAATTGTTGCTTGCTTTCATAATGCTGATCCGTATTTATATTGCTAAATTATCATCTCAATCCCAACCAGACACTGGAAATTCCGTCTTGCTTCGCCGTGCCTGTGTTAAGACTTGTGGCTCTCTTCTTGCGCTTCATACTCATTCGTGTGCGTCGTTTCTATTGAGGAAAACCATGTGATACTGCGTATTTTCTCCACATAAAAATCGCTCATACAAAAAGCTGAAGCTCGGATCTTGGTACCTACAATGTCTGATCTTCCTGGACTTTATTCTTCAATTCCGAAGCAAAATAGTGCCAATGTTGTTGCATTATTGATGAACGCGCTCAAGATCGAGACAGACCGACAAATTAACAGATGATCATGTGGACTTATGTGTTGCCATCCAGCAAGAAACAAGTCATCGGACCCAAGGCCTCGCGTCAAGTCGGAATTCTCAAGTCTATCTATGCGTAGTGCATATCTGCTCCATTATTACAAAGTCTGACAAGTACAAACCGCCAGTGCTACTCACCGTGTTCGATTGTCTCCTGGGAGCTGTTATCAGCGGCACATGAACTCACCATTCACGCTATAAGATCAATTGTTCTTCATGTGAGTGCTTCTTGAAATTGTCATTAACTAGTTGCGGATATAGGGCCACGCATAACGAGTACGACGATCAGATAAAATTCTACACTACTGACATGACAGCGCAGGTTTGGTGAGTTATCTTGCTTGTTGAACGATCTCTTCTTAGGACTCTTATCAGCGTAGTAATCACGGAGAAAGACAACGAACTCCTATTGGCTTATAGTATACAGTACAATCATATTGCAAGGGGAACAATCCCGCATGTTTGAGACTTGCACGAGACCATGGGCCTTTTAATCGTCTCTTGATACTGTATCCTCAAAAAGCTAACTTGATGCTATAAATGATGTCAGATTCTATCTACTCGTAAGTAAATTATGCGATTGCCAGCAAGGCAGCTCGTCAGTGATATCTTCGACATCTTCTTACAATTGTACTTGAGTGGTGTGTATGAAATATGAAAGGTATCGACATTATAATAGTTTAGAGTGCTTGATAATTATAACACAGCGTGTGAGCATCATTTCAACAACACATCTACAGCGATATGCGACAAGGTCCGTCCTAATTACTGTATCGACGCTATCCAGCGCTAAATCTCTTGTTTACGTTACAATTTATGGGATGATCATAGACGGGACACTTGCGTGCGAGATCGTGGCAATACAATTTCAAAGTGTACTTGAGATGAACTAAACATTTTTTGGTCATGGAAACGCTTCATACTTTCACGGATTCCAGGAAATGGTTCCAAGTAACTTGTACCAATTCGATATCGATCGTGAGTGTGATGTACTCGCACGACATTTATTTTAAAATAAAGCATGCAAGCTTCTCGAATACAAGTGAAGTATGGTATATAGCGTCTAAGTGACCACTAACGGCATTATATGAAAGCAGTTTATATTATATTCCAAACCACATGTTTATAGGAAAGATGCATAGATGTAATCACACACAATACACCTTGTAACGACGTGATTACATAATAGTAATCTTCATGATAGCCGAATATAAGCCCGCACTTTTTAACCCAAACGTAGAAAGGGCAGAATATGTGAGAAAAAGAATTGTGATGAGTCTCATACAAAAACACTGTCCTAGTTTTCTAAGTTGGCCAGAAACTAAATGAACGGGGTTATCGTCCCATTTTTGTGAAATGGTACAACGCGGCGGACTTGATTTATCTTTCTTTGAAAGCAAAATAAATGTCAGCTCTCCCGCAGATCGGACCATTCGAGTCACAAACTCGTCATTCATTTTTGAATTGGTCAGATGAACATCAAGCACTTGATCTTTGGGTTACTTCCGTTGCAAAGTTATGGTCGCTTCGACAAAGCCGAAGCGGACCGTACAAAAAAGGAATTCGAGAAAGCGATCGCAGGTACCGGGTCTGTAAATTTTTTCGACAAGGTGTTTTCGTACATCGATCAGTTGAATGAGAATAATGATTTCGTGTTGCGTGCACTACTCGATTTTGATGGCACAATAGCAACTAACGCTTTCTTGACGACCGTTTTCGAGTATCAAGTTGAAAACCACCGATTTGCTTTCGAGAGCAAAGATGACATTGACAAGGTGTTTGGATTCTCGTTAGTCGACAAAAAAAAACTCTCATGTGTTCCAACAACGTTTAAAGGTGATATGGAAAATAATGTTCAACGGACAGGAGACTTCTCTAAAATTGTGAATTTGATTAAAAAATCCTTCGCGACTGGAAGCTTGAAAGATGGCACCACTACTGCCAACCTGATATATACTTGGAATAAACAAGCATACGTTCACATGAAGGCCACTAAAGGGTGCGAATACTTGCATCATACTCTGCAGGTCAGATTGTTACACAATATGGGAGAGGAAGCCCGGGAAACGCTGATGAGAGATGCTCTCGCAGCGGCTAAAGGAAAAGTTGATCCTAAATTTGTCGATGTGAAAATTGATGGTATAAAAGTAACGACCAAGTTGTATAACAACAATGCTATTCCGTTCACGGAGCAGGTTAAGCTGTTGGCAGCATTGGGAGCAAGAGGGGTAAAAACGTGCATCATCAGCGCTACGCATTACGCATACTTGAAGGTCGCGATAAAGATATTTGAACTTACTGGTATATCCGAAGTGTATGGTTCCACACCCAAAGATGGCGAAGAGGAGAATATACTACGAGGTGACGGTGTAGCCATTGCAGGTGAGGGCAAGGCAACTCTGATAAAGGAAAAATGGAACGAACCTTCCACTAAACTCGTTTTTTCGGCTGGAGATTCATCTAACGATTATCCAATGCTTCGGCATGTTTTGGAGAAAGGGGGTTACATAGTAGTTCAGAGCGATCATGCTGTAGAAGACGCTACCATGAAACAAGTCTTGGAGCGTAACAACAAGGCTCGCTTTCAACCTGTCAACGAGAAGCAAGCCAAGTGGATATCAAACCTTCCTAAAGGAGGGAACGAGAACAAAGAAGCAAGTTCTTAACCTTTCCACTGCAAACGTATGCCGCAATAAAACGTGCTTACCACTCCATGTGTACACTTTTCTTCCTGACTTTACGAGCCAAAAACGATTCTCCTTCGCCGTCTCATAGTGGCAAGTGACTGCGATCCCAGTGTTCTCATGTTCTCATATCGGAGCTTGGATGAAGCAAGAGCTTTTCCCGAAACCCTCTGTTCCTACTCTGTATACATCCTTTTAGCATTCATATTAGCGCATACGCCATTGCTCGCAAACGAAGTCTAATCTCTACGCAATCGTGGAATCCAGGTCCAGTCCAATTCCAATCAAGGTCTCACTACAAATGGCACGTCGATGGGAGCCATTGCTTCTGGATTAGTATCGGTCACTCCACCAACAATGAAAACTTCTCCACGGATGACATCTGTATGTACCGAGTCTACTTCATCGGCTTCTTTCAACATTGACATCATTGTCTCGGAAATCCAAGGTATTGTTTGACGAAATCTATTTTGGAATCAACCAAAGAACTTGAATGGCCCTAACGAAGCGGGACATACAAAATCTGCAGCCCACATTTAAGGCTGTGGCGCCTCCCAGAAAGTTGATGGCTTAATCGATAGCGTGATCGAGTGAGGCTACAATTAATCAAAAAAATGGTATGCATCCTCCATTGGGTCATATTATCGCATGGCGGTTACTGTGTGCGGACGACTCAGCAGCCCATTTGATAACACAGACGAGATCATTAGCATGATCAGAAGAGAACACTTTCAGTTTTTTTGTTTTCCAATTCGACGATTTATGTGGCAAATACAACCGAACTGTTGCTTCTGGAGACTATGGGTCCGCCGATGAAATGAAAAAACTCGATGCAAAGTACGTGTCGACATTCATCGATGAGTACTCTAGATCCGTTAGAGGAAACTTTTCGAATCCAAAGTCACGAATCAGATAATGACGAAAGACAAAGTGACACTTTATACGAATGCCTTGCTGATCGGAAACTGATGGATCGGATTTGCCTGAACACGACAATGGTAGAATGATGCTTTGGAATATCTTAGATATCAGATGCAGCCGCTCTTGCACATATTGGCACGTCGAATCGATCCAAGTTGGTAACGAAGGAAAACCACGATCCATCTTTCGTTAATGCAGTGGAGAACAGCATGCGTCTAGCTCTAGTGTGAAATTCGACGTTCTGAAACAAACAAACGAACGTTTGGACTACATCGCAAAGTAGCACTTTGTGTGTGCGTGTCAGATTCATAAAACTGCACTTGATCGAATTGATTAAGCTAAGCTGAAACACCTCGAATCCAATCAGACCCAAGCCAGGTCAGATAGCTCTGCAGAATGCAATACATACTGCTGAAAGCTTTTCGTATGGTACTTCTAGGTTTTTCGTATATGATTGCTCAAGCCGTAGCATCCGCTCACCACGTTGTTCATGCAGTTCAAAGAGCTATTGTGAAATTTGCACTACATCTGGGCATGTAAGACCAAGAAATTGCCTGAACTGGAACTAGAAACTGTAACGCAATACAGCATGGAATATCCGTACGCTGAGACCAGTTTGATTGACTAGTCACAGTAGATTCGTCAAAATCAAACTTCGCAAAATCTTGCCAGGAGAATCAACTTTTGAGATTTTTCCGAATCGCACAACCCAAGAACTGGTATGACTAGAGGATAAAGATAGGTTAAAGATAGGAAATGGTAGGATAGATAGAATAGGATAAAGTTAGGATAGAGATTTACATAAATGACAAAGCATTTTGATATCGTCGACCACAAAAATTAACATAGCATTTGAGCTTTGTAAATGAGCTGGTTTTATGAAAGCCACCCCGACGCATTGAGACTCTGAAATTTGAGCTAATTGATTAGGATTTAGAGTTCAGCTAGCTTACACTTGAGCGATACGTGTGATGTAATGGTTGCAAGGCACACCATCTCAATTAAATCCGTCTTCTGTGATAAAACGGGCAGCCAAGAATCTCACTTGCGTACCTACTTCAAGGTGACTCTTGTTTATGCAAGCACAGGGTAGTGCGCCATATCATGGAAAGAAAGGTCAATGACACGTCTTTTCCACTAGCGACATTTATCACACTTCATATCGCAAATGTGTGTGCCCAAACTCGCCAAGCACACTCACAGTTCTTCCCCCATCAAGTATAGCTCATTTCAGTGTATACTTGAAGAGGTAAAATGTACTGTGACGACAAAGGATTACGCGGTATAGCTCATTTCAGTGTATACTTATAAAAGTGTAATGTATTGTGATGACGTACGACTACGCACTCATACTATATTTCGGGTCGCATGAATCATTCCTTGGTGCTATACGCTGCCAGGATCGTACCACATCGATCATTATTTTATCGTCGCGTAACACGTCCTCTTGTTGCCGAGGCTGTCGATATCATATCCCTCTCATCACTGAAAACGATCTGATTTTGATCTCATGTGGATCCGCGGCCGATATTAGCTTCAGCCCACACAGTAGGTGTCGGCGACCCTTTTTGCTTCGCACCCTTGAAGTCGCTTCCTGTAGTGGCTTGACAGTGCTTTAGATTTTCTCGTATTTTCCTTTCCGCGATGCCTCACATACACCACAGAGAAAGCTCTTTGGAGCTATTCGCCTTAAAATCTTTTTGCAAGCTCGAATACTCCAACATTATCGAATGCTACTTACGTAGCCAGTAGATGGATGTCGTGTACAGAAGTGATCATCTCTCTTTCTTCTTTCTGTGACTTTTGCGGACGTCGTCTACGGTTACGCACCGCCGATACTGGCTTGGTGTCAAAGTCGAGTTGATTCTGATCGTCACGAGCAGTGTTTCGGACTGATGCAAATAAATTCCAGCTTCTCGCAACCGGATTGCTGGCTGATACGAGCTCATCAATTGATGGTAGATGTAGCTTGAGTGATTTGGCCGCGATTGCAACAGACTGAACAGCGGCCTGTCAAAGACGTAGCTTTAGCAAAACAACGAACTACACGTTGGATTGTGATGTACCTTGGAAGCGCTAACAGGCGAATATAGCTGACACATTTCGTCGGATAGTGTATAGAGGCTTTTCAGGTGATTTTTCAAGTATATCAGTAAGCTCGCGATAAGTGCTTTACAGCATTTTGTTTCAAGCTCGATGGGAATTGTCGCAGTCGCTATCTCGCCAGTCTGAATATCCATAGGGCGTATCGGGTACGTATCCAAAGTATCTCCATTAGAGACCTTCATAACACCGAGTTTTATAAATCCGTGCGCAATATCTTCGAGGGTAATGCTACAGTCACAAGAATACTCAGTCCTCGTTGTCGGAATAGTAAAGATTTCGGGTTACCTGAGCTTAAGCGATACAAATCGATTGATGAGGTGTACCAGATGGAGCGGTTCGTCTTCTTTTTCATACGGCAATGAAGCTAAAATCTCGACCAGGTAGCTGTAATAATACAGTGTACTCTGTATATCAGCCGAAATCTTGGGTGAGATAGCTTTTCCTTTTTCACTAAATTGATTTATCACTGATGATAGAAACATGTTACGTGCTACTCTGTTGCTCTGGAAGCAATCTTGATACAGTCGACCATACACACACACATCTTGCCCGTCTTTGATTTGCCTCGTAACAGATGCCTGTCCGAAAGCTCTCAATTGAAAATCAAATGATTCACATATTCCTTGTATCGATGGAGCACACAACAGAGTCGGATATCGATCGTGCAGAGAGACTAATTGCGCATGGGCTATTTCTTGCACCGAATGCACTTGATCTGCTTCCAATGTCACTAATGCCGACACACAATGCATAGGACTGACTAATCCTTGATTCAGTAATGTCGACACACATCCAACTGCTTGCGTCCGAATACGAAGTTGGGTGCTCGTGCAGAGATTGAGAATATTACAAAACTGAGCTTGAGCAACAGAACCAATTAGCGAAGCTCGACCTTCTTGATCACCACCGACTTGTTCCTTGGATTTGGATCGTTTCACCATCGTAGCCGTCTGATACTCGAGTTGTCGATTCTCTTCATATTGCAGGATGTCGTTGAAAAGTAATAAGCACTGAATGCTCACCTCCTTTCCAAAATCTGTGAGCAGCGATCCCAACAAACCTTCCTGTTGGATACAAAGAAGGAACTCTGGCTGCTGCCTGAGCAAATACTTTACGCCGTGCAGAGCTTTGCAAACACATGCTTCATCACCAGGCTTTTTCAGGAAAACAAGGTACAACTGAAGAAGATTCTCCATGTTGGGTCCCCCATTTGAATCCAGTATCTCAGACTTCTTGGTATAAGCTGCTGCAATCTGCCCCATGCTGTACAGAGCTCGTTGTAACGACGATCGAGTAGCGGCATTCATAGTATAATACGAAGATAAACTCTGATGCTTGATCAGGTACATTACAAAAGTATTCAGAACTTCACGCAATACCACAGATGACTTCTCAGAGGCACTCATCAAAGCTGTATAGCACTTTATAGCCAGGTCAACAACACTTGGAGGTGCTTTGAATATCAAATCTTTCAGATCTCGCTGTAAGGATTCTATCAACCGTTTTGGTGCTATTCCTGTCGAAGAAACGACCATTCCGACTATATTGAGAGCGATTGATTGGATTTTAGTCTCATTTTGTTTGGAAAATCGGTCATCCCCATTAATATAAGCCATGAGCAGCTCCAGGTGGTTTCTCAAAAGTGCAGGATTGGCTTCACAAATTGCTCGGAGCACCCTCAAGCATGACATGAACTGTGATTGGAAATCTTCTACAGAACACCCTTGTATTAATTTCCCTCCTCCAAATTCAGTAAACAATCGATTAATTGCTTGACAATTTTCTCGATCTTATCTTCGATTCCCATTGAAAGCTTCGATCTAAATTTGTTGCTGGATACCTCACTGTACTGATTGTATGCTTTTCCAACGCACAAGAGCCGTTTTAGTAATGACGCAAACCAATCAATATCATTGCAATGTTGGATGATTTCTATGATGATTGCTGCGATATTAACCGAATCGTAAAGCTTTAGACGATTTTGATGAATAACTCTAGAAGGAGTTACGCAATCTTGAGATTGTTTCACACGGTTTTCTTCGCTCGCTACAATGCTATCTTCGATTACTGGCGCCACATTGGAGTTTGAGCTTACCACTCGGATGCTTAAGGTATTGGGCAGCCTTTCAGTAGCTTTTACAGATCGAATGCGGAAAAAATATCGTCCAGGTACATAGCAACGGCGAAAAATAGCGCTTAACTTCGAATTTTGAATCGGGGGACAACATCATACTATCTGTTTCCAGGGCATACGGACATTGTAATGTGTCTGGCAGTATCTCCGGATGGAAAATGACCTGTGATCGTATCTAAAAATACAGCCGCAAATCGTGGGATTTCAACTCTCGGCATTGTATTGCGACCTGTTCGGGACATTTTGAGATGCTGCCTACTATAGCTATCTCGCAAAAAGAAGCTCAGTATCCGATTGGAAATGGGTTCTTTGTGACTGGCAGTGCAGATACAACCCTGAAAACGTGGAATTTGAAGTCAACTCACGAGCGATACAATTGCGACCAACGCGATAGTAAACTCATTTTAATGTCCTCTCTGGCTACCGTCGAAGCACGCGACAAAGAATGTAAACGCCATATCAATTTCACCGAACGATCGTCTGATTGCGAGTGCCTCTCAAGACAAGCTCATAAAGGTTTGGAACGCACAACCTGGTAGCACAGTTTTATCACTATGCGGAGTATGGCGCGGGCACAACGCGGTGTCTGGGCTATCTACTTCTCCGGTGGACAAGTCTTTGGCCTCGGCAGGTGGGGATAAGTCATCTGTCTTTGGTCCAGCACAACTTTCTCTTGTTTGAGAATCTTTGAAGGTCACACAGCTTCCGTTCTGAGTATCCAGTTCGCGTGTGCAGGTATCGGCTTTTATCTTCAGGAGCAGATGGACTTCTCAAGGTGTGGACAATCAAGAGCAACGAATGCGAAGCTACGTTTGATGAGCATCATGATAAAGTCTGGTCGTTGGCAGTGGCAGAAGACTCGAGTGAGATGATTTCGGGTGGTGCGGATTCCACCATCCATATCTGGAAAGATTACACACAGCAAGAGGAATCAGCACAAGAGCAAGAACGACAAACCAAGATCATGAAAGAGCAGGAATTATATGATTGTCTGCGGAAGAGCGAGCTATTTGGTGCGATCAAAGTGGCATTTGATCTGGGATATCCTCGGCGATTATTTTTGATATTTCACGATCTGATTTATGGTCCACGCCAAATGTTGCATCCTATCTGTCAGCTGGATTTCAAAAGTGACGAAATAGCGTCCAATCCAGAGACTTACTCACCAGAAACGATTCTGAGACCTCTCGTTGCAGAATTAAGTGAAGTATACTTGAAACAGCTCTTCGAGTGGATGAAAGAATGGAATACAAATACAAAACACAGCTTAGCGGCTCAGATTTTGTTATCAACGATACTGAAGGCAATACCACCGGAGAAAGTAAAGCAACTTGATCTCCAGGACACGATCGATGGATTGCTCGCTTACACTGAACGGCATTATTACCGCCTTAATCGCCTTGTGGAGAAGTCGTATTTGGTAGACTTTAATGTCGCTATCATGAAAAAGCTCCTCCCGCAATGCCCAACTATGGGAAGAAATGAATGGAGGGGGAAAAGGAATAGGCAAAGCTGTATTGCAAGTACCGAGGTTGTGTGCGATTCCAAGAGACTCAGAGATGTTTGTAAATAGAGTCACGCAGTACTTCAACTTTGATGCTAATCGACTTTGTGGTAGGTATAACTTTGATCTAATGGGGCATGACACACTATTTACCCTTAATCAATCTTCTGGTCAATCTTTTGATCTTTAGACATCAAATCAACTCAACTGTATAAGATAAGCAATATCTTATAACCATGCCGCAAGCTTCATCAGCCTTTTGAACGATGAGCATAAATACGATCACTCGTGGGCCTTTCTTAAAATTCATAGGCCCACTCTTCAGCTGATAACACTTCTCGACGTCGGGTAAAATTTACTACCTTCGAGTCAAGATTGTCATCAAGTAGCTGGGAGATACGGACACGCGTTAGAAGTACAATAAATTAGATGAAATTCTACCCTACTGAAATGTTAGGGCATGTTTGGTAGCTGGTTTAGTTTCGTCGCCTAGCTGAGAAATCACTTCCTAGATATTTGTAAGAGTCTACTAGAAATGTGTGTTAGATTAACTTAGGTTCTTCTCAGACTTCCAGTTTGTATCCAGTAGGATTGTATGTCGAGGATGTACTCAGATAATCCACCTGATTCGTGGTGCGCCACCTGAACTCGCAGCATCTTTGCCAACATTTAGGACTCTGATCAACGTAGTATCATGCAGAAGAATAACAAACCTTACTTTTGACTTCTGGTCTGCAGTACAATCCTATTGCAGGGAAGCAATCCCGCTGTGATTGAGACTTGCTTGAGACCGTGAACTCTCTAATCGTCTTTTATACTTTATAGACTTCCTTGATGTTCTAATTGATGCCAGCTTTCTATATACTTACAAGCAAATTATGCGATTGCCAGCAAGGAGATCTCGCCAATGACATTTTATTACAATTGCAATTGGTGGTGCGTATGAAAGGAATGGCCATTTCACTAGTGTAGCGTGTTTAGTAACTGTACACAGCGTGCGAGCATCATCTAAGCTCACATATGGAGCGGTATGCGACAAGGTCCGTCCTAATTAGTGTACCGACGCTATCCAGCGCTAAATCTCTTGTTTACGTTGCAATTCATGGGATGATCACAGACGGGACACTGGCATGCGAGATCGTGGCAATACAATTTCAAAGTGTACTCATGATCATCTAAACATTCTTTGCTCATGGAAACGCTTTATACTTTTATAGGTTCCAGGAAATGGTTCCAGGTGGCTCTTACCAATTCGAAATCGATCGTGAGTGTGATGAACTCGCAGGACATCTATTCTAGAATAAAGCATGCGAGCTTCCGAAATAAAAGTGAGGCATGATATATAGCTTCTAACTGGCCACCAACGGCATTATATGAAAAACGTTTATATTATACTTCAAACCACATGTTTATAGGAAAGATGCATAGATTGTCAAGGATTTCATTACACTGTTTATCTGGTTTCTTAACTACCTTCCTTATCCTATCATGAGTCCCTGACCGTGTGAATATCACTTAAGTCTGACTTCAAACCTAGGGAGACAGATATTTTCCAAGCTTATTGCTTGGGTGGGCTCAAAACGCTGCCCACACTGCCGGGAATCGAACTAACGACCTCCGGCAGGGGGTCTGTGCGCTCAAATGCTTAACAGACTGAATTGGGTACGGACCCAAGAAAGATGCATAGATGTAATCACACACAATACACCTTGTAACGACGTGATTACATAATAGTAATCTTCATGATAGCCGAATATAAGCCCGCACTTTTTAACCCAAACGTAGAAAGGGCAGAATATGTGAGAAAAAGAATTGTGATGAGTCTCATGCAAAAACACCATCCTAGTTTTCTAAGTTGGCCTGAAACTAAATGAAGGGGGTTTTCGTCCATTTTTGTGAAAATGGTACAACTCGGCGGACTTGATTTATTTTTCTTTGAAAGGAAAATAAATGTCAGCTCTCCCGCAGATCGGACCATTCGAGTCACAAACTCGTCATTCATTTCTGAGTTGGTCAGATGAACATCAAGCACTTGATCTTTGGGTTACTTCCGTTGCAAAGTTATGGTCACTACGACAAAGCCAAAGCGAAAGCTGCAAAAGATGCATTCTTCGACAAGATCGCGGGTACCGGGTCTGAAGGTTTTTTCAAAGACGTGTTTTCGTACATCAATAGTTTGCGGACGGGACCTGAAAAAGATAAAGGCCCGTGTGCTGCACTTGATTTTGACGGGAATGTGCTAAGTAACGCTTTGCTATATACCGTTTACAAGTATCAAGTTAAAAACCACCGATTTGCTTTCACGACCGAAGATGACATTGACAGGGTGTTTGGATTCAGTCTCGCAGACCAAAGTTGTGTTCCAACGGTGTATGATTTTAAAGTTGCGAAGGGTATGGTGACAGTAAAATTTACTGCTATTTTGGAGAAGATCAAAACGCTTTTCAATTCCATAAAGTCGAAAAAGGACGGCGCTGATCTTGCAGGCGCAATTTTTGCTTGGGGTTATATGTCATACAAGCACATGGGAAAAAAAGAATTAGCTACTGACTGCAACTACTTGAAAACTACTGTGGAGTACAGATTGTTATATGGGATGACGACGAATCAGAAGAGAAAGCTGATGGTAGAGGCTGTTGCTGCTGCTGCTCTTGAGGAGCAGCAGCAAAAAGCTCTTGATAAACAACCTAAGTTGAGAAATGAATCTGTGAGGGATCAAGGACCTCAGTTGGAAAAGTATCCTGCGACAATTGATCACCACACTTTTCACGTCGAATTGTATGGTGACCATAAATTTTTCACAGAGCAGGTTCTTCTCCTGAAAGCATTGAAAGAAAATGGAGTGGAAACGTACATCGTCACTACTACACACACCGAATACTTCATATATGCGAAGGATATATACGAAGAACAACTAGAAAGTATAACCGGAATATATGGTTCGGGCCCTGGTACACTCACATCACATTATATCCCGCATAATCCGGCCCCTGGTACACTCCTATCAAATTATGACCCGCATGATACGGCACCCAATACAGTTCAATTTGAGAACGTGCTGGCTGGTAAAGGTTATGCCAATGCAGGTGAAGCAAAAAAGGACACGCTAAAAAACAGTATCGATGAGTCATGTACTCTTGTATATGGGAGTGGAGATTCATCTAACGATTATCCAATGCTTCGGCATGTTTTGGAGAAAGGGGGTTACATAGTAGTTCAGAGCGACAATGCTGTAGAAGACGCTACCATGAAACAAGTCTTGGAGCGTAACAACAAGGCTCGCTTTCAACCTGTCAACGAGAAGCAAGCCAAGTGGATATCAAACCTTCCTAAAGGAGGGAACGAGAACAAAGAAGCAAGTTCTTAACCTTTCCACTGCAAACGTATGCCGCAATAAAACGTGCTTACCACTCCATGTGTACACTTTTCTTCCTGACTTTACGAGCCAAAAACGATTCTCCTTCGCCGTCTCATAGTGGCAAGTGACTGCGATCCCAGTGTTCTCATGTTCTCATATCGGAGCTTGGATGAAGCAAGAGCTTTTCCCGAAACCCTCTGTTCCTACTCTGTATACATCCTTTTAGCATTCATATTAGCGCATACGCCATTGCTCGCAAACGAAGTCTAATCTCTACGCAATCGTGGAATCCAGGTCCAGTCCAATTCCAATCAAGGTCTCACTACAAATGGCACGTCGATGGGAGCCATTGCTTCTGGATTAGTATCGGTCACTCCACCAACAATGAAAACTTCTCCACGGATGACATCTGTATGTACCGAGTCTACTTCATCGGCTTCTTTCAACATTGACATCATTGTCTCGGAAATCCAAGGTATTGTTTGACGAAATCTATTTTGGAATCAACCAAAGAACTTGAATGGCCCTAACGAAGCGGGACATACAAAATCTGCAGCCCACATTTAAGGCTGTGGCGCCTCCCAGAAAGTTGATGGCTTAATCGATAGCGTGATCGAGTGAGGCTACAATTAATCAAAAAAATGGTATGCATCCTCCATTGGGTCATATTATCGCATGGCGGTTACTGTGTGCGGACGACTCAGCAGCCCATTTGATAACACAGACGAGATCATTAGCATGATCAGAAGAGAACACTTTCAGTTTTTTTGTTTTCCAATTCGACGATTTATGTGGCAAATACAACCGAACTGTTGCTTCTGGAGACTATGGGTCCGCCGATGAAATGAAAAAACTCGATGCAAAGTACGTGTCGACATTCATCGATGAGTACTCTAGATCCGTTAGAGGAAACTTTTCGAATCCAAAGTCACGAATCAGATAATGACGAAAGACAAAGTGACACTTTATACGAATGCCTTGCTGATCGGAAACTGATGGATCGGATTTGCCTAAACACGACAATGGTAGAATGATGCTTTGGAATATCTTAGATATCAGATGCAGCCGCTCTTGCACATATTGGCACGTCGAATCGATCCAAGTTGACAACGAAGGAAAACCACGATCTATATTTCGTTAATGCAGTGGAGAACTGCATGCGTCTAGCTCCATTGTGAAATTCGACATTCTGAAACAAACAAACGAACGTTTGGACTACATCGCAAAGTAGCACTTTGTGTGTGCATGTCAGATTCATAAAACTGCACTTGATCGAATTGATCAAGCTAAGCTGAAACACCTCGAATCCAATCAGACCCAAGCCAGGTCAGATAGCTCTGCAGAATGCAATACATATTGCTGAAAGCTTTTCGTATGGTACTTCTAGGTTTTTCGTATATGATTGCTCAAGCCTTAGCATCCGCTCACCACGTTGTTCATGCAGTTCAAAGAGCTATTGTGAAATTTGCACTACATCTGGGCATGTAAGACCAAGAAATTGCCTGAACTGAAGCTAACATTATCATCTTAGAAATTGTGACGCAATACAGCATGGAATATCCGTACGCTGAGACCAGTTTGATTGACTAGTCACAGTAGATTCGTCAAAATCAAACTTCGCAAAATCTTGCCAGGAGAATCAACTTTTGAGATTTTTCCGAATTGCACAACCCAAAAACTGGTATGACTAGAGGATAAAGATAGGATGAAGATGGGACAATGGTAGGATAGAATAGGATAAAGTTAGGATAGAGATTTACATAAATGACAAAGCATTTTGATATCTTCGACCACAAAAATTAACATAGCATTTGAGCTTTGTAAATGAGCTGGTTTTATGAAAGCCACCCCGACGCATTGAGACTCTGAAATTTGAGCTAATTGATTAGGATTTAGAGTTCAGCTAGCTTACACTTGAGCGATACGTGTGATGTAATGGTTGCAAGGCACACAATCTCAATCAAATCCGTCTTTTTTGATCAAACGGGCAGCCAAGAATCTCACTTACGTACCTACTTCAAGGTGGCTCTTGTTTATGCAAGCACAGGGTAGTGCGCTATGTTATGGAAAGAAAGGTCAATGACACGTCTTTTTCACTAGCGACATTTATCACACTTCATATCGCAAATGTGTGTGCTCAAACTCGCCAAGCACACTCACAGTTCTTCCCCCATCAAGTATAGCTCATTTTAGTGTATACTTGAAGAGGTAAAATGTACTGTGACGACAAAGGATTACGTGGTATAGCTCATTTCCGTGTATACTTATAAAGGTGTAATGTATTGTGATGACGTACGACTACGTACTCATACTATATTTCGGGTCGCATGAATCATTCCTTTGGTGCTATACGCTGCCAGGATCATACCACATCGATCATTATTTTATCGTCGCGTAACACGTCCTCTTGTTGCCGAGGCTGTCGATATCGTATCCCTCTCATCACTGAAAACGATTTGATTTTGATCTCACGTGGATCGGCGGCCGATATTGGCTTCAGCACACGCAGTAGGTGTCGGCGACCCTTTTTACTTCGCACCCTTGAAGTCGCTTCCTGTAGTGGCTTGACAGTGCTTTGCTTTTTCTCGTATTTTCCTTTCCGCGATGCCTCACATACACCACAGAGAAAGCTCTTTGGAGCTATTCGCCTTGAGATCTTTTTGCAAGCTCGAATACTCCAACATTATCGAATGCTACTTACGTAGCCAGTAGATGGATGTCGTGTACAGAAGTGATCATCTCTCTTTCTTCTTTCTGTGACTTTTGCGGACGTCGTCTACGGTTACGCACCGCCGATACTGGCTTGGTGTCAAAGTCGAGTTGATTCTGATCGTCACGAGCAGTGTTTCGGGCAGATGCGAATAAATTCCAGCTTCGCACAACCGGATTGCTGGCTGATACGAGCTCATCAATTGATGGTAGATGTAGCTTGAGTGATTTGGCCGCGATTGCAACAGACTGAACAGCGGCCTGTCAAAGACGTAGCTTTAGCAAAACAACGAACTACACGTTGGATTGTGATGTACCTTGGAAGCGCTAACAGGCGAATATAGCTGACACATTTCGTCGGATAGCGTATAGAGGCTTTTCAGGTGATTTTTCAAGTATACCAGTAAGCTCGCGACAAGTGCTTTACAGCATTTTGTTTCAAGCTCGATGGGAATTGTCGCAGTCGCTATCTCGCCAGTCTGAATATCCATAGGGCGTATCGGGTACGTATCCAAAGTATCTCCATTAGAGACCTTCATAACACCGAGTTTTATAAATCCGTGCGCAATATCTTCGAGGGTAATGCTACAGTCACAAGAATACTCAGTCCTCGTTGTCGGAATAGTAAGATTTCGGGTTACCTGAGCTTAAGCGATACAAACCGATTGATGAGGTGTACCAGATGGAGGGGTTCGTCTGCTTTTTCATATGGCAATGAAGCTAAAATCTCGACCAGGTAGCTGTAATAATACAGTGTACTCTGTATATCAGCCGAAATCTTGGGTGAGATAGCTTTTCCTTTTTCACTAAATTGATTTATCACTGATGATAGAAACATGTTACGTGCTACTCTGTTGCTCTGGAAGCAATCTTGATACAGTCGACCATACACACACACATCTTGCCCGTCTTTGATTTGCCTCGTAACAGATGCCTGTCCGAAAGCTCTCAATTGAAAATCAAATGATTCACATATTCCTTGTATCGATGGAGCACACAACAGAGTCGGATATCGATCGTGCAGAGAGACTAATTGCGCATGGGCTATTTCTTGCACCGAATGCACTTGATCTGCTTCCAATGTCACTAATGCCGACACACAATGCATAGGACTGACTAATCCTTGATTCAGTAATGTCGACACACATCCAACTGCTTGCGTGCGGATACGAATTTGGGTGCTCGTGCAGAGATTGAGGATATTACAAAACTGAGCTTGAGCAACAGAACCAATTAGCGAAGCTCGACCTTCTTGATCTCCACCGACTTGTTCCTTGGATTTGGATCGTTTCACCATCGTAGCCGTCTGATACTCGAGTTGTCGATTCTCTTCATATTGCAGGATGTCGTTGAAAAGTAATAAGCACTGAATGCTCACCTCCTTTCCAGAATCTGTGAGCAGCGATCCCAACAAACCTTCCTGTTGGATACAAAGAAGGAACTCTGGCTGCTGCCTGATCAAATACTTTACGCCGTGTAGAGCTTTGCAAACGCATGCTTCATCACCAGGCTTTTTCAGGAAAACAAGGTACAACTGAAGAAGATTCTCCATGTTGGGTCCCCCATTTGAATCCAATATCTCAGACTTCTTGGTATAAGCTGCTGCAATCTGCCCCATGCTGTATAAAGCTCGTTGTAACGACGATCGAGTAGCGGCATTCATATTATAATACGAAGAGAAACTCTGATGCTTGATCAGGTACATTACAAAAGTATTCAGAACTTCACGCAATACCACAGATGACTTCTCAGAGGCACTCATCAAAGCTGTATAGCACTTTATAGCCAGATCAACAACACTTGGAGGTGCTTTGAATATCAAATCTTTCAGATCTCGCTGTAAGGATTCTATCAACCGTTTTGGTGCTGTTCCTGTCGAAGAAACGACCATTCCGACTATATTGAGAGCGATTGATTGGATTTTAGTCTCATTTTGTTTGGAAAATCGGTCATCCCCATTAATATAAGCCATGAGCAGCTCCAGGTGGTTTCTCAAAAGTGCAGGATTGGCTTCACAAATTGCTCGGAGCACCCTCAAGCATGACATGAACTGTGATTGGAAATCTTCTACAGAACACCCTTGTATTAATTTCCCCTCCTCCAAATTCAGTAAACAATCGATTAATTGCTTGACAATTTTCTCGATCTTATCTTCGATTCCCATTGAAAGCTTCGATCTAAATTTGTTGCTGGATACCTCACTGCATTGATTGTATGCTTTTCCAACGCACAAGAGCCGTTTTAGTAATGACGCAAACCAATCAATATCATTGCAATGTTGGATGATTTCTATGATGATTGCTGCGATATTAACCGAATCGTAAAGCTTTAGACGATTTTGATGAATAACTCTAGAAGGAGTTACGCAATCTTGAGATTGTTTCACACGGTTTTCTTCGCTCGCTACAATGCTATCTTCCATTCCTGGCGCTACATTGCGGTTTGAGCTTGTTTCTGGAATAGTTAAGGCTACAGGCAACTGTTCTTGTAACTCCCAGTCGTCAGCGTTCCCAAACCAAAGTTCTTGAAACGTATTAAGAATGAACTTCTTTATACTTGTTTCTTCGGCTGCATCACCAATCCGTTGTGCTAGCATGCGCATACACCCGTTCTTCCGGTTGGTTTCTCTCCGCATCAATGATGCATCCATTTCTTTGTCTAATTCTGGTGTAGTTGTCAGATAGCGACGGAATATTTTGCACACGCTTTTCCGAACGCTAATGCCTTTATCCAGTAAGCGTTCACTGAGCATGTCAAAGTACTGTTCAAACTGCAAGAGCGTGATTTACTAACATCAAGTGGATCCTTTTTAATGTCTCTTACCAGTGTAGAATGGAAAGCCACGTAATGACCGACCAAATCCACAGCAGCTTGGCGGACAGAGATGCTTGCATCTACAAAACAATTGTAGACAGCACCCCTGACATTTTCGCGAGCCATTAGCATAGGATCGAGGTGAACCAATTCCGAAAGCACTTTCATTACGCGTGATCGAAATGTTGCAATACCACCAGCTAATAAAGCCATCATATGTGAAAGAATCTTATCAAAAGATTGACAAAATCCGCGTGTGAGTGCCGCATGCATGCTGACTCGAGCACTTATATCACTCGAAATGACCAAAGGATCTAGTTGTGACTCTTTTGTCTTGCACAATGCATTGAAAGAATGCCGAAACCACATCACGGTTGGTTCGTGCGAGTCTCCTGAAGCTACTGTCAAAGCGTTCTGCCATAGTTTTGCCGATAAAAGCCGGCCAGAGTCTAGATGAAATACATTCGTTTTTGACTTTTGATGCAAGTGAATCAGAGTGACCATCTCTAACAATAGATTTGGTGAGATCTCGCTTGCATCAATTACTTTAGGTCGGATACTTGTCGGGGCAATGCTGGCTTCCTCAGTAACAAGTACTCGTAAATAATCATAATTGATTGCATTTTCCTTTGCTGCTTGTTTTTCGTGAGCCTTTATAGATGTACACATCTTTCCAATCATACTCAGTGCCATCAATCCATAGTGTGAGTCAAGTCTTTTCTCATCTTTAGACAATTGCCCATGCAATATTCCTGCCAAAATGGAGCTAAGTAATTCAAGGAGCATCTCGGCTCCAAACCACTCCGGATAGATAAACATAGTAAGTAGATCTTCCAGAAAAAGTTCCAACCGAATTCGTTGGTCACGATCCTCACTTTTCTTCATGCAGTTCTTGATCAAATCTCTGCTAAAGAGCTTGATATTGTCCAAAGTATTGGTGACGTGTTTCATAGACGGGTCCGGTTCATCGATACTCATACCCAAACCGGATTGATGTGATTTTTCTTCCACATCTCGATTTCCTAAATCACTGCATTGAAGCAGTGTCACCACAAGCGCCGTGATCATCTGAATCATATTATCTGAGTATAGCAGCTTCACTGTTCGCACATTTCGTTTCATGAGCGGAACCTTCAGCATTGTCGAGAGTGCTTCATCCAGTAGTAATTTGCGATGTGAAGGATGTTGGATATAAATACTTCGAAGAATCATAATGCTACTCTGTTGTATCTGCGCAACGTGATGGCTCGAATCAAACACGAACGTGTCGAATAGACTGGAAGACAAACGCAAAATCAAGCAATCTGATAGCTTCAACGACTCTACAAGATGTGAGAATTGATTCATATAATCACACAATTCTGGTATCATACGCCGAAAATTCTGATTGTCTTCATGCGGAATCGATTCCGACGTAGAAGCCGCTGATAGATAATCTTGGAGGTTTTTTATCGTTTGACACAGCAATTGGACGCAATTATCAATTATGTCTTCCGACAAGATACCCCGATCTGAATGAGACGAAGAGACCAAAAAAAGTATGCAAGTTCCAATCTCTAAAGTATTATACGAAAGCTGAAGTAAAGGTCTCTTGATCTTGGTACGTTTTCGCTCTGCATCATCACATTTTGTGTCATTAGACGCACTTTGCCGAAATCCAAAAAGAACCTAGCATGAAATGATATTTAGCTCATAAATGGTCATCAACCCATGCGAAGACTCTTACATGTCTGTCCAATAAACTGAGAATACAACGAATCATGTTCCCATCAACTTTCGAGATCATGTTGTGTTTTTCCAATAGCCGAATGGTTTGACAGATGACCTTAACTTTTGCGTCATCTATATGAGTAGGGATGAAGCTGTCCATCTTGACGAGGTAGCCTATCTCGTTCCGCTTTATACCAAACTCTGCTAGCATGTTCTCTAACACGGCAGAGTATCTTCCAAGCATCGCTGTCACTTTAGATTCGGGAGTAAATAAGCTTCGAGAATTGCACTTTACTACAGTGTCATCATCATCCGGGATTTTGCTCTTTTCACTCTTGCTCCCGTGCGCCGTCTGATTCAGCGATTTCTTTTCCTTCGGTTTTGGCAAATCGACGACAACCAAATTCTCATGAGAACGCTTTCTACTGCGTGCGGGTTTAGTATCGATCATGCGTCCTACCAAAAACGAAATCGTCAATTTTCAGCAAGCAATATTCACCTTAAAAGCGCTTTGTACCTTCAAAGCATCCCGTGGAAACCAAACGTTGCGCGATCAGCGGGAGTTCTTTATAAGAACTTTCATCAATCTCATACGAGTCGCTACGATGTTTCAGATTAGGTACTTATGGATGGACGAGGTCAAATGATAATCTTACATTTGATCGAAGCGAGCCGACGAAAGCCGAGAAGCAATCTGTACAATGTCAGTATCATTTCCAGGTAAACGTTCTTCAGATACAATGATATCTTTCATTATATGATCGTCTGGAGGCTCACATCCGATCGGCAACATGGAAAGCGTTCCGCGCATACTTTGGTCCTTAAAGGCAACTTTGAATCATTGTTGTGCTTGTTGCGCGAAGGTACAGGTGCCAGAGAAGGTTTTCAAATGACAGCGTTTGATGATTGGAATTTATGGCTGAAAAGCATGTCGCGTGCGCAAAAGAAAGAGGTAACAATACGATCCATGATAGCAGGGAAGAAATACGATTCGGTCGGTGATACCATATCCGAATTGCACATGGATGTAGAGCAATTACGTCGTGACTTTAGCTGCTACAAACAATCACTTTTGCCAGACATGTAAGCTCTACTCACGACATGACTTACATCAATGCTAATATTCACTCGTTCTCAAGGGAACGTGAGGAAATGGAACGCTGGGATAAAGCCCTACGAGAACTAGAGCGTAATCAAGTACGTTGTCGGTAGAATATACTCAAATGGCTGAACTTCACTTAGGAACGGAATTTGAACATATTCAAAAGCCGGTCGTCAGCTATCAGGTGTGTTCAGAGCATTCTTGTCAAATTGATTCGATTTCAATTTTTCTAGTAGTCAGAAATCACATGATCGTTCCTCACAACTTTTGGGATTGCAAAAGCAAATCATGAGAGGCAAGTGGCACAGAACATTTGCGCACTTAGACTCCGATCAACTCGATGTGTACGCTGAATGCTTAGATCAAGATGATCAACTAGACATTATAGGGAAGGGTGTGGCAAATTTGAAGAACTTCAGTATGGCAGTGAAGGACGAGACAGATTTACATATAAGATTATTGGATGACATGGACGGGGATGTATTACATGCCAAAGACGGGCTGAACACAGAAGGAGCCAGAGCCGCAAAGGTGAAATATTATAGTTCTCCATTTGCAACAAAAAGTCTGATATATTCGATAGATTGCGCGCCAGAGTGGAAACATCAAACTTTACGTGACCATTGTCGTATTACTTATTATTCTCATTCTTTTACTCATACTTGGAAGTGGCTGACAATAATAGGAAGCAAGCAACGTGACATTAGTTTGTTCGATATTTCATTTTCGCTCATCGACGAATGCGGTTTGTAGGCAACCTCGTGGGTGTTATCCATTTAGTATCGCATTGTGATCATACATTCTTACTGGCACTAATGAGTAATGTGCTCAATTGCGCTTTTTGATCCGTCTCAGACGATACCAATGTCTATATGTAGTGGTCGCATTGAGCACAATTAGCTTCGCTCTGAGCGGTTAACAGTCGAGGAAGCTGTTTTGAGGCATACGAATGGTTTTATCGACGAGCAAAATAAGATGGTAAATCTGCAGTTCATTCCATAGTGCATCACGCCCTGTCGTGCACTTGCAATTTTCACACGCATAACAAATATTCATATGCAAATCGCGCTATTGAAAGAATTTTGCGAATCAAAGAAAATCCAAGACTGATTCTTATCAGCATCTCGAAAATTATGTGCATTCATCTTCTCTACCCGAAAGAGTACGACAGGTACGCGAAACTTTTAGCGGGAGATTAGTGGCGCTTCAGGTGGCTTCCACTTCTATATATGAGGTGAAACGACAGCTCATCATCCATAGTTTGTCAATTAGCCGCGCTATATTGTATATGACGGTGTCGGAGTGAGTCTGTAAGCAGCGAGCGTGCTGGATTTCAGCCTATATGAAAATACGTATAGGGTTGCATCATTCATTCTCTATGCTAGCGCATCCTACCGAAAATCCTAGTTCAAAACAAGTTCGCCTCTAGCGCAATCAAACGTACTGTGGATCAGCTTGGCTTCTGATTCCAGCTGCCTCGCTAGAAGGCAACTAAGCTCAACCAGCATCAAGCTAACCAGATACGCTTATTCATAGTTTTCGATTCAGCCCAGGCAAGCAGTACACATATTTCATTATCGCACACATGCTTTCTGTTGACACGACAGCTCTTCGTAAACTGATATTGAATGGCTCTGGCGACCAAAAAAAGCACCTAGGGCTCTTCTTCACTGGCTGGGCCTACGCGAGGTGTGAATGCAGCTCTAAAGTCAGCGATTCTGTCAAGATCTCATTTGATTTTGTCTTATAAAATGAATACAGCATCACCATAAACCCATGCGTGCTCTCGCGCTAGCATCACCTTGTCACAAATCTACTGCACGACCATATTCGTAGCGGAAGAAAACGACGACATGCTTTCTATCTCAATGTCCACGAGCCAGTGAACGTCCGGGTGCATCTCGCCGCCTTCAAAGAAAGCGGAACTACGCTCTGGTTGAACGAAATGATTGAATGAGATATTGCGATTCGGCCTTTCATTTAAAATTGTCGAGGTGAAACTACCTGACATTTGGCGTCCAGGCTCCGCGAGGTACAACGCACATGCTTGAAGCTGCTTCGTGAAGACCACCAATCTATCTCTGCTCATAAACACTAAGCCGTGTCTTTCTATAGTCCTTTGCATCCTTCTTTGTCGATGGAGTCTTGTAAGACACTGAAATTGGCTACCCAGTTCTCGTCTTTTAGAAATTCACATCAACGAGGGGAACAAGTGTACCAGTGCATTACTCCTACATCCAATAGTATCCACAGATGCAGCATTATTTGTGTTTTGGTATCACAGCTCGGCGCAGTGCTAATATGTAGCTTTTTTGACATAATTTCTTGTATCGGGGGATGATGTTACAAAGTCTACCGAAGTGAAAAATGTGAGTGTTCTATCGCCATCACTTTTCTTTATTTGGATCAAAGAGTACTTCACAATTCAGGCTGACAACGACACTATCGAGTCTCTTTCAGTATCAGGAGCTTGAAGTAGATTTTCTTCGTCCTGACACCTCCCTCACGTAGATTTTCTGTGCAGTATTCTACTCCCAGGGCCTGCTTATCAATGGCTCAAATCCGTTTGTTGCAATCAAATGCTCCATCTCGAACAAGATGGACAGACTCTGGTACATGGGAAATTACGTTTCATTATACTTACGATGACTTTTCTATGTTGTGCTAGCTAGGTAGGTTAATTCAAAGAGATCGAGCTAAGTGAAGGTAGAGTGGGCGGTGTCGTGTAAGATGGACGTAAGGTGAAGAGATGGAAGCCGTAATATCGGCATGCGAAGTGGGAGAGTGAGCCGAGCTATCGTTGTCGGGAATCGGATGTGAAGGGTTCATGTGGAGAAGTGGGCGAGAAAGCTCGGCACAGTGGGGAAGGAAAAGTGTTGAGCTCAAAGTCCATAGCAACCGGTGAAAAGAGTGGGTATGTTGATAGAGGAGGTTGTTTCGTTGGAGCCAAATGGTTCTGATGATCGAGCCGCGGAAGCACGCGAAGAGTTCGGAAAGAAGTTGAGAGCCAAAAGCGACGGTGGCAGGTGGACGAAGTTTGATTTCGTCATCAAAGAGAACGCGAGTCCAGGTTATCAGCTGGGTGTATATCGATGGAATGGTTGAAGGTAGAAACGCCAGACTCGGTCTGCATAGGGACAATCCCAAAACAGATGAAAAGGGGTCTCCAGAGTCGGGCAACCAAAGATGCAAGTTTTTGATTGAGGGTAAGTCGTTCTCCAACGAAAGCGATAGCGGCATCCCAGCGCATTGTGGCGTAGGTGAAAGACCAAGTCTGTTACAACCGGGGGGACGCGTTGGTGAAGGCGGATTTGCCGAAATCAAAAGGTAGGAGAGAGTGAGATGGGGTCGATATTAAGGGCGGGGAACGGGAGTGGGGTGGATTGTGTAAGGAGGGAGACGATAATTCCGGGACTAACATCAGGAAGGTAATCAGAGATGAACATCCAAGGTTCAAAACAGCCGAGCAAGTGTAAGGGCTGGGAGGGTAGAAGGACAGGAAGGGGCGAAGGTAATGACAAGCCATCAAAGACGTCCATAAGCGTCACGACCGATTCCCAAGATCGGGGGACTTGGGGCCGTAGAAGACGAGAGAGGAGATCCGACGTAGGAAGGATGCCATAAGTAGTGAGAAAATCGCTGGTACGGTTGAACGAAGCCATGCCAAGGATGCAATTGCCCGAAAAATTGGAATTCGGGAATCGCCTCGAGTAAGGAGTCGATCATGCCACAAGGGTTGATGAAGAATATGAGAAATGGAGCGTCGGGAGGGGTTGATAGTTGGACGGAATTGTGCATTCCATGTATGAAGAGTGTCGATCCAGAAAAGGAAAGAATTTCCCAGCGAGGAGAGTTATTGCTGGCAGGGGGAATGTTGGGGACGTAGAGGATATCGAGGCCAACACCAAGGTGGCGGAGAGCCACTGTAGAGAAAGTAATCGCTGGGGAAAAACAAGGGGCGCCAAAGTAGGAGATCTTCGTATAGCCAAGATATCAGAGATGAGGACCGAAACTCGATAGGAGCTAAGGCACAGATAGGGAGGAGGAAGAGAGAGGCCGCCTTGTGAGGAGGGTATTACATGCCACGATAAAGGGAGAAGACCAGGGGCAAGTTGTTTGGTGGGGACCAGAGATAGAGTTGTTCACAAAAGCTCGTACTGAGAGAGAAATATTTGCAAGAATTTGAGCGGGAGATATCAAGCCGTGCCTACATGCCTTAATAAAGGGAGGATCACTGTTTTAGCGATGAGCATCCTGCCACGGTATGTTCGTGCTCGCCAACGCCAAAGGATCAAGCGATGATGTATAGATCGAAGAAGGATGTCGCGTTGAAGGCGGGGAGAGGTAGGGCCACCCACCAACACCCCAAGTAAACGGGTTGAGACTCTGGAGTTATACCATAAAATCGGCGCAACGTACGACGTTACACTCAACTTAAGCCGATATATTTATTTATTTCGGTTCTCTCGTGACAGAATCACGTTAATGCTCACTTCATTGATTATGCGATGTCAACTAAACCTCAGAACTTGAGCAGACATGCTGGCGTGTCAGATCGAAGCTGTCGGAGTACCCACAAATAACGCTCCATGCTTTCGAGGAAGAAAATAGTACGCATGGTGCTCAGGAAAAAAAAACACTTCCATGTGACTGATTTGTATCTACGCTGGGAGTTAAAATGTCAGTGGTTGTATAAGTACAGAATAATAAGATACTCATGTGATCTTTGGTGCGTTCAGTTTGGGTTCAATCTAGTCAGTGAGATCTGGCAGAGTCTCACAGCTAAATTTTAGCTTGATCCGAGTGTACAAATGTTTGCTAGCAGCTTTTGCTGAACCGCGACAATTTTTTCTTGGAGGTGTCTTTATTGTGGGCGATAATGTGCGATATGGCTTCAAAACCTCAGCGCGAGTTTCTCTGCTAATACGAATCCCAAATCCACCAAAAGAGAATGCTTTTTTTACTAGTTAGCATCTATCAGGATTTAGTAGCATTCGAGTTACACCGAGATCTGGGCTTAGTGTCATCATCGAGGCTATCTAATAATAGAGTGCAAATATGTATAGTGACTTTATGTGATGCTTTATCTGAAATCTGCGGCTGATCCTATAATTACGGACACACACAAAGTGTTCGTAAGCTCGGTGATAGCTTAGAAATGCTCGACAATGATATCCAAAGCATCTTACGTGGAATACGCAACGGTGCCGCCTATGGCACGAAGATTCGCGCCCCTCATGGTAAGTACGAATGCATTCAATTATTTCTGCTATATATCACATTTCTGCACAGCATTTGTTATGATCTTATTATTCAACAAAGGCTCCATACAGAGCAAATTTCGGCGCATCATTGGGCTTACGTACGAGCACACCAAAAATTTGGCGCTTTTCGTTGGACTTTATAAAGGCACTCTCGTTTTGTTGAAGAAAATTTCAAAAACACAGCAAAAAGATATCGGGCTGCCGGTTCAGCATTGGCACGCGGCTGTAGCAGGATTTCTCGGTGGCTACTTTGTCTGGGGAAAATATACGAGCGTGAATAACCAAGTCGTCATGTACCTACTGGTTCGGAATATATATGCAGGATTTCGGCTACTAGCTGCGCGAGATATTGCTCCATTCAACAATTTCTCATTAAAGTCGCATTTTCCGCTTATCGCAAGCGTATCGTGGGCAATCGCGATGTGGATTTTCGAGTTCGAAGAAAGCGTCTTGCAGGAATCGCTGAAAACAAGCATGGAATTTCTATATCGAGAATCGAGTCAGCCATCTCGACGTATAGATGATTACCTCCCGACTCCAGCTACAGCTCTTATTCTTGCGTTAAAATGGCTTGGTGTATGATTTCTTTGCAAAAGCGCCGAAAACAATATGCATCTCGCTGATGCAATGCTACAGATATGGATTTCCTTAAACAATCTAACAAGTACAAATTGTCACATCGCTTTCTTGAACTCGATCGCTCGACAAATACAGCTCGCTGGCATAAGCAGTGTCCTGTATGCTGACCAGAAAAAAATCTTCGAGATAGACCTGGATCATGTAGTTCTATAGCACCCACTCGAGTTCTTATCGATTGAGAATCTTGCTATCATGGGGATCTACGTATCCCACTCTATGTTGACGACGATGACAAATAGCATGTTTGAACGATATCTTCCAGCCATCCAGTGTGTCCAAAAACCATATAGGTGATGGGAGCATCATATCCTATCTTCGCCGACTCAGGAGAAATGAAGCTCCTGCGATCGCTGCTGCTGCAGCTGCGTAATATACTATCCCTGATACTGACTCTTGTCGACTAACATCAATCCGTCGAAAAGCGTCTTCAGATGGTCTTTCAAAATGCCTTGGACCACGTATGGGGATTATCAGTCGAAGATATTTGTTTCCCCACATACGAGCTCGTCTGACGCTGTCTTTAAGATCTTCATTTGTGAGTAGAAGCACCTAAAATAGAAGAGTCCTTGTGATCGGAGCACGGCAAGGCTGTCTTAGATGCACGTACGTGATCGCCATCATCATCCACGTATTGTAGTTGTCGAATGGTATGATCACCTATGCGATGTTGTACGTCCTGTAAAAGCTCAGAAATGTCCTCGGCTGAGCTAGTAAAGCGATGTGTCACTCCATTCCGATCAACAATTTTGTAAACAAAGGTATCTGGAGTGGACTCAGAGACGGGACACTCATCAAAACTTTCCGGTAAATAATGCATATTCGGTAATCTCGTTTCGATGGATGTTGTGGTACCCTTCAAGCCTCCAAGCTCCTTCTTCCCCGATTTAACCTGATAGTTCGAGATATTACGGTCTGGATCGACTAGGCTCCTTTCAGCAGACAAGTGGTGTTCATGAGATACGATTTCCTTTGCTTGCATGAATTCCGCTCGATAATGATCCCACAAAGTCTTCAGATCTCCTTTATTCACACGCTGAAAACTCCCCAACTGCTTCACAACTCCACGTGTCACTTGTAATACGTCGAGTAAGCCGACAAGTTTCTTTTTCGTAGAGTCCATTACTGGGACATGTAAGAACTTTCCATCATGCATCGAGTGCAAAGTTTCCAGAATAGTTGTGTGTTTCGTCGCTGCGTACGGTTCTAGCGTCATCACACTTGACACGTGACATGTTGAGGAATCAATATCCAGAGCCACGACACGACGCATCAAATCTTTGGAAGTCATGATACCAATCATTTCATCGGCTTCGTTACATACCATGACTACAATAAGGTGATGAGTTAAGTCTAACTACATCATCAAGTTGAAGGTACCGGCGCTTATCCGTTCTCGAAGCATCAATTTGGCAGCCTGGAAAGCAGTGTCATTAGGATGTACGATCGGTACGACGGCGTCTTCGTTGACAATGACCGAAAGTGTTGCTAAAAACAACTAGAGGGCCAAACAAATTGTTACAAGGTCCAAAACCACAGTAAATGCAAAAACATACTTTTTCACGCAAATGTTTGAGCAGATTCTCAGCCGTCACACTAGGAAAATGAGACCGTAGCTACGAATGATGGTCAATTCAAGAGAGTGAAGTGCCATTCCTATGCGAATTACCTTCTGAACCACTTCCGATAGCCGATCGTCTGAAACGTCGTAAGTGTGCTGAATACGCGTGATAGCATCATAAAGGCACTTTGCAATATCCAGTATACCCACAACTTTGCATAACCAATTCAGTATTAAGTACAGGCAGCGTTACAATTCCTACTTTTTTCGTTATCAGCCACAGGTAGGTGACGAAATTTTCCACTGATCATCTTATTGAGTGCGTCAATCGGATTTGCGTCAGGTGAGACACATGAAGGATTTGGAGTCATGACCTCACAAACCATATACTTCTTCGGGTCTTTTCCCATAGCCACTACTTTGTACGCGATGTCCTATGTAAAAAAAATTCATCCAAAAGTGTTTCAACTGATGTAAGCAAGCAACTAGTATACGCTATCAGTGAGAATTCCAGTCAAAGATCCTTTAGCGTCCACCAAAAGCGCCGCATCTGTCTTCTGCCAGACCATCATCTTCACACACTCAAAAACACTGCTTTGGTCACTTTGTATTAGCGGTCGGGATGGAGATAGCATTTTTCCTCTCGTGCCCATGGGGCCTGTACTACCTTCTGGTGATGACTTACGTACGAAGCTCTTGTCTCTTCTTCGATCGTGCGTTGCCTGAAAGTCAGAGCCACTTTTTGTTCGTCGCTTTGTCTTTTCCGAAGAATCATCATGATGCAGACTATTCCGCCGATATTGGTGTTTCTTATCCTTTGCCTCTCGATTTGCAATATGCGCGTTGCTCGGTTCCTCTGTGTTGTCAGTCTTTCCATTTGCTGATTGACGTGATCGTGGTCGTGGAATCACATTTCTCGTAGAGTAAACGACCTGTGGTTTCATGGGTGATCAATCTCTTCCAAATTTTATGCTTCGAGCTTTTAGCGTCACGTTACAAACTTTGATGGAAAAAAACGGTGGCTTTCACGAATCTGTATTTCTCAAGTTCAATGTCATATGTATTGATATCTTGTTAGAGTTAGTGTATAAGATTGTCGAGAAAGTTCTTATCTTGTGACTAAACACCTGATATACCTTTATAAATTAAATAGCTCTAGAGATATGATAGGTGTGTGAGGTTGACGTTGGAAGTAAACCATTGATTGCCCCACCGTCAAATCCATTACGTGTGCATCACGGAATACGGGCTACAATTCGAGAATTCTGTGAACTTGCTCACCCTTTGCATTCTGATGATGAGCAAGGAATAAGAAGTGAATGAACTTAGTAACAGCGCGTGGTACTACCAAAACAAAGGATATCTTGAAAACGATAGAAACGTTCCCAGTTATCGCACACTAAAGGTTGGCAGGTTAGAAGTTTGTCTCATTTTTGAGGCAGCTTTCGTGCTCGGCAATTCAACAATTGTGCAAGTGTGGAAGTTGTCAAGGCTGAGCGGACGCCACAAGGAAAGAAAGAACGTAGCACGTCTCACCTTAGGAGAGAATGGCGATACTCGCAATTCCGCACAATTTTGGTCGAGTGCATGACACACGCATGTAGTGTGGCCTACCACATTAGGTGCGCGTGTATGGGTCCGAATCTTAGTCCTTAACTCATTCGCAATTTCATAGCACGCAATTTCGCAGCAATGATATAATGACAACAAATAACAATCTTGAAAAATCTTTCATTCTTCTGCAGCTTTCTCATCCAAAAAAAGCTCTCCAAACCAGTTTCTTGCTTTTGGTTTCCGTAACTCGCTACAACTTCAGTAAAACTGAATACCTCTGCTACATTTCCTTCAGCCCATATTATAATTAGTGACTTCGTTGTAAGCAATATATAAACGATGGCTAAGATACTTCATCAAGCTTGTTTGATGTGCAAGTCTTGCCCCGAATTGGGCTTTTTCTCCGATTGCCGCGAGGTACGGAGCCCTCTCCTAAATTGCCAAAGTTTGATCAAATTTATTAAATCGGAATTAATCAAGTCTCAAAGTGTATTAAGTTCAGTCATCCGTCACGAAGGAAAATGACAATATATCTATACAAAGAAGGCGTCACTGCGAGAGAATTGCTACAAGAAAATGACATAACAACGCGCTATTCACATGTGACGCCATCGCAGTACTCATTGCTTGCGTCATTCTTGCTTCATCGGCAAAGCGTACCGCTAGATATCTGTAACGAAATCCTCACCCTCGCAGGATTTGTACTCATGCTAGAGAAGGAGACAACAGCTTTTCTTCGTGGTTCCAGTAATATGAATTATTGCTATCTAGAATTACCTATATCAAGTATAGAATTGTCTCAGGGTACACAAGTCAAGTCCTGCTGCTTATGTGTGGTTGATATCAGTTCTCACGATCAAGGGTGGGCCTCTTCCGACAGCGCTCTCAATGGCACGTATGAAGCTTCTTACACTTGGTCCGAGCTAGCGCTTGTGGAATCTAAAAGTCGGGAGGTTTTCGAACATTCAGAACGCGTTTTTATCGGTCCAAATATTCGAGCGTCTCATGAATTCCGTCATCATCGCCGAGTGCTTGTCCCTAGCACACATGGACCCTTTCTAGATAGTATAAAGCTAGGAAAGTGGCTTCGACTGTATTTACTATCACAGTATCCCGGCTGGAGCAATTTCGCAAATTATGGAAGCATAAGAGTGTATCTCTCACTAGAAGCAACTGATGAATTACCCATTCGGAAGCTGACAAACGATCAAATACCGGTTCAAGGCCCTTACCGATGCGTATTATCGTAAAATGTGTTATGTTAATCGTCCCGAATATATATCAGTTTAGTTATTTGAAGAGAGTCGGAACTCCCGTCCATTCATTTGCTTTCGTAAAATGAAGCACAAAATTCGCTCAAACAACGCAAAAACCAACCATAAATCAAAAAAGGTCGTATCCGAGCATCGACAGCTACTTTTTCTTAAAAAGAAATCAATTTTGGTCGTTGGCGATGGAGGTATTTGATTTGATGACACAAACGCCCACATGTTGAGGCCTGATGTTGTATTACGTCAGATTTTACCTTCTCAAAGGCATTACTTTTGATGAGTATATGTGGTCAGCGTCTAACTGCGACCTCATTTGATGACGCGAAATCAGTTGTCAATAAGTATGCAAATGCGAAGAGGTGCATTCAGTACATTACGTCGCATGGGGGCAAAGTATTTCATGGGGTGGATGCAACGCGCTTAGACCAGACACTTCCAAGAATTGATGGATTGCCACATTGTTTTGACTGTATCATTTTCAATTTCCCGCATACTGGGCAACAGCGTGTTCACTTAAATCGCAATTTAGTCCGTGATTTTTTTCACAGTGCTCGGCCAGTCCTTGCGCCAATGGGTGAAATACATATGGCTCTAAAAGATCGTCCACCGTATTCTAGTTGGAATATTGAAGAATATGCAAGACATCATCATTACTTACTAAAAGCTCGGCAAAAGTTTGATCCTCAACACTACCCAGGCTACCGACATCGTACCACTGATCCTCTTGCGAAGAATTTCGAGACGGAACTCTGCATCAAATACGTTTTCATTGTGAATCGCCAGAAATTCCCAACGAAAACAGTCCCAACAGCGCCTCCATCTGCGATTTGTGCCAAGAATCTGATCACAGAGTCTGAATCTGATTTGTCTCTTACTCCTGGTGCTAGTACTACGCATAATTTGGTGCCATTGTGGAAACCGTGGCATCGTTCTTTGTTCCAAACAAGTACTTAGATTTAAAACATACGTTTCCTCATTCATATCTAAGCTATCGCTTTGTTTCTTTTGCAAGTTGAAAACTCGATCGAGCTTCACACACAACATTTAAACGTCCAACAAACTTATATAGTGCAGACAGTCCATTCCTGAATGTCAAGCAAAACCTTCTGTGTTTTTGTAGAAAGAAGTAACCACCCACTACATCGTCCGTTGCCATACACTTGCTGATTTGGACCGTTACTCATGCTGAAGAATTCAGTTGCGAGTCAGCTTCCGACTATTTTTTCGAAATATGATTGGCTTGTTTGAACTTGTTGGCCAATCATTTCACTTTCACTTGCGCACGGCTTCTGCTTACTCGGAATTGTTGACAATGACACATGAAAATCGTAGAGCTTATGAGATTTTGACAACTATTGGGTCCACAACAAGCGAAAATCATCTGCAAGACATCGAGCTAGACTCTTCTCGTCTATCAGCATTCGGACCAAAAGCCGATGTTTTTAACTCGGATTGCAGCAATGAAATGGACGAGCTTGTGAATAACAAGTACGAAAAAGACCAGAAGTCAGTCATTGGCCTCAAGTCACTCAACTCCAGAACGTCAACCCGTACTACAACGATAAAATCGGTGCGAGAGCTCCAACTAGACACGCTAAACTCTTTTGAGATCGACACCAATGAAAAGCCGTGGATGCAGTGCGTCATCTCAGCTCTGAGTGCCATTTCAGGGTTTCTTTTCGGATATGATCTTTGTGTCATGGTGATTGCATTGCCACTGATCCAGAATGTACTCTTTTTCGTTGGATGTATTCCAGAGCATTGTCCAACATTGATACTATAGGCATTTTCACTGTCCAACATCGCATCTCAGTCAGTTGTAAGCATGTTGATGATTGCAGCTGTCTTTGGCTCGCTGTTTGGTGGTGTGGGATCCGATCGGTAGGTTATCGTGTCCTGGTTCCGAGCTCGAGTCGGTTGACAGACAGAGGATTGATGTATAGAATTGGGCGAAGACCGGCCATCATTGTTACAGCAATCCTTTTTCTTATTGGATCAGCTATCATGACATTTGCGGCCACATTTTATCAGCTTCTCGTTGGTCGCTTTATCGTAGGTCTAGCTGTCGGTAGCAGTGGCCCCTGCGTCTCCGTATACATATCAGAGATTGCGAGACCAGAGCAGCGCGGCGCTTTGGTCACCGTAAATGAGGTCTGATCAGAGTTCTTCCACCCTTTTTGCACTAAGCATCGTGTGTGCAATATCCATAGGTTATGCTTTGCATCGGTTGCCTTGCATCTCTGGTAACTAGCAACTTGTTCAAAAACTCGCAGGTACCATTCATGACGCCGGAAACCTGGGCCTTTATCATCATTTATGGTGTTGACAGGAGGGATGGAGGAAGATGCTAGGGGCAACACTTGTACCACCCATTATTCAATTGGTTCAATCACTTCAGTCTGTGCATAAAGCATATTCAAAGACTAATTTTCTCTTATATGATTAGATCGGGATGCCGTTCTTGCCTGAATCGAAACGATGGCTGAGAGATGTACGTGATGTTGACTACATGACAAGTTTTGTGTTTGATATTTGATGAATTCCAACGGATTGGCAGAGACTCCAAAGAAAACAGGCTATAGAAGGCCATAATGAGACCAACTTATCAGAGCCTCGTCGAATATATCTTTGGAATCTTGTCACGCTTTCGTTTCGGAGCACACAAGCATTGATAAAGCCCCTATTCGCAGACCCGACTTCCAAAAGGTTTCGCTTTGAATTCTGCTCACGCTTGTACTTTAATTCTTACGTTTGTTGTTTGAGTAGACGTATTTTATTGAGTCTCATGATAGCAATAGGTCAGACCATGACAGGTGCCAGCGCAATTCTGTATTACTCGACCTATATTCTTCGTTCCTTGGATTTGGATGAGTCTGCTGTCAGCACGTCGCATTTTGTTAGTGAAATTACTATCGGTATTGCAAAGTTGCTGGGTGTTTGTTGTGCGATTATATTGGTCGATCGGGTTGGTCGTCGTCGATTGCTCCTATTTGGCTCCACTATTATGCTGTGTTCCCATCTGAGCTTTGCAACCAGTTTTTGGGTGGTGGAAGGCTCCAATTATGCATATCAAATACACATGTTCTGCCTTTGGAATCTCTATGTTTTTATATTTGCATGGAACTCCAGGTAATCTGCACGTACGACCTGGTCAATGTATACCGGAAATGTATCAATGTCTACTTTGTAGCTGGGCACCACTAATGTGGGTGGTCTGCTCTGAAGTCCTACCATCAAATTCTCGATCCATTGGAATGGGGATCACATTTGCGGTTTTTTGGCTTGGAAGTGCACTGTTCAATTATACAATTCTAACATTGTTTGACTCTATCGGTACAAACGTCATATCTTTTGTGCACACTTCCATCGTTATCAATTTGTCTATGGCTCCAAAGGATTCGCATCAACGTTTTTGCTTTATGCTGTACTGACATGTGTGTCCACTATGATGGTTTATTACAAGGTTTACATCCTACGTAAACTTGTCTTTTGCTAACACAATGTCATGGATAGGTTCCAGAGACCACAGGTCTTTCGTATGAGAAGATAGAAGCGCTCTTTATCACAACTCGCAATTGAAATACCACAATCAGCAGATGCAAAAGTACAGGAGAGCTCTGTTTCAGCGACTCTTTCTGTCATCGCATCCTTCCCAGCACATCAAGTGAATTATAATCATTACACTATTCAATAAGCTAATTTTGTAAAAGTCGCGTCTTGCGTGTCCCATGAGGTAGTTTTGAGGTTTAGGACCACATATACTGTGAAATGGCGGTGAGTGGAAGCGGGTATTTGCAGGAAGGGAGAGAATTCATGCAATTAGATCTTTCCCGTACGCTTTATACAATAATTGATCCTCTGAGCTAGAAACAAGAACATGGCGTGTTTTTAATTGCAATGCTAACCACACCATTTCCCGCTTCACATCCTGTCCCAAAGCATTATCATCGAAGTGCGACTACAGACTTCCATGCTGTAAATGGCCGATATGAGTGCGGTGCGTATCGTATCGCTCATTGCATATTTAGGGAAGGGAGTCTAAAATCGTACCCTCATTAATGCATTCGCTGCCTGCAGTTTCAATTGGCGTTGAGATGCATGTTGGTATCTTTACAAAGAACAGGTGTCTTATTATGCTCCGCTTGGGATGATATTTGTGAAGAAACCTTAATTCGTCATCAAATGGTCCACCCTTCCACAAAGACTTTCGAGAACATTGACTCACACAAACGTTGCGTAAAATCCCGTGAGCTCGCTGACAATTTCTGGTTTCAAAGCGATATATTTAATCGGCATATATCGGACGACCTACTTATTAGTCATAGTCTACTTTCACGTCATTGTAGCCGGTATATATCACTATGATGTTGCACGGGGCGAGGTTTCCTTAAGCCAGGCAGCGTCATCCTGATATTGGATCCGAACATGCGTCCCGCCTAAATTCTTCAAATCCATCCAACCGTCGGCTGACTTATCCTGAGCGAGAAGAACCAGCGCGAACCCACCGTTGCGGACAGCATGGGCAAGCATATGTCCATCACCGCCAGGATAGTCGCCAGAGGTGATCACGAAATTGCAAGAACCCATTGCATGCTGCATCGTTACTTCTTTATTTGCACCATCATTAGAATACCCAATCCCTCGCACAATAGCTTCATCATCAGATATAGATAGTTCCTTATACGTTTCCAAGGCCGGCAACTGATACGCCTTCCTCTGTTCGATAATGGCATTGAAAAAACCACGCTTACGAGTCGAAAGCCTTTGCGTCATGGCATTAGTTAAGGGAAACGAGCCACGCACATTCTCTCCATCGATTCCAAGTCCGAAATGTGCAATCACGGCTTTTGAATACAGGTCGTGCGTTGCAGTATTCAAAAACACTTTCACATTCCTTTCCTTGAGTGCCTTGATCAAAGCAATCTGTTCTTTGAAGGCTCTTGACATTTTTGCTCTCAGAGTGACCTGTTGCACTCTCTCACTCACTTCAAGAAGATCTACCTTGTCATTTTTAATGTTGATTCCAGGGTTGGAGTGATATTCGAGCACTTCCTTGATGAGGTCATTTTTCTGAACATCCGTCATTTTATACATCAGCCTTAATTTCAATGTGGACATCAAGTATCGGCACTTCGGTTTTCCACTCATAAACCGATAACTCGCATGATCCCAACTGACAATAAGGTCTCTTACGTCGTTTTCGTTAGGCTTCATTTTGGAATTTCGGAACTCCTTTTTAATGCTTTCGACAATTTTTCCGAAATTGATACGCACTGACTTTCCTTCTGTTCTAAACGTAAAAGATTTCGGTGGTATACAGTCCTTCCCAGCTTCAGCTTCCACAAAACCAAACACAGTGTCAAGGTCGGTCTCCTTGAAATCGTACTTTGCGTTTTTCAACTGATATGCGAATGTAGGACCCTTTATTGAATGATCAATTAGAGTCGAGTCCAAATCAAATGCTCCACACGTGTCTTTTGAATTTTTCCCTTGCAAACTATCGATGAGCGCAAACACCCTTTCGAAAAAATCTTGAGACCCGGTACCCGCGATCGCTTTCTCGAATTCCTTTTTGGCTTCGTTGTACTGACCATAACTTTGCAACGGAAGTAACCCAAAGATCAAGTGCTTGATGTTCATCTGACCAGTTCGAAAATAAATGACGAGTTTGTGACTCGAATGGTCCGATCTGCGGGAGAGCTGACATTTATTTTGCTTTCAAAGAAAGATAAATCAAGTCCGCCGAGTTGTACCATTTTCACAAAAATGGGACGAATACCCCCTTCATTTAGTTCCAGGCCAACTTAGAAAACTAGGACGGTGTTTTTGTATGAGGCTCATCACAAGACTTTTTCTCACATTTTCTGCCCTTTCTACGTTTGGGTTAGAAATTGCGGGCTTATATTCGGCCATCATGAAGATTACTATCATGTAATCACGTCGTTACAAGGTGTATTGTGTGTCATTACATCTATGCATCTTTCCTATACACATGTGGTTTGAAATATAATATAAACGTTTTTCATATAAATGCCGTTAGTGGTCATCTAGACGCTCTATTTCATACTTCACTTGTATTCGGATAGCTTGCATTCTTTATTCCAGAAAAGATGACGTGCGAGGACATCACACTCACGATAGAATTCGAATTGGTACGTGTTACCTGAAACCGTTTTCTGGAATCTATAAAAGTTTAAAGCGATTCCATGACCAAAAAATGTCTAGGTTATCTCAAGTACACTCTAAAATTGTATTGCCGCGATCTCGCACGCCAGTGTCCCGTCTGTGATCATCCCATGAATTGCAACGTAAGCAAGAGATTTAACGCTGGATAGTGTCGGTACACTAATTAGGACGGACCTTGTCGCATACCGCTTCATATGTCAGCTTAGATGATGCTCGCACGCTGTGAATGCTTAATACACTAGTTGAATGTCCTTACCTTTCATGCGCACCACTTGATTGCAATTGTAATAGAATGTCATTGACGAGATGTCCTTGCTTGCAATCGCATGATCTGCTTGTGAGTATATAGAAATCTGATATCAATTATAGCATCAAGGAACTCTTCAAATAATATAGTATCAAGAGACGAATGAAGGGTCCACGGTATCAAGCAAGTCTCAATCAAAGCGGGATTTTTTTTCCCGCAATAGGATTGTACTGCTGACCATAAGCTAATAGGAAGCTTTTTCATTCTTCTGCATGATTACTACGTTCATCAGAGTCCTAAGTTTTGGCAAAGATGCTACGAGTTTAGGTGGCGCACCTCGAATCAGGTGGATTATCTGAGTACATCCTGGAGATTATAAGCATACAATCCTATTGGATACAAAGTGAAAGTCTGAGAAGGACCTAAGTTAATCCAACACACATTTCGAGTAGACTCTTGCAAATATCGAGGAAGTGATTTATCAGCTAGGCGACGAAACTAAACCAGCTACCAAACATGCCCTAACATTTCAGTAGGGTAGAATTCCATCTAATTTTTTGTACTTCTAACGCGGCTCCGTATCTCCCAACTACTTGATGACAATCTTGACTCGAAAGTAGTAAATTTCACCCGACGTCGAGAAGTGTTATCAGCTGATGAGTGGGCCTATGAATTTTAAGAAAGGCCCACGAGTGATCGTATTTATGCTCATCGTTCAAAAGTCTGATGAAGCTTGCGGCATGGTTATAAGATATTGCTTATCTTATACAGTTGAGTTGATTTGATGTCAAAAGATCAAAAGATTGACCAGAAGATTGATTAAGGGTAAATAGTGTGTCATGCCCCATTAGATCAAAGTTATACCTACCACAAAGTCGATTAGCATCAAAGTTGAAGTACTGCGTGACTCTATTTACAAACATCTCTGAGTCTCTTGGAATCGCACACATGCTCGGTATTTGCAATACAGCTTTGCCTATTCCTTTTTCCCCTCCATTCATTTCTTCCCATAGTTGGGCACTGTGGGAGGAGCTTTTTCATGATAGCGACATTAAAGTCTACCAAATACGACTTCTCCACAAGGCGATTAAGACGGTAATAATGCCGTTCAGTGTAAGCGAGCAATCCATCGATCGTGTCCTGGAGATCAAGTTGCTTTACTTTCTCAGGTGGTATTGCCTTCAATATCGTTGATAACAAAATCTGAGCCACTAAGCTGTGTTTTGTATTCGTATTCCATTCTTTCATCCACTCAAAGAGTTGTTTCAAGTTTGCTTCACTTAATTCTGCAACGAGAGGTCTCAGAATCGTTTCTGGTGAGTAAGTCTCTGGATTGAACGCTATTTCGTCACTTTTGAGATCCAGCTGACAGATAGGATGCTCCATTTGGCGTGGACCATAAATCAGATCGTGAAATATCAAAAACAATCGCCGAGGATATCCCAGATCAAATGCCACTTTGATCGCACCAAATAGCTCGCTCTTCCGCAGACAATCATATAATTCCTGCTCTTTCATGATCTTGGTTTGTCGTTCTTGCTCTTGTGCTGATTCCTCTTGCTGTGTGTAATCTTTCCAGATATGGATGGTGGAATCCGCACCACCCGAAATCATCTCACACGAGTCTTCTGCCACTGCCAACGACCAGACTTTATCATGATGCTCATCAAACGTAGCTTCGCATTCGTTGCTCTTGATTGTCCACACCTTGACAAGTCCATCTGCTCCTGAAGATAAAAGCTGCATACCCGCACACGCGAACCGGATACTCAGAACGGAAGCTGTGTGACCTTCAAAGGTTCTCAAACAAGAGAAAGTTGTGCTGGACCAAAGACGGATGGACTTATCCCCACTTGCCGATGCCAAACACTTGTCCACAGGTGAGAATTCGACCGCCCAGACACCGCGTTTGTGCCCGCGACATACTCCGCACAGTGATAAAAGTGTGTTGCCAGGTTGTGCATTCCATATCTTTATAAGCTTGTCTTGAGAGGCGCTCGCAATCAGACAATCGTTCGGTGAAATTGATATGGCGTTTACATCTTTGTCGTGTGCTTTGACGGTAGCCAGAGATGATATAGAAATCACTTCATCATCGCGTTGGCCGCAATTGTATCGTTTGCGAAGTGCCTTCAAATTCCACATTTTCAAGGTTTTATCTGCACTGCCAGTCACAAAGAACGCATATCCAATCGGGTATTGAGCTTCTTTTTGTGAGATCGCTATAGCGGTCAGCATCTCAGAGTGTCCAGAACAGGTAGCAATACAATGTCGAGAATTGAAATCCCACAATTTTGCGGTTGTATCTTTTGATGCGGTCACAAGCCATTTTCCATCCGGAGACACTTCCAGTGACATTACAATGTCTGTATGCCCTGAAAGCAAATCGCATGACATTGTCTCCCGATTCAAAATTCGAAGTTGAGCGCTATTTGTCGCCGCCGCCAAGTATCTGGACGGTGTCTTGTCCCCATTCGGTATGTATTTTAGACACAAAATGTCATCATTGTAGCCTTCTCTCCAAAAAAAATACAGAGGGTGAATGGTCAACTTTGCGTTTCAGCTCAAATCGCTTGTCTTACCGATAATCTGTTTCGTACGTTTTAGTCGTTCATTGTAGATGAGAAAGTTATGATCAGCCGTCACGAGTATGAGCTCTCGTTCTACACATTGAAAGTTATACCTTTGACGTAAATCCTGTAAGAAAACAATATACTCTTTGGATTGAGTAGTAATTGGGTGTATTGCGTATTTTTTGCTTCCGATATCTGCTCATATACAATTTCGAAAGACTCGTTGGTTTGCTTCCAAACTCGTAACATGCCGTGAGCTCCTGCAGTCACAAAGCAAATTGGCGCCACAGAACCTACTGCGCTCGAATCGCTTTGGACGCCGCTTTTTTTCATTCTGCGCTTTAACCATTCGAAATTGCTGGGTAAAACTACTAGCCCTTCCACACCCTCATTTGCAACAACCGTTTGAATTGACACGTTATTTCGAAGATCCCAAGCATGAATGATTTGATCGCGACCAGCAGAAAACAAGATGTATCCGTCACTCGAAAAAGAAAGGCACGTTGGAGTGCTGATATGCTCACTGATGCAAGCTACTTGAGTTTGGCTGAAGAGATCATACATTCGCACAGTATTATCGTCACCACAAGAGAGCAGATGTAGTCGCTTTGGGTCTGGATGAAATCGCACCAGGGTCACAATACCACAATGTTGCTGAAAATGATTCGTGCGTTTTGTAGTGGACCAGCACATGTGCATAAAGTGACTCTTACTCATCCCAATACTCTTCATTTTTACTCGGAACAGCATCTCGATAGCCAAGCAAGGTTGTTTAGAACGTGCTTATGCAGACATAAACGCTGTACAGATTATTTTCAAGTGGTTCAATGAGTAGTATCATGCTCGATAATGGACAAGGTAAGCAGTAAGTGCTTCCTCAGAGTGCTGTTCCTGCGATACTTTTCTTAACATTTGTTCGAGCTAGAGCATATTCATTTGACAGAGAACAGACTTCGATGATAGCGACGATGGCCGAGAAGCTTCTTGGCTGAAGTCCGCAACTGGGATACAAAAACTAACAGATGCAAAAATACAGAAGGGCTCCCTCTTTGATTGTTCGTATATTTCTCGGCATTGCATCTTTCGAGCAGATGGAGTAAAATTAAAATAATTCTGTCTCTACTTATATTTATTGGAATTCGCACGTTTTGAGGTTTTCAAGTCTATTAATAGGGATTCATTCCTCTCAAAATGCATACCCTGTGGAAATGGCGATCAATGCAACGGGTAGTGAGTAAAATCCAGGCGCCCGATCCTGCCCGCAGTTAATTTTATCCGAACCTCTAAGCAAGAAATAGGATCATGGCGTGTTGTAGGCAGAATGTTATCCGCGCCATTCCCTTGGTATCATCCTCCTGTCCGATCGCTTATCATCACACTGCGTCTATAGACTTCTCTTCTGCAGATGGCCTACATGAGAACGTTGCGTATCATCGCTCATAGCGTATTTAGTGAGGGGATCCGGTGTTTTAGGCTCATAGAAACGCATGTTGACATCGTTCTATCGTTACAAATAACAGGTGCCTTGTTGTACTCAGATTCGCGTTATGGGCGCAAGAAGCCTACCTTGATTCGTCATCGAATGTTTCCGCTCTTCCACGACGATTTTCGCAATGAATAATATTCAGAAACGTTATACAAAGATTGTAGCTAGGTCGGTGGCTTAGACTTATGGTTATAAAGCAATATATTCAACCGGGGATATATTGATGACCTACTTATGTGTGGTAATCTTCTTTCACGTCGTTATAGCCCGTTCATATCTCCTGTGCTGTCGCAGAAGACGAGTGCCCTTTGATCCAACCATCTGCATCGTAATATTGGATCAATACACGGTCTTGAAGGTTTAGATATAAGTTTTTCCAATTTTCGTTCAGTATTGGTTTTTTTATCTCTGGCCAAAAAACCACCGCGAACCCACCTTGCTTCAATGTGCCCAAAAGCATATCTGAATCCCCGAACCAGTCGTCACCACCTGCGATCAACTGCTTCTTATTCTTTCCCAATTGGTTGATTGTTTCTGCTTTATTTCTGGACAAATTGGGGCGACCGGTTCCTTGTATCATACCCTCATCCCCGGCTTCTCCTTCTTTTATCGTAGGGTCATTCCAAGCTATCTTTTCTCCGACGGGAGAGGAGCAATGCACATTTTTCGGGTCGATCCCGATTTCCAATTCTTCATTCGCACCATGCGCATACAGACAATGTGATGCAGTATTCAGATGCACTTCGACATTATGAGCGCGGAGTGCTTTTATCAACGCGACCTGTTCACTGAACGCTTTGGACATTCTTGTTCGAAAATTAAATTGTTGAGGATTTGATTCGCCGATTGTGTATATCGTATCCTTCTCAGGACTCGCCTTTTTTTTACTTGCGAACATATGTTTAACAAGATCCTTCCTGACTTTCATTTCCATTTTATACATCAGTCTGTATTGTATTGTAGTCATCAAGTAGTTGCAATTTTTCTTGTCCTTCATATGAAGATAACTCGCATAAGACCACCTCGCAAAAAGCTCTTGAACTATATCCTCCTTATAATCGCCACCTGGAACAAAATATTTATTTATATTGGCTACAATTTTTCCGAAGTCAATCCTCATTGAGCTGCCATCCTCTCTTTTGACCGATACCTCTTTCGGCGGTTTGCATTCTTTATCTTTCACTCCTTCATATCCAAACACAGCGCCAAAATCGTCCTTATTGAAAGCGTACTTATTGATTTTCAACTGATATGCGAGTAATGCATCAATAATTGAGGCATCAATTAGAGTCCCGTCCAAATCAAATGTTGCAATCCATTGCATTCCGTCATAAATATTGGGGATTGTATTGAACACCTTGTCGAAAAAATTTACAGACCCGGTACCTGCGATCGCTTTCTCGAATTCCTTTTTTGTACGGTCCGCTTCGGCTTTGTCGAAGCGACCATAACTTTGCAACGGAAGTAACCCAAAGATCAAGTGCTTGATGTTCATCTGACCAGTTCGAAAATAAATGACGAGTTTGTGACTCGACTGGTCCGATCTGCGGGAGTGCTGACATTTATTTTGCTTTCAAAGAAAGATGAATCAAGTCCGTCGAGTTGTACCATTTTCACAAAAATGGGACAAAACCCCCCTTCATTTAGTTTCTGGCCAACTTAGAAAACTAGGACGGTGTTTTTGTATGAGACTCATCACAATTCTTTTTCTCACATATTCTGCCCTTTCTACGTTTGGGTTAGAAATTGCGGGCTTATATTCGGCCATCGTGAAGATTACTATTATGTAATCACGTCGTTACAAGGTGTATTGTGTGTCATTACATCTATGCATCTTTCCTATAAACATGTGGTTTGAAATATAATATAAACGTTTTCATATAGTGCCGTTAGTGGCCAGTTAGAAGCTATATATCATGCCTCACTTTTATTTCGGAAGCCTGCATGCTTTATTCTAGAATAGATGTCCTGCGAGTTCATCACACTCACGATCGATTTCGAATTGGTAAGAGCCACCTGGAACCATTTCCTGGAACCTATAAAAGTATAAAGCGTTTCCATGAGCAAAGAATGTTTAGATGATCATGAGTACACTTTGAAATTGTATTGCCACGATCTCGCATGCCAGTGTCCCGTCTGTGATCATCCCATGAATTGCAACGTAAACAAGAGATTTAGCGCTGGATAGCGTCGGTACACTAATTAGGACGGACCTTGTCGCATACCGCTCCATATGTGAGCTTAGATGATGCTCGCACGCTGTGTACAGTTACTAAACACGCTACACTAGTGAAATGGCCATTCCTTTCATACGCACCACCAATTGCAATTGTAATAAAATGTCATTGGCGAGATCTCCTTGCTGGCAATCGCATAATTTGCTTGTAAGTATATAGAAAGCTGGCATCAATTAGAACATCAAGGAAGTCTATAAAGTATAAAAGACGATTAGAGAGTTCACGGTCTCAAGCAAGTCTCAATCACAGCGGGATTGCTTCCCTGCAATAGGATTGTACTGCAGACCAGAAGTCAATAGTAAGGTTTGTTATTCTTCTGCATGATCACTACGTTGATCAGAGTCCTAAATGTTGGCAAAGATGCTGCGAGTTTAGGTGGCGCACCTCGAATCAGGTGGATTATCTGAGTACATCCTCGACATACAATCCTATTGGATACGAAGTGGAAGTCTGAGAAGGACCTAAGTTAATCTAACACACATTTCGAGTAGACTTACAAATATCTAGGAAGTGACTTCTCAGCTAGGCGAAACTAAACCAGCTACCAAACATGCCCTAACATTTCAGTAGGGTAGAATTTCATCTAATTTATTGTACTTCTAACGCGTCTCCGTATCTCCCAACTACTTGATGACAATCTTGACTCGAAGGTAGTAAATTTTACCCGACGTCGAGAAGTGTTATCAGCTGAAGAGTGGGCCTATGAATTTTAAGAAAGGCCCACGAGTGATCGTATTTATGCTCATCGTTCAAAAGGCTGATGAAGCTTGCGGCATGGTTATAAGATATTGCTTATCTTATACAGTTGAGTTGATTTGATGTCTAAAGATCAAAAGATTGACCAGAAGATTGATCAAGGGTAACTAGTGTGTCATGCCTCATTAGATCAAAGTTATACCTACCACAAAGTCGATTAGCATCAAAGTTGAAGTACTGCGTGACTCTATTTACAAACATCTCTGAGTCTCTTGGAATCGCACACAAGCTCGGTACTTGGAATACAGCTTTGCCTATTCCTTTTTCCCCTCCATTCATTTCTTCCCATAGTTGGGCACTGTGGGAGGAGCTTTTTCATGATAGCGACATTAAAGTCTACCAAATACGACTTCTCCACAAGGCGATTAAGACGGTAATAATGCCGTTCAGTGTAAGCGAGCAATCCATCGATCGTGTCCTGGAGATCAAGTTGCTTTACTTTCTCAGGTGGTATTGCCTTCAATATCGTTGATAACAAAATCTGAGCCACTAAGCTGTGTTTTGTATTCGTATTCCATTCTTTCATCCACTCAAAGAGTTGTTTCAAGTTTGCTTCACTTAATTCTGCAACGAGAGGTCTCAGAATCGTTTCTGGTGAGTAAGTCTCTGGATTGAACGCTATTTCGTCACTTTTGAGATCCAGCTGACAGATAGGATGCTCCATTTGGCGTGGACCATAAATCAGATCGTGAAATATCAAAAACAATCGCCGAGGATATCCCAGATCAAATGCCACTTTGATCGCACCAAATAGCTCGCTCTTCCGCAGACAATCATATAATTCCTGCTCTTTCATGATCTTGGTTTGTCGTTCTTGCTCTTGTGCTGATTCCTCTTGCTGTGTGTAATCTTTCCAGATATGGATGGTGGAATCCGCACCACCCGAAATCATCTCACACGAGTCTTCTGCCACTGCCAACGACCAGACTTTATCATGATGCTCATCAAACGTAGCTTCGCATTCGTTGCTCTTGATTGTCCACACCTTGACAAGTCCATCTGCTCCTGAAGATAAAAGCTGCATACCCGCACACGCGAACTGGATACTCAGAACGGAAGCTGTGTGACCTTCAAAGGTTCTCAAACAAGAGAAAGTTGTGCTGGACCAAAGACGGATGGACTTATCCCCACTTGCCGATGCCAAACACTTGTCCACAGGTGAGAATTCGACCGCCCAGACACCGCGTTTGTGCCCGCGACATACTCCGCACAGTGATAAAAGTGTGTTGCCAGGTTGTGCATTCCAAACCTTTATGAGCTTGTCTTGAGAGGCACTCGCAATCAGACGATCGTTCGGTGAAATTGATATGGCGTTTACATCTTTGTCGTGTGCTTTGACGGTAGCCAGAGATGATATAGAAATCACTTCATCATCGCGTTGGCCGCAATTGTATCGTTTGCGAAGTGCCTTCAAATTCCACATTTTCAAGGTTTTATCTGCACTGCCAGTCACAAAGAACGCATTTCCAATCGGGTATTGAGCTTCTTTTTGTGAGATCGCTATAGCGGTCAGCATCTCAGAGTGTCCAGAGCAGGTAGCAATACAATGTCGCAAACTGAAATCCCACAATTTTGCGGATTTATCTTTCGATGCGGTCACAAGCCATTTTCCATCCGGAGACACTGCCAGCGACATCACAATGTCTGTATGCCCCGAAAGCAGATCGCATGACATTGTCTCCCGATTCAAAATTCGAAGTTGTGCGCTATTTGTCGCCGTCGCCAAGTATCTGGACGGTGTCTTGTCCGCATTCGGTATGTATTTTAGACACAAAATGTCATCATTGTAGCCTTCTCTCCAAAAAAACAGAGGTAGAATTGTCAACTTGCGTTTCAGCTCAAGTCGCTTGTCTTACCGATAATCTGTTTCGTACGTTTCAGTCGTTCATTGTACATGAGAAAGTTATGATCAGCCGTCACCAAAATGAGCTCTCGTTCTACACATTGAAAGTTATACCTTTGACGTAAATCCTGTAACAAAACAATATACTCTTTGGATTGAACAGTAATTGGGTGTAGTGCGTATTTTTTGCTTCCGATATTTGCTCATATACAATTTCGAAAGACTCGTTGGTTTGCTTCCAAACTCGTAACATGCCGTGAGCTCCTGCAGTCACAAAGCAAATTGGCGCCACAGAACCTACTGCGCTCGAATCGCTTCGAATGCCGCTTTTTTTCATTCTGCGGTTTAACCATTCGAAATCGCTGGGTAAAACTACTAGCCCTTCCACACCCTCATTTGCAACGACCGTTTGAATCGACACGTTATTTCGAAGATCCCAAGCATGAATGATTTGATCGCGACCAGCAGAAAACAAGGTGTATCCGTCACTCGAAAATGAAAGGCACGTTGGAGTGCTGATATGCTCACTGATGCAAGCTACTTGAGTTTGGCTGAAGAGATCATACATTCGCACGGTATTATCGTCACCGCAAGAGAACAGATGTAGTCGCTTTGGGTCTGGATGAAATCGCACCAGGGTCACAATACCACAATGTTGCTGAAAATGATGCGTGCAGTATGCCTGATTGATATCAAACACACGAACACTTCGATCACTTCCTCCAGTAGCAAGCAAGGTGCCCGTAGGATCGAATTCCATTGCCAACACCGCACTATTGTGCGCCTATAGATTATATAACTTGAGGTCATATCGCTTCAATAAATCGTTCTACTTACTCTTATCGTGCGAATACACGTATAGGTGTCCAGGTCCCACAAGCGAAGCAGAAAATTCCTTCCGGAGGTAGCTACTTGCTTCTCAAATGGTCGAACAGCAAAGACGACCAAGGATTCTCGCTCTTCGTCCTGCATAGAAGCGTATCATCACAATAAATAATGAGCGCATTCAAATTCTTGTTATCACCTGTACATCTCGCTGCAGAGTTCTGATCAGCTGACCGGTAGAAGCATTCACAATGGCGACGTCGTCATGAAATAAACAAGCGATTATACTGTGGTCTTCTTGTTGTCGCTCATGTGCGCTGTCACGCAATCCAAAAGAATGGACAAGTGATACCTTGCCACCGGTATAGAATCCTTCATGTGATTGTACTACCTTCCACGATTTGGATAACCCGCTTTTGGCGGAATATGTCGTCATTTTCGTTAAGACTTGCCAACCAAACGATACCGAAATGCAACCTAACAGTTAGTTAGATTTAGTTACAAAATCAACGTCCATATTCTTTTCCTACTATCTCTATGACTCAAACTGATTCTCGAAAGCGTGGCCGTTTCTGACGTCTGTGAAAAGACTGCCATAAAATTCTCCTGGTAGTTTGGCGTACATATGCTTTTCGATGAGTGATGCCAATACACACTCTCTCTTCATCTCATATCCACTCAGAAGCTTTTGACCATTTTGTGTCGTCTTATTGGAATCATTCGGCAGAATACCCAACGCGACGCCGGCACCCTTTACGCCGCGACTAAATTGATACCTCTGGTATCCTCTCGATATACGAGTTGCATTGATGGCTGTCGCGCGTATTAGAGGAGCAAGCCAAGACCCGTTGACGACCATACCATCTTGAAGCGGACCCAATACACGTGCACAAAATAACTCGCACTCATCCAGATACTTTTCATTTTCACTCGAAACAGCATCTCTATGGCCAAACAAAGTTGTATCGAATGAGCTTTGGCAGACTTGAACGCAGTACAGATCATTTTCAAGTGGTTCAATGAGTAGTATCATGCTCGATAATGGACAAGGTAAGCGATACGTGCTTTCCCAAAGTGCTGTTCCTGGGCGATACTTTTGTTGACATTCGTTCCAGATGATGAGCACGTTCATGTGGCAAAGAAGTGGCTCCAGTGAGAGCGACTGTGGCTGAGGAGCTTCTTTGGCCGAATTTTGAGGACAGAGTGACAATGTCGGCACAAAACAGCATATCTCTAAATCATAACGAGTGTAGTACAGAATCTCTCCACTTAGGTTTTGTTTGTCCAATGTGCCCGTAAACCCAATATGTTGATTCAAATTTACGCGATGGCCCATAGAATTGAGGAATGACAGATAGTCTGATGATATAATTCCTGCGGATGTGTCTTGATGGGTCAAGATGCGTACGTGATCACAGCCTCCTCTAGATGGCTCGTTGATGGCGTAAAGAATGGCAAACTCCATCGTTTCACGGTCACAGAGATTGTCCAATTCTTCTAGATCACGTAGAAATGCCTCTGATTCAGTATGCAATGCGAATATATTGCCCCAATTTCGAACAGAGGTGAACCCTAGTTCTGTGAGCATCCGACGAGATACCGCAAAGGATTCCAAAGCCTTGTCTTTGACTATCGGATCTGGTCGAACGCGTACGGAGTGATCCGTTTGTTGAGAGACGTTTTTCAAAGATAGCTCGTCTCGTTCGCATTGCGACTGTATGAACGTGGAGAAAACAGTGTCGTACACATCGCGATGCTCTTCATGACTTGCAGCGGAGCTTCTCCGACCATCACTTCCGGTATTGCCTTCTCCTGCACTGATTGTATTTTTCGTGAATGCCTCCGTGTCATTGCAATCCTTAGCGTTGGGTGATTTCCAACTCAGAAGCTCAGAGCTTTCATTCACTTGGCGGATCACTTGAAGGAGCGGATCAGTTTCTTCAATTGTAGACTCAAAGTATGGATACTGAGAATCATTGACAGGTTCATTTACGTTGCTTGGATGCCACTCTTTTGCGATATTCTCTTCACGGGACATTTCGAAATCCAAAACTGTTTTCGGCATGGGACCTTGACCAAAACGCGACTTGAAACGCCAGATGTATCTCCCATTTCCATCACGGACAATGCAGATTGCTTCTCCCGATTCACCATTTCCAGGCTTCTCAATGATCGTGATAATGGCTGATTTTTGTATTGCGAAGAAGCGACAGTGCGTTTGGATGTCATTTTCTTCCAGATGGCACATTTTCTCCAGTATCCTCTATCCCAGCAAAAAAATGAGACTCGGAGTCATTTTACTTTTGTGACGTACCGTTTCGTTCATCACGGAGCTTCGAGATATATCGATATCCAGATTAGTAGCTCCTGCCACATGATGTTTCATTAGCATACTCAAAAGTGCTTGAGCTGCTTCCGCAGAACATGTACAATGATTTTGCCAGTTAGAAGATACATCATCGTTCCCTTTTGGCTGCCGACCATCTAGAATGGCTTCGATCACTTTGGAAATGACGGGTGATTTCGACATAAGCATTGGAGCTGCTAAGATCCAATCCATGATTGTCGTGTAGGCCAACGCAGAAAGAGAATCAAGGTAAAATGGAGCCCGGCTTGAGCATAACGTGGATGCATGCGTCGTGATAAACTCACAACAAGCACTCACAAGTAGAACAACTGATCCCATAGCGTGAATGGTAAGTTCATGTGCCACTGATACAAGCTCCCGAAGACAATCGAACGCAGTGAAAAGCACTGGAGGTTTGTATCTGCCAGACTTTGTTATAATAGAGCAGATATGTAGCACGCATAGATAGACTTGAGAATTCCGACTTGACGCGAGGCCTTGAGTCCAGTGACTGGTTTCTTGCTGGATGGCAACACACAAAGTCCACATGATCATCTGTTGATTAGTCGGGTCTGTCTCGATCTTGAGCGCGTTCATTAATAGTGCAACAACATTAGCACTATTTTGCTTCGGAAGCGAAGAATATAGTCCAGGAAGATCCGACATTGTAGGTGCCAAGATCCGAGCTTCAGCTTCTTGGATGAGCGATTTCTATGAGAAGAAAATACGCTATATCACATGGTTTTCCTCAATTGAAATGACGTACAGGAAAATGGGTATGAAGCGTAAGAAGAGAGCCACAAGTCTCAACACAGGCACGGCGAAGCAAGATGCAATGACCAATGTCTGCTTGGGATTGTGAAGATGATTTATCACTAGAAATACGGATCATGAATTATGAAAGCAAGCAACAGTTCAGTGCTAATAGTACCTCAATAAACGCTCTGCTGCAGAATGAAAGAGCCCTGTGATCACACCAACACCGCGTAAAGTATGATTGCCATATAAACCAAGAACCTTGGACCAGTTCAATACGGCAGCTGCTGCAACACGCAAATCCTCATCTACCAGTGCAAGCTGTACAGCCATCAGGCAGCGTAAACCATAAACCCATTGGATACGCTTTGATCTTCCTCCACCAAACTCACAAACTAGTTTTCCGAGGCACCGCAGAGCTTCACATCGACTCGCAACGTATCGAGGTCCACGAACCAAACAAGCATCAAATAGCCAAGATCCAACAAGCCTGAGAACAGTATTCACATCTGGAGGCGATCGTATCGTGCTTTGTCGTTTTTGAAACTCGTCAATAGCTTCTACCGGTCCACCAAAAATGAAAGTTGTCATATTTTCGTAATTCGTTGAAGCTTTTGATGTTGAGATATTTTCCCAGCCCGAAGTGTACGCTTGCTCCATTCGAGTAAGCTCGATGACCAAGTGTCCAATCCCTTTCTACAGATAGACGCATTCCCTAAAAGAGAGCGATAGATAACAAACGCTAAAGTTTCGTACAATGGCAGCCAAATACACATCAGCGTCTGTGATCCCGGATGGATGGCCTACGATTCGGAATAATCGGTACCACGCGTAAGTGAGAAGTGGGCTACTCAGCCTGCAAATCAAGAAAATTTCAGCTTTCTCAGCATCTCTGTAAACGAAGCGCACGTAACTCGATAACAGAGACATGATGATCACACCAATCCAATTGTACTGTTTTATGTAATTTCGAAGAATGTACTCGTTGAATAAAGCTTTTGGTGATGGCAAAGCATACTGAATTCCATTGCTCAATGACAGCAATGCGATGAATCCATCTTCGGCAAAATCTCTGCAAAATGTTCCAAAGCTCACTTCGCGGGCCGCAGTAGGAAAGCGATCGAATATAAATTTCAAAAACAATGCGTATCATTTGACTGCACAATTGAGCGCCCACAACATTGCGGGAGCTATGCAAGACACCATCTGCCGCTCCTAATAATAACCGCATCATACGATCCCATGTGGCTGTAGTGAGCTGAGAACCCCGTTTTTTCGCTATTGCGTGAAATATATCGAGCACTCTAGCATATACTCATCGTAAAGTCCTCTCGATGCGATAGAAGCCTACCTAGAACATAATGAAACTTGCTTCGCGATTGATGTCTCGGCTCCATTTAAGCGACCATTGTCCGTTCTTTCCTCAAAAATAAGAGTCATATGACCAAGAAGATCTTGTATAAATGACTGCTCTGCCGGAAGCATGCAAGGTGGTCGATGGTCATGTGCCTCTTTTCCCATTTCTGGAGGAGACGATTTCGATGGACTGCTGATGCCTGATACATTGACACCTAGCCATTTCTCGTATATAGACAAAGCTCCTGAAATGATGTCTGAGTTTTCCATTGAAAGTGCAAAGGAATGGCCAATAACCTCCATCGCCCAGATAATATGATGTCGCGTGGGCAGTATCTCTGTCACGTTGATATCTTCTGAAGCGAGGAAGGTCACTACAATGGAGCATAGTCCACGCTGACACTGGTCCGAGAAACGGACAAGAACATGAGCTTCAGGAGATGTGGGGACCAGCTCACATTTTTCGATCCAACGTAGAAACATTTTTAGAGAAGCTTTGTCGTGTGGTACACTCTGTCTAAGGTATGTGATGCATTTTACTAACCCTGAACCAGTGTACAGTACTGGACATATAACCGTTTGTCTGAATAACTAATTTCTTTCGGGAACCGTTAAAATCCCCTCAGTGCGTTTGGAAAAAATTCCCTTAGTTTGATATGAGTGACTAATTTTTAGCCTGATATGAAAATCTGGACGAATGTCTGACTGAGATTGAGCCATGCTTACAAGTCAATTAGTTAATCACTAGGGATGGCCGATTTCCATCATTGGTGGTTGGATCAACCATCACGCATGGGGTATGGCAGTGAATCAAATACAGCAACTATTTTAGCGATAGCGGAATCGTGTACAGCTGAGTCTTCTTCGCACAAGAAACGCCGTTTGCTGGACATCATAATCGGCGCTCCAGCTGGTGCAAGTGCTGTACTTGAACCAGTATCTGTGCGAGTGCGTGGGAGGCCATCTGGATCGGCCCAAAGGAATCAACCATCTGCATTCTTGAAGCAAGAATTTTGTCGGAATTTGAGTCGTCGCAGCAGCCTTGGATTTAAAGAAAGAAAGGTCCCTTGAGCACTTGATGGTAAAATACTTAATGTTTATTAATGTCCTTAGTTCGCCAACTCTGTTGCTACTGCTACTCTAAGCCTTCTGCTACTACGACTGCCACGTCGATGCCGATCTTGAAACCGCTTTGAAGCTGGCACTATGAAGCTGGCACTATCAAGCAGTCATCATTGATTGACTGCTTCCACCGGTAGGTACCGGTAAGTGTCTGCTGGCCGAGGCGCTGCTTCAACAACACTCCCGCTCGATTCAGCAAAGCTTGGTGCCTTGATTCCCAACTTGCTGCGAAGATAGTCGAACTGCGCAGCGGAAATTGGCTTCATCATGAGGTATGCAATCATCTTTTGCGTCGGCCAGTATTCCAGCAGCACTTGACCATCATCGACCTTCTCACGCACAAAGTGGTAGCGAATGTCAATGTGATTGGTGCGTTTGCGGAACTTGGGGTTCTTGGCTAACGCGATCGCCGTCTGGTTGTCTGCAAACAGCTTCAATGCTTTATCGCCTACATATTCAGCGAGTTCTTGCATGAACACCTGGAGCCACACTGCGTCTTGAATTGCTTCCTATAGCGCCATGTATTCTGTTTCGGTTGATGATAGCGCCACTGTGCGCTGCTTCTTGCTGCTCCAATTGATGCAACTACTGTTGAGAACAAACACGTAGCCGCTTGTGCTTCTTCGTGTTTCAACCTCGCCTGCCCAGTCTGCATTCGAATAGCCGACCTGCTCACCGTTGCTGCTGCCCGAAAAACGGATGCCGTGTGTAGGAGTCGCTTGTAGACACCGGAGTACGCCCTTGAGATCTTGCCAGTGTTTTGGACATGGGTCCGAGGCAAATTGGCTCAAACAGACGACTGCTGCAGCGCAGCGAGATCCGGACGCGTGCCGACCATCAGGTACATCAATGCACAAACCGTTCTGCAATATGGTACACCCTTCATCGTTTTGTCGTGCTTGCAGCCTTCTTTGCACACATGCGTCGTCAGCTTGAGCACGGGATCTTGTAGTGTCTTCGCAGGCTTGCAGTCTTGCATACTAAACATGGTCAAAATCGATAGATGAAACTAAATCTGTCGCATTGACACGTCACCTGACTTGTCCTCGCGCTCGACTTCAATACCAAGGCATTACTTCAGCTCACCGAGATCGGACATCATGAAGTGGTCACTCAGCGCACTCTTTGGTAGCCGCGAGAAGGTCCTCTTCGTTGCATGCTAGAATGAGATCATCAACGTACAGCACCACGAATATCATCGCCAACCTGTCGCACTTGACATAGACGCAATGGTCCATCTCGCACTTGCTGAAGCCGAACTTGTGCCTGAAGTCATCGATTGTCTGGTTCCACATTCGTGGCGACCGCTTGAGTCCGTGCAGCGCGCGCTTGAGCTTGCACACATGATCAGAATACTTGGGATCGACGAATCAGTCCGGTTGCTTCCTATATATTTCTTCGTCAAGCATTCCGTTGAAGAACGCTGTCTTGACATCCATCAGGTGGATAATCAACTTGTGCTGCGCCGCGATGCTCAGGATGATCCGGATTGACGCGGAATTGGAAACTAGCGCGAATGTCTTTTAGAGAACCTTTCGCCACGATACGCGCCTTCTACCGCTCGATGAGACCCTCATGGTCTCCTTCACCTTGAAAACCCACTTACTGCTAATATTCTTGAGACCACGTGGTAACGGTGCCAGCTCCCACGTCCTATTCTTGCGCAGAGACTCGAACCCGGAGTCGCACGCTTCTTTCCACTTGCTTGCGTCGCTGGATTCCATCGCCGACTTCAACGACGACGGCAAATCTTCCACTGAATACACGACGCGAGTGCATTATTCTTCGTCTTCTTCGATGGACGTCATCATTGCCGATATGTCTGCTCGGACAACCACTCAAGCGAATGTGTGAGTGAATGACGATTGGCACCTGGCGGGAATTCTGCCTGAGCCTGCCGCACCTGTTATTGTCGCGGTGCTTGCGGTCGTTGCCATTGCGGACGCTCGTTCGCAGGTTGTGACTCCAACGACCCGTCGCCCATGTCTTCGTCAGTGTCAGTATTTTGAGCGATGTGATCTTCGCAGTCGGAAACGTCATCATCTTCGCTGAATTCGACCGTTTTGTCTTCAGCAACTCTGCGCTTGCCACTCTCGAACGTGTCTTCCATGAACTGGGCACCGCGACTCATAACGATTCTTCCACTTGATCTTCGAACCAGCTCGTTTTCTCGTGGTCCGAGTAGCCGATGAAATGACACAACATTGACCGCGGGTCGAGTTGAGACCGTTTCTCGCGAGGCATATGTACATACGCATGGCATGCGAAGACCTTCAGGCTCTTTAGCAGCGGCTTCTTCTTTGTCCATACCTCGTGTGAAGATTTGTCATGGTTGATCGCACGTGTGGGACACTGGTTGCGGAGGAGTGTCGCAGTCATTACTGCTTCTCCCTAGTAGCACTTGAAAGTTCCGCACGTTCGATCATGAACCAAGCACTTTCAACCAAAGTCCAGTTCATCCTCTCGGCCACTCCATTGAGTTGGGGGGGGGGTTATTGTGGTGTGAACTCTTGGGTGATACCGCATAACTTGGTCATCGAACGCAATTTGTAATCACCGCAGTTATCGCTGCGGAGCATCTTGACTCAAGTGCCGGTCTGAGTCTCAGCAAATGCAACGAGCTCTGCAAACTTGGCAGGCACTTCCGACTTGTTTCGCAGCTAGTACACCACACACAAGTATAAGTAATCGTCGATGAACGTGACAAAATACCGACTACACCAAAGGTGGGTGTCTGCATCGGACCCCAGACATCACTGTGAACGACTTCAAATAGTTTTGTGGCACGCATCTGCGACTTCGGCATGAAGCTCACTCGCGTTTGCATGCAAGAGCACACCAGTCACAAAGCTCCCACTGCTTCACCGACGAGATGCCTATGCCAGCACCATAGCCTTTCTTGACAATGGCGTCAAGACCACCATGACCGATGTGAGCAAGTCGAAGGTGCCAGAGGTACGAAGTGGTGTCCCGTTCGTGGACCTTCGAGCTTGCCACATTTGCCTCGTCAGACATGAGAGGCGTCATGCACAACTTAAACAGACCCTTGCCCATGCGTGCACTAAGCTGCAACTTAGTGCTTTTTGCCTCTGCAAAGCACCCGTCTCTCTCAAACGTGACTGGTCTAACATCTTTCGTGAAGCGCTCGACGGAGAGCAGGTTGCGCGATAGCTTCGGGATATGCCACACACCGGAAACCACACCCTTCTTGATTCCACGCTGCGTTTATATCGACATGGTAAGGTCACCCATTCGCACAGCTTGAACAACGCCGTCGTCCGCGAGATGTACGTCCACCGGCGTAATCTTCTTGTAGTTGGTCATGTACTCTTTCGAGTATGTCCTGTGCTGCGTCGCCCCCGAGTCGACCAGCCAATCATCACTCGACTTGGTGGCACTCCCACCAACCGAAAACGGATACTCGCCAGATTCGTACTCGATCTGAGCGACGCTTGCTCTTTGCGGGTTCTGCCGCTCCGCATTTTCGCGAATTCTCACAGGACACTTGGCGATCCAATGCCCTTGTTCAACACAGTAGTGGTAAGCGCTGCCCTCCTGTGCCTGCCACACTCCTTTGCGCTTGCGGTGGTCACTTGTCATGAACACTTGGCCATGTGCGGTTCCATCGATGACGCCACCTTGCTCCTTGCGCTTCGTGTCCTCGTGTAGCAGCGGATACGTCACGAGTTCCCACGACAGTGAGTCCGCACGTGACTCTAACGCCGTGATCAGGAACTGATACGACTCATTCAAGTTCCCAGAAGCGTGATCACCAATTCGTCTTCACTGGCCGGAGCGCCGACCGCATCGAGCTGTTCCGCCATATTCCTCAGCTTGTTGATGTGCTCCAGCACATCATCTCCTTCGCACATCATCGTGGTGAAGAAGCGATGACGAAGAAATAGCTTATTCGCTAGGCTCTTCTTCTCGTAGTGCCCCTCCAGCCGTGACTATGCATCATACGCGCCCTTCGCCGAGCGAACCAGTGGCAACTGCGAATCTTCGATTGCGAGGCAGATGATTTCGAGCGCCTTGCGCGACTTCTTCTTGAACGTCGCTTGGTCCATCACGGTGACGCAGTGCTCCAGCTTGATATCTCAGCTCGTCACATCCCACAAGTCGCGCTCCTCCAGTACCATCTACATCTTGAGTTACCATGTGTGAAAGTTGGTGCCTTGGAACTTGTTGATACGAACGGTCGTGGAGGCGTCCATGGCGAAAGCGTGGTTGGTGTCTTCAGTTGAAAAAACGGTGCTTGAGCTCAAAACCTAAAGAAATAAAGGTCCCTTGAGCACTTGATAGTAAAATACTTGATGTTTATTAAGGTCCTTAGTTCGCCAACTCTGTTGCTACTGCTAGTCTAAGCCTTCTGCTACTACCAATCAGCGACTGCCACGTCGATGCCCATCTTGAAACAGGTTTGAAGCTGGCACTTTCAAGCAGTCATCATTTGATTGACTGCTTTCACTTCTCAATTTGCCGGCTACTAAGTAACCCGCCAATTTAGTAAAAACAACTCGAAAAAACAACTTTTTTCACCTCTTTCCTCTCGAAAACAATGGTTCAAGTCGACATATCGACACAACCAAGGGTGCTAGCGTCCACTTGTACTGACGTGGCAACCCTCATGAGTCACCCTGTTTTGGGTGATTGTATGATTGTTGATCAGTCATCACCCCTGTGTGATGACGTGGAAAGTACCCCCACCCCCAGTGTAACGGTACTGGTCAATACCGGTACTACAGGTGTCGGATGTGGTACCGGTGGTACATGCGGTACTATCGTTGCCTCGTCACAGGATGACCCAAAGGCAACTGCAAGTGTGGACGACACTAAAAGTCCCACTTTGGCTGACCTGATCAGGTCACAGGAGTCCTTGCGTAAGGACCAGGCTAGAGCTCGGGCGAAATTTCGCGTGGAGCTCCCAAAGCCGAAAGCCTCGGACATCGAGTCTATTATGCGATTGTATGCTGATGGACAACATCCCGAGTGGTCGGTGTTGGCAGAAAAATTGGAGGCAGCGAGGCCTTTTAAGGTCTCCAAAGCCACCTTTCCCATGATTCTGGAAACAGGTCAAGCGTTGGTGCGTACTCCAAATGGAAAAATCCTGTCTTCCCTTATGAAGGATCATGGGAATCCAGTATTCGAGAGTCTACTGGAGAGCAGAGCCATTGCTCAAGTCTCAAAGATGCCTGGTGGCAATCTTCGAGTGATGGTCTCCACCGAGGATGCTTGTCAACAGCTGGAGTGCCAGCCGATAACCATCCTCGGGTCTCAATACTTTTTTCGGGAGTACGATTCTCTCGAATCCAAATACTATCTGGATATATTTGGAGTGGGCGTGGAGGAAGAACGGATTCCGATTTTACGTTCCCTTCACAGTCTAGGATGTCCAGTAGTCTTTGCTACTTTCCGCGAAACTGTTCCGTGCAAGGGTGTCGTGATGTCGACGTGGAGAGTGTACTTTAGTACTCCTACATGCCCTCCACAGCTGGTCCGCATCGGTAAAGTATGCGAACAAATTGCATACGAAAAGATGCTTTACCCTGTGCGAGGGAAACACGCTCCTATCCCATCGGAACGACCACGTTTTGGTCAACGTGGTCCTTATTGCTTGGATTTGTGCGCTATATCAACCACGGGAGCACGGCAACAACAATCGAACAAGCAAAAGAAAAAGCAAAACCACATTCAAAATCAACCGCAACAAAAACCACAACAGCAACCAAAACAAACAAACGCGCCAACGGAGCTCGTGGTGGCACCACAAAAAGTAGTGAAGTCAGTTCTCAGTCAAGAATTGAAAGCGAGGAAACCTGACCGGAAGCTATCCGATCAAATCTCGTTGGAGCTCAACACTCCCCCCACTATCACACCACCAGGAGCACAAGCTTTATTGCAACACACACCTCCCATCCTCCAACTGACCAGTCAGTCATACTCCCAACCACGGGTAGAGCGGGATGGGGATGTATCCATGAAGTTGGCTTGGACGAGTGGAAAACGTAATCGGGTGGAGCCGTTCGACCAAATGGTCTCCAAAGCACCACCTCTTGCGCTTCCAAAACTAGCGACGAGTAACTATTTTTCCGTGCTCGCAACTATGGAGGTGGAGATCGAAGAAGTAACAGCGGTTGCCAATCCAGAGAATGGCAATCGCGTCCAAATCATCCCCGTGAAAGCACGGATGCCAAAAGAGGTGGCCACCTCGAAAGAGGCGGCACACTTTTATCAAAAACGTCATACAACAATCGAGAAATCGGAACGACCAACCCGAGTTGGTGAAATAGGGGAGCTGATGGAAATCGATTCGAAAAATGCCCTTCACTCACTCCGACCGGACAAGCTGGTTCAAGCGGATTCTTGCATCCCTCATGTGCGGAAGCTAATCCAGTTCTGCACAAATCCGGACAAAATCATCCGAGCGGCACTTGATCATCCGATCACGATGAATGGTGTGCTACTTGCATGTATGGAGTCGAATGATAAAGCTTTGGATGAAGTGGCTCATCTACTTATGATAAATCGCGTTTTTGCAACTCACAATCTCGGCGAAGATGTTACGTTTGCGACGCGATGGAGTCGCCAAGTTGGTGGAAAAGTTCCCTCCAAGCGATCTGTTCTGTTCGAGAAAGTAATGTCGTGGTGGACGTCAGTGCCGGACATCGTTATCGGTTTGACTCGAGCAACGAAAGCTCTCGCGTTGTTGGAACTTTTATTCATGTGTACTGCTCCGACATTCTACACCAACGACCACTGGATCCAATATCTCACCGATGGACCAGTGATCTGGATTCCGGGTCATCATTGTCGTTTACTTCCAACCAATGTGATCATATCCTTCTTCCGCTCCGACGTTGGCATAAAGTGTTGGTCGCAATGGTTTGGAGGTAGATGGCGTGGACTTCTCCATGGTGACATCGCTGAGCTTTCCGTCAATCTCAGCTTTTTTCCAGAGGAGCACACAACACTTCACCTCTCACAACAAGATGGTGAAATGAGGTTGATTACTGGTCCACTTCAGCGTGAATGCTAAGGGCTCCTCGATTATTTCAACGTGGAACAATATCTCAGCACTCACGGTGAATGTTAATGGAATACATAAAAACGGTCATCTTTTTATCGACCACATAGTATCACAATACTCCATTTGTTGTGTTCAAGAAACCAAGTTTCACGATCACAACCAACTGGAATCATTTCAATTTTTATTATCCTCAAAAATGCAGCACAAAATGTTTGTCAATGATCACAACAGTGCTTTTCTCCATCCGACTCAAAACCGCAGTGGCGGCGTCATGACAATCCTTCGTTCGGACTTTCCCGGTTATACAACAGCTGAAGAACTCACCGATCGAAGCATTCGAAATCGTTATTTGGTTCTGCGTCTTCTCATTCACGATGCACCGGTGTATATTCACAATGTATATGCACCGGTCAAGGCCGAGGAACGAGTGAGTTTTTATGAGTTATTGCTTTCCAACACTTTCGAATCGACCGCATCACATATCGTATTTGGTGATTTCAACACACCACTCGATCCAGCTATCGATGCTTCGAGTGGAACAATTCGACACGAACCAAGTCGATTAGCGTGTTTGGAATGGCTTTCACAGTTGGGTGTGGTAGACGCTTGGCGAATCCAGCATCCGACTGAAAAAGTATTTACAGGACCATTACCGCGCAAGAATCGACTTGATTATATCTGCATGTCGGAAGAGCTATTCAATATGGTATACAAAACCTCTGAGTATTTTCGTCCACGACATGCGGGAGATCATCTGGCACAAAAAGTAACTTTTGCAAATCCAACTCAATCACCCGGTCGAGGATATTGGAAATGCTCATTACGACTATTTGAATATCCTAAAGTTGTCGAAGCTATCAAATTGGAAGCGAATTTGGTGCTCAACCAGTTACGGACAACTTCGAATCCCGGTAAAATGTGGGAAAGTTGGAAGACGAAAATCAAGAAACAGCTTCAAGGAATCGAAAAAAAGGTTGCACAAGATAGCCGACGTGATGTTGAGTCTAGCCAGCGTGTTTTGGAAGTCGCAGCAGCTCGATATCGCATCCACGACACCAATGAGTCACGGTACTTTTACGAATCGAGTCTCGAACAATTTCGACTTTCAGTCGAAAACAACGCGAAATACAACCAAGATGAAAGCTTCGACCATCACGTGAAGCATATGGAGAACTCTTCAAAGTATTTTTTTCGCCCTCCGGATAGTTCTTGTCGTCGCGTGCCGATCGAAAATGTTACCAAAAAATGTGGTACAGTGACATCGAACCCGAGGGAGATTATTGACGAATTCAGAGATCATTGGGGTGGTGTCATGGGCTCTCTTTATAGCTCAGAGACCGACTCATATGATCCAAGTGAAAGAAAGCAAAAAAAGTTACTCGATTCGATTCAAGTTTCACTTGCCTCAGCAGAGCAAGACCGTCTCTCCACTCGGTTAAGTACGACCGAGATGGCGGAAGCGATCAAGCACATGCGGAGTAGTTCTTCTCCAGGTATGGATGGACTACCAGCTGCATTTTATCAGCTTGATCCGGAAACGTTTGGCGAGTGTCTGAAGATCGTGTTCGAATATCAGCTGGAAAGAGGAATTCTACTTCGATCACAACGTCACTCGGCAATAACATTATTGTACAAAAAAGGATCACGAGGTGATCCTGGCAACTATCGACCGATCGCACTGCTTTGTGTCGATGTAAAAGTACTTTCAAAAGTGTTGGCGTATCGATTGCAACGTTTTTTGCCAAAATTGATCCATCAAGATCAAAAAGCATTCGTGCGAGGAAGGTCAATGCATCATCATATTCGACATCTCACCGACATCCAAGACTTGGTCACTCATCGTGGGGAGGAAGCTTATGCGACTTTTCTCGACTTTGAGAAAGCTTATGATCGAGTCAATTGGACGTACATGTTTCGCGTTTTGGAAAAGATGGGCGTTGGAAAAAGTTTTATCGACTGGGTTCGTCTTTTGTACAATAACACAAAGGCGCAGTTGATGATTAATGGAAATATCACACCGTCCATTACACCACAACGTGGAGTGAAACAAGGTGATCCTCTCTCAGCATTACTTTTTCTGATGACGATCGAACCTTTGGGAAATTTACTTCGACAACATGAAGAACATGGCATTTGGATTAATAGCACGACTGTCGCAACTGGATTATTTTTTGCGGACGATTCGACATTGCTTTCAGAGACACCAAATGGTGTTTTGACGCAACTCGAACTCGTCCAAGTCTATTGCGATGGATCGGGTGCGAAACTCAACTTGAGTAAATCATCTTTGCTATCGTTAAATCGGACCATGCCGTGTGCACGTATACCTAATTTGATCATAATGGGTCCGGAAGATTCGGTCAAGTATTTGGGTACTCCGTTCGGCCAGAAACCAACTCATTCGATGGTTATTTCAACTCTCGACAAGCGTTTTTACGATGGGTTTGGTGTATGGTTTCGACGAGCAAGAACTGTTCGTGGTCGACTACTGGTTGCGCAGTCGATGTTTTTATCACGTTTGTGGCATTACACGATGCACGTAGACATACCAGCAGCGACAATTCGACAGTGGCAATCGATGTTAAATCGCTTTGTGCTTGGTCGGAAACACAAAAAAGATTCAAAACATGTTCACCTACTCAGCAAAGAGTTTTTATATCTTCGCCGACAAGATGGTGGACTACAAGTTCCTTTTTTGGTGGGACGACTAAAGCTACAACGTATTCAATTCCTTCAGCAGTTCGCATCCGATGCGTCAACAATTCTTCCTGCGAATTGGACAACAGCTTCGACGGAATTATTACAACTTATCCAACCTCCCTTTGGACCACACAAGCCGATGGATATATTCACCATCGCACCAAATCGACATGGAAAAATGGTTCAATGGGAGAGCATATCATCATGGTGGAAAAAAGCATTTAGAATGTGGCATCAGATGGATTGGAGCATTTCAATATCAGATTTAAATGTTTCACAACGCCGTCAGTACTACATGGAACAGCCGATGTGGTTTCACTGCGACCAAAATTACATTACGAAGCTGCTACTCGTCATCCGAGTACACAGAACGTTTGGTACAATCTTGGCATGGTGGATGAACCACATCGAACATTTCGAAAAACATTTGCTACACTTTTCGACGTTCGAAGTTTGCAAGACTTTTTTCGTGAAAGCGACACATGGCCAACGAAGGAAGATTTCGTCGCCAACTATTACAACGACGAAGAGCTGAACACGTCGGATATGTCTGAAGAAAGGTTGCTAAGTCGACTTTACAATGAAGTCACTCAGATTCTCCAGCGTATCCACTTGACGATTGGTCTCATCACTTGGATTATACCAACCACAAGTGGCAGATCATTTTATGTGGGAGTAAAAAGCAAGGAAAGGAAACATTATTTTCCATCCATTCCACGCTCACAACTCTCACGAATCGTCTGGAAACCTCCCGAACCAACCAAGAGTCATCCGATGTCGACACATTGGTCAACACGGGAGAGATCGGACGCACTGGATTCAGAACGAATCCAAACTTTTATGGCTACATCACGGCATCTTCGAAAACGTGTATTACCAATTTTCGAGGATTTACAGTTTCGTCTCGCCTTTCGGATGTTGCCAGTTCGATCTCGTTTCTGGTTCTTAAAGGATATTCAGCCCGACATTATATTGTGCACGCAGACTTCGTGTGGGGCAGTGGAATCCGATCAACATCTCTTTCTCGAGTGCGACCACACGGCACAGTTATGGAGAGAGTTACTTCCTAGTTGGGATCAGTTTTTCTCCTTTCGACCACGTTGGACGCATATTGCATGTGCAATCCTACCAACACTACGGTCGGATTGGAAAGAATATTTAGCAATTATATCGGATTTGTGGCTTGCATTGCAAGCGGTGACACTGCACTTCGTCTGGACAGATCGGAATCGTCGTTTGTTCGATCATCGATCAGCAACTCCGACAGTTCCAGCACTTTCCGTGATCTACACCACGTTTAGTGCGCACGTTCGGTACTTTCGAAGACAGTGTTACGACCACGAGGAACGCATTCGGCTTGCAAAGGTACTGGATCAACTCTCAACGCAAGGATCATTTGGTGGATTTTTCAGAAGTCGAAGATCATTGCTGCGGGTACGGCACAGGCGAGTGGAACGGCAAGTGCAACTCTGATCCTAGTCCTAGTTGGCTGGTTCTACTCACCGTAGTGTGGCGCACGCCAATTTGCAAACCACGGTACTTTTGGACCATTTTTACAACTTAACAACCTTTTCACCTTTACAGCCTTTACAAGCTGGACCCAGTCTCGTATTAAGGGTGCTGAGGCTACTACGATACGAGATTATCACCGAGACGACGTTTTATCATCTCTCACAGGTATTTCACGAAACGTTTTTTTATATGTATATATGTTATTTAAGATAGCCTAGGCAACTAGAGAAGTCAGTTTGTCTAATTCTAGTAATATAGACACCTTCAACTGACTGCTTTCACCGGTACCTACCGGTAAGTGTTTTTGCTGGCCAAGGCGCTGCTTCGACAGCAGGATTCACCCATGCAAAGAAGATGTGGGCCGTTGCAGGAGGGTAAGACACAACGCACGAAGAAGCAAAAGTGCAACAACAGGACCCACAGGACCAATTTTATAGAATAGGAGGTTCTTGTGTCATGAATTACCCGTAAACAATGAAATATTAGGAACGAACTGTAAACTATGAAATAGTCTAACAAGAATGATCAAAAACGAACAAAAAAGAACGCAAGCTGAATGGTTGCGAATTGAGCGCAAAATAGTTGACATCGATAAGTAGGGGACAGTGCTATCATATTATCGTATTGTCCCTTACCTAGGCGTACGTCAGCACTATTGGAACAAGCTCCATTGTACATGCATGCATAGTTCTATATAGTTGGAGAACTGGATTAGCCAATCAGTTAGATGAACCAGGATCCTTTAATTAAAAAAATCTCACTTTTCATTTTTTATCAAATTGAGCTCGGCCAGCAAATATCTTCCTTTGCTTCCTCTCACTTCCTCGTGCCGGCGTTACAACTGGTAGCACTTGCTGGTCACATAACATAAAGGTCGTTGGTCGTCCGGAAGGAGTTTTTCTTACGCGCCGTTTAGCGTCACGGCACTGGGAAAGCCGCTCACCGAGTGTTTGTCGTTTGTTCCGGCTCTATTTGGTTGGAATTTTTTGTTTTTTCGGTTATCATGACGTCATTGAACCCCAAGGATGGCCCCCGACGCCATCACAAAAACGACGATCGAATTAGTCGAAAAAAAAACAGCAATTGCTTGAAGCTATGACCAAGCGTGAAATAAAAGTTGAAGGGATCAGCTTACCTCAATTCCATGGTAAAATCGGCGAGTCTGTGGATCTGTACTTTGAGCAACTGGCTCAGTACTTCGAAGCAAAGAGTATTGACTAGCGCGATGTCAGTCAAAGCGCTCATATTTTGGTAATCACGACCGCTAATTCCAAAGAAAATGCCCCAGCTTGGTACAAGTTGAGCAAGCCATTTATCAAAGTCATGCAAGACCTCATCGTTCAAGTAAATGAAGAATTTGTGCCCCCTAATCTGCAAGAACGCTTGCGTGATCAATTGTACCCACTCAAACAGAAAAGTTGTCCAAACGTGGAAGTTTATATTTCACGTTTCCATGGAGCTATCATGCAAGTTACGGAAATGAGCGAGTTGGATAAAAGTACCTTCTTTACGCGAGGACTAGTGAGTCCCACACGGGAAGAAGTGCAATACCGCCGGTGTGCCACAATTTTACAAGCTATGATGATTGCGTTGGAGTATGATCGACCTCATCGTGTCCGCGGGAAGAACTACCGTTCACCGGTATACTCGCAAGACGATCACGTGCAACTTTCAATCAACATTATCACCATCAACAACCTGCATCACCGCGCGTGCACGAGAGTGACCCGGAACCAAGGGAGATTGACTCAGGATTTACCAAACCTAGTCGCTCCACATCATCATCAGCTTCTTCGTCGAAGAAATGTCGCTACTGTAAGAAGCCCGGTCACGTCATCGAACACTGTTACAAGCTGAAGAAAAAAGAGAAGCAAGCTCATAGCGCTCGACATGTTCAAGCGGCTGTAAGCCTCAATGATCCCACGTCTCCAAGAGCGACTTAATCGTTACCTTCTATTACAAGTTACGAGAACGAAGCGAAAATTGTCGAAATGGAAGAGATTTCGACGTCGACTATGGATCCGGTGCATCCAGAGAATAAGTTATTCGTAAACAAGGAACTTGTGATGGAACACCTGTCACTATAATGTTTGATAGCGGTGCAACCTGTAATGCTGTTCGTCCCGGCTTGGTGAAGAAACTGACACAATCTGGTGTCTCCCAAGTTACACGATTTATTGGAACTTCCACTTGAGCCCGCTCCATTAAAAATGGTGCTGTGACTACCGTGTTCGATCGATACAGATTTTGCAGTTTACAAGTCATGGAATGGCCATTGGGCTCTGCTCATGACGTCATCTTGGGAAAACCATGGTTTACCAAGTTTCAACCTCAGCTTGGTTGGCGTTGTCATGAAATTTCCTTTCCACATCAGTGCGTGCCTTCGACATGCACTACTAGGAATAAAAGCAATGAAATCGATATGGAAGTTGCTATAGTTGACTTCAAACGCAAAGTCAATACGCATGCGTACGACGAAGTGTATCGCGTAAAAATCTGCGCTGTTATGACGGAGAGTGATAAAATACCTCAATCAATTACTACTCTTTTGAACGAGTTCGAAGATGTCTTTCCAGAGAAACTTCCCGATGGACTTCCATTTTCACGTCGTGTGGACTTTGAAATTATATGCTGTACCTAGCAACCGCGCACCGTTTCGCCTATCTAAGGTCGAACAAGATGCACTTGACATGTTTGTCGCGTAAAAGCTCAAGAAAGGTTGGATCGAGATTTCTGACTCTCCATGGGTATAAAATATATTTGTTGTACCTAAGTAGGACCCCATTACTGGTCAAAACATATCACGATCCGAGTGGGTACGCTGGGACAACGCACATCTACCTCTTTGATGGGTCATTGATTACCGTTACGTCAATTCGCAGACGATCTTTTCAAAGATACCACTTCCTCGCATCAACGAGCTCTTTGATCAGATGTGTGGCTGTGTCATCTTTTCAGTTCTGGATCTGGCCCAAGGCTATCATCAGATGCGGATCGCATTCAAAAGCCGCAAGTATACCGCTTTTCGCTCACATGCTGAAACCTATCAGTGGTGCTTGGCTCCTATGGATTAGCTGGTATGCCTGGTGTTTGGTCTCGTCTCATGCGAGTACATTTTGCGAAATACAATTTTATTGTTGTCTATCTAGATGACATTTGTGTGTTCTCCACTAGTCTGTACGGCCACGTTGGACATCTTCGCATTCTGTTTGGAGTTCTTCGGTGTGAGAAGTTATTCTGCCATCAGTCCAAATGTCATTTTGCCCAGTCAGAAGTGAAGTTTCTAGGTCATACAATTTCGGATAAGGGACTGATAGTGGATACTCGGAAGACAGAAGCTATTGCGAATGGCCGACTCGTACAAATCAGAAACAACTATTAAGTTTCCTGTGTTTGGCTGGTTACTACCGTCGGTTCATTCGTGACTACAAAACTCTTGCGTTACCACTTGGCCCTCTAGTCAAGAATTAACATGTTTAGGAATGAATGGATGGCCAGAATCATGCGTTTGGACAACTAAAGGCCGCTCTTCAAGACGCAGCTGTGTTGAAATTACCAGATCATGCCAAACGATTCATTGTGACAACGGACGCCTCTGGCTATTGTGTTGGTGGTGTTCTTTCTCATGGTTGCGATCATCCCATTGCATTCTTTTCCAAAAGGCTGCGGATTCATGAGCTTAGTTGGCCGACACATGAAAGGGAACTGTTTGCAATCAAGCTTGCATTGGAAAAGTGGCATCAATATCTTTACGGTCGTTAATTTGACATCTACAATGACAAAACGGCATGCAAATGGTTTCTGCATCATCCGAAAGTTTCGCCAAAGGTGGCTCAATATTTGACATTCTTTTCGCAATTTACATTCAAGCTGCATCACGTTCAAGGTCATTTGAATGTGGTAGCCGATGCTTTATCACGTCAAGGTTCCGAATTGTCAACGGCACGGGATGCTATCAGCGACTTTGATGTTGGTCATTTGACGCTTACTAATGGCGATGTACATGGAAAATCCAGTGCGTCGCGTTCTGTAAGCGTTGCCGAGCCTTCTCCTGGGACTGTTAATGTGACACAAGAATATCACAATTGGAGCTCGCTTGGTTGGTCAAATTCGGTTTGTAAGGAATTTGCGAGTGGATATCGTACTTGCCTAGATTATGCCGAATAGCTCAAACGTCCTGACTCACTATATGTCAAACACGAAGGTTTGCTTTACTTCAAGTCACAAATGATGATGCGCGTGTGTGTACCAAACACAAAAGATAATTATCTTCGAACTTCTATCATCTCATGCTTTCATGACTCCAACATTGCGCAAATCCCGGTGCTCAACGAACATTTTTACGCATCGCTCAATGGTATCATTGGCCTACATTGAATCAAAACGTTCGATTACGTAAGAAGCTGCGAAACATGCACTCGCTGGAAACCCAGCAACGCTCGCAAGAATGGAAGAATGAATCCAATCCTAAATCCGGGAACCTGTTGGTCAGTTATCTCTATGGATTTCATTACGGGATGACCGAAATAAAACGGATTTGATGCTATCATGACAGTTGTCGACAAATTGTCCAAACGGTCAAAATATCGGGCGTGCAACCGCAATGATGATGCCCATATGACAGCGCGTCATTCCTTTGATTGGGTCGTTCGTCATCATGGTCTACCATCGATTATTATCAGCGATCGAGATTCCAAGTTTGTTTCGAAGTTTTGGTCCTCTCTTGCTAAGTTGATGGGAATTCGTCTGCATATGACAACTTCATATCGGGCACAAGCCGACGGACAAACAGAGCGTCAAAATCTGATTTTGGAAGACGCTCTACGCTGTATGATTTCGTATCATGGACGTGATTGGTCCGATTATTTAGGGACAATTGAATCTGCTCATTCCACTCTCGTCAGTGCATCAACTGGTATGTCTCCTTTCGAAATTGATACTGTTCGCAAGGAACGCAATCCGTTGAATCCGCTAAGTACTCCTAGCGTCACAACTCAAGTGCAACATGGAATTGCTGAGTATGCAAAACATTTTCGAAACCGTCGTCGAGAAATCATTGATCTAGCCACGACAAAAATTGCTTCAACCTCAGGATCGTCAAAAGAAGTACTACGACAAAAAATGCACTGATATTACTTTTAAGGTTGGAGATATGGTAATTTTGGATACTCGTCGCATTCCTACTAAATATGTGACACAAGACATTGATGGGAAACGCGCCAAATTAGCTTCTCACAAAGTTGGAACATTTCAAATTATTAAAATGGTCAACTCGAATGTTGCGCAGTTGAAGCTTCCGCGGAGTGTGAGCTGATTGAACTCTACTTTCAATATTGACGTGCTGAGTCACTATGTGGGAAATCTACCGCGATTTCAAACTCGTCCGATTTCGAAATCATCCCGACTTTTGTTTCGACGAGGACAGTGGCGACACGATGCACATCATAGAACAGCTTGTTCAGAAGCGTCAATTTAATCGTAAACCTGAATGGCTCGTGAAATGGCATGGATTACTCGAGCACGAAGCTGCATGTGAGCGGGAGCAAGATATTCGTCATGTTTCTCATTGGAATGTTCTCATCGCCGATTTCGAGAAGCGATAACGAGAAGTCAATTCCGGGAGGATGTAACAACCTCCATTGTACATGCATGCATACTTCTATATTGTTGGAAAACCGGATTAGCCAATCAGATAGGTGAACTAGGATTCTTTAATCAAAACAATCCCACTTTTTATTTTTTTTCAAACAAAGCTCCGCCAGCAAATATCTTCCTTTGCTTCCTCTCACTTCCTCCTGCCGGCGTTACAACTATGGAAGCATAAAATTAGCCAATTCATGACTATATTTGACCACATTTCCTGCAGACGTACAGATCACTTATCAAATTGAGTGTGTCCATTTCGTCTTGCAGTGTGTTTTTGCATTTCTAGCTCCACCGAAATGCATGCAGTCGTGAATGACACTACTGTACTCATTCTCCATTCGATCCTTTTAGCTAAATTATACAGAACCGTTTGAATAACGCATCTGCACAATGCTTTCCTTTCCTCGAAGCGTCGAATACAAAAGTAGATGACACGGTAGCATGATTAGTTTGACTTAAGTAAATCATAATTTGACCGATGGTAATACGTGAAGAGATGATTTCTATCTTGTCACATAATCATCTCCTACGATATACCCATATGTTCTTGGCCAGTACTTCACCTGCGTAAACATTGATATTACTAGTTTGACTACAAGTCAGAAGGAATCGTCGCTAGGTCCGTCTTAGATTCAGTATTGACGTTCCTACGCCCGATACTTATCAGCATCCTTCCGGGAGACATATATGATGCAATCTAGCTATAATCCCATTTCATCATCCCGTGATTGTATACTTTTAGAGAGCTATTGTGACGGACAAATCTATTATGTGTTTAGCATGTGTTACAAGTCATGCGCCTATCTTTCCTTTCCGATCATAACTAGGCATCCGCTGATAATCGGATACCAGTGATAAGTGCATACTGAAATGCATGCTGATAAAATAAATAAAGGTTCTGGTTGATATCAGCTTCGATCGTGGGAGAAAACGGACCCAAATCTTTTTTCTCTTACAGCGCATTGCCCAGAACCTCGGCCAAAAATTCTCAATGCCACAAGATAGTAGTGTTCCGCCCAGCACGATTATGGGATGTAAACTTCGATCAGCGTACTATGATACTATTTTCTTCATCGAATCCCAAACGATGATCCTTTTCTTGTCAGCCAATTTACTTGCTTTCTTGTCAGCTTTTATTCCGTAGATTTCATTACACTGTTTATCTGGCTCCTCAACTATTTTCGTTAACCTATCATTAGCCTTTGACCGTGTAATATCACTTTAGTCTTGTTGCAAACCTGGGGAGACAGAAGTTCTTCAAGCATCCGCTTGTGTGAGTTCATCGCTGCCCAGATCGGAGATCGAACCAGCGATTTCCAGCGGGGACGCCGGCTTGTTCCACCATTTGGACTGACTCACCATGGACTGCGGTGGGACCCCTCGGCGGAGGCAAAGATTCCTCAAATTCCACGTAAATGTCACCCTACTTAATGAAAGCTATGGACGTGCCAAGACCGCTGGCAACTACACCAGAGAAAAACTGTACAAAAGTTTCTCAGAGCAACAATACTTGTGATTAGAATGTAGTAGATAACCACCAAACTGTAGAAACAAACGGTGTTGAAACATGAGTACTACATTTGAACAATTTTACTCGAGCGTCTTGAGCTGGGGCGGCTCCACTCTTGTCCGCTTATGTGGAAAATCTTCCCATACCCGCCTTTATCCAACTTACACTAAAGCATGGGTGCAAAGCTAGCACTTAAGCTGTGGGCAAGAGTTTCCATTGATACGTCGTTTCCCTCGTTCTAATTGCAGTGATCGTTTGTTGCGACCATCTCAGGTCTAACAAGTCCACTGCTGGTCCTAGAAATTAGACTCATTCGAAGTCCTAGAATTTGATTATGCGTTATGATAGAAGCCATGCGCATTCTCAAGATGCCGATCTCAGACTCCAAGTAGGGCTTCGGTGAAGCACTGTCCGCAATTGCATGTCTTGATACATGCCTCCTGTCTAGATATACAAGAGGAATGTGGGTTCAATGAGAAAAAAAGGAGGCTTTTCATTAGATTGATCAGGAAGGTACTGATCGCCATCCTTGCTAGAATTACCGTGTTGAGCATGTACTGCGTGAGCTCTTTTCATTTCTCAATGCCGTTTTAAGAGAACGGTCAGTGCTTGAGGTTTGTCATTGGTATGCAAAGTTCAAAGATCTCCCCACATGCTCTTGATGAGTCCTCTACAATTCATTTCTATCTTCGCGCTAATGGAAACTAGTGCTTCTAGGTCTATCGCATGCCTCAAAAGATATTTCTGCCGGTCTGAAGGATCGAAAAGCATATAAACCGAGCTCCGGCCCAAAGTCAAAACTCACACCCGCTACACGATTTGCATTCTTTGTTGACCACATTGCTAGGTATACCCGAGGCCGAAGAATCTTTTCTGTTTGAAATCATTCACTCGAAAAGTGCACACTACTGGAAAGTGATACTGCCGGCTGCGGTGAGAAATTTCCTGACTTTTTCCTCTGAGCCGGTGTCTATAATCGAGCTTAAAAGTTTGCCATCTACAAAGAAGTTGGATATAGGCGAAAGGCAGAGCTTGGTACCTCTTGAGACAAATGGGACCATGAGGTGAAATTCAATGCCTATTCAGTTGTGAGAGTGCAGGAATATATCATTTGAAGGAGAAAAACAGAGGTGTTTCCAAGTTGTGCAAATTTTGCAAAAGCCTCAACCTCTAAATTTTGGCATCACCTATCAGATTCACTCAATCGAGATCAGAATGAAGAAGTTGTCCTGTTTTACTCGTTGTGAAAGACATCTTCATCTGTTGACATGGAAACAATTAGCTTCGATTTGAGAACGCAATGACAATATGATTCGAATCATTGTGACCATCTGCAATCAAGTGTACAGTTTTGAACATGGAAAGCGTGTTGCTAGAAAGGAAAAATTGTAAGGTGAATCACAACTTTATGGAACGACGAATCGCTCAATGTCACACGCCATTCCTGTGTCTGATGAAGTACAGCACTAGAATGAAATTGCGTTTACTTAGGCCTACACATTGAAACTGACTTTGTCCCATGATCCAGACACTATTCAAGAATACCATAACCAATTGTTACACATATATTTGCATATCTGAAAGATAGCATCGATTGACTATGTAGTGCGTCATTTTTCTTAGGCGTTCCAAGTATAACAAGTACAGTAGAACTAATGCTATTTGTTGTAATTGGTTTAGACTACCACATGCGCAACATTTTTTTGAGCCAACCAGAACTAGAATATTGATATGGGTTAACTAATAGAAAAGCTTACATTTTTGCTTGGCCAAATATCAGTGAGGTAATGCATACTAAACAAAGATGTTGCCCTCGATCTTGTATCAAGCGTATATCGAGCATGTTGCTTGTTCGATGTAGAGTACAGAAAAGTTCAATTATCATTCATTCGGCAAACTGGAATTTTCAAATAAATGTTTAGTGCCCAAATAAATGGCGAACAAGGATGCTCGAATCAGACTTTTCCATCGGCTATGGTACATTGTCACCGTGATTTATACACAATGAGCTATTCAGCATATCCAAAGCATGGTTACAACTGACTTGAATTCTTCCTGTACGCAGGATCAAGGATGATCAAGGCATAGTAGATCTACGGCCCACTAAATTCGCTGTATGTATATGAATAGACGCCATTTGGTTCAAATAATGTACGAGAGTGCACGGGGGCGTAGACTGGTCGGATTCGAGTAGGAGGGATTCTTGGATGTTACAATGTTACGCAAGAAGAAGAGAAGCAAGATGCTACTGGAAGAGTATGCGACTTGACACAATGAGTTAGTATGGCTTCAGGTCAATTTATAGACAGAATCAGTGCCAACATGCTTGGTTATATCGAGTTTACGGCCCCCAAACGAGTTCCCCGAATCACTTAAACACCTCAGGCAGAACGTGTGAAGCTTTCTTATGACGCCCTACACAAATTCTCAGAATTCAGTCCTGCTGAGTAAATTCATGTTTACGGAGTGCGAGCACTCACTAGAACGCATCTGCAGTTCTTTAACAGATAAAATCCCTCGAAATCCACAATTCTGCAGCGAATCTTCCTGCTCGCGGTCGGGGATCCAAACCAAAGAATCCTAGTTATAGACACTGCAAAAACTGTGGTGTCATTTTTCTTCGAGATCACGAATCTGCCAGCAAGCCACAAGCCAACTCATACGCCCCGACTGATTAAGAAAGTGCCCGACTGGAAATTTAAAGCTCCACATGTTAAAGCAAACGTTTTCTCACGTTCAAAGACATACAGGAGATCTAAAACGAACATGATCGGTACATCGCCGTACAGTTACTGAGTGTCTTCGACTGCTCTTTGCGTAAGCGATGTCTGATGAGAATGTCATCAATTGACACGCTACTTTCATGCAACCTCAATAGTCGCTTTGGAAATATGTCTAAACCAATCATTACGTTTATAACTGGAAACAGAAACAAATTGAATGAGATCTCTGTGATCCTTGGGTCAGATGTCCCCTTTGTATTGCGCAGTCAAGAACTCGATTTACCGGAATTGCAAGGTGACCCAACTGATGTTGCAATCGCAAAATGCAAGCAAGCAGCACAACGAATCAATGGGCCAGTTTTTGTGGAGGATACATCACTTTGCTTCAATGCTTTAGGGGGTCTTCCTGGACCTTACATCAAATGGTTCTTAGAGAAAATTGGGCACACGGGGCTTAATAATCTATTGCAAGCATATGAAGACAAATCCGCATACGCGCAAACGATAGTCGCATATGCCGACGGCTCCGATGATTTGGAGCCCAAACTTTTCATCGGGCGAACAGAAGGCATTATTGTTCCTGCTCGAGGGTCAAATAACTTTGGCTGGGATTCAATTTTCCAACCGCACGGGTACTCACAAACGTACGCAGAAATGGACAAAGAGATGAAAAACACGCTATCGCATCGATACAAAAGTATACAAAAGTTACGAGCTCATTTTCTTGAGACATGACTTGATAATCAGACATTGAATGCACACCATTTAATAAAAATTGAGTTGATCTGATTCTACCGTATCTTGGACTGTCCAGCGTGCACGTTCTATTTTTGTCGGTTAGCAATGACTCTGTTCGCTTCCCCACCCTCAGAGGTCTTTCAAAAGACCGGAGATTTGTGTAAAATTATATATCCTCATTTTGTAAAGCATCTCGGAGATGCGATTGCTATTCCAACAAATGATTGGTGGGGTAATTTGCTAGCCTGGAAGGATCGACAAGAGAGCGACCCTGTCTTTTCAAGCCCTTACACGCTACAAGTTTCAGTGACAAGCCTCTCAACAAGCTACTTGTTTCAGTACATGGTTAAAGGTCCCAAAAACGATAATGATGCTATTAAATACTACTTCTTCCCAGCAACTATAAAAGGTGTGATTTTTGGAGCAGTAGAATTCGATGAAACTACAAACTTCAAAATAAATGGATGGGACGATATCGGAGTTCGATTACAATGGTCTCATGAGGCTCATTCGAGTGAGGTCGCACAATCAATGGAAACATATTTGGCAACGGGGTCAGCATTTACGACAGTACACTACGTAAATTTACACGCAAAAATCTCATTTGGACACGCTATCTTGTCAATCAATCATAAGCCCGGGATTGTGGGGAACGTCTATTGCGGCAAAAAACTGGTTATATCCCTCAACAACAATCAGCATTGGTGTTTGTACCTTTTCAGCACTGTGGATCATGAACTCATATTCCAAGGTGACCACCTTACCACAAGAGAAAAATTCACTGGCGCCGTGCAAGCCGCAATTCTGCCTTATGAGAATTTCGAGCAGGTTGATGAAATATATGACTCTGTTGCTGGCGTATATGTGAATGGAGGAAACTTTTGCTTCGATGAGGGTGGATCTACCACGAGCTACAATATTGTATGGGATGTTCAGAACTGTGTCGATGGACATAATGCATCTCAGTTTCTGCATTTCGCACTGGAACACCATATGAAATCACTATGTGGTAGTAATCTGCAATTGATGCCTATGCTATCGTTATACAGTCATACTCGAGGTCTCATGCGAGCATTTTTGACTCGTAATGCCTTACAATGGCACTTTGTCATTCCTTGTGATATCGACCAAACGGTGGATGCATGCCTTCAATTTTATTCGCCACGTGAGATATCAATGCAAGACATCACGCAGCTAAAATTGTGCGAGATCTTACGAAGCGAAATTGAAGCTGAAGACTGGCCGAATGCAAAGAATCCACAAGCAAGCTATTACTTTCGAGGCAAAGCACTGCAAAAGATCGGAAGTTTATGTTTATTGTCCGCCAAATTGGCAATTCTAACAGAAAACCCCGCGATGGTAAATCTCAGCGTGGCGATACGACAGAAATTGAAACAATATCTTTTACTGTTTGCAGAGAATAAATCATCTTTTCCGCTTGTTTACGACACATTATACAAAGGGATCGTGTCTAGTGAGGGTCTTAAGAAAAATGATATCCATGTCGACTTTGGCAGCTTGGCTTATAATGACCATCATTACCACTACGGATATTTTATCACAGCGGTGGCCATTTTGTTATTCCTGGATTCGGAATTGGCTCAATCCCACGAAGCCGATCTACTCAAAAGTGTGACTGAGAGCCTAATTAATGACGTCGCAAACACAGATTCCCACCACAATCCTTATTTTCCATCCTTTCGAAACTTCAACTGGTACTATGGGCATTCGTACTCTCATGGGATCACACCGATGGCTGATGGAAAAGATGTGGAAAGCATGTCAGAGGATATCAATTTCTTCTATGGACTTGCACTTTATGGTCGAGTTGTTCACAATGTGCGCTTACAAGTTGCTGGTAGTTTGATGATGAAGCTGGAAGCCTTGACAATTTCAACCTACTTTCTTATCTCCAAAGATAACGTCACACATCCTCCAGAGTTTCGAAACAATAAAGTCACAGGTATCATGTTTGATAATAAGTGTGATTATGCGACCTGGTTCAGTCCAAATAAAGAGTGTATTCATGGCATTCAAATGCTCCCCGTCATACCGGCAATGGAAGCATTTCGTCGAAGGGGTTTTGTTCAGGAAGAATGGGAAACCATTCTGTGTAAGCTTGATGCAGTCAAAAAATGGCGAGAATGTAATTCCGGCTGGACGTCTCTACTTTTTACGAATTACAGCCTCATTGATAAGCACGAAGCATGCAAAGTACTTCTAGAATGCGCACTTGACGACGGACTAAGTCGCGCTTGGGCATTATATTTTGCTTGTACTAGGCCTTGTGTCTAATCTTTATCGACGAGTATTATGTTCGTTTGCGATAGTCAATTCCTCTTTTCGTCCTTATTCCTGACAGTACTCCATTAAATCACCAAAGTCTTGTCTACCTGACAGACTCAATGTATCTTAGATCAAAGATTCATTCAGCGAATTCTGGCTACTGTTCCTTCGTCGAGTGGTTGGCTCGATGAGACATTCGATGAAATACTTTTTCTCGGTATCAATGTGGCTCTTGGATTAATCCGATGGAATTTAAATTGTCTTCGATGCGATCGATTCAGTCCATCCATTCAACATGCCGACCCAAAGCACTGGCATTTATGCTCTGCTGCTTGGTACTAGCCAAACTCTCAGATTCCCAACGTGGAGCCATGACTTATTGGAAAGAGATGACGGTCAAAATTAGGCAAACTCTCATGGAGACTATCCTGACTTTTCTTTTGCAGTATGGTCGAATTCGTCCTGACGGAGTCGAGTACTTTGATTTTGAAGGTGAGTTCATTAGAAAATGTGAACTATCGATCTCGCTAAAATCTTCTTTATTAGTGAAGACGGGTGTGGTCAAGGCAGTCCTTTCCATCAGCCGTGGGAAACTATATGAGAATCCACCCCCGAGCTTGGTGCTCAAATATGGCTCCTTCCCTTCTAACGAAAATTATGATCAAATAATACACGTGAATAAATCAGCAAATTCCTCCGCAATGGTGGTTGAGAATTTGCGGGTAGATGTTATTTGTGCACTCGATCCGCCTCATTCCTCTCAAATTGATGCTAGCTTGGACATTATTATGCAGCACTTCATGGAGGATCTTTGTTTAGTTCCATCACCACTTTTGTGGGGAAAACAACATTCTTATCATTTTACGTCACAATGACCTATACCGCTTGCTTGGACACTTTATTCACGGGTACGTGGACGTGAGGAACATCAGATTCACGCTTACTGTCATTTATGTTGGAAGGCGTGGCATGCGATACATTCGTGGAGAAAATCAGGATGCCACATACGTCTTTACAGTCCACAAGTTTTCTGCCGGTCTCGTCCGACTTCAGGTGCTTTGACACGGAGGACTCGGTCGCCATTTATAGCCTTGATATCAGTGATCCAACTTGGTTTCTCGAAGTCTGGGTCTGTAACAAAATTGGGTGAGAATTCTCAAGCATAAGTCACGTGGCTGTAGGTGGTAACATCCTCACCAAATGCACTGAAATTGGTAATCGCGCCACTTGTCGCCAACGGAGAAGACGTTCCCGAAGGGCTAATAATCAGCAATCGCAGTCTTCCTCAGCTCGCGGCACATAATGGTGACAATCGAAGCATGAATTTGCAGGTCGTAGCGCCGCATACAGGGTAAGTACACTGGGAAAAGTTGAATGTAAGCAGCTAAATAATGTGAAGGCGCTGGATTGTGTACTTGGAGGGCGAGCCTAGCGCGAATTCCTCTTGTGTTAATGCTACTGGAGATGTGTTTCATCTGATTGCATCGTACGGAGTACGTATACATTCATCTGCCGTGCCGAGTCGCTCACAAATTATACGACTAGCGTTCATGTTCGAAAAGTGATGGAACAGTCATACGAGTCAATAATCAGACACGAAGTATCAATCTCTGCAGCGTCGCATTCACAAAGCTGAGTGAGAAGCGTACAAATCCTTTCAAAGGCAAGAATCTTCTGGATGCAACCTTCTCAGGGCCAAGTGCTATCACAAATACAAATCTGGTGGCTCGACGAGTTGGCTACCCAGTGATCGTACGTGCACGCTCTAATGTCTCTATTTCTAGGTAGACTAACATTTTCATACAGGGCTATCAAGTTGAGCTTCCTCCTCGTTACGCAGGCACCGATATGTTTCTAGGCATATTTTTGACTGCAAATATCCAAAACTTTTCAATCTACGCTCGAGTTGGAGCCTATCCCGCGCCGACCCTGTTCGACTTTTATTACGCTCAATCGAATGCCTCTAATTCGTCCATGTCCGACCAAACACAAAGTGGATGGGAATGGAAGCTACAGCAATTTCAGTGGGGTCCATTTCCATATCCAGAAATTGGAACGTGGTATTTCCTTATCGTGGCAAATAGCTTGAAACCAAACTCTTCAAACGAAAGCGTGACAACAGCTTGGAGTATCGATTTAAGATTATGGACGGCTATATGTCCTGATTCAAGAGCTTGTAGCACGCATGGAGAGTGCAGTATGGCTGAAACGTACTCCAGCCTTCACTACGGAATGTGCTCTTGCCATTATGGATATGGTGGAGAACAATGCGGCGATCTCACCATGAAGTCGAGCGCCCGAACACATCGGATGCTTTTTTTGATTCTTTCCAACCTCGCAATCATCCCGGTCTGTGTTCGGTGTTGGAAGCGTAAATTATACAGTAAGCCCTTACCAGCTTTTATCCTCAATGAAACATGACGGCCTGCTTGTTCTACCTGCGCAGCGGAATGTGTGTTTTTCACAATGACTGGTTTGGTCTCCGCTATCTATCATGCGTGTGACGTCGAATGGCTATGTATCTTTGAGTACAAGTTTCTCCAGGCAAGTGGATGAGTTGTTAGCAGATATACATTTTGAATGTGCTTACAACTTCTGAAAGGCCATGGATTTTGCATTCTCTTTCAATTCGATCATGTTGTTATTCGTACATTTATCTGGAGCACGAAAGCAAGCCAAAGTAAGTAGCATTGATATCAATAAGTCGGACGCCGACACTTTATATTTGTAGGGAGGGATGCATGTGGCGATTTTCATCTCCAGCATTGTAATCGCTGTGCATGATCCCACTTCAGCAGGGAATTGGATCATGATCGCATTGATTTCAATTGTGCAATTCACCCTGACGCTGACTTATTATGTAAGTGTTGAGCCCCAGAGATGTTATAATTGAGGCTTCTTGCTAGTTGATCCTCGGCTTCCGGAGAATGAAGAGGACCAGAATTGTGTATGTATATCGTCTTCTTCTTACTGATTTACTTGAAACACACTGTGTAGCGCTTTGAAAAGCTTTGTATTTGGAAGCAATAATTTTAATTTTCGGAGCGGTATATTTGGCGTTATGACTTGGACGACGGCAATAATTTGTCTTTTTGTTTCGTCTGCTCACAATTACTGGATAGTGCGTATTGTTTGATGCTTTTAGTGCGTGATATAATTACTCCTTTGTATAGGTGCATAGTTTCTGGCACATATCGGCCATGTTGGCCGCCTACTTTTTCATCAGTGTGCGTGTAAACGACAGATATAAAATGGTGATTCCGAACACAGCTGTCGATGTATTTGGATCAAAGTATGAAGCCAAGCTAGCGCTCGGCTTGACTTCACCCGTGCGTGCAATCGAAATCAGATGTGCCCCACAAGAATTAGAGGAATGTACAATCGCAGTGTCTTCCTCAGCAGAAGTAGTGGAGTAAATACAGCCCCGAGACTGATATTTTTTACAAAACTTGAAATGAAAAGTAAGACTAAGCCACTTCTGTTCGATTTACGCACCTCTTCTTGCCTTCTTATGGCCATTGTGCTGTGGGCTTGACATCATGTTGGAGATCAGAAAATCTGTGATCTTCCCTCCTTCCTTTGCTTTTCGCTTGTGTTCTTTATTGTTCAGAGAAAGATGCAATCGATCTAGTCCCAGCGTATTGGTCGAAGTGAATGAACTGAATGTGTTACAAATGCCACCATTTCGTTTGGCTGGAAAAAAAGACGAGCGATTGCTATACGGGCGCGTATCGACATGAGATAGCTCTGCATCCAGAGGGAGAAGATTGTTGTCATACTCCTCCATATTAATGATCAATTTTCGCTTCTTTTCATCAAGCGTTGACCTCACTGACTTGGAAATTCTCCTTTTCTTCACATCAGATATGTTACAGTGGTGACTTTGTATGTGCTGTTCCATCTTCTCTAATGCACTTTTGAGAGAATTCTTCTCCTTGACAGCGTCGTGATACTGTTTAGTGCGATATTGACCTAAGGAATCACACAAGTAATTTGTAATTCTAAATCTCTCGAGCGACTTGTGTCGTACACGCTTTTTTTAGAGCCAAAATGCGATTTCCTGGATCGATCAATTCTCTTTCTAGAACAATAGGGTCTTCTGTACTCAAAAATTCAGCAACAGCTTTGTTGATCGAAAGTCTTTGTATCAAATTTGCTTGTCGGTCAACTTCCAGGCGATATCTCGTAACTTTGTTCATCAAATCTGTTCTTATCAGCGCAATTTCATCGTATTTTTCATCCCAACATTTCTTTTCAGCTGATAGAATCTTTAAATGATCACGTAGTCGCTTGATTTTGTGCGATTGAGCGTGCATTTGATCCTTTTGCCAGTGCATTCGAGCTGTCAAGCTTTGAACTTTTCATTACTACAGTCAATACACTACTTTCAAGTATGAGCAAGAGAATGATTCACAGACCGTTTGCACTATCCGCCATAGCGACTGCAGCATTACTTTTGCCGTCGACGACATTGATGACATGTGCGGAAGCTTCAAATAGATTGAAATATAATGGCGTAATGAAGCTTCTACTCGCGCTTTTACGACATATTGGACACTGCTCCTTATACTTTAAAGCCTCTTTTATACAAATTAAGTGGAACACATGACCACATTGAATCGCAGCCAAATTTGTTTGTAGCTCATTCAAACAAATCAGACATTCTTGCGATTGGAAGCGTTCCATTGGCATGGAGCTGATTTTGTCCAATGAGAAACATAAACCCGATGAGCGCAAGTTTATTTTAGTAATTCTTTTAAAATCTTTGTATCACCAACTCGATCGCGGACCGGTCGCCTGTGGAGATGCCGATCTCCTGTCGCTACTCTTCTCTGCAGCTGTTATACGAACATAATTACCCTGGAATTCCGTGTCATCCAACTTTTTTATTGCCTGTTCCATATCTTCTCGAGTCCGAAATTCAGCCACTCTGCGTGAACGATGTGTGAGTCTCGGGATCGATATTGCGGAGGTAGATGATTTACGCAGTATCGCTATTTTCCAGATTGCAGAATGTTACTTCGCCTCCAGTACGTAAAAAGTCTTTGACTTGACGCCAATCTGCTCCTTCTGGCAGATCAGATACAATTACTTTGAATTCGCCTCGTGCGTTGTTGCGGCCTGTAAAAATAGATACTATCACAACCGTACTTCGAGTCGCATACATGCTTACGTCCACGCTGATCTCGTCCAAAACGATCTGTTCGATCATTAAATCGATCCCTACCACGACCACCACTGTCACCTCGATCGCCACCTCGTCCATTTCCACGAGCTAATTCGACTCGAATTCTGCACACAATTGAAACATTCTCTCATTGTATGCATTCGGGAGATACATACCTTCCTCCAAGATAGTCTGCATTATCCATCGATCGAATTGCATCGTCTGCATCTCTTGGATCTTCAAAATCCTAAAGAGAAACCATTTTAAATGATTATGAATGGTAACAATGAAGAATGTCTCAAACCAAAAATGCGAATCCAGGTGGATTTCTTGCGATCCAAACATTACATATTTTACCGTAGCGCAAAAAGCCATCTTCTAGCTCACGTGCTGTCGCGTCACGCGGCAAACCACCGACATAAACTCGGGTTCCCATTTCGCTTTGATTTGGACCGGTTCCTATCGCGAACCGTCAACCACTGCTGGAACCCAATCAATTGGACTGTCCATCCGTTAAGCGCATGTGGTCAGCGCGATCAAGAATATCAAGGCACTTGGTGAGACCTAGACACACAGAGCTTGCAGTACATTCACCTATACTTCTAGCGCAAACGCTCGTACATCAGAATTCATTTAAATATGTGTACGCACGACAACAGCAGCGCTCATTTTTTGACCTGAAAAAAATGATTCAGCAAGTTTTAAGCTTTCGTTTGTTCGATTCACCTGCAAAGAAAACTGTCGATAAATTGGAATCCGATGCAGATGCTTCTTCCAATAGTATCGTAACGGAGGAACTTTCACCACTGAAGATGGTAGGAAGCTTAGATAAACCGAGTTATTCGATCGGAGAATTCGCACGACTTGCAGATGGAGGTGTAATGGCAACATGTGGAAAGTCTATGATCCTCACAACCGCTGTCAGTCAGAATGGAAGAAAAAAAGGAAAAGATTTCTTACCTTTGATGGTCGATTATCGTGTAAAGTATTATGCTAGCGGTATTATCCCAGACACAGCCAGGCGAAAAGAATTTTCGGGATCCGATGAAGAGATACTCCAATCTCGAGTCATTGATCGTGTTATTCGTCCCTTATTCCCTAAAGACTTTTTTGATGAGACACAAATTATCGCTACTGTTCACTCTTATGACCCTGACAATGATCCATTGGTGCTGGCAATCAATAGCACATCAGCTGCGTTAGCAACATCTGATATTCCGTGGGATGGTCCCGTTGGATGTGTTCGTGTGGTTCAAGTCGATGGACAATTAGTTCTCAATCCGACGGAAGCTCAGAAAGAAGCGGCAAGTCTCAACATTCTGTATGCGGGTAATCAAAATCGCACAATCATGATTGAAGCTGAAGGTGATCAAATTGATGAAGAGCGTTTATCAGAAGCACTTCGGTTTGCACACGATGGGATCTCAGACATTATCAAAGCACAGAGAGAGTTAATTAAGTTACACGGCAAGGAAAAGCGGCAATACGACTCGCTTACGATCGATAAAGCTCTTAAGGATCAAGCTGAGAAAATAGGACTACAAGATGCAGTACAAGCTATGCAGAATACCGAAAATACTAAGAAAGCAAGGCAAAACGCTGAGAAACACATATTTGGTAAAATCATCAGCATGCTTCGTGATCGATTCAAGGATCGCCAGTATGAGGACCAAGTCTTTACAATTGCCGCACACGATACATTTCGACTCGCTCTACGCGACCAGATTATGCATCAACGTCGATTTGATGGTCGTCAGCTAGCACATATTCGAGAGATCGATGCGCGAACTAGTATTCTGCCTATGGCCCACGGATCAGCAGTGTTTAGCAGAGGAGACACACAAGCGCTATGTTCAGTGACTCTTGGATCACTCGATAAAGGACTGAGACTTCGTTCCGCCACAATTGACCCGTCAGATGAGAGCGAGTACAAGCACGCCATGCTGCATTATGAGTTTCCACCATATTGTGTGAATGAAACGGGACGCTTAGGTGGCATCAATCGACGAATGATTGGACATGGAGCACTTGCAGAGAAAGCAATTCTTCCGATTTTACCATCCACTACAGAATTTCCATATACTATTCGGATGACATCCGAAATCACTGGCTCTGATGGATCTTCGTCCATGGCAACTATCTGTGGCGTCTCATTAGCTTTACTTGATGCAGGTGTTCCAATTGAAGCGCCTATCGCCGGAATATCAGTGGGGCTTGTGACAGAAGCCCGAGAATCTTCATCCAAATTCGGAAAATATCGTCTTATAACTGATATTTTAGGCCTGGAAGACCATTATGGAGACATGGATTTCAAAGTCGCTGGTACTCGAAGAGGAATCACTGCGATTCAGCTTGATGTGAAGATACCTGGTGTTCCCCTCAGTGTTCTTTTTGAAAGCATTGAGGTAGCGCGAGAGGCTCGACACCAAATATTGGAGTCTATGGAGCGAACATTGGCGAAACCTCGTCACACACTTAAAAATGGCGCATCACAGACCGGTGAGGCCAATATAATGGAAGTGTTCAAGGTTCCTACTACCAGTATCCGATTTTTGATCGGCAAAGCCGGGGCCAATATCCGAAGTATGGAGAAATCAACCGGTTGTACTATTTCCATTGATCGTAATGATGGAATGATCCGTGTAACCGGTCCGCCAGATCTTGTCGAAAATGCAAAAAACTTGATTGTGGAATTCACTGATGGCACATTTTTCAAGATTGGCAGCACGTACGCGATGAAAGTGACAGACCTTATGGATTTCGGTGCGTCTCTAGAGTCGACGAGTCCTGTCAAACATCGTGCCTTTATTCACATCAGCGAGCTCCCACTCCAGCAGCCACAAGACATACGAGAACACCTGAAAATAGGTGATGAAATCAAAGTCGTCTGCATTGAAGCGGGAATATCAGGCAAAATGTCCGTCAAAGGGCTTCAGAACAAGTCGGCAGACACAATTGGAACTGCCAACATTTTCAATCATAGGAAAGCCGCTACAGCATAGAATGTAACGAATTCACATATAGACCCAAACAATAATTATAGAAGCTGAAGGATACTGACACACCAAGTGACGCAGTTTGGCAATGATTTAGACTCAATGTGCATGAAAGTATACAAATCTCCGCCTGTTTCGTGATTTTCATGTTGATACGTTATACGCAGAGTGTCGCCATCTACTTTTGAGAAGTTTCTATTGCAGAAAGTAATCGCTGTTTTACCGAAATTGGAGTCATCTGCTCGCGGTCGAGTTGCATATCGTTTTTCTGATAAATGTGTCGTTGAAATACCTTTGCGGCTTGCAGCTCTCGCAACACTATTTCTCGCTGAATTTTCATGGCTTCTTCATGCTGTTTACGTTTTGCATCTGCTTCTTCGCCCCTGTTCAAGATCGTCTGAATCAGAGATCTAATCTTTCGTGATTCTTTTTGGAATAAATTGACTCCTTCTGTATACGCATCTCGTCCCGTTTCTAATTCTCCCATTGCCACTTTCTCAAGATGCCAAAAGCTTAAAGAATCGACTTCCTGCTGTGATGCACACATTCGTATAATATCGTTCCAGTTTTCAGTGTTTTCTTGAGTCTATATTCCATCAAAGATGATGTGATTGTGAGCTTAACCACTGCTATTCGCACCTCATACACATCGAGCAACTCGTTCCATTTCCCATCCAATTTGTAGTCGACAAAAATCTTACAAAGCTGGTCCGCTATCTCAATCAATTCTTTCGCAGAGCCGTTCACTTTGAACTCTTTTGTGGACTTTGCTTTCGAGACGGAAATCATTCTATCGCCGACAAAGTATGGCGCGGATATCCAGTTCAACTTGCGAAATACCAGGTTCAAGTGTGGTTGTTTCGTTGAGAAAGATTGCGGCAATGCAAACTGCCTACAGAAACAATAATACCATTTGCAAATTGTATTGTGCTCTATTTAAAACATACGAATTTAGCCTTGTGATATTTTCTACTTGTTTATTAGTTTTTGTTCTAAGGTTGCGAACTATCAGCAGAGCGCCTTGAAGCCGTGTCCGTCATACCCTGTAGCTGATGATCTCGCATTGTTTTGTACAGAATAGGAGAATCCCTTGAATTCATTTCTTGGAGAGTGAATGATACGATTTTCTTTCTGTAACAAATCGGAAATATGAGTAAAATCGTTGCAAATTGGAACAATAAAACGTACATGAAGCGTGAGTTGGTCTAATGTTTCTCGCGTAAACATTTTATCGAAATTTTGAGTATCTGTAGGACTTCGAATGCGCGGCTTAAACGGTGGTTTCACAGAACGAAGCTCAAGTAACTTCCAATTGATATTTGAGAAGAAAGGATGCTGCTTCAGTTCTTGGACACCACCATGAGAAGCTCGACATCCTAGTCGTTTAGCTGGATCACGATGCAAAAGACCAGCGATAAGATTGCGTACAACAGGACTGAGCCCAAATTGTGCTGGAAATCGTAGCGGAGCTTTCAAAATCTTTGTGCACATAACATCGTAATTTTGGTCGAAAAATGGCGGCCATCCCGTAAGCATCTCATAAATCAAAGTTCCTAGACTCCACCAATCAATTGCAGTTCCATACTGAGTCTTATTTTTTCGACTGTGAAGCATTTCTGGCGCCAAGTACTCTGGAGTCCCACAAAAGGTTTTTGCTCCACGAAAAACAGTACACTTCATTTTCGAGAGCCCAAAATCGGTCAATTGGATATGTCCATCCTGATCCAATAATATATTTTCAGGCTTGAGGTCTCGATACAAAATATGATGCTCGTGCAGATGTGATAATGCTGCAATCAACTCTGCTGCGTAGAATCGAACCATTGCTTCCGAGAATGATCGAAATTTCTTGAGATGAAAGAATATTTCACCCCCACAACAATAATCCGAGATCATGATGAGTTTGCTTGATGTTTGGAATGCGTACCGCATTGACACGATGAAAGGGTGAGATATTAATGTCAACACTTGTCGTTCGGTCATTGTATGTCGCACCTGATTCCGTTTCACAAGCTCAGCTTTTCGTAAGACTTTCATGGCGAAAATTTCTTGACTTGAATGCTTTCGCACCATGTAGACCTTCCCAAACGATCCTTTGCCTAGTACTTGAAGAATTTCGAAATCGGTGATAGTGACGAGCTGTTCAGCTTCGGATTCTGATCCATAACGGAAGCTGGCAAAGCTTTTTAGCGAGCCACATGTATTCCTCGAAGAACTTTTTTGACTGAAACGGGATTGAGGATCCAAGTCCAAAGAACTAGAGCCAGGACTGCTGTGTTGATCACCCTGTTTCTTGCGAAAAGATTTGCTTTGATGATGTTGTAAGTTTGGATTTTCGTTTCGCATTTGCTCACAATCAGGAAAGAACTTGCTCTTTTCTTCATTGCCATCCATAAAGGAGCCCGTGACGACATCGGTCGAAAAGAAATGGTGCAGATTTCCGGATCGTGGGGCTATGCTCAAGAGTGAGTTGAGATAGACTTCCAGGCATTCCTTTCGTTGAGTAATCACATGTAGCGACATAGAAGAGAAGAAGTGACGATGAGGGAATTTGAGCTGCAATATGGCAGGATTTTCTCGACACATAAGCTTGTGAAGCACTCGAAATTGGCTGAATCGCTTCTCTAGAGTGAATACTCGTTTACTGTGGTAGTACACAACAAGTTGGAATATCGTGAATTGCTTGGATTGGTGTTTTGATGCTATAATGGCCCATTTACGCAGCGGCTTTCGGAAAAGACCTGCTCGATTTGTCGTCCGGAGAGCAAGATCCACAGGAGGATTCAAAGAGGTGTCGCTGACCTCTTCGTCGTCCTCCTTTTCAATCTGAGATACGTTCATGTATGAAGACTTTTCTTTTTCAGCTGTCTGATTAGCACTACGCACAATCCAGCGAGGAATCACTACTTGCTCAATTAGATCATTGATATCCTCTCTCGACTTTCTGACGACGTCATGATGCTCTTTTCGCATGCTTGGATGAAAATCACGATAGAATCCATCGATTTGAATACTGGATGAAGAAGAAGCATCAGATTCCAGCCCGATCGAGTTTCGTTGATACTGGTCTGCCATATGCGCGTGTTCTGATGATCGATTGAATTGTAAAAACATATTTTTCTTCTTATCAGAAAGCATGCGGGTAGAGACCGAGTCGGACTTGCGCTCTTTCTCCGACAAAAGCATTGGAGTATGCGGTAAATTGTGAGGATTTGAAGAGCGGTACCAATACTCTGTTTCGGTAGAATTGTGATATTCTCGTGCTTCCCTGTTTTTATTTGGCCTTATTTTTGCTCTTGATGATACACTCGACTCTGTTGCCATTTTTGATCTTGTCAAAGCTGCATGATGCATTCTCAGTCTATCGTCAATGTAGCATTGAGAGTCTCGGTCGGATGCAAATGAGTCTCGATCATTGAAGCAATTGATTATCTTTTCTGAAGTATGCCTTGTGTCTCCTTGGATGGTTTTTGTACTATTCAACTTTCGATTGTGCGTCACATCGGAAGAATTTGGCCCATACTTCGGCTTGGCTGTGTCTTTCTTTTGTCCTTTTCGACTCTTGCCATGAAGTACAGTCCTTGAGATTGATTGATCCTCAAGCTGTGCTCTGGCCATCGAGCTCGTAGTTTCCTGATACGTATTCCAGAGCTGTTTGGAATCATTTCGGGATCGATTAGCTCGAGAGACCACTTCAACTCGATGATTTTCCTTCATTTTTCGAGAGTTAGTGTGCAAACGAGCTCTCCCACACGTGTGTCTATCACTTTTCTATTCTGTTGATTGCTTGCTCTAGCTGATTCGTTTATCTGTTGATCGTCAGGATCCTTAGGCACGTTATGTTATCGGCGTCAATAATTGGGCGAAATATTCACTTTCCAATTTGATCGAGTTCCGCAACTATACTCACGTATATGAACAGCTCATTTTGACCAATCTCAAAGGCTCGACACTCTCCCTATACTGATGGCTCAGACTTTGATTTTACAGAATTGCGAGTTGGTCGAGGACAAACACATTATTGGGAGATGAAGAGATGAAATCGCAACGTAGCTGATGCGTACATCATAGTCTTAAGCAGTACATATCGCTGTTCCTTTAGTATACATGATGAAGTCAGTGCTATACAGTAATATACGGTTGACTAGCCAGTGTGACGTATGGATCGCGAGCTCTTTACTGTCGCAATCAGAAGCGGCAATTGCTCTGTATAGCATCAATACGTGGACAGTATAATATCACGTGAACGAAGTAAGATAAAGTATGCACTCTCTAATACTATTCTGACACTTGCGACGGTACTGATTTTACAGCACCACAAGCATTAAGAATTCCGTGGATTATGCAAACTATATGCATGACGAACAAATTGGAGACGGATGAGACTCACGCAAATACCCAGCGAGATATTCTATATATGCATCTCTACAAATAGGTAATCACATCGTTGCGATTTATAATTAACATCAACACAGCATGATACCTTCAAATGCTCTCATGTTGACTTGTCTTTCCACTGTATGTTCCTTGAATGTCGTACCAATAATCCACCTAATTCCATTGATTCGATCCTAAAATGACAGCGGACACTTCTGATAATGAGACACTTGTTGTGAAAGCTCCACAGAAAAAGTATTACCGAAGTAGGGCGCATTGTAATCCTATGTCGCATAACGATGCATTCCAGTATCCTCCATGTCCCGAAATGATGGATTGGTCCAAATTATATCAACTTCCAAATCCGTACGTTGTGCCTCAATATGTCAACGTATTCTTATCTTGAAATAGAAAAGTAGAAATCCTCGATATTGGCTGCGGTTTTGGAGGCCTCACAGGTCTTTACATCGTTATATCATGGAGTTCTTCTCATCGCTAAATGTGTAGTCGCGTTGGCAAAACTATTTCCGAATCAAATTACTCTGGCGCTGGAAATCCGTCCTAAAGTGACCGAATTCGTTCGACTTCGCATTGAAGCGCTACGTGCAGCGCATAAAAATGAGTATCAGAATGTCGCTGTGATGCGGTCAAATGCTATGCGCTACCTGCCTCATTTATTCAGAAAAGCACAAATTCAGAAAATGTTTTTCTGCTTCCCGGATCCGCAGTTCAAGCAACGTAACCATCGCCGAAGAATTGTCAGGTCTCATTTTCTATTTTCTTTTCAATAACTCTTTTGCTGACCGGATAGAAAGCTCTGATCTCTTGACAGAGTATGCCTACTTTTTAGCACCTGGTGGAATTCTGTACACTATTACCGATGTGAAAGAGCTCTATGAATGGCATGTTGCAAAATGTACACAGCATCCTTGCTTTCAGCGTCTATCAGAAGCAGAAATGGTAAGATGGAGTGTTCATGCCGATGATGTGACATAATGATGCTTTTCTAGACAACCGACCCATGTGTGCAGGCGATGACGGAAGAAACGGAAGAAGGTAAAAAAGTATCTCGTTCAGGTGGAAGTAAATATGTCGCTATTTTTCGGCGAGTTCTCGACAAGGAGATCCCGGAAGCGCATATCTTTGCCTCTGAATAGTTCACACCTCGCACCAATTTGGTAGACATCGAAACAATACAATACACGATCGCATGACGTTATGCCATATTTTATTTATAGTTTTTTTTACCTCGCGCATCCAGCTGTCCAGACTTGCGATGATTGAAACTTCTACAGTCTCCACGACCCGCTCTTCAGCATTGCCGGTCGATTCTCCTCTCACTGAGGCCACTCAGGAAGTTGAAAAGGAACAAGCCCCACAGAAAGACAATACTGGCTGTGACAACGTGATCGAAATAAGTGCTGAAGGCTGTACGGTTAATATACGAAGCGAACAAAACGATCGAAATTCTTTTGCAATATCTCGCGAAAATGCACAATTGGCAGGCTACCCAGCTGATTGTGGGACCAGCACGTATAAATACCTCTCGTACGCCAAAGTTCTTCGCGATCGAGGCCTCACTCATCCTATGCGATATTCATCGATTCATATGGATGCTGTGGGAAATCCAAGACCGGAAAAACATCCGATGAGCACTGATTTTGGAGCACATGCATTCCATGATCTCCCGACAGACTCGCTTGTATTGAGCCATTATGGAATCGGACTTACTTTATATTTTAAATTTCTCAAGGTCATGTCGTGGTTATTCTTCCTCCTTGTTCTTATCACAATGCCCGTACTCTTAATTTACGTGTTTGGTATTGAGTCACCGTGGGAGGAATTCAAAGTGTTGTACAAGCAAAACGTTCCGTCTGTGATGGGAATGACTTCGATCGGACATTTGAAAGAGTCAAGTAGCACGTGCGATCAAGGCGCACATGGCGAAACGATCTCATTATCGTGCGCAGCTGGAGAAATCGGGTTCATCAAAGCTGTTTATTCGGTACAAGCAGCTCAAGGATCATGTACATGTCCAGAAAGGAACAAGGTGATGTCGAAAACCGGCAAATGTCGTGCTGAGATCAAAGAGGAATGCTTTGCGCGCAATAGATGCAAGAAGAAATGTTCAAGAAGCGATTACGGCTGCTTTCTTGGAGTGCATCCCGTCTCAAAAGTATCTTGTTGTGCAGATGCTTGGGATCCTGAATTTGATTCTCCCGATTTTAGTGCTCTGACCATCAAAACTGTGGCCGGTTGTGCAAGTAAGAGCGTACAATCCATCGCAGAAGGTCTGTGCTTTGGGAAGAGTAGATGCTCCTTCGTCATCGATGAGAATACAACGTACACATGGAACAAGTTGCAAATGCAAACGTTTTGTCCGAGAAACACAACTTCAGAGGAATTCGGTACAATTTGCACTGCCGGAATCAACGACTTTAGCGATTACACACAGTGTCCCGATCCATTTACTCGTGGTTTACTTGTATATGCGCAATGCTTCACCACATCGGTCAGCTTGTTCAATGAATGGAGCTTCACAATTGCTGGCTGGGATACTATCAGCGTATGTCAAATGTATTTTTCACAAGCCAGAGCTCACTGTGCTGCTGTAGAGAAACCAACTCTTGGGCTTTGCGGTTGGATGTGACATTGTCTGCTCTTTTGTCTTTCTCGCAATAGTTTTGTGGATGAAGAGGAAGGAAGCTGCTGCAATCGATCGCATCTCGCGAAATCAGATCGTCGCAGCCGACTACACCGTTCAGCTGATGCATTTGCCCAAACACAACGATCTCGATCAGCTTCGAAACGAGGTATTTGCTTCCAATTCTGTTCGAATACGTGTGTAAACCCTTAATTTGCAAAAGCTTCGAACTCATTTGGAGAAGATCCTCACACTCGCAGAGCCTTGTACGCGTGAATTCGATTGTATTCGCATTGCCGACATTCAATTCGGTAAATCGACTTCTGGGCAGCTCAAACTTGTTCGTGATCGTGGTGTGATTGTGCGTAAATTGGAAGTCGAACTTCAGCGGTTGGAAAAGATCAAACAGCTCGAAGGCAAATTGGACCATAAAAAGTATAGCAGCAGCATACAATCGCACATCAAAAAGTCAAGAAAGTTGGATTTGGCGTTGGAGAAGCATAATGTCAAGCTCGAGAAGTGGCGTAAGCGGCATGGGGAAGGTACTCGAGCACAAGCAGTGACGGCGTTCATAACGTTTGAAGAGGAAGAAGGCTTCCAACGGTGCTTGCAAGTGTACCCGGATCTAGGAGCTTTACATCGATTCTTTCAACCAAAGGAGAGAAGATTACATGGCAAACGATTACGATTTTCTCCAGCACCGGATCCGAGCGACATCAAATGGGAAAATCTGCATTACTCTGGCTTGGAGCGCTTTTTTAGACGTTGGGTTGTGAATCTGTGCGCGCTATCTTTTCTGCTTGTGAGCTTTTTTATCATACTTCACGCAAAGCATGAAAAGGGTCAACTCGACCAGGAATTTGGACGCACAACTTTTTGCCCCGCGAATATCACGAAAGATGACGTCGTGTTGGATGAATACAATAAACAGACTGAAGCTTCTGTGTACAAAGCGCTTGTGGGGTGTTATTGTGAGGCTCTATTACACAAACTATCTTTCCAGGAAATGATGAATGAAGAATTCGACATCAATCCTCTCACGGGAGCTGCGCATAAATATTGCAAAGCATGGGCCAAGTCTTTTCTCACAGCACAATCACTTTCGGTAGCTTCCGTTCTGATGGTTGTGATTGTGAATCTCTTACTGACGAAAATCCTGCAATTTCTCGTGAAAATGGAAAAGTATCACACCGAATCTGCGCATATAATTTCTCAGGTGATCAAGATTTTCCTCGCACAACTCTGCAACACGGCTTTGCTTGTAATTATCATCAACGCAAATATACAATCGTTTTATCCAACAAAACACATGGCTTCCATCAACGTATCTTCCTTCCAATTTCTCAGCGGCAAATACGGAGATTTTTCAGCCGAGTGGTACCAGGACGTTGGTGTGTCTCTCATGCTGACCATGATCATCAATATTCTGTCCCCACATCTGAATACTTTTGTGACGTATCTTCGTCTGGAAATCAAGCGCTTTTGGGATCGTGGGTGTACTTTTGATTATTCGAGAACCAAGCAAGACACACAACGAGATCTAGACACGTTGTATCGTGGTCCAAAATTCGATCTTGCACAACGATACGCACAGATTTTGACCACAATTTTCATCACGTATCTTCTTTCTGCCGGGATGCCACTGCTTCATGTGATTGGATTCTGTGGCATTTTCATCACATATTGGGCCGATAAATTCAGTACGTTTGCAATTGTCAAGCGATGTGATTTTTCTGAATCGATTGCTATAGCATTTTTGCGAATTACACGATCACCTCCATTATACGACGCGAAAATTGCTCGAATGACTGGATCATTGCTTCCGTATGCGGTTGTATTGCATTGTTGCGTAGCTTTGTGGATGTTTTCCAACAGTCTGATTTTCCAAACGGTATCCAATCGCTCGAGTTCCATTTTCGCCGCTTCACGTCGTTCTTTCGTAGCAAGATGACATTCACGTCGAGCTGAGTACACCAAAGACCGAATTCATTGGAGAAGGAATTCCATCCTTTCAGCCGGCTGAGAAACAAAACATATTTCGTCGAGTGACTCGAAAGCAAGTGGTGGTGCTCTTTGGATTCTTTGCCAGCGCCTGTGTGCTTATCATCATGCGGATACTTTTCGAGTACGTTCCAGCCATGTTTCAGAATTTGTGTCCAATGCTTAAGACGCGTCTCGCAAAGACAAAAGCTGTCAAAGGCCTTCCCAATTACTTTGACGGTACCTTTTTCCTCGCTCGGAATTTGTGATTGAGTTCCCATTCGTAGCAATTCCAACAATCATCTTGCGAGAAAAGCTTCAATCAAAGCGATTACGACGAGAACTACAACAGAAATTCCAACAAGCGCTCGATAAACGAATCGCTTCGCCACGACTCCACAGTAAAGGCGAGTTACAAAAACGACGAAAAACAATGTCGGGCGCTGAGCAATATCGCGAGGAGAATTGGATTGTTGGGTGGCATTCGTATTGTACGTTGTTTTCAAACGCATTGTGAATTGTGACAATTTCGTTCTCATCGCAGCGATCATTGACAACAAAGAGTACATTCACGACCTCGCCATCGACTCGGCTTTTTCCGACGATATTGACCTCGACAGAATTCTATGAGCAAACGATGAAAAGGTGCATTGTATACTTGTAATGGAGCATTCCATCGGATCCTAAATAGGCGCAGCTCTTGGTCGAATCCAAGTCGGCAGTCGGGTATGATGTATGGTCTGTGGGCTATTGGGCATCGGATCTTGACAGTAATAAAGTCTCTTTTGTGGGGGAATCGCTGTATGTATCAGAGAATCCATTTCTCTGTGTAAATACCATTTCGCTTTCTTGGGGACAATTCGAAAATGCAAAGCCTGTGGCATTTCGAACAAGTCGTGGTGATTCTACTTCTTGAGCAGGTTTCCATTCCGTTGCATCTCTTTTCCGCTTCAATCGATTCCATTCTCGCATAAGATCCGCAGGTTCTGGATAAAATAAAACACGACCTGTTTTCGCGATATAATTCGGCAGCACTGCGACAATGGCAACCAGCACGAGGCCGAACCAAAACCATGCGGTTTTCACAAGCTTATTCAGCGTCGAATAAGCCGTTCCAATCTCGTAGATATCGCCACCCGTCCATCCGTACACGTTACAGAAAAATGCAGCGAAAAGATAGTAAAATAAAAGCGTTCCAACCGTAGCGATAACATTTGTTCGCGTCCAATTGCTGGTCATAAGAGCGACCTGAGCAGTCGATGCCGTGATCAAGTACGTGTACGCCGCTACTCCACACGCCCATAAACCCACATCTTCTTCCCCGAAATCCGTTGGCCCATGTTCGTCATTGGCGAAATAATACACCACAAATCCATTTGTGAAGAACGTGATCGCATAGATCGCATAGGCGTGCCACATGCCCAAGCCGCACCATCCGAAAAATGTGATCCAATTGAACGAACGATTCCGAAGTCCATTCACATACAAACTCGGATATTGCATCAAAACAGCCGGAGACACATCCTGATTGTACATTGCAATAACCACAATTGGAATCGTTGTGAAAAGCGCATTATATAGCGTGAAGAAGATGCCAAAATACATCAGTACACCGCTGTACATGGAATACGTCGCAAGAAAGAAATTCGACAGCGATAATGCAACGTTCTACGATCAAAACAAGTGAGAAATCCTATCAGAGCTCGAGGCTGCCTACATACCTTCATGAACGAAAACAAAATGAGTTTGGAGATGCGTTTGTAGCTGTAGTTTCCATGGACCAGAAGCAAGCGTTTGAGAAATCGAAATTGCGCAAAGGAGTAATCACTCGATAACACAGCTTGACGTCCTTCTTTTCCAGATATCCCGACACCAACATTTGCCGCTTGTATCATTGGAACGTCATTAGCGCCATCACCAATCGCTAAACTTATATTTCCGGGAGAAAACATCAAAGTTGGTTCCGTCACAAGCTTCACAACAGCTGCCTTTTGTGAAGGAGAACATCGGCAGCAAATGACCGATTTGCATTGAGTGGCCACTGCCAGGAACAGATACTTGATATCATTGTCCAATACAAGCGATAATGTTTGTCCGTCGATCACCATAGCGTACCCGACATCTTCATCGTGAAACTCTTCGGTCTTGCCAGCTTGTGCTTGTGGCTCGAACACTTGATCGCCAAGACCGTGATCCATCCCCACAGAATAGACTTCGTCAAACAATTCATTTCTCCCTTCTGTTTTATCGCCTAACGCACTGTGATGACCGCTTTGACTCGCTTGTACGTTAAACTCATTTTCATTCTGTATGTCTTCGCGATTTCGCACACGACGACGACGACGACGTTGCTCTGTCTGTTGATCACGACCAACAATTGCTTGATGTAGTACCTCATAAAGCATTTGTCCTGCCTTCTTGGCGGCTTCCACAAGCACCATAGTCACGGAAGCATTCTCGTCCGATCCCCACTTATCATCGACAAGCTCTACATATAGCTCTTCTAATCGTGATCGTAGAGATACTTTATCGCGTTGGCCCAGCACAATCACGTCCATATCGTCGTCGATCACTTGAGATGACATTCCGATACTGATAGCTGTCTCCTTTTTATCGCCGGTAAGCACCCAAAACTTGATCCCCGCCTTCCTCAATGAAGTAATACATTCTTCTGCGCCTTCTTGGAGTCGATCTTCGATGGCTGTGGCACCCAAAAGTGTCAAATCCACTTCGATCATTGCCGATACTTTAGAAATTTTTCCTGCTCGACCGTACATTGACATCTCCGCTTCTCGATAGAGAACTCTCCATCGATCGTATTCCTCTTGTGGTAAGACACGCATCGCTGCTGTAAGTGTTCGTAATCCTTCCGAAGCGTATTCTTGTAAATGCCCACGAGTTACATGAGCAACACCTTGAGGTTGTGACTTGGAGAGAAGATCGAATAGAACATCATCAGCGCCTTTGCAGTACAAAACAATCCGCCCATCGGGATGTCGAGCAATCACAGACATTCGTTTACGATCACTGTTGAATTCCAGCACGTGGAGAATCTCAAACATCATCGATTGACCTTGTATGCAGGTGTGACAAAAACTTCCATCCCGTCCAGCCAAAACGTAGTCGAGCTCTTTCGCTGCGAGTACAAGCGCCAATTCATCGGGTGATGCCGCATTGTATCGTAGTACATGGGACGCATGCGGGGATGACTTTACGTTATCGGTCACGTGACAATTTTGATCGGTCGATTCATTGCTATCCGGACAATTGGTTCCGCTTACTTCGGGGATCACTGTGTTGCAGATTGTAAGAAGTAACAAAAACTCGTGAATGTATTCTTTCGTCGAGTGATTCGCATTCAGTCGAGCCAGTAGTCTTTGATCTGTGAATCGTGTGCCTGCACAGCTTCCAAACTCAGTCTGTCCATGGACACTTGCATCGACGTCATTATACCGCAGACCAGCAATCGTACACTTTGCGAAAACCATCTCATTACGCGTCAATGTGCCTGTTTTGTCCGAGAATATATACTGAATCTGGCCTAAATCCTCGTTGATATTGCTATTGCGCACTTGAGCGGGCGTGTCGGTAGCTGCGTCATACATTTCCAAGTCGTTTTCGATAAAGCGCGCATGCACAAAACGAACACCTTCCATGGTCACGTACATGGACAATGGGATCAAGTTGTTGAATAGGATCACATAGCTGAGAAAAATGTAGCTATTGGCCTCGCCCAAGCCAAGATACCATAAAGAAGCGGTAGTTCCAGGGTCTAAATCCCAGTCATTGTTGCCCAATGTGCACGCAATCGATATGCCAAATAACAACAGCAGTACAAGCACAAACATTGTATCCAGACTCTTTTCCACAGAGCTTCGTTTCAAAGGCACACCCGAAGAATTCAGCATGATCTTGGTATCTTTGCCCGTGTAAATAACGAGACCCATTGTCCATGTAGCATTTCGACTCTCACTTCCACGGAGAATGAGATTCTCAATGTTCAAACTCGCCATTTTCTCGTCATCACACACTGCAGTATTGAATGCGTTTGAAAAGCTGTCGCTGTTTCTTTGTTGACTACCGTCAGATTTACGACAGCAGTATACATTCGACGCATTTTCCCGACGATTGTGAAGCTTGAGAATACCGTCAAAGCTGAAAAGATCCTTATTTGGCTCATCGCATTCGACGTATAGTTGATGCTGTTGTAAAATGTCTTCTGCTGTGAGAAAATGCTTCGTGAGAGGCACAACACTTCGTATCTTGAGATTCGTTTCACCATCCAAATTCGCAGTTTCCACATAACATCGCCCGTCTTGTCGACTTGTAGCGAGTAGAATACAGTCTGCCGGGACTTCCTCTCCATCTCGTAAAAGTACGATATCGCCTACTCGAATATCTTTCCAAGTAGCTTCGATCTGCGAAAGAGCCGAGCCTTGAACCGAATCAGGATCATATCGCACCAAATGAGCTGGTCTTGAATTGACTTTTTCATCCGACTTTTTACGCCTCAAATCTTCCGTGAAATCCTTAATGGCTGACGTCGCAAATACAATCAGTAGAGGTGTCAGACTTGAGATCGGACTAACTGGAGAGAAGCTGAAGAAGCACAGCATTACGACCATTGTTGTGTAAATGTTGGCTAATCGGCTGAATTGCATTTTGAGAAATACGAATGGAAAGTTGAGCAGAGTGTATTTACTGCTTTCGACCAAATTGGACGGGAAGGAAGCTTGGGTTTGTTGTTTACTCGTGTCCATGCTACGATTTTCTAAAGTTTGTTGCCATGTGGAGTCATCTTCTGTGCTTTTCAGTGAGCGTGAGAGAGTAGATTGTTCTTCACAACGACTGCTTTGCCGACTTCCTACAGTGATAACTCGACGGGATGCTTTGTGGTCTGCTTCGTCGTCTTCTTGATCGGCGCTTTTTGTCAATCGACTAAACGCTCCATCCACAGACGAATGTAGCTGTGCATCCACTGGAGGTACCATAGTAGCTAACGCAGCACGATCAAACTCACGCGATGATTCAGCTATTTTGACAAGACGACGAAGTTTCCAGCCATAAAGTAATCCACCAATATTAAGAAACGAGAGAATCACAGAGAACAAACTCTGCATCAACAAAGCAGTGCCCTCACTGACACTGGTCAATTTCCCGTTATATCCCTTCAGATACCAAATCGCATCGATAAGTAAACTGACTTGCATGCCAATTTTGTAAAGCAGTAAGAAACGCGGAACGAGAAACTTGGTTCCATGCCATCCGAAAATCAACGTGATATACTAGCGTTAACGAAGAAGATGAGTCCATTTACACCTCAGCACATTCAGAAAAAAAGCTTACCAAAATGACAACGGGGACGGTCGATCGGTAGGAGACTCCAAGTAGAATGGGAATAATTCGAAAAGTACAAATACCGGCTTGCCACACGATGATGAGCTTGAGCCTTCTTCTCGTCTGATAAATGGTCAATCCTTTCAAAAAACAAAATACTTTCTCAAAGAAACCCCACACTTTATCTTCGGTATTCTTCACATCCGTTTCCGATAAGGCGGAATCAGTCATACTATCCGCTCGATAACGAAGAGAAATTATGTTGCATGGATCATTTCTCTCCTTTGCCACTTCCACATTACTCAAATCCTCATGCCGCCTTTCTTTCGCATTGAACGTTTTGTCTTTTTTCTCACCAGAATCTCCCGCAGACTCCGTTTCCAAATGATATGGCGTAGTGGAACTGCCGGCTTCGCATGTCGGAGAAGACTGTAAATTCAAATCGATCATTTCCTTGAATAGAGTGCTAAATGAAGTGTGCTAAAAAGCTCAGTTCGATTGTGTTCGATACGGCAAACGAATCTGTTGAGCTTAGTAGAGAATGCTGTTCGACCTGTTGTATAGATAGGTTTACAAAATCGACTGTATGAAATCGCCTTCACACTCGAGAGCCGTGCACTTGTTTTATCGATCGCTTTGTGTGCGAAAACTGTCGGTTTTCCGCCAAATTTCGTACCGATGATATGTAGCCAATGTGAATAATGTATCAGAAATAGATGGCCAATCAAAGACGGTGTATACCGTTACATAATTTTCGCGCTATAGGGTACACATCTCAACACTTTATTTTTTGCATGGCTTAGCATGTGTCATAATATGATTTATGAATATTAATGTTAATATTCTCGATATCTGACCGTTAATCTCTACCTCACACCTCAGATCTGAGTCTGATGTATGCGTCGAATGATAGTGCAGTATAGTAGCCTGTGTATATAACACGGATGAATACTGCTAGAAACGTACGGCATCGAAATTTAGCTCTACTGATCGTTTATTCTTCTTTGTATACGTGTGCTATACGAGTACCAATTCGTATTATCCCGCACACGGGTGTGGTAAAACCAGTCGATCACTTTCGCGCTCCAAATTCCCCTCTAGGTCGGTAAATTACGTTTTACCCGACACTCCTTTATCATGCGACGTTTTGTTGGTTAGGACCGTTTTCTACAAATTTTCCCGAGTGCCTTCGTCTCGACACTTTCTGGAAAGCACAAAAGTAAGAGTACAATCGACTGCGAAAAAAAACGCGTTTGTCATACAAATTTGTAGTGCAAAATTGACCGTTTGCCCGTATGAGAAAGCCATATTGCAGGTGTTCGACAAAGATCATCGCACTATACTTCACAGCTATACACTGGGGTTCGCAAAGACTATAAGATGTGGTGAGATCTTCTCATATATTTTCACAGGATCTATCGAGGATGGTCCATCGAGCCACTTTACTTGCGATATAAATCCATGGTTTTTGATGACGGGAGTCAATGTCCCGAACACGACGCTGAGGCACTTGCGATGCAATTGGAGCTAAAAATACTGCTCACCGATAAACAAGTACCAATGCAATTGATGGATTTTCGAGCCATAGATATGTGCCGCTATCGAGTTAGCCTGCGAATGGCAACTATTCAAGAATTTGATGCTCCTGCTGGGATTCTGGCTCCTGGTGCATTGTATTTCAGTAATAAAGAGGAGACACTTGAAAAAGCATGTGAAGGAAAGATCTGTGAGTACAGTGTTCTATTGGAGCGTATTAAGGACATCCAGGACGCGGTAAGGTCACAAACATTATCAAGTCTCAAGTGATTACAGAAGGCGTGTAGGTGGAAAAGCTGAAAGATGTCGTGCGAGTGGAAGTACATCAGTTGGATTCCCCTGTAGCTGAAGCTGCTTCAAGTACTTTGGAAGGAATCATTTCGGCATCATCAAATATTTTGATCAAATCAATCCGTTTATTCAACAAGTTGGAGACAATGTCTATCAATGAAGCTACTCAGTATCAGTCTGCTGATTCGAAAGTGAACCGTGAGGCGACGATTGCTCAAGATGTGGTGTCCGATGTGTGAAGAGCTTTGCCTACTAACACAATAGAGTAAATCCCTTTGCACAATCGCAGTGATTTCGGGCTTTTTAATTGGACCTTGAATATAGCATCGAGAGCCTTTTATGCTGGGTACTCTCCCATCTTGTGCTCGAAGATCTGGCGATTTTTGACATGCAGCATTGAGCGAAACATTTAAAAATACCGAGATGATGAAGTGGGTCGGTAAATCCTTAAATGGTGTCATCTGGATAACTCAAATCGAGTTTTCAGCTGTCCAACATGTTGAGGATCAAGCGTCAATGAGATCGGTGTGATGATACCCAACAAGCCGAAAAGAGATGATAGTGAAGCTCGTGTACACGAAAAGGTAATTGACACTCAGTAAGTTACAAATTAGCGCCGACCAGCTTTAGAAGACATTATTGCCGAAGCCAATGCAAGCTAGACGGGAAAGAAGGCATCTACCCCGGCTCAGAATGCATAATTTAGCTGAATGATGAGCTATGAAAAACTTTGATAGTAGACGTTGCGTGCAAGCTCCAAAAAGATTCTACCTATAAGTCTTTTCAATGGAGCTATGCTGGATCGGAAGCTTGAAATGAGACGTATTTCAGTAGACATGTAATATCTTGCATTGTGGATTTATCCTCTTCAATTAGTGCATAGTTTGGTCATTCTAACGCGAAACGGATGTCGACATTTTTTCCATGCCGCCGGACAAACGTCATTTCCACTGTCCTCTTTTTCTCATTGTCGGTCGTCTAGCGCACCTGCTTTGTGTGGTCAACTGCCTCGTTCTTTTTTGGCAACACAAATCCTGACACTAGACTATGCACAAAACGAAAGCGAACCGCGCATTCATAAACAAGAAAGTTTAGCTTATGTTGCGAACCCACGTCCAGCCGTATCAAGCCGTAAACGCTATGTAGCGTCACTGGAAAGCACAAGCTCTGACTCATTTGTCAAACAAGCGCGCGGGAACCAAGTATTATGATACGAGAAAATCGAATACGATTTGTGTAAGTGTACTTCGACACCATCTTCCATTTCATCAACAAGGTACCTCGGCAATCCCCGATAGAGCCGAATGATCAAAGGAGTTGTTTGTGAATGCTTTGTAATTCATTGCTGCGCAAGTATGAGGGCATGTAATGGAGATATACATTGTGCGATATACAGATCATTCTCAGCAATGTATATGCACGTGTCTTGCTCAGGCTTTGACTCATAAGCACCATTTGGGTATTTTTTTAAGTAGAGGTTAAAGAGGCCGAATGCGTCATTACCTGCCATAACCTCGAGATAAGTAATCGCGAATGCTTGAACTTGTGCTCATTCGAAGGTTCCGATTGCAAATCACATAGTGTGAAGATGGAGAGGCCTTATCGGTATATTTGTCACGTGGTAATATCCCACACAATTTAAATGGCTCGGTGCCTGGCTTTGACAAGTGGCACAAGTGCGCTGACAACTTGATCAATCGTTTCGAGCAATAGTGCCTCTTCATGTGTTGATCTTTTCAATTCTTAAACCCAGAAAGTCGAGCGACAAGCAGCTCACGAGGTTGCATCAACTCCTTCGCCTATTGCATGAAACATCTCGTGCATTCTGACAAATTAGCGACAAGATACCTAAGGAGATTGAAGACGCATTCAAAAGTTGCATCCAACATGTGACTATTGCTCGAGAAGTTGCATTTCTTACCATCTTATAACAGTAGTATGAACTTCATGACGACCTTCCTTGACGAATCGAGTAGACTTGGGTTATCGGTGCATGTGTTGCGGCTCGTGCATTTGCGTCATGGATTTGGCTCAAGAACGGAAGTCATCGTGCCCAAAAGGATTAATGCAAGCCTTGCCTCTGAATGCCGCCAGTCGACCTCAGGCTGATTTGGTATTCTTTCGCATCTGGAAGTGAGTCAATTGCATGCTGTAGTCTCATGCTTAAGAGCAGTTTATCCATACAATTGGTGAGAAGAACTGAAGATCAAGAGCATTCGCACATAGAAGGAAGGTTTTCCTCCACGAAGTATGAAGACAATAAGGAGATCGGTTTGCTCTGATGCGCTGACTTCTGTGGCTTGAATGAGTATGATAGCATTTTTCATTAAATTCCAACATATGTATCGTTCCTTGAGTCTTGCATAAGCCTTTATTTATTTTTGAGGCTCGAAAAAAGCGGACGTCTTGTGATGAAATGACTGGATGCTCGTATGGTGCATACGGAATTGGCTGGATAGCGTTGCATCTGGGCGGCGTCAAAAGATGGTTTATGTGTGAATGATTTCCAGCAAGTAACAAAGACTCTGACAAGAAGACTATTATTGACGCGTATGAACTATCTATACCATGACAGAGACAAAGCTGGTATTTCATTACGCTGTAAGCCCTGCGTCTTCTCTATCCAGTGATGTTAAGCTGTATTCCTCGTGCGCTGTGCTTCGTATCTATCAGATGGACTATGCAGGAATGTACGCAGTTTCATAGAATTAAAATGGCATGGCCCTTTACGCTTGATCTACACTTACATCTAACAGACGATCAAAATCTTGATGAAGGTCACACCGAGATCTTCGTAGCTAATTAGGAGGTCCACAGCCAGCTGAAGGGCGAAGCGTAGGGTGAGCGATTGATGTGTAGCTACACTAAACGGGGATAATGGCAGTATGAAACAGTGCGACGGAAAGGTATGAGCATGAAACGCAGGTTTGCTATGATGAATAGAAACAGCGTGTATCCCACCGTATCATGATAGTGAACTTCTTATCAATAGTGAAGCTTGCAACAAAAGCGGACACACGCAACTATGTCGATACATTAGAAAGTAGGATCAGAGAAGAGACTTGTCGATAATCGCAATCAACGTCATCATCTACGATAGAGACCGTATCGCAGACTCGAAATACCAATTTAATGTGTTCACTATAGCTGACACTCCGCAGAGAGTGATAGTACCGGCATATCGGCTTTTGATAAAATGACTAGCAGTCGCTGCGTGAATACCGAAAGTTTTGTCTCAAATCCGTTCACCCCAAGGTACTCGTCAAGTGCAGTCAAACAGCTGGTTTGGTTCTAGAAAATATTACTGCTTCGATAAGACTGTTCTGCAGCTTACCGACTATGGTGCTTGAAAACAATGTTATGGTATGCATTAGCGAGTTTGTGTTGTGATTGTTTACAAAATCTGTACGCGTCACCTACGGCACTACTGTCAGACAACGTGAGGTACTCTTCATTTTCAAAAGACATTAGATTTCAGATAAGTCATGGTACGCAAGTGATAGTATATATGAGCATAAGAATGCATTGAGTTTCAAGCGTTTAGTTCTTTGTATGCTAGAAGAATGCTGAACCTCTACTTCTCCTCACCAACGGAGGTGTATGAGCGCGCAGCTTGTTCGTTCATAAGTAGTAAAAGTACTAGAAAATATGGGCGAAGATCTGTAACACCAGTTCGGAGCGATCTTGATGAGACGAATTTTTCAGGGTTGAGTCAACAAAGCCGACATTCTGCCTCTCCAATCATCAGGCTGGTGATAGTTTAAGTACTAAATACGCTAATGTGGGAGGTACTCTAATTCAGCGTGGCATCACCAGCTCGAAGCATGCACGTCAACGATGGCAGACGATTCTATCTACCTGTAGATGAGGCTGGCCGTGCTAAAGATTTTCTAGATGAGCTCATGGTTAAGATACCTTTGAGATTGTTAAGGAGCGATACTTGACAGACCATAACCAGTCTGGATTTTGTGTACATCAAGCGCAAATTCGGCTTGTATACGTTGTATATCCTTGCCATCACCACAGATGGGTCCCTTGCGTACGGGACCCCAGTGATCCTTTTTTTAACAGAAAAGATGTATAATTTTGCCCATTACTGCATGTCCAGCACACATTTTGTGATTTAGAACCCAATAATTGTTCAGACTCCCATCGAACTCTGTCGTAAGCATGACCTACCACACAGCATTCATTTTCGAATGTTCTCGAATTCACACTTACGTAATATATGTAAAGTATTTTCAAGACATTTTTTTCTTAGGTGAACATTTCTTCATTGTGACCAATAACGCAACAGATGGGCCCTTCTATATTTTTTTTCTCAAATAAGCGATTTTTGAGATTTTGAATAGATCAATTCATATCAAGCAAACATTAGTTTTACTTGAGGCAACTCTTCAAAAATTTCCCAGCTGAGCCCTAATTCGTTCATCTTTACCAGAATACCGGGCATACTGTGAACGTGGTGGGTCTCATACAAATATGACGTTATTTTTGTCGTAGTTGTCCATAAACGAGATAGACGGGTTTCTGTATAAAATACGTGCAACTTTGGGATTCTGGATTTATTTCTTCTTGGAAATGATAAAATGTCATCCCTCTCGCACTTTGGTCTGATGAAGATCTCCACTTTTCATTCATTTCCAGTTGGGCATCATGGTTAACAAGTTTCTACTCATCGCGATACTACCGATTGTTTGTTCGGAGTTTCCAAAGAGAGAAGAGTTTATAACAGCGATCAATAGTCATGAACACGTCTCACCTGAAGAATCCAATGCTATCAAAAAATCTGAGATATTCTTTCACGCGGTATTCAAAAAGATTGAAAGTGTACAAAAAAAAAACCCTATTTTACTATTCGATTTGGATCACACTGTTACAAACGCAGCGTATGAAATCACTTTTATGGCAGCCCAAATAAGAAGGAATACATTCGGATTCACTTGGGGCGAAGTTGACGAGATTTTTGCTTTTTCCAAAGCTGACAAGACATGTCAAGACCGATTAAAAGAATATTCCGGCATGATAGAAGTCCTCGAGAGAATTCGTACCGAGGCATCAATCCACGCAAAGAATGAACTGTTCTCAGTTGAGAATTTGAAATACGAAGTCGCTCGATGGAGCAAGGATGCTTATTACGCTATACGACCCGTACCAGCCTGCAGTTTTCTAAAGACAACCTTAGCAGCGAGACTTCGTACGAAGTTGGGGGACAAAGACATTGGAAAGCTTGAAAAGGACGTTCTCAGGTATTCAAGCGAACACGGACATAGCAATGATGAAGCCTTTGACGGTCATACTTTGACAAAAAATAAAGACGTTTACCAGGGTAAAAATCCTGGAGAGAAGGGTGAGATCCGCAGCATAATAAAAGTCTATGATGAGCAATTTTTGCTCATCAACGCTTTGAAAGAAGTACATGCGACTCCGTACCTGTCAAGCGCTTCTCAAGAAGACTTTGTGAAAAGAGCTGTTAAGACTCTCAAGCCTCCTATTGCCGTGGAAAATGCGTATGGTACTGTTGTTGTTGGCTCTGAGAAAATCATAATTGGAGAAGGTACATCTAATGATGGTGAACAGAAGGTTAAGACTGTCGTAACAGGCATGGGTAAATCCGATAACTTCGACAAGGTTCTCTTTGCTGCAGGCGATACAGATAGTGATGCCGCAATGATGAAAGTCGCGTTAAAGAATGATGGTTACGCGTTGATTATACAGAACGGTGACAAGTTGAGTAAGGACTTGCTAGCATTGGCAACGAAAGAAGAGACCAAAAGCAGAGTACTCGTGCAACGCGTGAATGAAGCAAGAGGGAAATGGGTGTACAGCCACAAAGCAATGGGATTAGAACCTTAATGACTTTCCTACAAATAATGTCTTGTGATTTTACTTACCATTGCTTTTGTTGACCAAGTCTATCCACAAATGCCACGACACAATGAGGTCTAATTGAACCGTAACAATATCTTCACTTGATGTGCCAAACGTTGCTGACCCCACGTCAAAGAAGAAAATAGTTCTAAAAACTTTTCGACGGCCTTTATCAGTCTTCCTTCCTGACGTTTGAGCTGCATGGCATTGACATAATGAATCGAATGTTTCCCGCTGAAAGTATACTAATTAGTCAGATGAGGAAGATGCTACGCTCTGTCCTTCTAATTCCGTGGACCGTCAGGTTGTCGAGCATTTTGTCTCAGGCCATCCGCCTGTGTCGAGCCTCAAGAAGAAGAAAAAGTGTATTGCAACATCCAAAGAATAGTAGATATATTGATAATCCAATGATGGTATCATCTTCGCGTACGCTGCGAAGTCAGCGCAGCAGGTCAAAGCAACCCCAAAACTGGCTTCGTACTTGGTATTGAAACACCTTCCTCATATCTGCAAATACTCTCGATACGGGTGTCGTATCTCTAATTCCCGACAAATTGCCCAGAAGCGTGAGGTGAAGCTTTAATCGAGTCAATTTCAAAGGCCACAGAAATATACAATCAGCCTGGGGTCGACTTGCGCTCTCAAAGGCCAGTCTTTGTGTAACAGTCGCAGCAATGCGTTGACATTCATTCTAAGCCACATCCATAATGTAGATATGCAGGCCGCAAAACAGCCACCAAGTACTAAAGTCCACTAAATCGCCATCTGTAAGGTTTACTTCGAGCAAGATTCGACAAGGACGGTCATCATGAAAGCCATAGTGACTCCAAAAAGCCGACAAGCTTGGATGTAGCATTTGTAAGAGTCACCTTCATTTTCAATACCGCATCGATAAAATGTATTGTCATGTGTGCTCGTCAAAGAAGCCATCCACGATCGATGTGCATACAACGCCACTTTTCAATGCGTGTGGTGATTGATGTGCAGTGTTGATCCGAATAATTCACGCAGATTCAGATGATGCGCGTTGTAAGCAATCGCGAAATGTGCCCATGATGTTGATGCAGATGAGTAAGGTGAATTTGGCAATTATTTTATGTGACCATCTTCTGAGTGTACTCCACACGGTTTGATTGGTGCCCGTTTGACCGCAGGATCAGTTCCTACTAGCATTACCCCTTGGTGTACGGCTCCGCTTGATTCCGAGCCTAGGTTATGTAGGACACATCAATTACTGATAGACCAAATTTAGGTGATGAATACGCGGCGCGATCTTGAATGTGCCACTTCTCTGTTACTTTTCAGTTATGTGTGTTTGCGATTTTTGAACTTGATTTTACAAGCATCAGATGTCGTTTTCGCGTAATGTGGTATCCTACCGTGTTTCTTTTGTCATGATTATTGTGGCTATTTGCTTCGAAATGATGAAAATGGATCCTGTCTTAATAGAATGCTTTTGTGATGCAACGTATATGAATCGTACAATGACTTCAGAATCCGAAAGCATCTATTTAGAGCGAATTGTCGCAAACTGCATGTATGATGCATTTGCTACTGCAGGTATACGATGGTACATTAATGGGTCCCTTGATTCAACAAAGTCATATTGGTCCGGTTCACCGACCGGTTATTCGAATGGCAGAGCTGCACAGCGCTTCATCTTGTTAGGATATCGATGCATATCTATTCCGCTCTACGACGGCCACGAGTCCCTGTATAATTAATATTAGCTACTGCCCTGTTTTTACTCTTTTATTCTTTGAGAATTACTGACTACTCCTATTTTCTTGGGATGTTTTTTTCTAATCGATTCGTAAGAGTACGCGAAGCCACGCGACACGTCCAAACATCAACAAAACATAATTCTTTGCTCGACCGTTTGCGACAAGAACTAGCCGATATCAAGGATGCTGGTACATACAAGCAGGAACGAGTGATTCGCTCCTCGCAAGGTCCAAACATTACCGTAAAAAATCAACAAGTTCTTAATTTTTGCGCCAATAATTATCTTGGACTCAGTAACCATCCCTCAGTTGTCGATGCTGCTAAGGAGTCACTGATAACCCGCGGGTTTGGATTAAGCTCGGTTCGGTTTATATGTGGAACTCAGGTTTGGTGACCGCGCTTCTACTTCGCCAAGTGATACGTATGCTGCACTGATTGTTCTAGGATATCCATAAAGAATTGGAGCAAGTTATTTCTCAGTTCCATCATACTGAAGATACGATATTATACCCGTCTTGTTTTGATGCAAATGCGGGTTTCTTTGAAGCAATCCTGGGGAAACAAGATGCAATCTTGACCGATGAACTCAATCATGCCTCGATTATCGATGGAATACGCTTGTGCAAAGCGGAGCGACATCGTTATAAGCATATGGATATGAAAGATCTGGAAAGTAAACTGAAAGAGACGCAGCACTGCAGAACACGAATGATTGCTACAGATGGTGTCTTTAGTATGGACGGAGACGTTGCGCCGTTAAAGGATATTTGTGATTTGGCTGACAGGTAGTCAAAGAATTCGAATTACTAGACCTTGAGGTCTCACCGATATCTGCATTATTTAGATATGATGCTCAAGTCTTTATCGATGAGTGCCACGCGACTGGCTTGTTTGGAGCAACTGGCCGTGGAAGTGATGAATATTGTGGTGTTCGTGGTCGCATTCAGGTACGGACAAATGGCCATACGCTCGTTTATATTTTGCTAGATAAATTTTGCTAGATTATCAACTCAACTCTTGGAAAAGCCTTGGGTGGCGCCACTGGAGGTTATACTACCGGTCCTAAGGAAATTATAGAAATACTGCGCCAGCGATCACGACCATATTTGTTTTCAAACTCTCTTAGTCCTCCTGTTGTTGGAGCGTCTCTTCATGTATTCAAACTGCTACAAGAAACCTCAGAGTTTGTCGATACAATACGTCAAAACACTCATCGTTTCCGTGATCAAATGACCGAAGCCGGGTTCACATTGAAAGGATCCAGGTATTGTGCAGTTTAAGACCTCAAGCTTTCTCGATCAACTCTATTGAGTATTTAACATCTCGGACTAGGGATCACCCAATTGTGGCTGTCATGGTAGGTGATGCACGCCTTGCTTCACAATTGGCCGACGATATGTTGACAAGAGGCATATATGTAATTGGATTCAGCTACCCGGTAGCGTGATTTCTGCATGCATTCACGAAAAGAAGTGATCATGACGCGTGTCGATTACATAGGTGGTTCCAAAGGGCCAAGCACGTATTCGAGTGCAATTATCCGCAGCACATTCATTGGAAGATATTGACAAAGCCGTGCGTGCGTTTATTGAGTGCGGAAAGAAACACAAAATTATTTGAATTGATGTTTACGTCGCGGTTTTGAGCGCTATTAGGAAGTAAGCAATACAAAAAGACGTTTCAGGATCAGTGTACTCTATGAATTTTGTGCATATAAAATACTAGTAGTGGACCGTACAGCCGGGCATAATAGCATTGCGTTACATGAGTCGATTTTAAATGTGCAAAATGTCCTGTTGCTTTCTTTGATAAAGCCTCTTATGCATTTCATTCGAGCATTTGGACACTAAGAGATGGGGAGAAGGAGAAGAAATCCTTATACACTGGAAGCAGAAACGCACACTCACAAAACTTGACTATGTAATAGAGATGCTCGAAATTGCTCTCATCCGGTGGTGTCGCGTTAACGCACTTGGCCCATTACTATTCCTTAATGCATTCGCGTATCTCTGGATCGTCTTCTGATGTGCTATTAACAAGGACGGCTGCATCTTGCGGAAAATTCGTTGTAGCTGATTGTTATCATCGGTTGCACAGGTAATGATCGTTCCATCCTCAATTCTTTCTCCCTCCTCAATCACGACGCATTGTCCAATGATACAATTACTTCCAATGGTAGATCCTTTTTTTGCTACCGCTTTTGACTCAAACAGGTTTCTGTTGCCGATTTGTATAGAGCCGATTGCACAACCGCATTCAAATAAATTTTCGTCGCCGATCGTGATCGAGTGTGTCTGAGTCAAATCTGATTCTGATCCGATTTTCACATAGTCTTCAACAATATTATGCTTCCCAAGTGAGACACAACCCGTGATGATAGATCCTGGATGAAGGACACATCCTTCGTCTATCTGTACATTACCATCGAGCTTCGCTTGCGCGCAAACCAAAGCGGAACCAGCAATTGTGATACACTCAGCCTGCATCTATGCGATTTTTTGACTGGACAAAATTAGTGAATGAATTGAATGTGAATTGCTATTATGCGCACCAAAATAATCGATGGTAAAGCGCTTGCTCGTGTAATTTGCAATGAGATAGCGGTAGAAGTAAGACAACTCTCGCTAGTGCATGGAAGGGTACCGTTTCATATCCCTGCATCGTAACCCTGCTTAAGCGATTCTCATTCGTTCAAACATGTAGCCACCAGCACTGGGATTCGTCATGGCTGGGAATCGTAACGACTCGCGTTTGTATGTCAAGAACAAACAGAGAGCGTGTAAAGATGCGTCGATAAAATCGATCAGTCATTTTTTCCATCAGAATGTATCTCATGTATGGAACCTTTTGAGTTGAGAGGACGCATAAAAGAATTATATAAAATTTGCAGAAAACGTTACTCGATACGGTGGAGCACCTCAATAAGGATCCACTCATGGATGGTATTCTCGTTCAGGTAAGCCAAGCATCGAGAGTCGATTTGTCTTGATCTACTTGGTTGTAGCTTCCTCTCCCTCCACAAATACATACTCAGACGATTCTCGATCGAATCCATCCAAGCAAAGACGTAGATGGGTTACACCCATTTAATTTTGGTGAATGTGCAATGCGAGATAGGTCTCCATGCCTGATTCCTTGTACTGCCAAGGGAATTATTGAATTGCTCCAATACGAGAATGTCGAACTTGAAGGCAAGACAGCGGTTATAATTGGAAGAAGCAATTTGGTCGGAAATCCGATCAGTATGCTGCTTAGAAAACACGATGCGACCATCATTCAATGCCACTCAAAAACTATAAATCTTCCTCAATATGTAAAACAGGCCGATATTGTTATTGCTGCATGTGGAGCTCCTCATCTCATTCGTGGATCCTGGCTCCAAAAAGGATCTGTCGTCATCGATGTTGGTATTAATTTTGTGAGTGGAAAGACACAAGATCAGTCTCTGATTGGTGATGTTTGTTTTGAGGAGGCTTTGGGCATCGCGAGTCTGATAACACCCGTCCCTGGTGGTGTTGGGCCAATGACAATTGCGATGCTTCTCAAAAACGTTGTCACTGCTTATAAACAAACACACTGATGCATTTATACTTTCATGTGTACCACGTCAATGTTGTCTTTGCTTAGCACGAGGTAACAAAAAATCACTTATAAAGTGTTCGAGACGTTGGAACATGGGAATATATGGACTGCATAGAACATACAATGTGATCGCTCCGATGGCTTCTTTGAATTGGTCAAAATCGAGACAGAGACTGCTATCCTCTCTGTATTTGGTATCATTCTCGTATCCTCCCGTCTCTGAGTATTGGGCGTTTATAAAAATTTGCTTAAGAACTTGCTCCGACATGTATGCAGCGACAATTCTGCAATCTCGAGCAAAAATCAAAAACTCATCGAAACCCATAGTCGACTTTTGTTCACGAAGATGATGCATCACGACATAGTACCGAAAAATGCGTTGAAGAGCGAGTTTGTGTTTCTGAAATACAGCCAAGAGATTCGGAGAACAGATCTGGGCTCTAAATTTGATGAATTGGGAACGCAGGGCGTTTGGTAGAATCGCCTTTTCAATTAATGTGCGAAGTCGCGTTTCCAAATTCGGTCCCTGCGGGTACTTCAAAATAGCAAGCCGAGTCAACAATTCCACAAATTCGTCATCTCGAAGCTCCCTTCATGTCGATCAATTGTTAAAAACAAACTGACTGCAAAAGTCCTTATCCATGTACCTTTGAGTTCCCGGCTGATTACCTTTTGGAACTGAGCCACTGGGTCCATGCATAAGAACTGCACGGTAAATGGAATCCGTTATTGATGGTGAGAGTTTCGCATCGTGTATTTTGCAATCCTTCATGACAGGGATTAATGGCTCAAATGACCTAAAAATAGAGTGAGTAAGTCGCGGTACCTGAAGGAATTTGTTGTATTCTTGCAAACTCAGGGTCATGATGCTTCCGTTTGAATCCGTGCTTGCACTAAGAAAGGATCATGATGACTTTCAGTGGGCATACATCCTCTTAAGTCTTGTATTGGATGGACCTGTAATGCTGGAAGATGTCGGCCAAGTCTCTAGCATACAACTTCAAAGTATTCTGAAGGTCTGCAATTTGACCGTTGACCTCTTTGTCGGTGGCAATTGCACGCTGAAGTGATTTTCCTCTCTTGTCCATTATGACGGCATTCTGAGTCTCTGCTTGCATTCCGTCTTTGCTTTCACTTATCATTTCTCGTATCAGCAATGTGTCTAATTTAGTGAACGCAGAAAGCTGCTGCTGCCATTTCAAATCAACTATTCCGATCGAGGACACTTGATGCGTTGCTCGTGCATGCAGGCAAGACAATGTGAGTTCTTGTATACGACGGGAAAGAATGCACATAGTGCTGGCTGCTTCATTCGAGGCAACTGCGAGAGTACAAAGCTCAATATGAAGCTGCTTACTGTGCACTTCGTAATTCCTGATTTCTTGGAGCAAATTCAAAACCGTCAACGAATCCGATCCCAAGTTCGCTTTCTTCATATCCAGCATGAGTCTTCTTACCCGCTGCCAGGAGCCTACGATATCCAAGAAAAGCGAGCGTTGCTTGTCCAGATTGAGCAATCGCGATGAAGCCCTGGTTCATATCTCAGTTACCAACAGCTCAAACAAGCAAAAACATGGCACTAACATGGAAACACCGAATAAAATTCCTACAAATGCAACATTTTCCGTCAATTTTGCACCTTGAATACTGTCACATGTCACGATCTGAGGCAACGGAGGCTGGATTCTAGACTGGAATTGAGTAATGTGCTTTAATCGTTCGTCACTATCGAATTCCTGCACCATCTACGAGCTCCTAACTTGAGAATAGTTACGAAAGAAGAAAGTTCAAGCGTACCTTTACGTCAAACCAAGTCGGAAAGAGCTGATGCAGTAGCAGTGAGTATCGACGTCCATCGCACAGATCCGAAGTAAAATTTTGAATTACGCTATCACTCACTTTCTCAGTGAATGAAGAAGCAGTAAGATGCAGTTGAAACCAGTCCAAAAGGATCTCATCAACAGGCAAATGGGCGAGCTTTCGAATGGAGACTTGCTTATCCATTTCGATACTTTTACGTCGTGTGGACTCGTGCAATTGCTGCTCGGTCCTGCGCATGTGCACCTACAACGAAAACTTATCCATAACACTCGACTTGAGTCAAGAAACGAGTTTGCGTACAGCTTCCGCTAGATCCTGCAATGCGCTTCCATCATATTGTGCTTCTAATGATTCGATCGTATCCTTGGTCATTTGGATCGCACAAGACTCCACGGTCCTAGCCATTGCAAACAGCATCTCCGTCAGCATGCGATTGATACGAAGCAGGTTGTTATCGTCTGCTTCCTCGACCAGATCCTTTTGTGGGGTGCAAACAAATATCTCTTGCTGATCAGTATTCCCAACCTCCACAGTTTGTTTTCGAAAAGGTTGCAGATAATCAAGATTGTATTCGACCCGAGGCAAATGGGACATCGATTCGCTCTGCTGTATCTGCCGTTTGAGCTGATCATTGGTCTCGTTCAAGCTTTCAATAAATTTTGTCATAGAAGCTATTGTGGCTTGTTGCTCTGAGATTTGTGCTTCTTTCCGACTTCGCATCGCATGATGCCTCATACCCGAAGCCTGTTGGTCTGCAATGAATTGCTAGCCATCGATTTGTTAGACGACTATCTAGCCACCCAAATAAATCCCACCTGATGCGTTTGATGCATAGTCTCGACTCGCCATGCAAGGAAAATCTCACGAGGGCTTCTCCCTTGAGAAGCACGAATCAGTCGATCTTTTAACTGGAACAGCAGTAAGTCACAGGTATGGAGAAAGGATCAATGCATTCAAAGGCTCACAAAATTGCATTCTTTCTCCTTTTTGATCGTTTGCATCCAGCTTCGAAACACAAAACGTAATTCTGTTTGTATTTGCCGGCTCTCTTTGGAAGCAAAAACTCGCTGGACAAGAAATGGGAGCTTTTGCTTTGTCAGGATCTGTTGTTCACGGCGCTCGATATCTCGGAGTAGAAGATGAGAATGACGACATATTCGGCGATATTCAACAAAGTACGGAATGCGCTGATGGAATGGAACATGTTCCGCAGCGGATGATGGGATAAACACAGCTTCCAAGAGCTCTGACCGCAATTGGTGCAAGAAAGTGAGTGACATGCTCGGCCTTTCTTCTGCAGCCATATGCATCCATTTGTCCCATAATTGAAAGCAAATTGTGATCAAAAAGCGATTTGGATGAGCGAGTCGCTCGGTCATTTGTCTAGCTTCTTGGAGCTTCACTTGGCAATACAGAGGAGTCGATGCAAAGTCGTTTTCAACTGCATCAACAGACCATTGCTGCATAAGTGAGCGTGTCAACTCACCCTTTTCATCAGCAGTATCGAGGCAAGCATGCAGTGGAAGGAAGTCTAGTCGAATCGAATCGGTCGCTTCATCAAAAGAACGCAATTTTTTCCGTGCCGAATCTTTTTTAGAAAGTTGCAAGGATTCCAAGTATGTCACCGTAACGTTTTGAGGCTCCGCGATGATCGAAGAGGGTACACTTCGACCAACGGCATTAGCGAGATGCAATTGTGGGATCCGCGCATTTGAAGAGCGGGGCTCCATTTTGCTGCTAATTATAGTCCCCAACACAACCCGCGAATCCAAGTGCAAAGTGTATGTTTTCATACTGTCCGATCTACGCTAAAACGACTTATTTGATAATCAGGTACTATCACATCTCGTCATTCTACTATCATTTTTCGATTTCTCATGTCCTGAAGTAATAAAGATACCAGAGTCTCGTTTTACTGCGCTGTAGCATGAAGCTGATTGTATATCTCCCGGATGATCATTTAAAACTTCTTCTGCTCGAATATCAATCGCATTCAGCTTGATATTTCTCATTTCATCTCGCCCTCCATGCCTTAAGCTCTCAAAAATCTGCTGCCTCCATCCGGTCAGTTCAAGTAATCCTTCATTGTTATCCGAAACGGTACTATGCGATCTCGAGTGTGGCTCATTGGTTGGACCCAATCGACGATTCAGCAAATTCCAACGCATTTGGAGCCAAAATATGAGTGCAATCATAAGACAACCTCCTCCAACAATGCACCAGATGAATTGTCGTGTCTTTGACGGAGAACAACATAACGATGTATTAGAATCCAATAGAGTACATATCTCTTGGCAAACACATCCATCCATGCCACGACATATCGGATTCACCACTGTGCTTTTACACAAGTTGCACGAGGGTTGACCCAGACTACAATAGCTCACATTGAGTCCATGTTGTATCCCTGCTGGTGTGTTAGAATGCCTCTTTGATGGCTCATGGATTCTGCATGTCAAAAGTGTCAGATCAAAGACGCATCCCTACAGTCATTATACGATATCAATCATAAGAGTTGCTGCAATAAAAATGGTATTCCGTACGTTTCTTTGCACACATTGCTGACATATATTTTGAAATTTGCCTTCACTGACCCAATTGTTTTGGATGGTACAGGGATCATAACCACAACTTGGATACAGAGATACTACGAGTAGTAATATGTAGCCCGGTAGCCGGGGCAGTATCATAATCAAAAGATTTGAAGCGATTCCGTCGATTCCGATTGAACATCCGTAAGGATCGTTTCGATTGGCTGGTTTGCATGGGACACTGACTCAATAGGAGCCTACCCCTTCAGTCCGAACGGATATTCCTCAGATTTGTATGGTCGCACTATTTCGAGCTGAATATAACAGAAAGACGTTCACGTATCTCTTCGAAAAGAGAAGTAATACAACAAAGGCTGCTATTTTATAACGGTTCACAGTAAGGATGAATAAGTGCGTTGTTCTGACCGAGATTGTAGAGAGCTGTAAGTTGGGATGGGCGAGAGTTTAATTCAATACTATTTTCTGTTAACGTAATATTTCACGATCGAAAAAAATAGCTTTCATTAGTGTCTGCGATTTATTTCTATTTAGAATTTCAAAGTAGCGACTCTATTCAACAAGATTATAAACATAAAGCCACAAATGCTTGTTGCTATTTCCAGATTTGGGTTTCAAAGCTTTTCTCGGATCAATCCAGTTTTCTGCTCCACATAGCCGCTTAATACCAAATGTCGATAAAGAACGCACCTATTGGAATAGATGTTCCAATCTCAACAAACGTCCTTCACTTAAGGTCGTCAGGATCGTCTTTGCACAATATAACTACCGGTCAGCATCTAATCATTCATGAGACCAAACCTTTTGTTTACTATACACATACGAATAGTGTCAATGAAGCATTTGGTCATCGTAAATGGCCCCAATTATTGCTCTATTTGGAACAAGGTGATATGATTTTGCGTAAAAAAACATTGCGATGTATGAGTCGGATATTGAAGAACCCGCAAGATGCGTCGATGTGTCTTCGTCTGGGCTTGCTCGCTTTGATCGAGAAAGGAATATTGTATTCAGAAGATAAAGAATTTCAGTATCTATCCGCACAACTTTTTAGTGTGATTGTACAGTGTAGCAATGGACGGCTTGAACTATTGAAGGCCCATCGAAACAAAGCAGAAGTTTCAGAGGGTACTAGCGCAACTATGTTGGATCGAATTCGTCCTGTATTTGCTGCGCTTGGACTCTCGTCAGATGACATGTCGCGAGCGACGTGTGTCTTGCTGTATGACGCTCTTATCAGCTTGAGCCAAACGTGCGTGGGGGCGCAGCTTATTTCGACGCACGGGTTTGTGTCAATACTTGTCGATCACATTCATCGGACTCCTAAATCCATATCTAACAAATCTGAGATTCGCATTCGAGCTCTATATTTGTTACGAAACGTGGTGAACGATGGTCTGGAATCAACGAGCGCTTTGATGTTGGACCTCGAAGCAATGCAATTATGCAGCAAGTACATACGTCATGCGAATTATCACGTCCAGGTCGCTGCTTGTAACGTGATTGCTGCAATCGGCTATATTGAACGGGCTAAAGGCGTGGCCGTGGAATTTGGAATTGTGAAAGAGCTATCACTATTGCTCACCGATAGGAATCGGAAGGTCCAGGGAGCGTGTGTTGGGGCTTTGATGAACTTAGCTATCAACGATGAAGCAAAGGGAATCATAATTGCGAATAACTCGCTGCTAGTAGTCCCGCAACTACTGGAATGTTCCGAGGACTCGATCAAACTAAATACTCTCAAGCTCATCGCAATTGTCGCTGCTCACCCTGAAGCTCGAAAGCAGTTAAACACGTTTTCCACAAAAGAGTTGTTGACGTCGTTGATACGCCTACAAGATCCTTTGCTATCACAACCAGCAAAGCTTGCTCTCTCTGTGATTGAATGGCGCATCTGAATAATAGAATATAATTTGTTTTTAAGCCTCTAGTAGTATCAGTCTCCTATATCTGATGACATCTTTTTTTCCAGTACTACTTTCTTTACCAGATCACTGTTTTCATTCTTCAAAGCAACGACTAACGCTTCCAAATATGCAATTCGAGCATTTTCACGCGTTTTTGGTCTGTTGATGAAAATCGATTTGATTTTTGTGGAAGCCCCGCAGTAAAAAAATATTATCGCGATTTGTCTTCGAACGAGCGAATGTTCATCATGGGCAATTATGTCATTGGAAAGAGTCAATCGATCTTTGGTCGAGTCTGTATTTCGTTGTTGCAGTACTTCTCCTTGCTTCTGACACATCGGATATTCTTCCATTGCCTCGGTTTGTGTATTAACGCTGTTGCTGTGGTTACTGATCTCCCGCTGCTTTGTGGCTTGATTTTCTCTCACGAATGGTGTCGCTTTTTCTTTATTATCGGAATTACAACCTCGTTGCATCTCCAGCCCAGAGATTCGAGACTGTAGTTGAGAGTGTTGTGCTTCCAAGCTTGCGAACTTGAACTTCCATTCTTCACGCTGCTGTTCTAATTCTGCAACTCGCTGCATGAGAAGTTCCTTCTCTTTGTGTAGCTTTTTGTGTTCCGTCTTCATAAGCATCAATTCACGTCGACAGAATCGGTCGTTCTGTAAACACACGCTACCACTTCGACAAAGTGTTTTCGCTTTGCTTTTGTTGGGGCACAATTGCGTGTTGACATATCCTCCACCTACGCGACGCACAAATTGCGGATGAACTGGATGGTGAGCACCATTGATTCTCCCATTGCTTCGTATGTGAGCTTCCATGATGTTTTGATATGTTGGATTGTCTCACAGCTGAATTATAAATGATGGCAGATGATCAACAAAGAATTGGCGTTTCGACAGGTAGCATGATTGGTTGGTGTGAAATAGAATACTTTTTATGATGTTCCATAAGTGCTCCAGTATGAAGATTTTCATAGAAATACTACGGTAATGCCAAGGTTTATCGGAAGTGTCTCATGCAGTATTCATTTAGTCGCTTCTGTCTACCCAATCCCCAAGCGTCGAATGATAGGATCGTTTTGAGTTCCATGGAGCATAAAGTGCGGAAGGAATGTGACGTGTTTTGCTATTTTGTACGATGAACGTGGCAATTTATTGAAATGTAACAGTACAAGGACGTGAAGTTTATGTCTGTTGTGTAAAAAAAAGAAGCCACCATCACTAGTTACGAATATTTCTCGAGTCAACTTGGCTTCAATCTTGATTTATAGCGCTGGCGTTATCATTTATTTAGGAGATACGATTATGCACTCAACTGACTCATAATCAAACTCTCTCCCGCATTTGGTGTTACCACCGTATTTACATTAGCTAGATTTGATAGAGCCCCTGGTTGTGCAAAAGCTAAAAGCACTGTTTTTTTGTCTCTGTACAAATATCAGCCAATCCAGTAACATAAGCTAGCAATGTAACCGCTTTAGCATACCCTAAAACCAATCAGAACGCACCATTTCTGTGCTACAATAGAACAACTAATCAAGTAAGCGCACTGAGAACACGATGCACGAAATTCTTCTACAGCCAAACCCAACCGATCAAATAGCTTCTGTATCGCTTACCAACTTGCCCATTTCGTTCTGGTGTCATGAATGCTATGACTGTGTAGCCACAATCCTATCGAATGAAACTTCAGAGGTTTGCTGTCGGAGTTGTGGAAGTAATTTTGTGGAAGAAATTGATGCGGTTATTATCCCGTTTTCTCGGTGGATCATACTATAACCTGATTCATCCTAATTTATAGGAGGATCTACCACAAGGACTTATCGATAGAAGAGATGGTAGCAATCAACCAGCAGACTCCAATTTGGTACTTCCCTTCAAATTCTTATTTCTTTGAATCACTAAACCATCACTTGCAGGAAAATATGAGTATATCAGATCTGTCCTTTCCCAATACAAATTCTGTTGATCGTCAGACTGCTTCTTCACAAACAACAGGGTAGGAATGGAATCACATGGAGGCGAAGCTGTACTCAGTCTTCTGTGCAGTGAATCACAAAACGCACCATCGCAAATGGAATCGGAAAATGATAGAGGACGAAATGTGATCACCGCAGAGTATGATATACATATGGTTTACGTGTACTGTACTGATAGAATGATTAGAATGCTCGCTCAACGTTTACTGAGTGGAGGTAATCGATCCGGTAGGATTCTCAATGCAAATGGAAATCCCATAGAGGTATTTGTCAGCGATGGAAATATGGAAGATGTCACCGCATTGTGGAATCCGCTGAGCCAGTTACTTAATCTACCATTACGAGGTATACACGGGAACCCTGGGGATTATGTTGTCGGCAATTTATCAACTGTAATCAATCAGCTTATGCAAAACGACTCCAATAGAGTACGTAGTCTCACTATTGAATCATCATGGGTAGTCACAATCCCAATGCAGCATGGAACCCCACCAGCAGCCAAAGAAGCGATAGAAAAGCTTCCAATGTTAGCGATAACACAGGTTTTATGTCGGCGCGTTCACTTTATTTGTTGTTTACTCATCTGTGCTGTTTAGGAGGATATTAACATCAATCCTGAGTGTGCCGTCTGCAAAGATGAATTTAATCTTGCAGAGGAAGCTCGACGGATGCCTTGCACACACACTTTTCATCCTGATTGTATCCTCCCATGGCTCAAGCAAGTACGTGGTCGCAGTTATCACATATTACTTGTATCAAATTTGATTCTTGTACTTACAGCACAATTCGTGTCCCATCTGCCGCTATGAACTGCCGACAGATGATGCCGATTATGAACGTCAGCGGACACCTTCGAACCAGGAAAATGGTACCCGTTCGTAGCCGAAACGATTCCTTAGAAATTCAGTATACAGATAGTCAACACATAAACATATGTAGGAAGAAAAACTCATTGCAACAACAATGACCTCTTAGCAATTAAAACTATACACATTCTATTTTGCTCTATCTTGACGAGGTCAAATGGAATCAGGCTGATCTTTTTTCTTTTTGTTTTTCTTCTTTCCCTTTTTCTTCTTCTTTTTGGAAGCTCCGTTTAATTCTGTATCAGGCCACGCGACGTCATCAATGAATCCCAACGATTTGGCAAAGTCTGAACCATGATCAATTCCCTGAACCTCATCCACCATGCGCAGACAGAAAGACGAGTCCTGAGGTGCTAGTGCCTGAGGAACATTGAATCCGAGTCCAACGGTGCAAGCCAAATTGGTTCTGGCGCGTAACTCAGGTTGAAATTGTCGCCATTGTGTGTGAGATTGTAGAAAACTCCGCAGAAAGGCATCGGGAGCTTGAGATGCAGCTTGCAAACGAATGACATTACAACACTGCAGGATAAAACCTCTATTGCTAGTTGTCTGACTGCTTTCACTCTGATAATGATCGAGTAAATAAGCGACAAATTTGACTTTCTTCATGAGGATTTCAAGTGTTTTCTGATCGTCGGAACGCAACGCAATGAAAACCAATTGAGAAAAAGCTGCATGGTAGAGATTGTTGTGTCTGTAATCGAAAAACCACGTCATCAGCATGCGCCAGATCTTGACATCAAATCGTTCCGCCAGTATGCTTGGATTTGGAGCAACAATTTGTACCAGTGTCTTCACCATCAATAATCGAATTTCGGTGAATGGAATTCGTACAATATAGGATGTGTGACGTACAGCTGACGATCCGACATCACTACTTGCCCCACTCTGTTGACTTTCTTGATATGTACCCAGTAAATAAGTCAGCAATACGTCGAGATGTTTTTCAAGACGAGAGAATATGTTATCTCTAAGAGAAGCGAGTTCATTTGGAACGAGATTGACGACTGTTGTTCCAAATGACTGATATGGACCGATCGGAGGGCCTGGTACTCTATCCGTTACGGACTTTTGAGCAATATGCAAAACACATCGGGTGGCAGCCGTTCGTTGAGCTGTAGAGTATGCTCCTGAGGTATCGACAGCAACGCCTATAAGACCACTTAAGGGTTCCGAACAATTGGCTAAAGGCTGTAGAAGAATTCGTCCATGTTCGTCAGAAGCAAGACGATTAATAAGCTCTATAAACGCATCTGCAGCAGCAAGATTGTGTGCCTCACAATACTGACTACCATACACTCGCTCACCAACGACTTGGAGTACCTTCCATTTGGCTAATTGCTGAAAGAAATACCATTTATCTGTTGTCTGTTTCGAATACGCAAGTGTATTTGATGCTTGATACGGTCTACATACAATCATAAGGAAAATATCGCCAATGGGTGGATGTTGTATATAGTTTAGCATTCCGCCCAGATATCGTTCAACGTCAGACACAGTACTGCCAATGATGCGATAAAACATATTTATATCAAAACGCATCATGTAATCAATAATACGACAAACTTGGCGTATATGTCCCCTCGAGTTTGACTGAAACACACAAAAAATAGCGGCCAGAATTTTGGTGAAATGCTTTCGAAGATATAAAAGATAGACTTCGTTGGGGTCTGTTTCTGTTAGAAAATGCATCGCGTAATATGCTTTCAGAAGCTCTTTACTGATATGCTCTGATTCCAAAATCCTTTCCTCCATTTCTTTCGTTGATGGATACGTCATTTTCTCTAAGATTGGTGCAGTGTCCCCTAACGAACTCATGCTGTGTGAATCTACTTCTGTCAATCGTACGATTAAAAAGCATAAAACCGAAAGCGGAACTGTATCGTTCTCCCGATCATAATCTTCTAGATATGTAAGTAATGCGTCCGAGTTTCCAGAGGTCAGATAGTCTGCAATACAATCAGAGTGTTGCTGGAAAATTTCATGCGTCATGCAATCTTTAGGTGTATTCTCCTTCATGGAATTGTGGGTATCAATGTTCACGTCTGTATTAGAGCCTTCTACTTTTGGTGCTACTTGACCCTGTGGCGCATGTTTAGATCGATTGGTTTTTTTCCCCATAAAGTCTTGCGATAGCCAATGAACCGAAACGGTTGACTCAAAAAGCCAATCAGAGTGTACATCGTAGTTTTTATGGTACAGCAGCCAATCAAGAGACGGTGTTTGAAGGAGAAGGAGAAGCGAATTTAACAAGGTTGCGATTTAGACTGCTTAGATTAGACAGCTCGAGTAAGTGCAGTAATGGAGGTCAACCTAGTATGAAGTGTATTATTGCGACTGGGACTGCTAGTGGATAAGTGGACATGTAAACGTGTCTACAATGCGTCTATTCTTGTAATAAGATGATAAGTGACACACGTGGGAGGTAAGTACAAGAACACTCTGACGTCGACGGATCTACAATCGGCTTGCTTTCTTTCTCGTTCCTTGCGTCATGAACGGACAGCATGAAATGTAATCATCCCTCTTTTCCCACTACCGATATATATATATTCATGTCCTCGATGTCCATTGTGCGAAAGCACGCGGTCACTCAGTGAGGAATATAAGGTCCTACGCGTAGACTTACTTAGGAATACGATGAGACAGCACACATAGCAGAAAGTTTTGCCGACTTTTTTTAGAATTAGGATAAAGATTGTCCTAAACGCAATTTAGAATCAGGTTAAGAGATCTTCGCCTTGACGCATTTGATCGCCATTCTTGAACTTTTCGTCTTTTCTGTAAACTACCCGTTTGGCATTGTGTTCATTTCTTTCCCACCTGCTTCGTGTGAGTTTTTGTAAGTGAAGGCGTCGTGAATTGGTTTCTTTCAACTTCAGAAGCCTTGGATCGACGTGATTTATGTACATCATCATCGCGTATCCCTCGTATTTCAAGATGTATTGCAGCATTTCTACACTACCGCTTGAACCACCAAGTCCAAGGACTGGAACACAGCGACGTGTTTTCATCAGCTTTTTGATAGTAGCTACTTTACCTTGACCTTCATTGAAAAAAAATCTCTTTTCTTGGGGCAGTTCATCCTTGATACTATAGTATGAACCATCACAATCAGATAAAGGAATGCCAAGTTCGAACGCTTCTGTCGCTGAATGAACATAATCTGAATGCAATCTGCTTATCAAGAAGGGATGTACGTTGATATTCTTCAGTGCTCTCATCAGATATAGAGCTTCTGGGTATGGGCTTAATTCTACCTTTAGGTGAACTTTTAATGTTGTTTGCTGAGGACCATTAACATGGATATGCTCATACACATCTATAGCACCGCCTACACTGGCAGCAAGTGCTTTTTTCATTAGCGTCTGTCGCTCAATCTTATCCATTCCATGTAGCAATCGATAGCACACACTTGTGCCCAGAAATTCACATCTTTCGATCGCTGGAAAGCGTGCATTGACCAGGCGATACCAGACGGCAATGAGCGCCTGAATTTTTTTTTTGTGAGTCGGCTTTCTGCGATCATCATATAAATACTCGATGTCATTTACGATAGAATCGAGATTCACCACAGTATTGGAAAATATGAACGAATCTGGGACACAGGAATGGTAAGGTGTATCAATGGAAGACGTAAACGCATCCTCGAATCCAAATATTGGACGGACATCCTCTTTCTTGAAGGCGAATTCTATTTCTCGTAATTGGTAGGCAAAAATGGCCTTAGCAATCGAGCCATTTATTATTGTATTCTCCAGATCAAAAAATGCACATTTTATATTTCCGTCGGAAGCCCGAAGGGTCTTGAAGAAAGAGTCGAAAAAAGGTTCTGCTCCAGTATTGACAATTTCTTCACGAAAGAGTTTCGTGGACAGGTCACACAAAGCTAGTGGGAGCAAAGTGAAAAGAAGATGTTTGTTAGCCATAAGGCCAAATTTGAAATAAGCGTCACATTACATTTGTCATCATACCACGGGAAGACGTAGGAGAGAAGACATCTTTAGCATAAAAACTTGCATGAAAATTATAGAAGCAGCTGGAAATCCCACCATTTTATTCCGGACCGCTTAATGCTATTCTTATTTTGTTGCAATTATGGGGAGATATTCAGGCCTGTTTCAAGTACTTGTCAACTTTCGTCCAACAAGATGATTGGCAATCTCATTTCGCTAGTACTTTTTTTTCAACACGTGATGTTTTATCATCTGTGTCATAGAAATCCGCTGCAAGGACGCCGCATAGACAAAAAAATATCGAAGTGGAGAGTAGTCCCACGTGTCCTATACTTATTTTTAATTGGGAAAAAACGTACTACGTATTAACAAGCTTTGTCACTATTATTAAAAGAAGGTCTTTTATCAATACGCAAGGGACGGTCTATGTTGAAGCGATTGAGAGCCCTCGTTTTTAAAGACAACTATTCTGATTGCTCATCCAGTGTAGTATTGCTCACAGTCCACACCGATAGACGTGCATACCATCATCACATGTGTCTTAATTATCACTACGCTACTAGTTGTTGGGATCTCGCAGGCTTACAGATTGACATGAACGCTTTATTCCACATCTCTGATCCCCTAAACCTTATGATTCGTTTGATGATGATTGTCATGAATGGTACGCTATAATCATACGCCTAAAGTGGTGTAAGTTATCCATCATCAAGTCCGAAATCACCTAAGATCCCGTCGGGATCATATGTAGTAGGGATGACACCCACCACACAATATTTGTCGATATAGATTTGCTATGTATACGCTTTGATATATTCTTTACGCGTTTAATGAAGGACAGGGCGAACCACTGTGAAGATCACGTCAAGCTCCATTTCGCAAAAAGTCACAGAGAATCAACCGCATAAGATTTTGAGGGAAACCAACTCCTACATTGCGAAATGTCCTCATCTGTTTGTATTTCGTCAACAAAAACAAATTGCTCATGCTATTATTGCATCAAAAACATATGCAGGGACGAGAGAATCCAGATACGTCCGTCGTATTTTGGCACAGCGAGCAAACTCAAGCATAAAAATGAGAACATTTACAATTCCAGCAGGTAATGATTCTTTTGGATGCTTGACCCTTCTTTCTTTATCGGCAAAAAAATCGTTGATCATGGCACGTGCGTATTGCCCGAGATATGCCAAAAACTTTTTTGTAAACGATGTATGAAATTGCTTGAAAACTGTCAAGATACCCACTAAGAATGGCTCACCATCGATAGGGTTTTTACCAACACGAGCTAGAGTCCCGAAATCCCGATCGTATTCTAGTTTCGGCATATAAGCGATCACAAACAACATGAACAAACAAGGAAGACCCTCGAGTGGCGCGTCTAATGTGATGTATAGCCTCTGGAATGGATCATTTGCACCTATGTTTTCCAAGTATTTGTTCAATTCGGGAAGGATAGGATTTTTTTCGGATCCTGGATATGGATTGTTTTTTGGATCACGACAATGCGCTCGAATGTCTTGCAAAAGGGACATGTTAAGTGCGTCCAATGTGTTGGACAGTAAATTGGCATCCATTCTGCTCGAAAATAGAAGTTCGCTACTGATTTGGCGTCTGATAAGTGCTGCTTGGCCAATAATCAAGACAGCCTTCAACAGCTTGCTCATGACTTTTTCCACTTTTTTAGTTGCAGAACTGTACAAGCGTGATGCATTATCTGGTATTTTCCAGTCAGGAGTGAGGGCCTTGACCAGCTGATCAAGAAGCGGAAAGTATGGAGTGACCGCAACGTTCCAGAATTTGACCAGATTATTCAGTGTATGAACAATGCGGAAAGAAAGCATACGATCCAAACCGGTCAGACCCAGCAGACCAACACTCTGATGCAAGACTGAAGACGCTCTTATTCCACATACTTCTTTTCCGTCAGCAGAAAACCATCCAATACATTGAGGGGAGTATGTCGTACGCTGAGGATCTGTCATCAAAAATAATGCGTGCATTAACCGCCCCATGAAATTGATACTTGAATCTCCTTCAGGAGGCTGAAAACGAGGAATCGGAATGGCACGGCTTTGATGTTGTGACGCACGATCGTAAACTTTTTTCTTCAAATAGCGATTACATTCTTGTTCGACATTGTAATTGATGATTCGTGACAACTCTTCGTGCCACATCCGAAGCCCATAGATTCCAATGTAATCTTGTATATACTCGAAAGAAAGTCGGTACGAATCAAGATTGGATGCCAAATTTCCAAAAACTTCGTGACACTCTTCAGGTGTATTCTTCACAAATATCAGAATCTCATGAAATGCTAGTGACACGCGATACACAAGCTCTTTGCGTAATCCATCTTCAAGCACCTGACGAGGATCCACCTCAATAATTCCCAAAAGTGTTTTTTTCATTGCTAATATCCCTTCCGTGTATTTTGATACTTCATTTGTTGCACGAGCAAGACGATATCGTTCATTCAGCTGCGAATGATTCTTAAGCAACGTGTTTTCAAACTTGACCGGAATCGGCTTCATGTGGTCATTCTGCAACTTGACGATACCTGCAAGGATTCTAAATACACTTTGCGGAATGACTTCCATCACACGACGAACATAATCAACCAATTCACCAGAGTAGTACTCTGCTACAGAGATAACGTCGCCTGAATCACATTGATGGATTCTGGTTAGAGGTACATCCAGGATTGACGCCAGTTTGAGGAATACTGCTCGAAGCAATATAACAGAAGAAGGATCACTTTTCACACGCTGATGAAGAATTTTCATAAAATCGTTGATGATTTCCCATGCATACGATAGATCTGAAACATTCTCAATTATTCCCATGACTTCGTCTCGTATACGAACAGCGCGTACCATTTCAGTCAAGAATTGTCGAGACTCTTCCAAGTATACTTTTACCTGCAAGTTTGTGTCAATCTGGTCAAACTGTTCCACATGTCCTAACGCCTCGATTAAACGCTTTATTCTTCTTCCTGCTTTGATATGATCCACATAGTCCAGACTATTCACTTTTTCAGCAATATCCTTGAACCAATGCATCAAATCTTCATTGCGTTCCACCCGCGTCAGAGGTTTTTCACCTGAGAAATAATCACTCAACTCCATCATTCGGTCTGATGCCTCGCGCATGCAGTGTTGCCAGCGTTGTTCTTTGCTGGCTAATAATGCCACAAACATCTGCTTGAGTCGCCATTCGAGTTGAGATACGTTCAGCAATAATGTGATTACTTTGTCGGGGTCTGTACCCTCGTCAAACAAGCGCCGCTGTTCTTTTGAATTGTTCATCATCGGAATTACGGGCTGCGTCCGGCTATGCATCATTGTCCATCGGATGGTTACATTCGCATGTCGTATACAATTTAGTAAGTAATCCAGATTTTCGAGCACAAATTCTTCAGTAAGAACCCCTTCCGTTAAGTAATGAGCTAGTTCTTTTATTGATTTCTCTGTGTCTTGAGCTTTTGTTTTTACGATATGGGCAATGTTGGAAGGATCCAGCGTATTTGCAAGAGCAAGTTTTGCAGCAGGGTAAGCTGCCCACTCTACGGATAAATCTGCAACAGCCCCCATATACGTCGCGACAATGTAATTTTCATTGAAATTCCTATCAACAATCTCTCGCATCGTAGCTTTCTCATGAATTAGTATATCAGGTGCAAAATACAAGATAACAAACAGCATTGATGACTGTGCTGATAATCTTGTGCTTCTATGAGTACGATGCGGGAACGAAGTTTCTTGGAGGTAGACATCATCAGACTGTAATTTTCCAATCACCATATTGACAACTTCTTGTGGTGGTTCAAATCGTTTGAAGTAACGTTCTGGATATTGAGGAGGCTTTGCCTTTCCAGGTAGGTATCCAGTAACACGACATAGCTTGCAAACTTGATCGATATTTTCGAGTGCGGATTCCCCTTTATTCCGGAAATACGCAACCACAATTTTCTCCCTAGCCGGCCCTGGTATTTTTCGGTCCAATAGAAGAAGCATCACACCGTACAAATAGAGCGATTCGCACATCAATTGTGCGCCATCAGTGTCTAACAATATGTTTGATAAAGTGTACTGGATAAAGAAACCCTTTTCCAAATTCTCCAGAAACTCTAGGTAGTCGCTGATGTACTACAGTAACAAATACAGTTCAATGCACGGAACGCGGCATGAAACAAGGATAGCGTTGGGAGACCTTGTATATCCCATCAAACAGCTGATATAATCGATCGAGAATATCTTCATGATTATTCATGAACTCATCATCGACATCGAGCAATTCTGTGTTGCTATTTATGAGATTCTCATACTCCTCAGGATTTTTCAAGTAAGAGAAATCAAATAAAATATCCAAATATTTTTTTTGTTCTGGGTCTTCGACATGAGAGGATCCTAGGAAAATTCTACGATGTGAAATAAATTGATCAAGGAAAAGGAAGGAGGAATAATCAAGTCACATACCCGGGGACGTTGTTTGATAGTCTTAGTAATTCGGCTATTATCGCGCTACCACGACTCACGAGCCGCAGTAAAGTCTGCCCGCAGTCATTTTCTTCAGCAAGAAATTCCATTTTGAACCCACAGTCAGATTACCTCTATAAACGCATATAGAACTCCTATAAACACATGAGGTCGTGTCGCACATCCGTTTCTTTGTCGAGTCGTTCCCAAATTGAGTGGTGGAGAGCAAATAACCTCAAATTTGCTCGAGTTCTTTCCTCCCCTCATAATTCAAATTCCTTTAAAGTTGTGGCTACGAAAGCAAGCACATAATTGATGGCGCCGTACTCACCAAACGATGGAATAAGCAAACTCGCGATTGACGAGAGCAAACATTTCACAGAAGCGCTTCACCAAGCATTCAAACTCGAATCGGACGATGAACGGAAAGCTGCCGCTGAAAAAATATCAGAATTGGTCAATGGAGACGCATCCATAAGTCTTGGCGTTGTTCACAATGAATTACGGCAAGGAATCATTGGAACGGATCCTAATGCCCGTGTTATTGTCTGTATCGTAATTGAAGATTTGCTGCAAAAGTATGCCGAACGAATGGAAGCGTATCTCGCACCACTGCTGGTCGATATTTTGGATCTTCTTGCAGATAAAAAGATATTTGTTCGAAAAGCCGCTGAAGAAGCGGCACTTACGCTTATTAGCTCGTGCAACAAAAACTACACGATCCGATTACTTCCTGCGTTGTTTACTGGTTTGGAAAGGAGTAAAAAATGGCAAACAAAAAAAATAAGTTTAGACTTGATTGCTGAATTGGCCAATATTGCACCATTTCAAATTGGACGTTGTCTGCCTGATATCATTCCTATTGTTACTGAAGCCATGTGGGACACACGCAAAGATGTAAAAGACACTGCCAAAGAAACGATGACTAAAGTATGTAAAGTGGTTGGAAACGGCGATATTGAGCCATTTATCCCTGCGTTGATCAGTTGTCTGGCTAATCCTGAAGAGGTTGCAGAATGTACTCACAAACTTGCTTCTACAACTTTCGTCAAAACTGTGGAAGCACCTGCGCTTTCTATTATGGAACCTCTTTTACAACGAGCTTTGAAAGAGGGAAAGACTGCGGTCAAGCGTCAAGCTGCTGTTATTATTGACAATATGTGCAAACTTATGGACGATCCCGCAGAAGCGCAATTGTTTATGCCTAAACTTCTCCCTGGTTTGAATAAAATCATTGAAAGTGTAGCTGATCCAGAATGTCGAGAGGTTGCGACGCGGGCACACAGCACGTTATTTATTGCAGGAGGATCGGTAGAGGTCAGTGAAGAGGATATGAAAGTGGATTACGACAACATATCGCGCATCGTTACCGAATCGCTCGCGAAGAATGCCGCAGCGGCGAAAGCAAGCATCGACTCTTTTTGCATAAATTACGTTGCTGGAATCTGTTTTTTCCTGGTCGTCTCACGCAATTTCAACAAAGTTGTGTACGAGCAAATCGTTGCTAAATATTTGTCAAAATTCCTTGATAAGGACAATTTGAAAAGTATTGCCGCGGAAATTCGTGACCGCTGTTTCAAGGAGAACAAATCCATCTTCATCGAAGACGTTGATTGTGATGAAGGTGTGCCGGATCTATGTAATTGTGAGTTCTCTTTGGCGTATGGTGGTATGATTCTACTGAACAACGCCCGGTTGCGTTTGAAGAGAGGACATCGTTATGGTCTCTGTGGTCCAAATGGATGCGGTAAATCAACGCTGATGAGAGCCATCGCTAACGGCCAACTGGAAGGATTTCCGTCTAAAGATGAGCTAAAGACTGTGTTTGTCGAACATAATTTGCAGGCTTCTGAAGCGATGCTTCCTGTCATAGAATTCATGTTTTGTGATGAAGAGTTGAAAGAAGTACCACGAGATGAAGTTCGCGATAGTTTATCAAGCGTCGGGTTCACTGATGAAATGCAACATTTACCGGTCTCATCTTTATCGGGTGGATGGAAAATGAAGCTAGAACTCGCTCGTGCCATGTTGATGCAAGCTGATGTTCTGCTTCTTGATGAACCTACGAACCATCTCGATGTAAAGAATGTCGCCTGGCTGGAAAACTATTTGAACAATTTACCCAACGTTACCAGTATGATTGTATCCCACGACCCTGGATTCTTGGATCATGTTTGTACGAACATTGTTCACTACGAAGCACGCAAGCTCAAGACGTACAAAGGTAATTTGTCAGAGTTTGTCAAAGTGAAGCCTGAGGCCAGAAGTTACTACGAATTGGAAGCCGCATTATTCCACTTCAAGTTTCCTGAACCGGGTTTTCTTGCAGATATCAAGAACAAGGGTAAACCAATTATCCGTCTGACGAATTGCTCATACACTTATCCTGGACGAGACAAACCGTCTATCAGTAATATCTCTGTCACTTGTGCCTTGTCAAGTCGAATCGCTGTGTTGGGACCAAATGGAGCAGGAAAATCTACCTTGATCAAGATGCTGACTGGTGAAGTGGAGCCTACGAGTGGAACTGTGTGGAAACATCCAAGCTTACGATTTGCCTATGTTGCACAGAACGCATTCCATCACATCGAAGCACATCTCGATCTGACTGCAAATCAATATATTCAGTGGAGATTTCAATCCGGAGAAGACAAGGAATTACTTGCTAAAGAGACTCGTAAATTGAGTCCGGCTGAGAAGGAGCTGATCAAGAAACCAGTTAACTGGGAAGGTGAAAAACACACATTGGAAGAAATCGTATCTCGTCGTAAATTCAAAAAAAGTTTCGAGTATGAAATCAAATGGTTGAAAGAGACAGAAACATCTTGGGTTCCCAGAGAAAAGTTGGAAAAATGGGGCTGGGACAAACTAATTCAGATTGCAGATGATCGTGAAGCAGCTCGTGCCAACATGAAGGCTCGTCCCGTCACTGCCATTGCCGTGCAGAAACATTTGGATGATTTTGGCCTCACTGCAGAATTCGGAACTCACAGTCGTATACGCGGTCTATCCGGTGGTCAGAAAGTCAAGTTGGTCCTTGGAGCAGCCATGTGGCTGTTTCCTCACGTTTTAGTCCTTGACGAACCAACGAATTATCTGGATCGCGATTCACTGGGTGCTCTTGCTGCCGCTATTGTGAACTTTGGTGGAGGTGTTGTTATGATCTCACACAACAACGAGTTTACTTCGGCACTGACCCAAGAAGTCTGGAACGTTGAAGATGGTAAATTGAGCATTGACGGTCAACAAGCTGAAGACAAGACGAAAATCGAACAAAAAGATGAAGAAGAAGTCATTGACGCGTTTGGCAATGTCACCAAAACCAAGATCAAGCGCAAATTGACTCGTAAGGAGAAGAAGGCAAAGGAAAAGGCTAAGAAGGACGCCGAAGCACGCGGGGAATTTTATAGCGATAGCGATGAAGAATAATCTAGTCGAAATATAGATCTTCTTGCATCCGGGTCATAATTTTAAATGAGGTCCTTTGAGCCAATCTTTTCTCATTACAACCCCGCAAGATCTAGCGCTTCCAATGACCGGGGAATCACTATGTCCTGCAGTACTTCTTCGGCATTCTCTAGCTCGTCAATACCGTCAATGGCTTCATTGTGAGCTCGAGACCGAGTTGCTTCATCCATTCGACGGAGAAACATTTCCGTCTTCTCTTTATCAGATTCCCAATTGGCTACCGATACACTAAAAACGTGGAATTAGTACGAGATATTGAAAGCAAGTACATCACCTCTGCGTGCTGACAAGAAGCTCATTCGGATCGGAGATACATCCATTAGAATCAGTGTGTCGAATAACAAGTGTTGGATGCTTATGAATACAATGGCCTCCCCATAACCATCCAGGGATCTTGCTTGGAACAACGATTTCTTCGCAAAAAGTAGCGAGGTACTCGGATTCATTCTTCTCAATGCTGTGGTCTCGCGTAAATCTACAAAACTCGGAAATGGTTGCGACTTTAGTCCAATTCTGTAGTTTTCGAAGTATCATAATGACGATTCCTGTGACATTAGAGCCATCCAAACAATGAATGTATATCGGGAATTTGCTTTGATCGATTAGAATGTGGACGATTTGCGAGGCGATTGCTGGTGATACAGTCACATTATCTGAAGAGTACTTTTCAGCAAGGAACTGATAATGTGTTATCCCTTCTTCCTGACAGAATTCGAGAACGTCAGAACTTGGGCTTTCTGGTGTTATGGAAACAATAGTTTTTAGTTTGAGACGCTTAAGAAAACGAAAATTCTTCAACGTAGGGTAGGAACCGCGATAGACCAACAGCTCTACTATGTTGAATCGGAAGGGTGGAATCAATGCTGATACTTGCAGCATGTTTATTACACAAATCCAAAATGTCTCTCATATAATGTGGGGTAACACGCTATGTCAAAGTGAAAACCTGACGAGAAAACGTGGGCTACGAAATCATGAAGTGTAATTGAGAAACGATGAAGCGTTGGCTGGAGACTTTACTTCGGCATTGAGCTTTGGAGTGGCCAAGGAATTTCATAATTAGTAAATTCTTATTCTTATTTTGATCGCGCAGTATGTTGAGATAAACTTTACTACCAGCAATAGCAATAGCGAATAAATCATCTTGTACAAGATGCGAAAGATAAAGTAATGACTACTTGAGGAGGCTACGTCTTCTATCATAGTAAAATGTGACACAAACGTGAAGAATATCGTCTGATCGAATGTATCAATCTTAAAGCTTCCTTGCTTTCGCCCATAAGGCCTCTTTCACAAGTTCATAGTATCCACTCGTGTCAGAATATTGCATCCTGCCAGTCATGTAATCAAACCTGATAAATTCTCATATGCACATTTAACTTACCCAGCGGGTTTTCGCATCATCAAAGTACGATGTGTTCGAATGCTTGCTCAGCCAGTGCTAAAGGATCGACCAAAGCAGACATAAATTCGACGAAAATCATAATTAAAATCGGTAACTCATTTGATAACGTCAAAGTAATCCGTTATTTCAAATAGATGTTCATCAAGTCGATCTGCTTTCTTCAAGCAATATAAAGACTACACCTTTGATTGTTTCCAGAGCGTATAGTGTGAAAAAGCCAGTCGGACTTTTATTTTGGTGCCTTCGCTACCGGTAATTCGAGAATATCAATATCAGCGATGTTCGTTCTGATACAATCGTCCGATAATCCATGGCTGATTGCTGTGGTAGTGCTTGTTCAGATACTCGTACCTATGCTAGAAAATGGTCTGGATATTGAGTATTCTTCAGTGCATGCAGCTATTCTTATAGCGCTATTATTATTGCTCTTCATTCTCTCTTCTCGTCTATTACGTTTTATCAAAAGTTTGTATCTACTTCGTAATGAGGTTTGTAAATCTCATCAAATGTATCAATAGCTAGACTCACTCGCTCCACTGAGTGCAGGAAAGGACACAAGGCTGGCGAGAGTATTTTGCACACGCATACAGGCAATCTCGACAACATTTTGGTCCAAATACACGGAGAGCACGCTCTGGCCAAGATGCACAACATTTTGATAAAATAATGCGAACAATCCAAGCGATGCCATTGGAAGAATATAAAGCTTTTGATGAATTGCAGCAACTCAAAACCTCTGAATTGAAAGAGCGTCTTCTTCGCAGAGGTCTTCAAGCGGATAACTGTATAGAGCGACAAGAACTCGTCGAACGCCTCACCGAATTTCGTGGAGGTCCAGCAAATAATACCTCGTGCAGTATCTGCTGCGAAGAGTACCAAACAGGAGATATTTTGCGCCTTTTACAAAAGTGCAAACATGAATTCCATCTGGAATGTCTGGACAGATGGGTTCTCACAACTCTCAGTACCGAACGATCACCGACGTGTCCCTTATGCAATCAATCGCTGAATTGAGAAGAAACTGCGCCAGCTGCTTGTGTAATCCAGTGACACAAAAACTCAAATGTCAAATTCTTGCTTTGGGACCAAGGTCGGAACGATACGACGCCGATGAGATTGAGGAGGTTTCTTCGGATTTCTTGAAGTATCCCTCTGTAAATCAGCGAATATGTGCGATTTTGCCTGCGTATTTTCTCGTGATTGTATAATCTCTGGCTCTGCTGGCGCTATTTCTATAAAAGAATCGGGTCAGGCAAACGTTGCTGAAATATTCAGCGATTTACTCACTCGGCAGCTTTGCCTGGACTGTGTGACTAGACGGAAAGCCTGGATGGAGAGATGCCAGGCTAGGCAGTCCAAAGTCTTGATTTGATCGGAAATCGTCTTGGATCGGATTCCAGGCCTCCCCCACATCGGTCTTGCTCGTAGCAAAATCATCAGCTTGTTTCCAGGAAGAGTTGGCTTGCGTGATTCCGCTTGTATTGCAACTATCCCACACGTACAAGAGTTGGATTATATTATCTCTTCTATCGGCCTCACCCCATTTTCCCCATAGCTGGAGGCATGTCCACGTACGACCAATTGTGCTATTCTGATCAATTTTGATATCTTTTGCACCCTTCTCTATCCCGTGGCGCTCACTCTCGGGATAAAAACAAAGTGAGCTGCCAGCAAGATTAGAATACGTGGATTGAATGATGTCCCATTTTTTCTGCATATGACGTAAAACGTGGAGGATTCGCTTGGTAGAAGATACTTTGAGTTCCACTTTGGGATTCAATCCACATTTTGCAACTGTTCTCTTTGTAGTATCATCGAGCGGGATCATTCGAATTTTGATAGCCATTTTTTGTTTTGAGGAATCCTCATTTTGGTCGGCAAAAGCTTCTCCATGCTTCAGACGACCTCGCAAAATTTTCCTATTCTCGCCGGTGTTAGTATTTGTATGCTGTGGTAAAATCTGTCGGGGTTTCTTCATAGCATTTATACTTTTGGTAGATGCTGATCGTTGTCGCTTCCTTCTTACCGGAGGATAATGTTCGACGCATTTAGGACTTCTCCAGAAATACGAATCTTGTTCGTAATCGATTTGCTGTGTCTTTGATTTCACACTGGTGGTTAACAGGCTACCAGAAAATACATTCGATTGAGAATCCGGTGAGGATGAGCCAGAATGAGACTTGGAAGCATCCAGCTCGATTATATGGCCATGACTTGCATCAATCATTTTAAGCAGCTGATGTGCAAGTTGACGTCCTGAATACTTCACAATCGACTCTGGTCTGCAAAACCTTGGTCAAACTGATGAAGAAAAAAATTGAGAAAAGTTCTCTTACAGTCTGTTGTCCGATCGAGAGTGAAGTCTACTCCAACACTGAACTGCTATCAGAGTCTGCGCAGCATCAGATGTATCCAATTTCCGTTTAATTTTCTCTAATAAAAGCTGTATGTGCTTGGTCAATTGAATATAATACGAGCCGATCTGCTCCATTGTTTTTCCCTCGAGTTTTTCATGAAGGATCTTGAAGCATGACAGTACGGTGGACTGTGGACTTGGTGTTTCTGACTCAGATAACGCTTCATTTTGAACGCCTTGAACATCTGGCACGCTGACGTTTTGCATGATATCATAAAAAAGTGATTGTTCCTCTTCCGTCCACACATCCGGCTGTGAAGAAAGGTCGGATTGCTTTTCACCTGTAAAGCATTGATCAAACGATACAAAACTGTTCGAGTTTACACAAATTGCGTCGGTAGCGAGCACTTTATCGACAGACTTGTTCCATTGATAAATCTTTTCTGTTTCCATCGATGCGATCGGATTGGAAGAATGCGATAACCAATCGGTCTTTTGATTCTCTAAAGCGTTTTTCATACCAGTCGAATGATTGCTGGGTAGAATTGAGATGAGTGATAGCAAATCGTAATCTTCTGATGCCGCGTTGACTGAGATCAAATCTTCAAAGTTATACTCTTTTGAGTATGCATAATCACTGAAATCTGCACATATGAATAGGTGTTTATGGCGATGCAAAAGGTGGGAAGAAGTAGAGAATTACCGAGTGCTGTCATTTCGTTTTCGAGGGTCATTTCACGTCGCTTTCTTTCTACCAAAAGAAATAAGAAAAACGCGCGAATACTCAAATGGCGCGTTTTTGTACGAATTTGGATCCGTATTTAATTGCATGATTAAGTTCGATGCTTTCAGATGACTATGCTTGCGACAAGAATAAGCGTTCCGCCATTTATATACAGCTGCTTGCTATGGCGTTCCATCCCATAGTACGACCACCAGAGATTACATACGGAGGTATTGAAAATCAATTGGAAACTTGGCTAAGTTGAATGATTTCTCCTATATTCCCGATCCTTTTGTGCCTATTTTACTGCTTGAAGGGTGACGGTGCAACATACTCTACCATCTCAACTGCAAGGATATCTTTTGTATGATAGAAGCAGGCACAACAAACTCTTTCTGAACGCTCTCATCTAATCGACTTTGCATTCCATTGCAAAAATAGATCCCTGAAGCGAATAGGGTGGAGCAAATGGTATTTAACAAATTTTGATGCTGCGCGATTTTGGTCCAGACTGCAGAAAACCTCTGTCTCTCTGAACAGCATAGCTATCTTTCTTGAATGTATCAGCAACGAGGTCATCCATTACCGTCATGTTAATGCCCGATCTCCGACCTCTAAAAGGATTGAGTGCAACCGATCACCACGATGACGTAGAGATTTATATGTGGAGAGAGGAGGCGTAAGATCGATTGTCAGCTACCAGGAATTTGATGTGTTGATGCACGAATCAAGCCCATGCTATATGAATCACCCATCGGCAACAACTCGGGTGCAAGCGCTGGCGACTTTGTCTGGAAAGACATAACCAAGCCACGCGGATGCGCGTTAAGAATGATATACTGTAGAAGTTATCGGATGTTTTCCTTCAATCATTCATGGGAGATTTACACCAAGTTTCGCCACAGTGGAAATTCCACGTGATCTTGTACTGCATAGCATAAATATAATCAAGTAGCATTCCAGGCGCTTTCATGAACCAGTGAAATGCGATGACATCATGTGACGACTACTTCATAGGGGCTGATTTGTATATCAAGAACACTGTGTGTCAGAACATCATATATCAGGAACTTTTGAAGATCATATACGCCGACTCGAAGCAATACAATGCGAATGGAGCGTCGAGCCAACATCCCGGGATTTAAAGTGCTGCCCCGCAAACAAACAATATCTAAGTAAGTCTCATGTCAATAAATATGTGGAACTCACCCGAGTCGCTGGGAAGCTTCAAAGCTTAACCAGCCTGTGTTTGCACAAGGATTCTGATCAGACTGCATCAAGGTTTCATGTAGTACATATAGATCATATGAAGTTTGCATGGATACATTTGACACTTGAATACAGATAGACACTTGCATCCCAACTTTGAGTTCAGTCCTTGCATGATCGATCAAAGCCACCTTTAGTTGGATGTCGCTATTTTTTTGCACTAAAAGTTGCTGCCTCGTTGATGAGATATCGTGCAGAAAGTGGCTTAGTAATGATTCCATTTTTACCGGCGGGAGTTGCTTTTCACGTTTGAATGGAAATAGATCGGGCAGATGATTTGCTGAACAAGAGATACACTCCCTAATATCGATACAGCGAGAGTTTATCATCGTAGACCACGAGATTGATAAGGCAGAAAATTTCTCATTGCTTTCATTCTTTTCCAGTACAAAACACGTTGTAAAAGTTTCTCTGGGGTAAAGTGTTTCTGGAAGTATGTTTAAAATCGGAGGACAAATTTGCTGAGCGCTGCTCTGCTGTGTGCTTGGAAGGGTACTATTTAAATGCGTAGACAGGATTTTTGAGCATAACTGCATATCTTTCAGTGTGATAAGCGCTTCTTTGTGCACATTTTTGATCGACACCACAACTCCATGGCAATTCTCTTGGAGCATCACCACTTCTGATGAGGTAGCCAGCGGTCTAACTACGCAAAGTTCTTGAACGCATACAATGTCATGATCGCAGGTGCGTTCGATCGGATCGGAATATTTTTCTGAGCTGTTCGTCAATTCATCATCGTCGAAAGAATTCAAGTCAAGGCTCGTTTCCAAGTCGGATGGATATTCGCTTGATGGCGAGACTGGTGTATTTGAGAAAAAAACGCGTAGAATAAGCTTCCGATCGAGGAAAGCGTCTGGTACTCTTAATTGAAAAACCGACCGAAAATCCAATTTCCATGTGCTGTCATCTAGATCCGATGTTTGCAATCTGAAAAACCTCATGTTCGAAGTGAGTTGATTGATGGTAGTCAAACCCTCGTCATTTTCACTGATATCGAGTTGTATTGTCAATAATCTCTCATCAAAGGAATCAATAACCCTTCGCAAGTAACCAGGAAGTAATCCAACTGGTTCGTCAGTCTCTTGTACGACTGACTGATTTGACACAGAGTGGAACCCCTTTTGCTCAGGTTTCCTTCCCATTGTTGCGGTAAGAACCAAAGCCACATGTTCCCCTATAAATAAGGCTCTCTATCAGAAAACATGGAGAGGCAATATAGTGTACCGTAAAAAAGCTCTGCATCGCGGATTGAAAGTCGCCAAGATACCTCTTGCGCTGTGCAAGGTACCATGATTAGCTACAATTAGTAATCCACCGTAAGTATGGAATCCAGTACTATATGCTCGATATTAACCAATAAGAGCATCAGCGATACAAGCAGTGACTATACGATAGTAGATAAGAAAAGTAAGTACCACAGTATTGAAAGGATAAAATATCAAGACAGGATCACTGAAACAGAGACAAATTCTTCTCGTCCATTGCACGTTCTATGTATTCTCTACGTCGTTACATATCATATATCTGTCTGTAGAAGTTATTTTGATCAAGCACAACGATTCTATCTACAATAGTATAACGATCATATAATTGTCTCTCATGATGCGTAGCATGCAATTGTTTCAGACAATTGATTATGCTAGTCTTCATTTTGAATATTCTAACACACACAAATGACTCGAGCGAAAAGATCTACTCGTTTGCGGAAGAGCTTTTTTTTATTGGGTTTAATTACTTATGAGGATAGGGATCTATGCATAAGAAAGTCAGGAAATAGGGTAAAAAAATAGGGCTAAGAAAATAAATACGTTCAAAAGAGGGAACTCGAGCGCAATAAATTCGTGCTCTGGTACAATTGACACAATTGATCCAGTCAAAAGGACTGGGCGATCGTTAAATCATCGACAATCGATTGTGAGCAGAATCACTGCATTGCTATTATCACTATAGGTGCCACTATAATCGCGATTTGTAAGTCATCAACTCCACTATCGAAACATTGGCTGCACTCTACTGAAGCACTTTGTTGGAGTATAAGTAACAGATTATGTATGCAAACAATAATGAGAATCAGCTTCCATTGAACTCAGAATCCGTTCCATCACTTCCAACGTCTCAACGTATGAGCAATGAAGAAATGTTAACTCGGCAGCTCTATTTACATCAACAGATACAAAAACAAATGCAAATGCAAATGGAAATGAGCTTACAAATGGGAAAAAGGCAATCAGGATCATCTACAATCAGTAAGGTGGATCCAGATTTAGGGGACAACGTTTTTGACATGATTGATGATCTGATTATGATTCCCAATAGTACGATACAAGCCGAAAGAGGAAGCTATAATGGTCAAGAGTTGGAGGATGATAACGATATGGCTTCAGGTAGAGACAGCTTGGCAGATATTATTGAATCGCTGGATATGGATCTTGAAGACTTACAACTAGACAATATGTTGAGTCGATCGCAGGGTAATGGAAGAAATGACACACTTGACGAAACACAATGTACTGAAGAACTATTGTCTGACGATGACTCACGTGATTCTGATCTTATTGACATGGATTCCATGGATCTCAGCTTGGACGATGACGATGATGATGACAATAGCCATAATATACATCACAGTCCATTTTGGCCTTCAAAGGATCCCAATGAAAGTTCAGTGGAGCAACACAATATACCTCGACCGAGATTTTCTTCCCAAGATATGCTTGCATCTGTATCAGGCTCGTTGATTTCATCTCAATATGGGAATATGTGTACATTAGTGTGGGAGGAAGGTTCACTTGGACTCCGTTTGCGAATGTCTCAATCGAGGATGATTCCTGCAGTATCCAAAGTCACTGGAAGAAGTTCCATATTTGGAATCCATTTGATCGATGTTGGAGATTTACTCATTCAGATTGGCACTCAGTCTACCAGAGATTTACAATTCAACGACGCCATTAAATTATTGAAAGAAAGCAGAAAACCATGTAGTCTAACATTCCGACGATTGACAGCGGACCCAATGGCGGTCAGGCCAGTTCAACGGAAGCTTACATCACCCATAGCGCTCAAGCTGGCTGAGAAACTGGATGAGCTGTCTTGTGTAGAGAATGAACGGCTGCCATCAGCTCCAGTGGTACGACTTGAGCTCAAGTATGAGGTCAAGTGGATCGATGGACCTTTGGGAATCAGTCTGATAGCAAGTAAGGATGCGCCATACCCTCTTGTGACACGAATCACTGGCAAAAATCGGTCCTCGCAAATCTCAGATGTCCAGCCTGGTCACTTTTTGGTTCAGATTGGGATGTATAATACGTCTAGCGGCAATTTCAATTCCGCCATCAAGTATTTACAAAAAGTTTCTAAACCAGTCTCGTTGTATTTCTGCCCGAGTTCGAAGATGGCTTCGGTACGGCCAGAAATGGGACCAAATGAGTATGATCAAGTATGGGAAAAGAAGCAGGCACTTTCATTCACCGTGAAGCCAGATGCATGCGGAAGGATGGTCGTTTCAGATCTCGGTAATGCAAAATCCATAAAACCAAAAGGAAAACCGATGCCTGGAATCAGCCCTACGCTTGCAGTGGGTGATTGGATTTTATATATCAATGGAGATAGCACGCAGAATCTGACATTTCATGTCGCGTTGCTAAAATTACGTAGTGCTCGAAGGCCTTTAGTGATCCGATTTCGGCGAGGATCCGAGTTATTCAAAGAGACTGTAGTACAGCATTCCCCCAGTTCACAAAACGAACAAACACAGTCCGCAACTCCCCGCATAAATGGTCGCTTGATACCAGGAAAGCCGGCAGTACCCATTCAAATTGCGAAAGAGAACAACACACATACGTCGGTGATTGCACGCACAGAGCAGAAAAGAGAAGCTCTCATTTTGGCTGACTCGGATAAACATAGCCTTGGTCGAAAGACAACAAATCGCGAAGCTGAGGACGAGATTTATTCTGGACCCCGGAGTAGAAGCTCGATCAATCACACTGTTCCTGATATCGAGAAAATTGTTACTACTTCCGTCGCACCAATTACCGGTCACACCACGCCAAGCTTGCAAAAATTTAATGCTGATTGTATTAGTACAGCCTCAACATTGACCCCAGATCAGCATTTGAAAAGTTCGAACTCGCTCGGTGCGACTACAACGCATGCCCAACTTATAAAATGCAATAGTACTCCTCTTCCAAGCACGCCCGCTCAAAGTTCAAAAATTCTCAGCATATCACCCGCAAAGAAAAATCAACCTCAACCAATAAAGATTCCTAACATTGCCTCGGCAAATATATCTCAACCGCAAGCTCTAAAGATAGAGGCTGCACCTCCCAAGACAATTGTGAGAAGCGATGGAACTTCTGTTATAGAAGAGTACGAGGTTGTATGGCCAGAAGGTACAGCCTTAGGATTGACATTACGAGTGCATCCAACAACACGATTCCCTGTTGTTGCTCGAGTCACTGGTACAAGCAATTTGGGAAATATTGAGCATGTTTCTCCCGGTGATATTTTATTCGCAGCCAACAACGTACCTATCGTTCCACAACCCAAATTTAAGCAAACTCTCGAGAATCTGTCCAAAATACCAAAACCAGCTGTCTTACGTTTCCGGCGTAATTCGCAAGCCTTGGTGAGCGAGGCAACGTTACCACGTGGACCAGCATTTCAAGATGGTGAATATGAGCTTTTATGGCGCGAGAGCACTAATTTGGGACTGGTATTCAGCGCAGATGGTGATTTACCGCGTGTCACAAAAGTCGACTTGGATTCAGGAGGTACAATGCTGTCAAAGGTATCACTTGGAGACACTCTCACCTGGATCGGTGCAATGAATATTGGTGATATGACATTCCACTATTCCATGGCGACGTTACGAGCAACAAAGCGCCCGGTAGTACTGCGATTCCAGAAAAGACCGATAGTAGCGAGGCACGAACCGTTCGGTAAGCCGGAATGAAAACGTCAAGAATTTAGAGGATTGTGCGTTGATTGATTTGCTTTGATCAGTGTAATGTAATACTTAGGTAATATTCATCGCAACACGCTAGCGTTTTTCGTTACAATTCAGATAAAAGATTCCATAGACTACCACATCGTCGTCGTCGGGGACATGCTGACACGATCATACTTGGCGGCTAATGCTTGCTTTTTGGTTAAGATCTCATGACGTGAATTTTTCAGGTCTTTGGAGACATCGGTCACATTAATAGCATCCATAAAATTAGCTAGAAGAGGTGCTTTGACATTTGAAGAAGGAGTTGTGCCAATCACGGAAGACGAATGGAGAAAATCCTCGATAGCGAATGCGTAATGATGTGCTATTGCGAATATAAGCATCTCGACACAAATGATGAAATCATTTAGTGCAGAAGCAATCTTTTGTGCATCCCAGCAGTTTGGGCATCCAATTTCCCAATCTTCTGATATAATACCGAGTGTTTCTAATGCACTTATTGTCAGTGACTGCCAATACGTAAAAAAAATAACGGCCTTGATCGCAAGAAACTTTGGAAATGGCCGTACTGGTGCCAATTCCTCTTTCGTTCCAAGAAAGAATAAAATAAGACAATATAAAGCCCAACACTGCGACAGATTCAAAATGAATGTGACATAACCATAAGAAACTAAAGGATTAAAAAATTGTCCTTCTCCATAAGCACCGGCCACGCTCGTAAATAGTATGACTATCGACATGAGGATTTTGGTCGGGATATATTGCAAAATACCAATTGTTGTGAGGCGTACAAACTTTCCGCCCATTGCCCATGGTTTCACACAGCAAAATGGAGTGGTGTGCATAACTTGAGGTTTCGATCGAAGTGTATTTGCTAAAACGGACTGACCGCCAAGAAATTCCACAAGAAAGCAATGAAAGGAGTACAAAGCAAATGCTTCATAACAGTCTCGGATAGTCTCAAAAGAAAGTTTGCGATCATTAAAGACCAATGCTAAATACGACGTGAGACTGTAGATGGGTACCATCATCAAAATCCGAATGACGTGTTTGCGTATAGCGGCGGAAGGGTTGTACAACAAATGTGTCCATATCAGCCATCCTGAGAGTAATATTGATAAAAGAGTAAACGCACCGCTTATAGCGTATGCAAGCGTCTCGATTTGCATCCTGTAAAATCTATACCGTCAAGCATAAATAGAAGTCAGAGGATTTGTATAGTATGCGCGCATTGTTCGATAACAGTCAAGCGTTTGTTACGGGTTTATCACATCTTGTTAAGGGTATATAACCAACCCTTCAAGTCGGTTGCGCTGCTCTAACACTTATCTATTGCGACTGATTTTCTTCTTCTTTTTTGCATCCATTTCGTCTTCATTTTCATCGTCGTCACCACGAAGTCTTTTATCTCGGAATTTATCGGCTGCTTTGGCTTCTCTCTCCAAATCATCCCACGTTGGTGCTTCTTCATCGTCGTCTCCAGATTGCCCACTAGAGGAGTCTTCATCTACGATGGAAGCCCAATCGGATTCATCCGAATCACTTGACTCACTTCCTGACTCTTCAACATCTTCGCTTGGCTGGGAATAATTGCTGTCGTTATCTTCTTCGTCGTCGTCATCATCATCATCTGATCCTTCCATCTACACCATACAAATAAAATTTCAGCAATGATAAGATGACGACAAAAATGCAAATGTACCTTTAAAAATTCCCATCCTGCTGGTTTCGGAACCCCATCTTCGTCAGTGTCCAAGTAAAACCGATTGTCTGCTTTGATTGTGGCCATGATACTCTTCCAGTTCAGATTTGCTGTGCCTGATGTGAAACAAATGTCGATGTCATCCAGCCATTCCTTAATGCGTTCCAATTCACTAGTGGATACCGCACTGATCCGAATCGGAGCAACTCCAAAATTTTTGAAGATAAAGACTACGTCAAAATTCTTCGAGGAAAACATGACACGTTCAAAATGAACGTGCTCAACTTCATCGAGTGAGATGATGAAGAAGGGCATTTCGGTCAAGCTCACAAGACAATGAACTGTTGGCTGCAGCAATACCATCTCCTTGAAAGGTGTTCCCATAAATCCGAGCTCACGATACGGGATATCGAATACCACCGATTTTCCATAACGCTCTGAGACGCTTTCAAGTTTATGACAAAATTCTTTGAAAGTTGTGTTGAGCTTTTCGCGTAACGCTCGCTCGCGGTTTTCTTCGTCTAGTTCATCCGGATCATACATTGAGCGACGGCGATTGTCTAGTGTCTGAGATCCTTCAATAACTTCGGTGTAAAATTGAACATCGTTTTGTTTCTTTTTTCCGATCATAATGTGATTTTTTAGGTGGAAATGGATCAAAACAACCAACTCTTTGTCGCATGGCTGGAATATAGCGTGCTTGATATTTGCATACAGAATGTCTAGCTTTTGATTCTTGTTTGTGGTAAAGCGAAGCCCGTTGGTATGAGCTTCGAGAGTACCATGTGTTTTACGTCCAGTTACATGAGGTCGTGCGGACAGATCAATCAGTCGTGGTACACGACGATCGCGAGAAAGAACCAAATCTTCCTGCGTTACTAGATCTGATTCTTCTTGCTCTTGCTGTTCGCGCTGTTTGACACGCTTTTGTAGTTCCTTGATCAGCCGAAATTGGTTGTTCAAATTATGAGCATCCATTGATCGAAAGCCGAGCTCCTTAATAAACATTTTGGTGGGGAAATTTGTAATGATATTTTGCATTGCTGGCAAGAGGTCCCGACTTAAAGAAGTACCTGGAACGTAAAAGTTGATTCGAAGATATGTTGCTTTATCTTCTTCGGACTTGCTGACATTTTTTATCGTCGAAATGTGGAAAGGGACGGGTACACCATTTATCGGGAGGATCACGGCTTCCGCTCGCATGTCGACCATGACTTGACGATCTTTCAAATCTGATGGATAATGAGCAGGAGATGGATAGGCCATGATAGTTTTCTCCCTTTTTCTATCGTCCGGTGTCTGATTATTCATCTCTTCCAGACGTCGCATTGCTTCCTCTCTTTTTCGACGCATCAGTTCTGCTTGATGACGTTCTCTCTTCTCTTGCTCAGTTTCTTTACCCTCAAGTTGACGCTGTTGGTCACGAAGCCGAGATTGCAATATCTGATTTCGTGTCCCGGAAATTCCTGTGTCAATAGTGCTACTACCGTCTTTTCGTTTCTCTTTCTTTTTCTTGCGTGTTTTGTCTTCATCCTCTTTGTCTGTTGCTTCATCAATATCATACCGAACTTTGTTCCAAGCTTTGGATACTTTTGTATAAAACTTGGTTTCCTCCTTTAGAACAACGACTGTGTCAGCCAGATACACTGAATAGCTGTCCATTTTTTTTCTCTTGCGTTGAGACTCCGAAAGAGGAATATCCTGAAATCCAAAAGCGACATTGAATGCCATACCTTCTTTGATTGTTGCTGTATTTTTCGAATTCAAAAGGTTGCACGATTCGCGAAATTCTAATCCGATACCAAATCCCAAATTCTTTGTCAGACGGGAACAAAGAGCAGAGTTCCGATTCTGTATGAAGCGTCGTACTTTGTCGATAACTTTGCTGATAATAACACCTGGACGAAGTTCACGTGCACACATGTCATGTGCTTCACGTAATAGTTCATAAGACTTTTCCATTGAGCTGCTTGGATCAATGAAAAACGTACGGCCTACATTTGAGCAATAGCCTTTGTATCGTGCTCCTAGCGAGCAGATGATAACATCGTATTTCAATGGCTCTGAGGTACTCATTGCACTCGGTCGTAAGTCGTATTTGCCGCCGGATTGAATTATCGGTGGATAGCAAGACTCGATGTCAACAGGATCAATCGAAACTTTGATTTTCGTAGGATCCTCAAACACATCTTCTATATCATTCGCCATCTTTTCTTGACTAACCGTTTTTTCTTCGTCGATGATGAGCTCCATGTCTTCCATGAATTTGAGTTTGTAGATTTTGCTGCTCAAGGCACTCGCCCACCGGATATTTTCCTACGGAGCCGTGAATATGTCATTGAGGAGTCATCTAATAGTATAGGTTTACGTACAAGCTCGTCGGGTTCTTTGGTCGTAAGAGCCAGTTCTATGCCCCTCGAAACATCAAAAGTTTCCAAATTCGATTGCTCCATCAGACTCAAAAAGGACGTAACAAATTCCCCTTTTGGATCTTCTTTCTTCAAAAGGCCAACTTTCGATCCGGCATCTTGCAACGCATTTATGATTTGTTGATAATTTTCAGCCTTATTGTCTTTTCGATTACGCTTGAAAAGTTCCAATTTGATTTCGGAAGTTTCATTTCCACCAAGAACTGACTCCAACATAGTATCTAGCAGTTGCAATTCACAGAAAAGTTATGATTGCAAGTTAGAGTATCTATGATTCGTCTTGGCATACACTTTTTTCCGCCTGTCATCACAATGACTTTCTTCGGCAAAAATATCATGAGTGTCTCGGGAAACTCGAGATACCCGAGCAAGTAGATTTGTACAATTGCGGATTTTCGATATCCTGAGTCTTCCGGCTGTGCACGCCCGGTCAAAATGCAAAATGAATCGACCGCGTTCCATCCATTAGTATTTCTATGTTCCTATGCACCAAAATCTGATTCAAAAGGATAATAAAAGAAAACGTATTGTACCCTCCAAGAACGATATAAGTTTCCTAGTCGACGAAAAAAATGTTTTTCATCCAGACTTGGTAGCGTGTTTTCTTTTCCATTCTCAGCAATCTTTAGTGGATCAGTTGCAGATGAAGAATTTTCAGCCGCAACCATTATTTATATACCTGAAATACCGGTTTGTACCATACTTTTGCATAAAATGCTTGTGGTTCGTTGATCTGAGACTCAATCCGCAGCGAATTAGATGGCCAAGTACCCAGGAGCTGACAGTGATGAAGACTTATCATCAGCGTCATAGCTGACCAAGCTGTTTATAAGCACAAATATTGCTGCATCAAGGGGAACAAAGTCGCGTGTACGCGGATTTTTTATTTCTTTGGACAACACCGTCTGGTCGAGAGGAAGTACACGCCAACACTAGTTGAGCATGCATCTCAGGACCAACATATTTCTGCTTCACTCAAGTACAGTCGACTTTTCACAGGATCATTTGAATCTAGTGCTGTGCATATACCGTCATGTGGCATATTAGGAGTCTGGCTTGTTATTGCAGTGGTCATATTTGCCTCCACATTCTCATGCTCAGATGCAAAAGTTTTCAGCTTTTTATTAAATACACGGTTGATGAAGAATGGCCTGAAGCTCTCGAAACAAAGCACATGTAGTATTACTTTGGCTTCATCAAATAGAAAGACTGTTTGGGCTACCGGTTGCAAGCCCGTAGACTTTTTTTCCCATCGTTGGGATCACCAGTATGGTCTCTAGCTGTTGCTTCCTCTTTCGTCTTCACTTGAATTAGAAAAAGCTCCGCACTTTTGTCACGTGCATAGATTAAAGAATCACAAAGTTTAGCAATGGCAGGCGATGCGCTGAATATTTGCGAGAAAAGAACAACAAAGCGCCTCAATGAAGATTGGGTCGCGTATCTTTATCTGAAGTCAAGCATATGTATCGCTCTTGATATCGTGATTCTGCCAAAATGCAGGATACTAGCTCAAAGTTTCCTGAGCCAAGCTCGGGACAAAAAATCGTGGTACCTGGATTCACATACTGTCTAGTCCATTAGTACCTCTGCGTCATCAAACACGTCAGTAAGGTGAGCGTATCTAGTAAGCATCGCGTTCAAGGACATCAAATCCAGTCCAAAAAGCTTGTGAGTACCGTTTTTTCTCGTAAATCGCCATCGTATCTTGTGCTATATCCTGTTCAATGTTACCGAGGATATGAAATGTCCCGTCATTTCCCTTCAGAGTTACCGTTGGGTCTGTATCAATAAATACGGGTTTGGACGTAGTGTTTGATGGAATACTGTGATCTCAGAAATCACAAGTCATGGAATGAGTCTTTACCAAGGATACCGAGAATTTTACAATTTGCGGGGATTAGAAAGGAAATTGTTATATTCACTTCCTTCTCGCTTAGATTTGTTGAAGCTGATGTCGCTTAACCAGTGTGGAACACATCAGTCTAATCAATGTGCAGCTATTGGACAATAAAATAATGGTTGTGGGCGTCCAACACGAGAAGGCTTAGACTAGCTAGTAGACTGAACTAAGGACCTTTTGATATATAATACTTTCCAAATTTTCTCGTAAGTGCTCAAACGGTTATGAGCCCAAATTCTCAGAACGCGGTCGACGAAACTCTTTGGTGATGACAACTACTCCAGATAGGAGTTCAATGCGCGCATGAAGCTGATGAAGGAGGGTCTGCTGAATCGTATTGACAAGTCGGAGTTCCTCAGCGAGGATCCTGCAGCTTTGGCAATCTGGAAAGTCAACGACCCTAAAACTTTCGCAATCATTTCAATGTCGATCAGCGTAAGTATCCAGGCACTGGTCAGAGATGCTTGTACAACATCTCAATTATGGAAGATTTTAAAGAATTTTTACCTTCAGAATATTATACAGGCGAAGACAAAATGTATGGAACATTTTATGAAATTTTATGAATTATGCTTTTCGATGCAAGCTTTTGGGGACGTGATTAATGTGGTTTAACAGTTAGATATCTTACTTGAGAGCCCCTCGGATGAGTACGATCCGAAAATCACAATTATCGAAAACGTCCAAGGGATGGATCTTTTTCAAGCAGAAAAAATGCTGCATCGGGAGTATACACTATGAGTGAATAAGGAGACAGGATTGCTCTAAAAGCAATAAAGAAGTCAGATGATTCGACGCAAGAAAATCTATTCAGAAGACTTACAAAGTCTAACGAAAATGTTATCAGTTGTAACCAAAGTGAACATAAGAAAACAGATTGTTGGAAGAATGTGAAGCACAAGAACAGTACAATGAACAAGCATTCACAGTGTGTGAAGACATGGCTGAAGGTTGGCTGCTCGATAGTCAAGCAAGCAGCCATATGTGATCATTCAAAGGAGAGTTCAGTGAAATCAGACCGCTCAAGGACGATACGTAGGTCTATTGCCAATGGAATCAAAGTCTCGGCAATAGGCACTGGTACACTTCCGGTTATCCTGAAAAACAAAACGCCAATTCGGATTGAAAATGTACTACATGTATCAGATTTGGATCGCCGATTGCTATCTATCCCAGCATTAGCAGAGAAAGGATTGATGTCACTTTTGGAAGAGGAATATGTCACAAAAAAACGGAAGTTTTATGTGATGGAGTGTGCTATAAATGAATTAGCACTTGTTAGCACTTCAGATACAGAGAGACATGATCAACAATTATCAGTTCTAATGTATGACATGCCCGATTGGAATATTTCGCTACCAAGAAAACTGGAGGTTTGAAGCGATGCATTGATGGTTTTGAGATGAAATCGATGTCAAAACGAGAAATAGACGAAGAAGTCATTTGCGAGGGTTGTATAGATGGGAAATATTTTTGCACCCGTTCCCAAAGTCAGACTAGATTATTTGTTGGAGTTGCTTCAACTGTCCAAAGGAACAAGATTGATCAAAGTAGCAAATATCGGATGTTTTATTACATGTATCGTGGGAATCATTGATTCGTCCGTTTCATGTATGAAATTGGTGCCAAGTTGTTGGATATTCAACATAACGGATGTGCAGTTTACATGCGGTTGTTTGCTCCGGGAAACGTGCACGTGATTGTAGGAACAAAGAATGCCTAGGCTATCTTAAATAACATATATACATATAAAAACGTTTCGAAAATACCTGTGGTCAAGTAAAAAGCAAGTCCGTTCTTCAACATATACATAGTGACGTAATGGCGAACCAATGGAAACAAAGTCCCAAGGTGGAGTAAGATTTATGGTAACTTTCATTGTTGATTACTCTAGACATGTAGTGTCATGTTTCATTCGACACAAATCTAAGTGATCGATGGATTTCTCGATTTCAAAGCAATTATGGAAAAGCAATTGAATTAGAAAATTACGTGTATTCGAACCGACAATGGTGGCGAATTTATCAACAATCGATTTGCGAATATTTGTAAAAGTGCCGGCATTATACACCAAACAACAGTTCCGTTTTTGCCACAGCAAAATGGACTGGCTGAACGAATGAATCGGACCATTACGGAACGTGCGAGATCCATGATGAATCACATTCAAGTAGAGAAGAAGTGGTAGGCTGAAGCCATGAATACCGCAGTTCACATCACAAATCAGTTCCGTGTGCCGCCTACCCAGACAAGACACCATACGAGATGTGTTTTGGGAGTAAGCCAAGTCTTACCTTTTACGCGTATTTGATGCCCGAGGTTTTGCTCATATTGAGAAATCAAGGCGGATGAAGTTGGATAAGAAGGCGGTCAAATGTATGTTCCTCGGATGTTCGGACAATATGAAAGGATTCGCGTATGGAATTATGAGTCGCAGAAATTGAGATTACTCGTTCAGCGCAATTTCAAGAATTACCCGAGACAAAATATGTTCAGGTTGTTATTGGAGATAGATCATCCGGACAAAATCGAAGTGATTGTTAGTATGACGAAGGAAGCGAAAAAATACCGATCAGGACAATTTCGCATGTCGAGAGCATGGATGTAGATCCGACTGAAGAGTCAACAAATGCGAACGAAGAGTTGACGAGGGATTCGACTCAGGAGCAGCGCCCTTTAAATGCTTACCAGAAATCTCCCAACGTCGATATGGATTCAGCGGAAGACGAATTTAGCACTATTCAGGTCATTGTGCCCAGGGGGAGACTGGATAATTTCGAAAGCTACCCGGTTTCTGGAAACCCTCAAATTGGCCACGATGTTCCTCTGGCACTTCCACCAAATTAATCGTCGCAAGCATGATTACCAGTGGAAGCGTCTACTTCAATCGTTTCAGTAGCAGATTCTGACATCATGACACGTCTAATCAAAAGATATCGCATAGAATACGAATAAGGGAATGCAGCGGGAGAAGCTCCATCATCCTATCAAGAGGCTCTGAAGTCACCTAAATCGGAACTGTGGTATACTGCAATTCAGGACGAGCTTCAAGCACTGAACAAAAAGCAAACGTGGACGGCCGTAACGAAAAAGCCAGACAAAAAGGCTATCCGAACCAAATGGGCTTTTACAATCAAACCAAAGAAGACGGTGAAGTTGAGCGGTTTAAGGCAAGATTGGTGGCACTCGGATATTGAAAAACTTATGGTGCTGATTACACAGATACGTACTCCACAGTCGCGAATTTAAACGCAACTCGTATTTTCCTGACAATTTGCTGCCATCAAGGACTTACCATTCATCAGTATGATGCTGATACGGCCTTTCTTAACGGTTATCTGGAAGAAGATGTGTTCATCTATCCACCTCAAGCTGTTGAAAGCAAGCCAAATCAAATTTTTAAGCTCAATCGAAGTCTATATGGACTTGAACAACAGCTGTGACTTGGTTCAAGGCAATAACAATTGCATTTGCTCAGATGGGGTATACAAAGTGTCTATCAGACTCATGTATGTTTGTGCGCAAAGATTCCAAGTCATGTGTTTACGTCACATTATATGTCGATGACATGCTGATTGGAGCCAAAACCATCGACTCGATCAAAAAAGTTGCAAATGAACTTTCGAGTCACTTCAGTCCAAAGATTCTGGGAAAGGTGCGATTTACCTTAATATTGAAGTGGAATACAAACAAGAATCGCGACAATTGAAGATCAGTCAAAGAGCTTGCATACAGAGAATGTTAGAGAGGTTCAGCCAAGTCAACGTGGAACCAAATGTTTCAGGGCTTTTCTGAACGAAATCGGAAGAAAACGATTTGAGAATGGAAAAACGACTATATCGCTCACTTGTCGGCTCTCTTCTATACGTTGCAGCGGGCACAGGACCAGAGATTGCTTTCGCAGTTTGCCAGCTCAGTCGACACCTGGAGCAACTAAGTGAACAACACTGGAATACAGCAATCCGTGTTTTGCGTTACTTGAAATCAACCGCAATGAAAGGAATATGTTATGAGGCTATGCCAGGAAATATCGAGGTCAGTGCATACAGTGATGCGGATTGGGCAAGCGACAAGGAGACAAGAAGATCAACCTCCACTATAATGGTGATGATAAAAAACTCTCCAGTGATAATCAAAACAAAATTGCAGCAGAGGATGGCTCTCAGCACAGCCAAAGCTGAGTTCATTGCTTTCTCGTTATGCATCCAGGTAGTTATGTGGGTCAAGAGTTTATTATCAGAGTTGAAGGTGAGAATCGATGATTCAGTGGTTATTCATGAAGGCAACCAAAGTACAATTGCAATTGCCAACAACGATGGATACCAAAATCGAGCGAGGCATATCGACATACGGTACCTTTTTTTCCGTGAACAAATAAAGGCCGAAAGGAACAAGCTCCAATACGCTGACACCAAGTTTCAGCTAGCTGATTTTCTGACCACGCCAGTGTCGACGAAGAAATTCGAGCAACTTCTGATTAAGTCCAGCATCACGGATTTATTGTTCAGGGGGAGTGTTGAAGCTGATGTCCCTCCATCAGTGTGGAACACATCAGTCTAATCAATGTGCAGCTATTGGTCAAAACATTTAATGGCCGTAGGCGTCCAGTACGAGAAGACTTAGACAAGCTAGTAAAATGAATTGAGGACCTTCTGCATTTAATATGTGTAACTTTCCAAATTTTCTTCTAAGTGCTCAAAAAGATTCACTCCCTTTCAAGGCACGTGACATACATATTTGAAGAGAATTGTTGTATCTCCCTTTTCGGTCAGATGACCTCCCTTTTAAGTCACGTGACCAGAAAAGTTATAACTACTCCCTTTCGGCTAGATATAGTCCCGTCTGAATCACCTGACCAAAAGCTTTTGGTCACGTCTACGTGATTACTCTTCAGATTCAACGGATGCAACCGATTTGTTCTCCACTTCTCACTTCCAAAGGAGAACCTTTTGACCTCTCGGCGACTTACCTTCCACCAACTTCAACTATGCATCGTGAGAATGATACTGGAAAGAGAAGGCTCATTCTAGCAAGTCAATCATGCTACAGCGGAAGCAAATGGTAACTGACGCCACACTTTTTGTTCCTCAGATACCATCTATGCAACCGACTTGTCTTCGACATCAGTATTGGAGGCTCTGCTTCCGCCGAATTACAACAGTATGTAAATAGATGCTGTCATTCACGCAATGACAGAATGGCTATCGCGTAGCAAATGCCACACCTTTCTGCTTATCTGACGCGATGCACACTCAGGCATGCTCTCTCCCAAAAAGGCCGAATATGGTAGCCTAGAAGAATTGCTTTGCGCACCACAAAAATGGGCCCTTGGCCAGTGAGGGGTACGCAATGACTATCAAACGTTCGGTTGCCGGAAACAATGCATACTCGAAATGTGATCGTGGTGGCGCACACCTGTCTCAAATATCAGAACGGAAGCGACAGAAATCTCGGCGCATTGAATGCCCCTTTCTCCTCTCTGCGAATTATTTCAAAAAAGGGAAATGGACGTTAACGACGATACACAGCGAGCACAATCACAGATGTTGTCATCATTCCTCCGGACATTCGACCCATAGAAAGGTCACCGAAACAGGCGGAAGAAGTGAAGAAGATGGCGAATGCGGGTATCAAACCGACTGCAATTTTGGCAACGCTAAGGATGAATAAAAAGAACACTTTCGCAAACCTGCGAACTTTGTACAACACACGAGACAACGTTCGAAGCAACCAAGAAGCGGAGATAAATAAGCTAGAAAATCTTTTTGATCATCTTCGAGGGAGTGACTATGTGCACCGTATTAAAGCAAATGAAGGCGGAAACACCAACGACCTATTTTTCGCGCATCCGGCCAGTGTGAATTTGGCGAACCGATACAATCACGTTGTTGTGATGGACTGTACGTATAAACGAACCGTTACCGAGTCCTGCTTCTTCACATGATCGGAATAACCTCGTTCAAACGACGTTTAGCGTAGGTTTCCACTTCCAGGCTGGAGAGAAAGTGGAGAAATATGCGTGGGAAATGTCAAAAGTGTCAGCAGTGTGGAAAATAGATATGCGCCAAAGGTTATCTTCATGGACCAGGAAGTGACATTTCTAGCGGCCATCGCACCCGTTTTTCCGTGGTCCTAGAATCTGCTCTGCATCTGACCCAGCAAAAAAATACCGTTGCCAATTGCAAGAAGCATTATACAACCCTAAAAAACCTCGACGAGTTTCTGCAAATGTGGAACGTTCTGGTGTCTTCCCGAACGGCGGAAGAATATGATGAGCAGCTACGAAGTTCTCATACAGTCTCCTAGAGAAGTCAGAGGTACTCGAGTACGTGAAGACGATTTGGCTCGTCTAAGAGGAACGATTCGTGAACGCTTGGAATTCGCGGCATCCACATTTCGGAAACAAGGCGTCTTCGCGGGAAGAGGATAGCCCATGACTACATATAGAAGATCATATAAGTATCGACGGGAGACCTATTACCGGTGTTCAACAAGCTGGCAATTACACTTACTCACCAGATCAAGGCAGAGAAAAATCGGACAAGCGAGTAGAAGATGCATCATGTGCTAGAACTTACACCCCAAACCTATCTTAAACCGAACAAGCGAAGGCGATTTTGAATGTCGCAAAGTTGCTCGATGGCCAGAGCACCGTTGTCCAGTTCAAACCACCGTGGCTCCACAGCCCCGCGGGGGACCGGTCGACGCAAAACATATCCCAAAGAAAAGAACAGAACAGAACGAAGCAAAACTCATCCCATTTCGAACACGAGAAAGGTCGCGTAGGAAAACGGAGATGTGGGAAATGTCGATGAATGGGCCACAACAGACGTAGTTGCCCTTCGATCGATCGTTTGTTGAGTAAAATCAAGAAACGGCATACCATATAAAATTCATGCTAACTGGAAATGCTAGGTACCACGGAATCGATGTCGGCTTGGGAACATTCGGAAATAGACGCCATTGAATCGGCATCGGTGTTGGCGTCGGAAATAGACGCATCAATGTGCAGCGGCAAATAATTGAATGTATAGCAATGTGTGCCACGTGACTTAGAAGGGATTGAATCTAACGCAAAACGGAGTAAATATAATAACTCCCTTATAAAGGGTTCGTACCCAGCTCAGTCGGTCAAGCACTTGAGCACACGGACCCCCTGACGGAGGTCGTTAGTTCGATCCCCGGCAGTGTGGGCAGCAGTTCGAGCCCACCCAAGCAATAAGCTTGAAAAATATCTGCCTCCCTAGTAGATTTGAAGTCAGACTTCAGGTCGAGCATTCATTAATTTCACCCCACCTTGCAGAGGACATTGTTTTATTATGCATATAGAGTTGGAACTCCCCAGCCTTTCACTTTGCTGATACAGCCTACTTGCACGCCAGGTAACGCTCGATCCCCATCAAGTAGTCGATGATAGGAAGTTTCCAAATTCCCTTCAACACGCTGTTTATGGCCTCCATGTTGTTTGATGCCAAAGTGTATTATCTTGGACATGGTGAGCAAGCTGCTTGATAATTTTCACGCCCAACCTCCTGAAGCCACTCCAGCGCACTGCTGTCTAAAATGGCGGTGTTTGCTTTCGCTTTCTCTTGCTCTATCGTCTTAAGTGATTGAGCCAATATCCACGCCAAATTCGTCATCAAATTGAGCTTTTATCTCTTGTTGAAATCTTCCATCATATCCCGAAAGCAGAAAATATGTGTGACGTCTGGTGCCGATGTAGGCATAGCTTTTATAAGCCCCTTTTCTTTATCCGATATCAAGAATGCTGGAGATGGCTGGAGGTGGGAAAGTCGGAAATTTGAAAATCAGCTTCAGCTACCTACATTCTCCACCAACTCGAGCCCAACTCCTATAATTTGGATCTCATTGTCTCCATTTCAGAACCACACTCCAAGAAGAATCCCAACGATTGAGATCTTTATAAATGCGTAGTCCACGGATATCCCACGCTCACTGTATGACGTACTTGCTTGAATCCCTTCTCGAAAAATGATACTCAAGCGCATAGATTCATTCCCTACAATTCCAAGCTTGGCTTCGTGGTTCTAAATGTTTGGTGCAGTCATTAGGATGGAATGAGGCTGTATTACTCAATATCACTTTTTCTTAAATCAAGCTTCAACGTTTTGTGTGCATAAGCACAGTTCGCATTTTTGCGGAAATCCATTCTTCTCTAACTTCGTTTGTATCATCACGGGGGTCACTTTCCTAACGGAGATTATGGCCACATCTCTGACTGCAGGATTTACAGCAGTTTGTTTCGCTGTTGTATGCCTACGAGACGTCTTTGATGATTCGGATCCTTGACAGGAGTGCAAAACCAATTTTGTTGGGGAGATGAATATCTACGAAAAGTCACACTGCACAACGAAGAAACAGCCATGCTGTGTGCACATTGCTTTATAACGCTGTTTGTTACTTGCAATCACACGAAAGGGACGGTTATAGTATCGATGGTACTCATTTACTGCTTCAATGATATCCCTTTCATTGTTATAACTTCTGTTCTCGAAGGCGTTTCTGCTAGTTTACTGTTTCTCGTCGTGCTTTCCATCGCTAGGATTGAAATGTGCAATGTTTATATCCGAACGTATATATACACACATCCTGATATATTTTTTTCGTTTCATAATTATCTTGGAATTTTTCTTGGAAATCGGTTTTCAGCCCCACCTTTTCTGTAATCAACCCCCACCCTCCATGAATTCATAGATTAGTGGCCTCTGAATGGTCTTAAAGATACAACAGAATAATTATAATAAATAAAGGGAGCCGGTATATCCACACATCCTAAATTAAATTAGGGGAGCCGGTATCACCACACGTCCTTATTTTCAAACTCGCTCTGCATCTACATACATTGCTATAACTACGTTAACGTGAATACTCTGTCCTCACTATGCCACTTGCTCCACTACCGGAACACACAAGGGCACAAGGATCGGCAAAACATCAACACGGCTTCTAATGTGCCCGTGGTTAGTAACCTTCAAGCGCCAACTGAATCAAAATCATGTGCAAGAATGACGAGTGAGTGTGGTAGTTGTAACTCACAATCATGAGGCAGCCGAGAATCTTGCAGCATTCCAGAAGCCAGGGTATTAAATCAGGTGCAGAAGCAGCAAATACTGGACTTCACGAAAGGTGGACACCTTCTCGGTCAATCTTGAGTACGACGAAGCGGTCTGATTCTGTTTTTCTTGCCACCGGGCAAGACATTTACCATGTTAAAAAACGTGAACGAGCGGAATTTCTCCTTGGTCGTAACCCTCTTAGAGCATTGCTGGACACACTAGATGAAACTGCCATTAGGCATGAGATTGATCGGGATCCCTCATCGGGTCCATTAACGCGTATCTTAATTGCACCTAAGCCTTTTATCTCGACAGATAATGATTCTTCTTCGGGAGGGGTTCTCATAGCAGATTCGACATACAAAACCAACAGGTGAGTAAAATGCTTTGCAATCAATCTTTGCCCAACATCAACTATGAGAAGGCAAAATGTCCAGGTTATTTAAATGCCATTGCTCCATGTCATGGGTGTGGCATGCACAAACCAGTCATATTTCCTTTTCCATATTTTATTGCGACACGGATTAGAAGATGATTACATTTGGGCGCTTGAGAAAATGAGGATTGTTTTCCAAGATAGAATCACTGGGCCGATTGTCATTGTCACTGACAGAGAATTGGCATTGACGGCTGCAATCTCATTGGTTCTACCTGAAGTGAAGAATCCGCTTTGCAAATGCCATATTTATAAGAATGTCCTGAGAAATGCTAAAAATCACTTCCTATTGTACGAAGAAGGAAAATAATTTTCCACAACGTGGCAAGGATTGTACTGCTCTACCACTGAACAGGAATTAGAAGAGAATTGGATGCTTCTTAAAGATGTTATCAATGAGACTGGTTTTGCGCATTGAAAACCCAAATGGATTCCACACAAGGAGAAATTCATCCTTGCTTGGACCAAAAATATAAAGCATTTTGGGTATGTAGCTAATTCTCGTGTTGAAGGACATGCAATCTTGAATCGCGGTTTCAACAGGGGTTTTAGCAACAGTTGATGAGAAATTGGTTCTCGCAGCTCAACAGCAGCGCCAAGCAATTAGTCAAAACGTTGCATACGAACGTTCACACAATATCGTCCGCCTTAGTGGGAGCTTCTGGACAACTGTGTGTGGAAAGATTTCAAATTATGCATGGACTGAAGTATGTAAGACTAGTGTAGGTATACAGTTGTGTACCAGTACCGGCGAGGTATGTACTGACCATATTTTGTTTTCTGCAGGTCTTCAAGCAGTACCAACAGGCACTATCGATGGAGAACGATGCAAAGTGCACTAGAACATTCACGAGTACTAAATGATTGTCGTGCTCTCATGCCATAAAACAGCTGCAAAAGATGGGGTCAATACTGCATGAAGCTCACTTTTATGGGCACTGGTGGCTTCACAAGCCTTACATCCCACACGGCATCCTGATGCTTCGTCAGGAAGAAACAAGTTTTTCGGACATTATCAAAAAGTTGCAAGAGCGTTTTCCGGTCTTGCCTCCACACAGGCAGCGCCTCCTTGAGTAGGATCTCAATTTCCTTGCATCTGTTCAAGCCAGGATAAATGATTCGGCCACAATGGCCTGACGTGGACGGCCGAAAGGATCAAAGAATAACCACGAGATCTGTCTACATCTGAGTAAAATGAGAGGGTTGGGGCAGAAACTGCCAAAACGAAGATGCAGGGCCTGCAAACAGACAAGAAGGTCACAACAGGCTCACATGTTCACAACCCAAAGCTAAGAAAACAAATCTTTAATTTAATTTAGGGGGTGTGACGATACCGGTTCCCTAATCTAATTTGGAGGTGTGTGGCGCTACCGGTTCCAATTAATTTCGGGGGGGGGTGACTATACCGGCTTCCTAATTCAAAAAAATTCACAGTTTGGCAGTTTTCCCAGTTCGACACCACCTTCGACCTCTTGCCAACAGGTTTGGAGCCCAAACTCACTTCCAAGAACATGGAAGAATTGGACCAAGCAGAAGAGACGAAGATGGACAAGATGCTGAATAGTTTGCAAACCCTTGGAAATAGACTGGACAAACTCGAATTCTAGTGTAGGTAGGTTCAGTTGAAAATGTCTATATACTCCGCGACATAGAGATAGGGATAACCGTTTATTGCTGAATTGTTCTCAATTATTCTTTGTGTCGAGTATTGATCGAATAGGTTTTTTTACCTACGTTGAGCCAAGCGTTTTCGTATTTTTTTTGTGTATCGAATAGTAAAAATGCGAAATTTGGCGGGTAGGTACACGGAGCTGCCCGACATATGGATAGCGTACACTACTAGCACTTGACCACAAAGGTGGATAAGGCGCTGTATTCTACGGATGCCTGAGCTTGAGTGTTTCTGCGTGCTCATGATCGAATTTTGTGTATCTCTTAGCGAAGCCATGGGGAGAAACCCGGCTCTGACCGAGTACGAGCAAGGTCAATTTGACGTACCCCGGTCGAGCAAAGCGACTCTCAGGGCGATTGCTGCTAGCCTCAAGCGCTCGCCAAAAGTAGTTTACGTGTACTTTAAGAATCCTCCTGATGTCTATGGAATGATAAAGAGCCCTGAAAGGAAGCCAAAACTCGGGCTGCGTGATGTGCGGTGCATCATCAAGGCCGCAATCAGCGGTAATCTGTCCGATACCGCCATCGCCAGCAACATGACTCCACAGGTGAGTAAGAGGGCCGTTCAGCGCGCCCTCAGCGGGCGCCTCATCTTGTGTACAAAAAAATCAAGCCCACACCCAAACTCACTAAGCGCCACAACAGGGCACGGCTTTTCTTGGGCGACAAATCAAGGATTGCACTTACTATAACCGAATAATCTTTTCAGACGAGAAGCGGTTTACGCTGAAATTTCCAGATGGTTGCAAGTATCTCTGGCACGACATCCGGCTTGAAGTAAGGACATTATATAGCCATCAAAGTGAACGGGCATGGCATCATGGTCTTAGGAGGTTTCTAAGCGAAAGGTTTGACGCCCCTGGCCACATTGACTGACCACCAGAACTCGTATGAATACCAGGAGACGTTAACCAGACTTCTGTTTCCTTTCTCAGATCGTGAACATCAAGATGGATACGAACTTTAGCAGGACAACGCAAGTATCTATACATCTAAATCGACAAGTGAGTCTATTAGGGACCTCAACATGAACGTGATGAACTGACCGTCTCTTTTTCTGGACCTAAATTCGATAGAGAATCTATGGGCGACATGGCGCATATTGCTTACGCTAACGCTTGCCAACATCACTCGGTTGGTAAGCTTAAAGGGGCAATTAGAAAAGCGTGGTCAAAAATCAGTCAAAAGCGGCTATATGCGCTCTTAAAATCGGTGAGTGATCGCTGCTTGAAGGCGATAAAGCTGTAGGGGTTCGAAACTCACTACTATAGCACTCTTCAAGCTAAATGCACTATCCGAAGTCGAGAAACGCGCAATATAACAGGTGCCCCTTCTCTTTTCGACCCAGCCTGACTTCACATTTTTGCTGCTAAATATGGAATGAAAAATCCAATTCTGACTTCGAGTGAAGATTCGAAACTGACGTGCTAATATTCGATCTAAATTTTTTGAGCTTCAAAATAATTTTTTTCTAAAATTAATTTGATTATAATTTATAAAAACTGGATGAATTTTACAACTGTCCTACTCTTTTCTTACGTATCCTTTGAGAAAATCACGTGTTCCTATCTTTATATCGCTGACTATATTACTAGAATTAGACTAACTGACTTCTCTAGATGCCTAGGCTATCCTAAATAACAAATATCCATACAGAAAAATGCATGTGAGAGGTGTTGAGACTGTGTTCAGCTTGTAAAAGGGTAGAAATTGTTCTTCACTACCAATTTTTCCAAACTGGAGTACACCATACACGGGGTATGGAGCCATAGAGCTAGTGCTATAATCGGAGTTTCACATGCAGTTCTACTTGCTTGTGACGGACCGACAGCAATGATCTTCTACTTCTGAATAAAGCCACCCACTGATCCTTGCTTTGCGACTTGGTGGTAATACTGCCGTCGAAAGTACTGGACGTAAGCACTAAACCTGGTGTGAATAACGGAAATGCTGGAATTATCGGAGTTGTTGATCGCGTATCGAACAGGCGACGATTCGGAACGGTCCGTGACGAAGTACAGCGTCACCGTCTGCATTGCAAATCATAAATCTGATATAATTTGCTGATAATACTTCCAATCCGACGGTACTGTTGGAACAATTGCAAAAGAAATATGAGTCCAACGTGGTCCGGATGAGATGAACTGATCCCAACTAGGTAGTAGCTCCCTTATGATTGTGCTGTGTGATCGCACTCAAGAAAGAGATGTTGCTCGTTTTCCACTGCTCCACACAAAAGCTTTTTGAGCAGTGTAATGTCGGGATAAATATGGTTTGAAAGACAGAAACTAGATATAACTCGCAATATCCGAAAGGCCAGACGAAAATGTATATCTTCGTTTCGGTAAGACAAGTTTTAGAAGATACCGTGATGTAGCCATAAATGTTCGATCTCTTCCTGTATCTATTGCGTCCGATCTCTCCCGTGATGACCAATCTGTTGACATGAGATGACTCTTGGTTGGTTGGGAGGTTTTCAGACGATTCGTAAGAGTTGTCGGCGTAAAACAGATGGAAGAAAATTAGACCTCTTCTTGCTGAGTACTCCCATATAAAATGATCTACTACTTAAGAATGGTTGGATCGAAGTGATGAGACCAACCGTCGAGTGAATACGCTTCAGTATATGAGTGAATTCATTGTAAAGTCGACTCAGTGGAATTTCCCCATCCATATCCGATATATTCAGCTCTTCATCTTTTTAGTAGTGGTTGACGAATGCATGATTCGCTGGACATGTGTCGCTTCCTCAAAAAAAGGTCCTGGAGACTCCGGGCCTCGAAAGCTGCAGCAAGCGATTTTTGACATGTCTGATGTGATTCGCCCAGCATGCCAAGATTAGTCCAAACGGTTTGCGTATTCATATTACGAGAAGCAGCCTCATAGTGCGACCCTTGGTCGCTGTGGAACCGCATCGGTTGCTCCATGTAGTACTGACGGCGTTGGATGACTCTAAAATCTGGAACTGTAATACTTCAGTCTATCTGATGCCACATTTCAAATGCGTGTTTCCATCAAGATGATGAGCTTTCTCGTTGACATGTCGATGTGGTGCGATGGTGAATACATCTATCGGGTTGTGTGGTTCAAGAAAGGCTGGATAACTTGTAATAATTTCGTTCAAGTAGCTGTTCAGTTCGCAGTAATAATCTTTGGCTCATCGAATTCAAAGTGCTGTAGGACTTGAATGCGTTGTGACTGTAGTCGTCCCACCAAAAAAGAGCTTGTAGTCCACCATCTTGTCGACATATCTATAAAAACGCTTTGCTGATCCGGTGAACACGTTTGATTTTTTTGTGTTTCAAACCAAGCAGAGATCGATTAGCCTCGACTGCCATTGTCGAATAGTCTCCGTTGTAATGTCCAGATATGTAGTGTAGTGCCATAGACGTGGTAAATGCATTGTGTGCGCAACCAGTAGTCGACCCTGAACAGTTCGTGCACGTCAAAACCATCCATACAACCCATCATACAAGTGAGCTGAAAAAGCATCAAATGAGTTGGTGTCTGGCCGAACGGAATGCTCAAATACTTGACCGATTTTTCGGGACCATTATGGTCAAATTGGGTACATGAGGACACGGCATGGTCCGATTCAACGAGAGCAAAGATGCGACCCTCAAGGTAAACTTCGCACCAGGTCCATCGCACTAGACTTGAAGGAGCTCGATTTGCGTCAAAACACCTTTTTTTCTGAAACAAATGTCGAATCGTTCGCAAAAATAGTTCAGTAGCGACATTGGTGCCATTGATCCAAATGCCATGTTCTTCATGATGAGAACTAGATTTCCTTAACGTTCCGATAGTCATCAATATGATTGAATCTGAGAGAGAATCGCTTTGTTTCCCTCCAAGTTGTGGTGTAATAGATGGTGTAATATTGCCATTGATCATCAACTGGGCCTTCGTATCAGCCTTCAAAAGACGGACCCAGTTGATATAACCTTTTCCAACGCCCATCTTTCTAGAATGCGGAAATGTACGTCCAATTGACTCGATTATAAGCTCTCTCCCGCAAAGTCGAGAAAAGTCGCATACGCTTCTTATCCACGTGGAGTGACCAAGTCTTGTATGTCGGTGAGATGTCGAATTTGATGATGCATCGACCTTCCTCGAACAAATGCTTTCTGATCTTGATCGATCAATTCTGGCAAAAACCGTTGCAATCGATGCACCAACGCTTCTGAAAGTACTTCTACATCGACACAGAGCAGTGCAATCGATCGAAAGTTGCCAGTATCACCTCGTGATCCTTAACAATGTGATTGCCTAGTGACGTTGTGATCAAAGTAAGATACCCCTATCCAGCTATTATTCCAACACGATCTTCAGACGCTCGTCAAAGGTTTCTGGAGCAAGCTGATGAAATGCAGCTGCTCGTCCATCCACCCCTGGAGAAGAAATACTCCGCATGTGCTTGATTGATTCCGTTATTGCGGCCATACTTATGAAAGTTGAGAGACGGTCTTGCTCCTCTGATGCAAGGAAAACCAGAATCGAATTCAGTAACTTTTTATTTATTTATTTCGCATAATCAGCTCAGTCGATCTCGAGCGATAGTGATAGCTCATGACACTACCCCAATAATCCCTGAATTCGTCATAATGGAATGGGATCTACTGGATACATATGACTTGATATTTGGTCAGCCATGGTTCACCAAGTATACCCAATAGATAGATTGGTGTGCGCAACAGATTGAAGTTGCAGACCATACGAAGTTCGAAGAAGTGATGGTCCCACCGTCCAAGGGAAGATATAAATTGGATGCTATTAGGAGATATATCAATTGAAAGTTAACAACGTAGAAAAATCGGAAATACCGCAGGAGTGGAAATCAATTTTGGGCGAGTAAGAGGTGTTTCCAGAAAAACTCCCGAATAAAATGCCTCAAACACGATCCGTTAACTTCGAGTTGCAAATGAAGCCTGATGCAGTGCGAAGCTCCCGTGCTCACTTCCGTCTTTCGAGGTTGAGAGAAAGACGCACTGCAGCAATTAATGAAAATAGAATACACGAAAAGGATGGATTAGAGTATCAAACTCTCACTGGGTCTCAAATATTTTTGGGATTCCAAAGAAAGATCCCGCAACGGGAAAGCTCCCAAAGCGGCTGAATGGCTCCGAAGCGGAAATTCAAAGATACCCATTCGATGGGTGATTGACTACCGCTATGTTAATAGCATGTTAGTAGTGGCAAAAATTGCTTTGCCATTGATCGAAGAGCTATTAGATAGCATGGTTGCATGCAAGTATTTTATACTTCTCGATCTTGCACAAGGGTACCATCAAAGGGTATTGTTACCATCAAGTCGACCCTATAAGGCTTTCAGAGCCCAAAAAGAAATGTATCAATGGTGCGTAGCACAAATGGGTCAATCTGGAATGCCTGGAGTCTGATCAAGTCTTATGAGTTGCTCGATAAGCTCGAAGATATTGCTGTGTATCTAGACGACATACGCATCTTTTCCCATAGAATGCATTATCACGTCAAGCACCTTCGCGCCGTATGTGAAGTGTTGCGCAAGGAACAGCTTTACGCTCGACTCTCCAAATATGGTTTCCGAAGAAGGTCTACGCGTCGAACCGAAAGGAGAATGTTACTATCGCAACGTTCCAAGCGCCGACATGTCGCAAGGAGTTGCTGAGTTTTCTGAGACTAGCTGGATATTACCGTCGATGCATCTGCAATTTCGCGTGGCTATCGCTCTATCTTCGAGATTGAACCAAGCAAGATACTCAATGGAACTGAGGAAAACTCGCACTTCACTAGTCACCGACTCTGAAGTTGCCGGGCTTTTCTCACCCTTTCATCGTAACAACGGATGCTTCTGTACTCTGCATGGGTGGTCTTCTTAAAGAAAACAACGTATCGACGGGAACGACCACGCCATTGCTTTTAAAATGGCCAGCTCACGAGAAAGAGCTGTTAGCCATCAAGACGGCTCTAGAAAAGAAATGCGGCGTCTGTAACTCCATTGACACTTTTCAGTCTATACCGACAATTTAGCGTGTAAGTGGATGCTCCACCATTCAAAGGTGTTTCCAAAGATGGCACGAATGTTGACGTTCTTTTCCCAGTTCGACTTTGTCTTACATCATGAAAAAGAACGGTCAAATGTCGTGGCCGACGCATTATCTTGTCCAGTCATGTCTAGAGAGCATTCTGACGAATTCGCTGTACCTCTTACCCATGTTCCCGATGTGTCGTACGTCGTACATGTGTGTATAGTTGACTGTAATCGAAACACCAATCTTTTCTATGGGCACATTTTTCACTCTGCCCTCATTCTACTTCATTCCCCCTCGATGTCACCCAACTCTTACTCGACGATGTGGAGTTACGGGGGGAGTCTTCGGTAGTAGTCACTTAGAAGCAAAGCCACAACGCCGAGCTCACCTTGCGTGCGCACATCTCAGCAACAAAGTGCGAAAAGCGTTTCAGCAAGGATATCGCAAAGACAATTTTTTCAAAAAGATATTGAAAACAAAGAAGGCGAAGAACAACTTCATAATAGACAAAGAACTCCTATATCTGAAGCAAGATTAGTTTACGATGCAGCCACAGCAGCACATTCAGGAGTTCGCAGAACTTACATGAAGTTAAAACAATTGTACTACTGGCCGAAGATACTTGAGACGGTGCAGAAGTACGTCGAGACATGTCAAACATGCGCTCGATGGAAGTCAAACAGCCAGCGAAAGAAATGATTAATGATTCCTATCCCCACTCCGGAGGAATGCTGGGAAGTAGTGCCAATGGACTTCATCACTGGGCTACCCGTGTCGGAAGGGTATGATGCTAAGTGCGGTCGTAGACAAGCTGTCCAAGAGACCCAATTATGCACCAACGTATACGACTGCCGACTCGAAAGACACCGGAGATTTATTTAATTTTTTAAATTATAAAATTACTTTTTTGATTTTTTCGACGCCGTAGTCCGACATCATGGACTAACGAAGGTTATCATCAGCGATCGGGATTCGAAGTTCACGGCAAAATTCTGGAAATCTCCAATTGACAAAATGGGTGTCAAGCTAAGTATGACGACTGCTCACAGACAGGCCTGACTTATTAAGGACATTGGCGTACTGTCCTGATATAGATTATTTTCAACCAATTTCGAGGATGAATCTAGGACATACAAGGACAGCCATACTAATATACACAATATAATCTTAGACCATTTCAATTGAGCCTGGATTGTATTTCATAACTTTATTAATCAACCCTCGTTTATATCCCTGTCAGCACAATTGATAACGACCTTCTCAAGGTTGTTGAATTGATCTGCTTGAACCGTCACAGTACCAGGTAGAATCGTAGCAAGCCATATGCTACCTTAAAGAGAATCGGGAAACGACGATAGATTGGACTCCAAGCTCTGCTGAAATTGAAAAAACCAGAGGCATTGCTGTCTGGCTTTTGCGGTGAATGCTCCAACGAAGGTTCCTTGGCCACTGTCCGCACTAGTGTAAACATACCTCCTTGGAGTAACCTGGTCTCCAGGTCACTTAAAGGATGATTGAATTCAGCTGACGGAAGTTCTGAAGATTCCAAAGGCAGGGCAGGTGGCACACACGCCGAGCTACCCTCGTTCTGTATGTCCCTTTCTGCAGCAATAGATGCAACATCATGCATGGCCTGAATACAAATCCGAGATGAGCTACTCACCACAGCATCCACAGCTTCCTCATTCAGTTTCAGCGCGATAGAGTGCAAGCAGGCTTGTCGATTGCACCTGCTCAAGCGCCTTCGCGCACTTCACACAGAAAGGTCCCCGCTTTACAATTCCCGCATCTTCAAGTAAATATCATTCTCTTTTATATTCACATTTGTAGTCCGAGATCCATCGATCGCGCTTTCAAGGTCTGATAATACTAGATAGTTGGATGATTTGCTGACCAAGCGTCATGTTGTTTCCCTGGAGTGATTCACTGGTGGATTTCATCACGTCCAGGAACTTTTGAAGAAAATCAACATCAACCAGCACTCATCGTTTGGCCGCCAGGAGACATCTTTTTCCATGAGTAAGGTCATCACACGGTCTCGATGCTGCCGATACCAGGAGGCTACCTGATCCAAAGGGGACCAGCGGACTGTGATGTAGTTAGGGCTTTTTCATTTCATCTCAGATATAAATTTCTGTTGACGTCAGAAATAGCCGATCATGGTAGTGAGAGTGCTCATGAGGTCTTCCGGTAGCGATTGGAAAGCTTTCTTCAACGCGAGGTCAAGTTGATGAGCCCTACACCACATCCTGTACCTAACTGGCGAAGCAACAGCCTGCAATCGTGAAGCCAATCCTCTGCGAAGTCCGGTCATCGAAGCAGCACCATCTGTTGTAACTCCATTTTTTGTCTCCAACGACTATCGATAGCTGTCAAGAAATGATTCAATAATTCGAACATAGCTTCCCCATTGTGGTTATCATACATTGGGATCGCAACAACGTAGAAATTGCATATGTCAGCTTCTGTGGAAAGCCTTACGTGGGATTCCAGCAAAGAATTATCATAGGAATCAGTAGAAGCATCTATCCTAATAGAGAACGTCCACTCTCGTCTTAGTAACTCACTGAGCATCTCTAGGCTTAGTGCACAAGTGATTCGAGCCAAGCTTTGACGCTTGACTTTACTGCTCTCGGACATTGTTACAACTTTTGCACATTGAGAGAAGGATAGACCGCACGTCAAAAGACTCTGCACTTCCGTAAGTTGCGATGCATTTTTGATAACCACAGCATAGCTGGCAACGACTGGCAAAGCTTCTCCTTCTTTTGAAATTTCTATGACCGGCGTGAAAAGGGATCTGGCGGAAGATAGCGCTTGATTTTCTTCGTCATTGTCGTCCACGTCAAACAATGTCCCCGGAATCAAATCATCGACATGTTCCTCGAGATTGCTATAGTAGTCTTTGACATGTTACTCTCCTTGTGAAAAACGCCGGGATGTAGGAAGTTGAAAAAAATGACTTAAGCTTATCAAACTGCGGTGTTGGATCACCTTTCTTGGTAGCACCTGAAAGGCTCTCCAAACGAACACTTTCGAGAAGCGCTGTTTACTAACACCATTTCTTTAGATGCTGATCATGCATATGATTACGAATGTTGTCGGTACGGAATGCATTGCTCCATTGCTTGATATCATTGGAAGGTTTGCGAATCTTCTTCGTTGCAGCTGCTGCTGCTTCTTGCATTTCTTCCAAAACATCCACAATATTATATGTCTTCTCTCGCATTTTTTTCAATCCCATTCTTTTCTTCGTCAGTGAAAAGTTATTCTTCTCGACCGACGGTTGCACAGAAACGACAAGAAGCCGTAATAAAACTCTTGATGTCATAGCATGTCTTTCTTCAATTCGAAGCCCAAAGTGCTGTGCGTGTGTATCCTTCCATTCGAATTGGCGCTTTTTACCATCGTCTCCTTGGTTGGGTTCGGCCACTCTTCTTTTTGGTCCTTCATCCCGCAAATTTGTGAGCTCTTTATATGAAGAGCTATCTTTGCTATTTGCTATGTGAATATTATTACAATATTACGATAGGACGATAGCAGAACGTGATGTTATAATTATGATGTTATGATTTATAAATGTGATCTCCTGATCTGTGCTGAGGAGTAATGACGTAATGAAGTCATTGATGTAATGATGAAAGAAGAGGAATAAAAAAACAAACCTGAAAATTGCAAGTGGTGAGTAAAGAGGCGGGAAAGTGCAAGAAGAAGCTATTGCAAAAAGTAAAGTGGTGGCAATCAAGCAAACAACAAGTTGAAATAGCAGTGCTTCTTTAAGATCGCATATCCCATACTTTTTTTCGTTTGAACAAGGTAGCTTTGTCCTAGAGTAACCGATTTTGATGAATTTAATCCAAGGACAGTGTCCTAGCGAAACCTCCGTTGTCCTAGATAGAGAAGCCATAAATAGGGTGCAAGCAGGAGGACAAACAGAACGCCAAAAACTTGGTCTTAGAAGACGCATTACGCTGTCTGGTATCGTACAGCAGAGAAAATTGGTTCAAGCTACCTGGTAGCGCGTAGAGTACGCGCACGCCGTCTCGGTGAATGCTTCAACTAAGCTCACCCCGTTTAAAAGGTATACAATCTGATTGCTCACCAATACAGAGACTCCGAGGTTCGGGATCCACAAGCAACCTCAGAATTCGCCTTGAAGTTCTCCAAGGCCCGTCAAGACCTAGTGCGTTAAGCACGTGAAAACCTAGAACAAGCCCAGGAAAGGCAGAAGAAGTACTTAACGCTAAAAGAACAAGTCTCACCTTCAATGTCGGTGACTTAGGTCTGTTGAATACCAGAAACCTGCCAATCAAGACAGTAAACGCTCACATTGAGTTGAAGAAAGAAAAGTTCGCGGCCAGAAAGGTTGGACCGTTTGAGATAATCATGATGATCAGCCCGAATGTAGCTAGGTTAAAGCTACAGCGAAATATGAAGAGACTATACTCATCATTAAACGTCGGCCTATTCTCTCCATACAAGCCGAATGCCTCTGAGCTCGCTGGACGACCGATTCCGAAAGCATCGCGAGTTATCCTATATTTAGATACAGGAGAACAACTACACATTGTGGAAAAGTGGCTTCGTCGTCACCATCGCAGCCGTCAACCAGAATGGCTAGTAGAATGACACGTCCTCCCGGAGTGCGATAGTACTTGGGAGCGCGAGAAAGCTATCAGTCCCGTTTCCCACTGGCAGCGGGTAGTACAGGATTTTTGGGAACGCCAACGCGAAGGCAAGACCGAAAAGATGTCAGTTCGCCGGGTACGCGCGGCACGACAGAGAACGTATCCGGGTGTGTTAAGGTCACACAACTAAAGGCATATTGGATATGCCCTGACGTCACAGTCTGACGTCATGATATGAAGTCACTACGAACCTTCTAGAAGTATCTATAAGGATAGGCTTAGAAGCAGCACAGATCGGCAAACAAAGGACCTAGATCTTTTCAGTCACAAATATAACAAGTAAAGCGCAAGTCTCCATACAGGCTCGACTCAATATGTTCGCTATCTTGTGCACTCTTTTTCTCAATTCCATAAACCTGCTTCTTGATTTTCGTCTTCCAGCTTTCCCACAATTTTTCGGGATTCGTAATTGTCCGCAACTGTTCGAGCACCAAATTCGCTTCCGATTTGATTGCTGCGACAAGATGAGGATAATCAAATAGTCGTAACGAACAATTAGAGTATCCCCGCCCTGGAGGTTGAGTTGTATTTGCAAAAGTTACGTGTTGTGCAAGATGACCTCCTGCATGTCGTGACGGAAATAATCGGAGGTTCTGTATACCATATTAAATAGCTCTTCCGACATGCAGATGTAATCGAGTCGATTCTTGCGCGGTAATGGTCCTGTAAATACTTCGTCAGTCGGATGTTAAATTCGCCAAGCGTCTAACCCCTCCCCCTCTTAAACTGCGTAGCCATTTCCAAACACGCTACTCGACTTGGTTCGTGTCGACTTGTTCCGCTCGAAGCCTCGATAGCTGGCTATGGTATTGTGTTCAATCACCAAATGCAAGGTGTGTTGCGGTCGAATCGAAAGTATTGAGAGAAATACCTCAAGGAAATGCACTCTTTCGTCGGCCTTGACCGGTGCATATACACTGTGAACATACACCGGTGCATCGTGAATGAGAAAATTCAAACCAATATAGCGAATGCTTCATAAGCTGCGTTGCTTAGCTTTTGTGCAATCAGAAAAGTCTGAACGAAGGATTATCATCACACCACCACTGCAAATTTGAGTTGGATGGATAAATGTACTGCTTTGGTCATGAACAAATTATTTGTGCTGCATTTTTGAATGTAATAAAAACTGAAATGATTCCAGTTGGTTGTCATCGTGAAACTTGGTTTCTTGAAAATGAAAAATGATTTGCTGTGATAGGATCGAAGTAAGATACCTCTTTCCAGCTGATATTTGAGCACGATTTTTATGAATTCCATTGACATTCACCATGAGTGTTGAAATATTGTTCCACTTTGACATAAAAAAATAATCGATGAGCCCTTAGCATTTACGCTGAAGGGGAACAGCGTTCTTCTTCTTCCTCATCGTCTTGGATGGATAGTTGTAGCGTTTCTAATTTGCTGGTAAAAAGAAGGTTAGAGGGAGAGATCGTCGATATCACTGAAAGGAACCCCTCTTCATTTCTCTCCAAATTATTGGGACCAATACTTGTTGCCTGCTTTCGAGCGTGACGACGGTAGTAGCAAGTTGGCTTTAAATAATCTGCAATGATGGTCCGGACTCCAAATCACTGCCGCTTCACTGAAATATTGGACCCAATAATCATTTGTGTAAATAGCGGGGTCAGTACACAAGAGTACAGTTCCATCATGGCGAGAGGTTTCGTTGCTCTTGTCAAATCGAGAGCTTCTTCGGGCGCTGATTCCACTACGACGCTATTTTCTTGAACATGACGTCACGCTTTGATGGAACCTTCTCACCAACATGTCAACTCCATCTTGTCGCAAACATAACATCTTGATTCGAGTCATGAAAATCAAAAACGCTATGAATCATGAGAGGATGCGCCACGCCATCCAAAGCACATCATTTGACTCCATACACGCAAGTAGAAAAGCACTCATTGAGTTCGGATGATCAAGCGCTGTCCGGATGATTTTGTCCGGGCTGGTACAGAACTGTACCAGCCTGCGTACATGAGAGATACATGCATCGGCTTGGGGTAAGCTTGTCTGGTCGGACCGTGTGGATGGCATTTTTGAAATCAATTTCCATTAGCTCTCCGAACTCGCCAACCTGGATTGGCCGTGCCACATTGTTAATTTTCGTGTGGCGTTTCCAAAAAAAATGAGCAGCCCCTTTTGAAGTGTCTACCTTTTCTGGCATCCGAGCTTTCACGGGGATCATTTGGAACCGTGCTCACGCTCCGGGTTGCCACCCGCTTCGACTTCCTTTATCCTCACCTTTATTTCCGCAAGAATAGAAAAACAATTCTTGGTCAGCAAACCAGGTAGAGCACAATGGCGTGCCTTCAATCCATGTGGCGAAATGGGTACAGACGGTAGCGTTTACTGCACGAATGTGCCAACTGCATGTCGATAATCCCATCCCAATCCACTGGTTCCGATAATACGGGTGGAGATAGTTTTTCCTCAAGTATGAGGAGTGGGAGGGTGGTTTCATAAGTTTCGGGGTGCCCGGTGGTGTGATATTCGGAGTAGAGTTGAACTCCAACGAAATTTGGTCCGAGAGTTTTCTTTCCGGTTGACTCATCTCCAAGTCCTGACTTGGAACTATCTTCTCCACCTTTTTTGAGGTGACCACGAGTGCCTTAGTCGCCGTGTTTCTTTTTGTTTTTCTTTTTTTGACTTTGTTACTGTTTCTGATTGTTGTTTGGGTTTGGTAATGGTTTGTGCACGGTTGCTGTGTGCTCCCGGAGCTCCTGATGTGAATCTTAACTCCAAGCAGTAAGGTCCAAGCTGACCGAAACCTGCTCATTCCGTTGAAATGAGAGCATTTTTCTCCTTACTGGGCAGAGCGGTTTGCGTAAGCGATTTGTTCAATCCCTTTGTCAAGTCGAACCAGCTGCGGGGGGCATGTCGAAGAGACAAAATAGAGTCTCCAAGGCGATATCACCACTTGTTTAGTGGAAACAATTTCGCGGAAGGTATCGTACACCTGACACCCCAGTCTATAAAGAGAGGTGAAGATGTTGGTTCGGTCTTCCTCCACGCCTACTCCGAAGACATCGAGGTAGTATTTTGTTTCAAGAGTATCGAACTCTCGGAAAAACAATTCTTCATAAGGATAGTCACTACCTGGTACTCCAGCTGTTGGCAGGCATCCTCCGTGGTGACCATCACCCTGACGTTTCACCCAGGCTTTTTGGACACTTGAGCGATTGATCGGCACTCCAGTAAGCTTTTACAGACCGATTTGCCATGGTTTTGAATTACGGAGGTCAAGGAGTACGGGTCAATGACTGTCCCGTCTCTAAGACCATGGGGAAGATGGCTTTCCGGATTTGGAAGTTCTTGCTGCTTCCAATTTTGCAGCCTAGAAAGACCACTCTGGGTGCTCCCCGTCTGCATATAGTCGCATTATAGCCTCGATATCCGAAGATTTCGGCTTTGGGAGCTCTAGGCAAGATTTCGCTTGAGCTGTAGCCTTGTATTTACGCAACGATTCCTGTGATTGGATAAGTTCAGTTAAAGTGGGACGTTTGGTGTAGTTCACACTTGCACTTGCCTGTGGTTCACCCTATCACGAGGCAGTGATAGCACCACATGTACCATCTATACCACCCTTACCCCCTGTACCGTCACGATAGTGGTAAGGGTATCTGTCCATGTCATCACATAGGGGTGATGACTGATCAACAATCATGCAGTAACTCAAGGCCGGGTGACTCACAAAGGTTGCCACATCACTAGAAGTAGACTAAAGAATCCGGGGCTGTGTCTGTTAGACGATACTGCTTTGACAGATCATTAAGTGCTTGCAATTCAACTGTAAGACCCATCACAGGTAAGTACGACCTCACCTGAACGGCTGTTTTTGGTGACAACGTGACAGACGGGACGAAGAGAGACGGTCACCACGTAGTACCAGAAAGACGTCATGTGAAACGGGATATGTCATTTGTAATGCCGTTGCACATGCATGTTGTAGTGTTGACATACAAGTTTAATGCTAAATATATTATACTTTTACTTCTACCTCTATTGCAACAAGTGCAATTCAAATACTTTCAACAGTGTCGATATGTCGAGTTGACCATTCTCTGGAGAGGAAACAGTGAAAGAGGTTGTTTTTCGAGCTTTTTGTACTAAATTGGCGGGCTACGTAATAGCCGGCAAATTGAGAAGTATCAATCTACTTATCGAAGCTATGGACGTGTCAAGACCGCTGGCAACTACAACAGAAATAACTGTGCAGGAGTTGGACAGGGCTCTTCATAGCGTTACATATTAGTGATTAGAATGTAGTGTATAACCACCAAACGGTAGTGACAAACATTGTCTAAATATAAGTACTACGGGCGAATTCCCTTAACGAAGATGGGGTGGACCCCAAGTAGATGGGCTTGTATTAGAGATATACGCGCAGCATCTCCCCAAAAGAATAACTCTATAGAGCTTCCAAATATCACAGACCACGCCAGCTTCATGACTGTCCTATGCATTCATTCAGTTTTCCACTCAAGACTTGATTTTTCGGCATCGTTAATTCTTCTTACTCCTGCTTGAAAAGGTCGACATTCCTGTACTCTTCTTCGCCATCAGTGTATTTGATAGAATTAAAAGTTATCGAAAAAATCTTGAAACTTTTTAGCTGCTTCAGTTTTGGTCTCGGTCAGACCAACTATCGATTTCCAATTCAGTCTTGTGGCGTAATTGGACCCTTCGAATAACCGCATGTGACGCCACCAATTCGCTCCATTTTTTTGGTGAATTCATACAGGTATCTTTTTGAGACTTTTTGTTCTTTTTTTTCATGCTCTCCTACCGCGTAATGCATTCGGTCACCGGCGGGGCATCAATCTCGATTCCTCTGTCCGGCACCGTAGCTATCCGCTCGATAGTGTCGTAGTTGAGATGACCACAGAGACTTCTCAATTTGCCGGCTACTATGTAACCCGCCAATTTAGTACAAAAAGAACTCGAAAAATTATTTTTTTTTAACTCTTTCCTCTCGAAAACAATGGTCCAAGTCGACATATCGACACAAACAAGGGTGCTAGCGTCCACTTGTAGTGACGTGGCAACCCTCATGAGTCACCCTGTTTTGAGTGATTGCATGATTGTTGATGAGTCATCACCCCTATGTGACGACGTGGAAAGTACCCCCACCCCCAGTGTGATGGTACAGGCTAATGCCGGTACTACCGGTGTCGGATGTGGTACCGGTGGTACAATCGGTACTGTCGTTGCCTCGTCACAGAGTGACCCAAAGGCAATTGCAACTGCAAGTGTGGACGACACCAAAGGTCCCACTTTGGCAGAAATAATCAAGTCGCAGGAGTCCTTACGTAAGGACCAGGCTAGAGCTCGGGCGAAATTTCGCGTGGAGCTCCCAAAGCCGAAAGCCTCGGATATCGAGGCTATACTGCAGCTATATGCTGATGGGGAGCACCCGGATTGGTCTGTTTTGTCTGCGAATTGGAAGCAGCAAGACCTTTCCAAATCCGGAAAGCAACCTTCCCAATGGTCTTGGAGACGGGCCAGTCCTTGACCCGTACTCCAAATGGGAAAAATTTTGACCTCCATAATCGAGACCACGGCAATCCGGTCTTTGAAAGTTTACTGGAGAGCCGATCAATCGCTCAAGTGTCGAAAATGCCTGGGGGAAACATCAGGGTGATGGTCACCACTGCGGATGCCTTCCAACAGTTGGAGTGTCAGCCGGTGAGTATCCTTGGGGAAAAGTACTTTTTTCGGGAGTTTGATACTCTTGAAACAAAGTACTACCTTGATGTTTTCGGGGTGGGCGTGGAGGAAGAACGGAACAACACTCTCCGCGCTCTTCACAAACTCGGTTGTCAAGTGGTGTATGACACATTTCGCGAGACGATTCCCACTAAAGAAGTGGTGATGTGGACTTGTAGAGTCTACTTTGGCTGTTCGACGTGTCCACAACAACTGGTTAGAGTTGGTAAAGTGATTGAACAAATCGCTTACGACAAGCAGCTCTACCCAGTACGGGGTAAGAATGCTCCTATTTCAACGGAACGACCACGTTTTGGTCAACGTGGTCCTTACTGCTTGGATTTGGGTGCTGCATTAGCCTCGGGAACATGGCAACAACCAAACGAAAACAAAAAGAACAACAACAACAAAAAACCAAACACAACTCACACTCAACCTCAGAATCAACACAGAGCAAAAACGCAACAAGAAAAACAAAACCAAACAACCGCGCCAACGGCAGTCGCGGTGGTCCCAAAAAAGGTGGAGAAGCCAGTTCCCAGTCAAGAATTGGAGGCGAAGCGACCGGAGCGCAAAAATTCCGACCAAAATTCGTTGGAGCTCAGCATTCCTCCCTCTATCTCACCACCAGGGTCACCAGACTTATCTCAGCCTACTCCCCCGATCCTCCAATTGAAAAGTCAATCATCTTCCCATCCACGGGTGGAGAAGGATGGTGACACATACATGCAGTTGGAATGGACACGAGGAAAGCGTAATCGGACTGAGCCGTTCGACAAAATGGTCTCCAATGCACCACCTAGGGCGCTCCCGACGTTCGCGACAAGCAATTACTTTGCTGTGCTCGCAACTATGGAGGTGGAAGTCGAAGAAGTCCAAGCGGTTGCCAATCCGGCGCATGGCAACCGCATTCAAATTATTCCCGTGAAAGCACGGATGCCAAACGAGATAGCCACTTCGAAAGAGGAGGCACACTTTTATAAAAAGCGTCATACAACAGTGGAAAAAGCAGAGCGACCAACTCGAATTGGTGAAATCGGAGAGCTCATGAAAATGGATTCCAAAAATGCACTCCACCAGCTTGGACCGGACAAGCTGGTTCAAGCCGATGCGTGCATCCCTCATGTGCGTCGGCTGGTACAATTTCGTACTAACCCGGACCAAAACATTCGGGCAGCATTAGATCATCCCATCACTATGCATGGAGTGCTTATTTCATGCATGGAGTTGAATGATCCTGCGTTGGACGAAGTAGCACATCTACTTCTAGTCAATCGCGTTTTTCAAGCGCACAATCTCGGCGAAGATGTCACGTTTACGACGCGATGGAATCGCCACGTTGGTGGAAAAGTTTCCTCAAAGAGAACTGTATTGTTCTAGAAAGTGATGCCGTGGTGGAAGTCAGTGCCGGACACTGTTCACGGTTTGACTCGGGCGACCAAAGCTCTCGCATTATTGGAACTATTATTTATGTCTACTGCCCCGACATTTTACATAAACGATCACTGGATCCACTATCTCACCGATAGACCAGTGATTTGGATTCCGGGTCACCATTGTCGTTTACTCCCAATGTGCTCATCTTGTTGTTACGCTCCGATGTGGGCATAAAATGTTGGTCGTAATGGTTTGGTGGTAAATGGCAAGGACTTCTATGTGGCGATATCGGCGAGCTCTCAGTCAATATCAGCTTTTTCCCAGAAGAGAAAGCAACACTTCATCTCCCAAAAGAAGATGGTGAATTGAGTCTGATTGCCGGTCCACTTCAGCGTGAATGCTAAGGGCTCCTCGATTATTCCAACGTGGAACAATATCTCAGCACTCACGGTGAATGTTAATGGAATTCATAAAAATGGTCATCTTTTTATCGACCGCATCCTATCACAACACTCCATTTGTTGTGTTCAAGAAACCAAGTTTCACGATCACAACCAACTGGGCTTATTTCACTTTTTATTATTCTCAAAAATGCAGCACAAAATGTTTGTCAATGACCACAACAGTGCTTTTCTCCATCCGACTGAAAACCGCAGTGGCGGCGTCATGACAATCCTTCGTTCAGACTATCCCGGTTACTCAACAGCTGGAGAACTCACCAAACAAAGCATTCGAAATCGTCATTTGGTTTTGGGTCTTATCATTCACGACGCACCGGTGTATACTCACAATTTATATTCACCGATCTATGCCGAGGAAAGAGTGAGTTTTTATGAGTTATTGCTTTCAAACACTTTCGAATCGACCGCAACACATATCGTATTTGGTGATTTCAACACACCACTCGATCCAGCTATCGATGCTTAGAGTGGAACAATTCGACACGAACCAAGTCGATTAGCGTGTTTGGAATGGCTTTCACAGTTGGGTGTGGTAGACGCTTGGCGAATTCAACATCCTACTAAAAAATATTTACAGGACCATTACCGCGCAAGAATCGACTTAATTATATTTGCATATCGGAAGAGCTATTTAATATGGCATACAAAACCTGTGAGTATTTTCGTCCACGACAGGCCGGAGATCATCTGGCACAAAAAGTAACTTTTGCAAATCCAACTCAATCTCCGGGTCGAGGATATTGGAAATGTTCATTACGACTATTTGAATATCCTAAAGTTGTCGAATTGGAAGCGATTTTGGTGCTCGAACAGTTACGGACAACTTCGAATCCCGGTAAGATGTGGGAAAGTTGGAAGACGAAAATCAAGAAACAGCTTCAGAGCATTGAAAAAAGGTTGCGAAAGATAGACGACGTGATGTTGAGTCTAGTCAGCGTGTTTTGGAAGTCGCAGCAGCTCGATATCGCATCGAAGACAACAATGAGTCACGGTATTTTTACGAATCGAGTCTCCAACAATTTAGAATTTCAGTCGAAAACAATGCGAAATACAACCAAGATGAAAGTTTCGACCATCACGTGAAGCATGTGGAGAACTCTTCCAAGCATTTTTTCGCCCTCCGGATAGTTCTTGTCGTCGCGTGCCGATCGAAAATGTTACAAAAAAATGTGGTACCGTGACATCGAGCCCGAGGGAGATTATTGACCAATTCAGAGATCATTGAGGTGGTGTCATGGGCTCTCTTTATAGTTCAGAGACCGACTCAAATGTTCCAAGTGAAAGAAAGCAAAAAAAGTTACTCGATTCGATTCAAGTTTCCCTTGCCTTAGCAGAGCAAGACCGTCTCTCAACTCCCTTAAGTACGACCAAGATGGCGGAAGCGATCAAGCACATGCGGAGTAGTTCTTCTCCAGGTATGGATGGACTACCAGCTGCATTTTATCAGCTTGATCCGGAAACGTTTGGCGAGTGTCTGAAGATCGTGTTCGAATATCAGCTGGAAAGAGAAATGTTACTTCGATCACAACGTCACTCGGCAATAATATTTTTATACAAGTAAGGATCACGAGGTGATCCTGGCAACTATCAAACGATCGCACTGCTTTGCGTCGATGTGAAAGTACTTTCAAAAGTGTTGGCGTATCGACTGCAACTTTTTTTGCCAAAATTGATCCATCAAGATCAAAAAGCATTTGTGCGAGGAAGGTCGATGCATCACCATATTCGACATCTCACCGACATCCAAGACTTGGTCACTCATCGTGGGGAGGAAGCATATGCGACTTTTACAGACTTTGATAAAGCTTATGATCGAGTCAATTGGACGTACATGTTTCGCATTCTGGAAAAAATGGGCGTTGGAAAAAGTTTCATCGACTGGGTTCGTCTTTTGTACAAAAGCACAAAGGCGCAGTTGACGAGTGATGTAAATATCACACCGTCTAATGCACCACAACGTGGAGTCAAACAAGGTGATCCTCTCTCAGCATTACTTTTCTGATGACGATCGAACCTTTGGGAAATTTACTTCGCCAACATGAAGAGCATGGCGTTTGGATTAATGGCACGATTGTCGCAACTAGATTATTTTTTGCGGACGATTCGACATTGCTTTCAGAGACACCAAATGGTGTTTTGACGCCACTCGAACTCGTCCAAGTCTATTGCGATGATCGGGTGCGAAACTCAACTTGAGTAAATCATCTTTGCTCTCGTTGAATCGGACCAAGCCATGTCCCCGTATTCTCAATCTGATCATAATGGGTCCGGAAGATTCGATCAAGTATTTGGGTATTCCGTTCGGCCAGAAACCAGCTCATTTGATGGTTATTTCAACTCTCGACCAGCGTTTTTACGATGGGTTTGCTGTATGGTTTCGACGAGCAAGAACTGTTCGTGGTCGACTACTGGTTGTGCAGACGATGATTTTATCACGTCTGTGGCATTATACAATGCACGTAGACATACCAGCAGTGACTATTCGACGGTGGCAATCGATGTTAAATCGATTTGTGCTTGGTCGGAAACACAAAAAAGATTCAAGACATGTCACCTGATCGGCAAAGAATTTTTATTTCTTCGCCGACAAGATGGTGGACTACAACTTCCTTTTTTGGTGGGACGATTAAAGCTACAACGTATCTAATTCCTTCAGCAGTTCGCATCCGATGCGTCAACAAGTATTCCCGTGAATTGGACAGCTGCTTCGACGGAATTATTACAACTTATCCAACCTTCCTTTGGACCACACAAGCCGATGGATATATTCACCATCGCACTAAATCGACATGGGAAAATGGTTCAATGGGAGAGCATACCGTCATGGTGGAAAAACGCATTTAAAATGTGGCATCAGATGGATTGGAGCATTCAATATCAGATTTTAACGTTTTACAACGCCGTCAGTACTACACGGAACAACCGATATGGTTTCACTGCGACCAAACGTTACATTACGAAGCTGCTACTTGTAATCCGAGTACGCAAAACGTTTAATACAATCTTGGTATGGTGGACAGACCACATCGCACATTCCGAAAAACGTTTGCTACACTTTTCGAGATTCGCAGTCTGCAAGACTTTTTTCGAGAAAGCGACACATGGCCAACGAAGGAAGCTTTTGTCGACATGTATTACAACGACGAAGAGCTGAACACATCGGATATGTCTGACGAAAAGTTGCTGAGTCGACTTTACAAGGAAGTCAATCAAATTCTCCAGCGTATCCCCTCGACGATTGGTCTCATCACTTGGATTACACCAACCACAAGTGGCAGATCATTTTATGTGGGAGTAAAAAGCAAGGAAAAAAGACAACATTATTTTCCATCTATTCCACGCTCACAACCCTCACGAATCGTCTGGAAACCTCCCGAACCAACCAAGAGTCATCCGATGTCGACACATTGGTCATCACGGGAGAGATCGGACGCACTGGATTCAGAACGAGTTCAAACTTTTATGGCTACATCACGGCATCTTCGAAAACGTCTATTACCAATTTTCGAGGATTTACAGTTTCGTCTAGCCTTCCGAATGCTGTCAGTTCGATCTCGTTTCTGGTTCCTGAAGGATATTCAGCCCGACATCATATTGTGCACGCAGCCTTCGTGTGGGGAAGTGGAATCCGATCAACATCTCTTTTTAGAGTGCGATCACACGGCACAATTATGGAGGGAGTTACTCCCTAGTTGGGATCAGTTTTTCTCCTCTCGACCACGTTGGACGCATATTGCATGTGCAATCGTACCAACACTACGGTCGGATTGGAAAGACTATTTCGACATTATCTCAGATTTATGGCTTGCATTGCAAGTGGTGACACTGCACTTCATATGAACAGATCGGAATCGTCGTTTGTTCGATCAGCGATCAGCAACTCCGACAGTTCCAGCACTTTCCGTCATTTACACCACGTTTAGTGCGCACGTTCGGTACTTTCGACGACAGTGTTACGACCAAGAGGAACGCAGTCGGTTTGCAAAGGTGCTGGATCAACTCGTAAAGCAAGGATCATTTGGTGTATTTTTCAGAAGCCGAAGATCATTACTGCGGGTACGGCACAGACGAGTGGAAATGCTAGTGCAACTCAGATCCTAGTCCTAGTTGGCTGGTTATGCTCACCGTAGTGTGGCGCACACCAATTTGCAAACCACGGTACTTTTGGACCATTTTTACAACTTTACAACTTTACAGCTTTACAGCATTTACAGGCTGGACACAGTCTCGTATCAAGGGTGCTGATGCTACTGCCATACGAGCTTATCAACGAGAAGACATCTTATCATCTCTCACAGGTATTTCACGAAACGTTTTTCATATGTATATATGTTATTTAAGATAGCCTAGGCAACTAAAGAAGTCAGTTAATCTAACTCTAGTAATATAGACACCTTCAACTGAGATGACCACAGAGATGATGAACATGATACAGGCTTCCGATCTGTACTTTGGGTTCTTTGTCAAGGACTTCATTACACTGTTAATCTGGTTCTTTAACTACCTTACTTATCCTGTCATGAGCCCCTGACCGTGTGAATATCACTTAAGTCTGACTACAAACCTAGGGAGGCAGATATTTTCCAAGCTTATTGCTTGGGTGGGCTCAAACCGCTGCCCACACTGCCGGGGATCGAACTAACAACCTCCGGCAGGGGGTCCGTGCGCTCAAGTGCTTGACCGACTGAGCTGGTCACGGACCCTCTGTACTTTGGGTTCTTTGACCGATTCTATTTAAGCCAGGATTTCCGTACCACTTTGAGCCTCTTCAACTTTCCGTTTCCATAGTAAGTACTTCCTTTTTTTTCTTTATGTGAAAGATGGTTGTCTTGTCAGATATACGTTATACTACTCTTGATCCATCTTCAAGATACTTGGTTTGGCATCCTTTCGCCTCCAAATTCCCGTATAATAAGATATCACACTGTAATTCATTCGCAAATTGCACGTCGAGAAGCGTGATACTTTCATGAACCGTTGACTTTCACGGTCTTTTGCTTTTCCTTCCCCGTCATTTTCACTATTTCTCCATTGTGGTGTAGAAATGAATCGTTGCGTTGCTCCCGTATCTCAACCATTCGCATCCGTTACGAGATAACCAAACTGTCTGAGATCCATCATTTTTCCGACCTCTGTGATTCGGAATCGCGACTTCCAGCTCCTAGAACGATGCTACAGGGTCTTTGGCGTTTCTTTTTCCGCATTCTTTCTGAAATGTCCAATTGTCCCGCAGTGGCTCAATTCTCTTTTAGCACCGACTCGATCTCGTGTTACGGGCCGATGGTTGACCCATATCTATAATCATGTAAAGACCGGGTTATTTTCTCTTGAAAGGTTTCCTTGCCTTCAACTTTGCAGCCAAGATCGGCCCCTCCGGGTGCCTATCATTCACAAACATTCTCTCAATATACGCTGCTCGTGGCTTTCGTATCTCCAAACGATTATGCGCTTCCGCTCGAGACTTTTTCTTATGCATGGACTTTTGCGACCTGATTAAGTCAGCCAAAGTGGGGCTACTGGTTTCGTCCACACTTGGAATTACTTTTCTACTCCTCAGTGACGAGGTCGCGGTATGACAAAATGTACCACTCTGTGCCATATCATGGAACGCACTGGTTGATAATTCATCAACAATCATGCAACCACTCGTTGAGGTGTTTCAACAGGGTTGCCACGGCAAAAAAAAAGAGAGAAAGGAGTTGGATATGGCTTTTCGTCAAGGTTGCCTTCTGAATTGACGGAATACTTAGTAGCCGGGCAAGAAAGTATCTCTCAAAGTTACCAACTACATAAAGTGAAGTCACTGAACATGAAGCTCAGTACCAATAGCCACACAGGTTATTTATCAGTGTTGAACGTTTTTAATATATTTCATTGTTGGAACTACTAACTGCTTGGCATCGCTTTTGCGCTCGCTTACACAGTTATTTTGCATTTTATAGCAATGGTCTGAAAAGTTTCTCAAATTGGTACTCACGACTGCCAACACAACGGATAAAAGGAAAGTTGTGCCGAACTACGTCTGATGACGCTGCGAAAGTTGTTGTAGCCGAATATTCACTCGGCGATCCAAAACTAATGCTTGAGAATCTTGTGGCTTAGATTGCGCGTTTAACAAGCGCGATCCCCCAGGTGCGGAATGTAGAAGAGCATTCCTTTTCTACAGACAGTAGAAACGATGATTAACACAAGACATTGCGCTGAAAAAAGAGATACGCACCCAATACTTCGTGATTGCRTCACGTGGCTTCACAGCGTGATGATCAGATACAGAAGAACCTTGTGTAATCTGTTTCTCAATACTACTGTCGCGTAGCCGGGGCGTCAAATTCCTAGAACATGATGATGACCCCGAGTGTCTTTCATTTGATCTGTTCTCATACCTAGAGGCAATCTGCTCGAGAAATGTACGTTTTTCTGTTGTTTCAAGTACTGAAAACGCCCCCTCTTTTCGTATCTTGTCGTTCTTAGTCAAAAAAGTGGCATGAGTTCGTCTGCCAGAAATAATCTGCAAAAAGTAACCTACATTTTCCACCATCTCGTCATACGACTTATTCTCTCCTCCGAATACAGAATGCCCAAAAAGGGTAGCCAATATAAGTGTCGCACCACGTCGATGATACACTGTCACTCCATCCGCTCGAGTTTCTCCACCTGATTCATCAACCGAAGCTCTAAGATGGAATCCAATTCCGATACCAAAGATATTGGGTAGCTCCTGGTATGTCGGAGTGCATTTATTTATCAATGTCGCCTTCCGGATCAAGCTCTCCCTATGAATCAGCACCTGAGCTTTTGAGTTCAACTTTACAACCCCATGCTCTAGAGAAAATTGGATGGATTCGTGATTTATATTGAAGGCTGGAATAAGATTTGTGGCGTATCCGCAGCACCATATTATTGCAGCCGCTGATTCATATGCCTTCAAGCTCAAGCTCTGATTACCCTTCTCTTGTACCTGGAATAGCCGAACTCGACGTTCTTTTTTATTCAAGATATCTTTATATAATCGCTTGGAGTCTTCACGAAGTCCTGTAAAAGTATTCACACTGCCACACCGATCGACGAAAGTCGCGTCGGCACAATTCGCTTCTGCTTCTTTCCGGTTCATATAAAAGCATTTAATAGCGCTACGATGTAGTATTGTGATATCCTTCCTTCCAAATTCAATCTGACTAGTACAATCAGTACCGTTTTTATCATCAGCAGGATAATTTGAGTTGTGAATAGCTAAAATCTCTGAGGTGTGATTCAATGCTCGTACAGAATTTGCGTTTTTTGAAGCTGACAGGAGCTTTTGGACAGCAACCGGTTGCGTCTTTTTTGTCAGACGATGCAGCAATAACCAAGCTACGCTGAATGCGCTGTGGGAACCACCTACGATACAAACTGAAGAAGATTTGGCACGTAGCAAATGCTGCCTCAATGTTTCCATTCCTTCTTCTCTAAGACAAAAATCTGACAGGAAGAGCTTCTGATCCAAGCTTGGATGCGGGAGCTTAGGACGCAGTTGTTTTCCGCCAACGGCTAGCACTATATTTTCTGCAAAAATTGAGATCGTCGTGTTGGTAATTTGACTCACAATATCCACCCTAACATAGTTTCGGCCTTTTGTATCCTTCAATAAATGGAGTTGAAATGCTCGAGAATCAAATAGACAATGTGAGGTATCACGATACACTGGTTTGGCAATCTCCTTTGATAATTGGCTGCCGACGACATTCAGAAAGCATCCGAGATCTTCCAGCAGACACGGTGCCATACCCACCTTTTGAAGCTTCTTGGTTGCAGCGTGTGATACAATATTTTGCAAAAAAGTCCCTTCAATCGTTTCTGGGGGACAGAGGTCCGATCTTGTGTCTAGAATGCTACTGACGAAACTTTTTGCAAATGTGTTTGAATTTATCTTGAAAGCACCGAGATTTCCTGCGCCAAACGAGCCTTCATCACCGTCATGCACGACTGCTACTCCAAGCTGGTTTTTGTTCAGTTCTTGTGATAGTTCGAGATCCTCGCTTGTTCCAAAAACAGTGGGGTTCAGCAATCGAGATAAAAGTCCAATACGAGCGGCTCTCACAAACAATCCAACGCCAGCCGGTCCTCCTCCGATCACCACAAGCTTGTAAATGCCATTCTTTGTGGTCTCGATTTCTTCTTTTCGTTTTATGATCACCATACTGGAATTTTTTTATCAAGAACTCAATGAGAAAGATGTAATTGTGGGTTCATTGTTGAGGAACTGCAGACTAGCTTAGATCAAGTTGATGTGGAGGCCTTCTATTAATAGTCCAGATCAGCCTGAAATAAGTATTACCAATCTGCATATTGGCTGAGAAAAAAACTCTTTCATGTTATCAATTACAAATGCCATCTACAGTCTCGGTAGTTTTTGTTTTGGTGGTACCAGCGGGGTTGAATACGAGGCACGTAACTCGGAGTGAAGGTCCCGGCCGCCTTGAGTTTTCTTCGACCGTAGGTCAGATAATCGCTGCTGGCGGCTACGCTGTGGTGTCAGAGCTCTCCGATTCAATGCAATTCTTTCTCTGATTGACATGGGAGTAGCTGGAATTGAGCTTGTTCGAGACGTATGAATCGGAATAAGGTAACGACTCAATAATTTTCGCTTTCTCTATCACAAAAAAAATTTGGTTGGCTTGCTGTAAGATTGCTGTGGAATTTAATTCACCTTTTTTAATTCGATTGTATCAGCAATTCGTTCTCGACCTGAGATTTCTTTCATTTTAAAAGTTGGTCCTCCTAGACGCCCGTTTTCATATAACGGCAAAATGGTGTCTGTGAAATTCGTCAACAAATTTTTCCGTATCGTTACCGTGTCCCTGTGCATCCAGATTAATCGGTGTTCCCTCAATGCTACCCCATGTCATAAATGGACTTGCATCGACACCTGGGGCTATTATCGGTGTCATTTCAACTAAATCGTATTCTTTCATGTCGTTCTTTTCAGATTTAGTGCTCGTGTACTTTCAGAGAATCAGTGAACAAGCGGTAGGAAGGTTAATCGAGTTATGAACATACAAATGATTTATTCTCGGGCGGAAACCGTGAATTCGCGTAAACAATTTTCTTCTTCGACCCGAGACGTTGTTTCGATCGGTTGCTGAATTTATCTTCAAGTTTGAGCAATCCTTCATTGTTTGGCTGAATTTCCCCGACCTGCAAATCCCAAATGTAAATATTCTGCCAAGCATACGGACCGATTTGTTAGCAAACTCTGCATATGCTCTTTGTCACATCAAGAAGTGGAGGAAATATCAAAGGGTTCTGTGCCCGATATTGCCACGTGTCAGGTGCCTTTGGCCTTTTATCCAATGCATCTTTGTGGATTGTTGGAAGAGAACCAAGACCAAACACATACAAGACTTACCTCCTTTTGGTGCACATGCTTCCATGATTCTTTTTCTTTCCTCAGCCTTGATCCAGGTCCCATCAGTAAGTAAAAACATTTTGCAGGTATTCTGATTCTCTGAGTCATAGGCCCAATGATAGCGCGAACGATGTTCTTGTATCGCTTTTATTTGTAGCTCATTGAAAGCCGAGTTATCCTCCGACGTATGTGTCGCCTTTGATAAAGCATTGGTTTTGACGTCACCTGTATATATTCTGATAACATACCGTGAACTTATCCAATGTCATGGATGTGATGCCATCCGATCCAAATCTTCGCGTCCGATGACTTTCGTCAATCTCATCCATATGATTTCGTGCCGCTCTTTCATTCTCCAAACAATTTGGTGCAATACAAGTCGATCCATTTTCTTCATCGATCTGAAATGAACTCTACATTACAGCCATGAAACAACAATGCTTGGGAAATTAATAATTACATCGCTTTCTGATTGCAACGATTTTTTCAAAATATTGCTTTCAGGGAAAAAATCACGCTCTATAATGGTTTCTAACATCTCAACATATTTGTCTTCTTCGAGTGCTACTTTTCCAATCAGGCTTGTTGGCATTGTTGATGTGGTCACATCACTGTTACTGAGTGAATAATATTGCAAAGTTTTCAGATGTAACGGATGTACATTTGACGATCCTTCGCACGTCATAATCGCATTATCATCGAATTGAGAAAATGCTTTTCCTATCACTAGTTATGCAATCATGGCTGATGTATCCCACTTCTTCGGATCTGATTCATCTCGTATCACTTTCCCGTCACGGAAATCGAGCACCAAACCCAATAGTACAACATTTGTGTCCGAATAATATGCAAAATTATCAGGCATACCATACTCCACCAGAACAATTGACAGAACGAGGAATGAAGCAACTACAACAAGCGGGAGAACACATTCGTGAAGTTTATGTCAATCAGAAGCGCTTTTTGAATGTTTCATTTAATGGACCACACCATCAACACTTCGAAACCTATTTTAGAGCTGATGCAGCCACACGCTGTGGGCAAAGTGCTGCTGCTTTGGGATATGGATTATATCCTGATGGAAGTGGTCCTGGCGAATTCAAGAAACAGCCGCTTCCAATATTCATGCAGCTACCAGAGAATGAGCATGATTTTGGAGCTGGGGGTCCTTGCTGGCAAGTTTCGAATCAGCACTTGGCCAAGTATGCTCGTACAAGAGGGCACGATTTGATACTAAAACATCAAATGATGTTGCAACAAGTTGCTTTGATATGTGGGGCAGATTTCTACATTTCCAAGGATCCAATTTTAGCGATCAAAGATGTAGCCGACATGTTTTTGTTCGATCTAAATCAAGGCCTGCCCTTGCTTCCAGGTATGAATGAAGACCTACTGGTTGAGCTCAATAGCCTTTCTTTCCAGCATATGATCGAGAGACTGTACACAACACCTCGAGAGATTACATACGCATGCGGTGGATTTCCGCTCGTTATGCTGAGAGATTTGCAACACGCTGCCAAATTATCCAGTGAGAATCGAAATACTGCAATGTCGTTCAAGTATCATTCTTATCATGGACATCGTGAGCTGCTGCATGGACTGGGCTTTATGATGGGTCTAAAATTCAATTTTGATGGACTTCTCTCGTACAATGGTTCTACTCCACTCATTCCGGGCACTACATTGTTTATCGAGCTGCACACGAAACAAGAGCACAAAACAGATCCCTATTTCGTCAAACTGTATGTCTGGACTCCAGAAACAAAGCGCACACTTTTGAAATTGCATCAATGTCCTCACGAATGTCCGCTGTCTAATTTCACAACTTTGATAACCAGTTTCATTGTGTCAACTGGTACTTGGGAAGATATTTGTCATTATCACCCACAGGTACTCGATGTGGCCATCATGTCATCCGAAGTCCGAAGGTATCTTCCGACGTTCACGGGTATGTCAAATACTCAGCGAAACAGAGAATCGGAATCTCTAGAAAACGGTAATATTGCTGGATGGATAGGGTTTTCGTGCATTGTTATTTTCTTTGTATATTTCGGCTTGAAGATATACCGCTTACATAGCCGTCGGCTTTATAGCTCCATTGGATGAGATCCTGTATGTATTAATATCTTGTCAGGCGTAATGCAGATGAATTTCTATCAGTTTGTAATAAGCTGGTGTCTGAATACGTATTGATGACGATTAAAAGCTGGTTTCGTTCGACTGCGAATACACAGCAAAACACGGGCATTCAACGACAAGTACAGCCTTCAACAAGCACAAATACTAGAAGAAGATGTAATTCTTCGATTATCAGTAGCTCTTTTGTATCGAGGGATGACATAGATCTTGATGATTTTCATTCAACTGTAAGTGATCCATCCAATACCACCTCTACGAGTGTAAACGCAGATGAGATGAAGAAGAAGCAACGAAAGAGATATATCGACAGTATAGAAAGGGTTCAATGGCTACACCACCAGGATATAATAGATTCCGATTCTGTACGACGTTCACGTTATCAAACCGATGAAGAATGCAGTAATTTGACTGTCAAATCACTCATTGATCATGGAAAATTACCTCCCCATATATCACAAGACACTTTAAATACCTCTAGTGCAGATGATAATCTTTCTTTAGATGATCTGAGATCCTCAATGTCGGATTCTGTTATTGCACAGATACATACAGCTCGCGAATATGATATGTGTACTGTCATGAAAGGTTGGATGGAAAAATGCGGTCAACAGTTGAAAGCATGGAATTGGCAATATTTTGTACTCCGAGATGATGGAGTTTTGTCTTTCTACGTTGATGAAGGGATGAAGAAGCTCAAAGGAACGCTCAATGTTGGCCATGATTCAGGTGCACAAGTCTCTGTTCAATTGAATTTGACTGAAAAAAGACATGTGTTTTTACTTTCGACCTCAGTTCGAGCAACCTTGTTCTCTACTCCGTCGAGAAAGGTAATGAATCAATGGATTGCGGGCTTAAAATCCGTTGGTGTTGGTACACTGGAACAAATCGACCTATCACGAAATACAGTTCCTTATCTTATCCGAGATAAAGACACTCCCCATCATTGGCAAAACCTCCACCAATCTGATGAATTGATACGAAGAGATGGTTTCTTATGGAAACGCGGTCATCTGAAAAAGAATTGGAAGAAACGCTTTTTTCGGGTTGAAAATGGCCAACTGCAGTATTTTACAGAAAACAGAAAGCTTATGAGAGGTGCTATAGCTTTAAATGGAACTGTTGTGAGTCCTGGTATGACATGCTGTCCAGATGGAAGAAAGAATTATTTTGTGATAAGTAATATGAGCCACACAAAAGAATTGCATTTGAATGCTGAAACGGAGACTGAAATGCATGAATGGATAGAAGCGTTGCAACGAGCACAATGTGGGTTTGGAAGGCAAAAAACTATTGAAGAACCAACAGGATTTGCTCTAGTGGTCAAACGTGCAGAAGAGATTCCAATGATTAGTTTTTATGCCACATACAGCAAATCAAGTGAGATCGATATAGTCATGGAACGGAAAACAGAAGCAGTAGTGGTAACAGCTTGTCCTGGAAAAAGTATACCAATCGGTAGTCAACTAGTGGGTGTGAATGACAAAAATATTTTATCATTTACGTATGTAGAATCCAGGGATTTACTGCAGACCTCTCACTTCCCATTGACGCTGTACTTCATAGCCCCTCCATTCAAGATGGGATCAATGATCAAGAAATCGCGCTCAGGATTGGAGAATTGGAAAGAGCGTGTGATCGTGGTCTCAAATGGGGAAATTCGATACTACAAGAAAACTCAGAAAGCTAATCGCGATTCGAGCATGGATGTCAGCGCTCTTAAACCACGCAAGGCTTTTACATTGTATGGATGCTACATGAATCTGATCAATGTACCGGATCGTCAGCATTGTATTGTGATTGTCCGATCTCCAAATGATAAGTTGGTGCTACAGGCATCAAATCAAGAAGAGTGTATGGAGTGGGCAAGTATCATATACTGCAGCATACGAATCTCTTCACAAGGAATTACTCAAGGACACAGCAAAAATTTACAGCTTGAAAAGTTGCTTGAAGTCAGCATGGAAGATACATCACGATGCAGTCTGCAAAGTAACTCAACCATCGAGGTCTGAGTACTGCTCCAATAATACAGGATGTGGAGGAGGGGTCTTCTATCACTTTAATGAGACTGGTGCATTCAAGTGATGATGCGGATGGGTACTAGAATGGTTGTGCATCATACATCAGATAATTGGGTATCTTGCTTTTATCTATCCATCAAGCTTTGACGGACACCTTTTGTATACGTTTTGAACAGCAACACATCAACAATATCATTTGTATCCATTCTTTGTATCTTTAACGTCGATCTCTGCAGCTGCAAACTGTCTTTAAGCGTCGACAGCGACGACATTGTTGTATTTGGTTATGTTCAGAATTTGCGTGCTCTATCGAATGTCCACGGTCGAGACTCTGTTTCATTTTATTCTGATGATTTGTATTTCCTCTCTTGTGCTTTCGCTTGTCCCTGACGTGGTAACTCCCCTTCGTCATATCCTTTCGCAACTCTGCTGCATGTCGACTTGTTCCTTCTTCCTTGAGCTCCAAGCAACGTTTGCAGTATTTTGGATTTTGTCCTACCACGCAAAATGTGCCGTGAGGTGCATACTGAGGCTTCGAAATGAATTTTTGTGGCCGATTATACCATTTTGGAGCTGGTGTAAATCGCTTGGCAATAGCTGTGCATGTTAGCTCAAGATAATCATGAATAGTGCTTTTTGAGATACAATTTTTGTACGCTTGGCGGGCACATGCTGCAATATCGCGGCATTTTTCATCATTGTCTCGACACCAGTGTATCTTCTCCGCGAGATCTGATAAATCAGATCGGATGGGAACATGGTCTTCAAATGGATGCAGTAATGGAAAATACCATAGTTCTCTGACGATAAAAGATGACGCGGCTTTCAGAATCACACAATCCGATTGCAGTAGAGTTGCATAGCTTATAGCCGAGTAACCTTCAACATGGAGAATGTACTTGAATTTCTGAATCTTAAAGTTTGACTCTAACGTTTCTGTGCCACTGTGAGATAATAATTGTGCATCAAGAAATGGGACACCATCTCCGGACACTTGACCGTTATAATCTGGTATTTCCTTCCAATGATCCCTGAGATTTAATATTTGTGAACAAGGATTTGTCTCCGCATTGGTGTCGCTCATCAGAACTTCACCTAAAAAGAGAGTCGTATTTTGTTTCACATCCCACGACACCAAATTTTCTGCAAAACCATAATGACTTGATTCGTCATAATTTCCCTGAACGATAAATTGATCAGAGAAGGTCTGATTTGAAGAGAATATCACACCTGAAGTCCATGTTTTTTACTTATTGTGTCTCCAGAGCAATAACATTCCCAATTGCTCTCGCAAATATTACTCTTTCCACATGCACAAGCATCACAGTGAGAATGGAAGAATGTTTGAGGAAAGTACAGTCCAGTTGCGCTTTCCCAATCAAGTGAGCTTGGAAATGGAATATCTGCATGGCTGCATAGTATGAAACATCAGTATGAATCAGGAAAGACAGTTTATGAAATGAATCAACCTCTCAGATGTACGGACACTCATTACTGGAGCATAGCTTTGATATTGAAGTCGTGTCGATGACCGAATGTTCAGTTCAGGTTGCTTATCATTGACTATTGACTCCTCTGGATCAACCTGCGATCGATTGTTTACTGACCATTCAGATATTATAAGAACAATCAAACCTTTAGAATTGGAGCATCTTCTTTATTGATCAAAAATTCGCAATCTGGAATATCGCGATGCTTGCAGCTATCCTCAAGCCTGACGACGAATTCATGAGAAACAGCAGTAGCAGAAGTGTGACCGAGTACATGTCGCGTAATTGAATAATGCACCGATCATGTACAAACTGTTCTTCATCCGTGCTATTTTGCTTTTGCTGGTATTTTGAAGCTACAAAAAAGTGTTAATCAGGATCTTCGATACGAGATTCTTGTTTAGTACCCTGGCTGTGGTTGGTAGTAGCGCTATGTTTACTCGTCTCTTTGTAGTGACCACGATTCTATGATAAACGAGTGCTATGAGTAATGAGCAAACCAACCAACATGACAACAACACTTGCTTTGTTGGTGAAAGGTACAAACAGAACGACTTTGCTTCGTCGAATCATGACGAATATACCATATCGGGTATGTTCATATGCGTGCTTGAGAGTGTTAATGCTTGACTCTCGAGTTATCTAGACACTCTTTTACTTTACATCATATAGACATTAAGCAGCTGATTTTAATACCAATTTGTGGAATGGCAAATCAAGTCGTTTGATGATTTGGTCTTTTGTGTTGAGTTTTTCTGAATTCTGATTAGCTCGCGGAGGGAGAAATGGGTACAATCGATCATATTCTTCCATTTTACTGATCAAAATGGACTCTATCTAAAAGAAAATAATGAAAACATAACGAATAAAAATAAAACAGAGATCACACCTGATTCCAATCTACAAGAGTAGAAACGATATGCTGCAAATCGGGATAATCAGGATTTGAGCCGCGCCAACAAACTGTTCTGACGAATTTCTTGCATTCTAATTTGGTCGCAAATTTCGGTATCGATCCATCACTCTCATTACCAAAGCCCAAAAACAGAGCTTTTCTCCATTCTGGTGTTTCTTCATCATCAAAAGCATATATCCCTCGCCATTTGGGCTTTATATCATGATACATTTTTCATGCAATGATGTCAAAAACTGGTACAATGTACCATCAAGCCACAATGATGTATAGAGCATACATTGACCAAGTCTAATAGAGTCAGACGATAATTCGGACTGAATGGAAGAAGCACGAAACTCTGCACCGCGATGTTTAGATAAATTGCAATCAAGAACAAATGATATTGTATCACGAAAAAACTCGTTGATATCCAATCTATCATTTTCTCTTTCGTTTGCTCACGCTAATGATAAATTTGAGATGCAAGTCTTTGAAGAAGCTCCAACCATCAAAGTGATCAATGCCCGCATCATGCGGTCCTGGTCCCATAGTCATGTCGAATACACGTTATTGATACAATACAAGGACTATGAATGGCAGATCCAGATTTCTAAAGCAGCTATCTACAGTCTATGGTTCCAAAGCAAACGAAAACCACATTACATTCGGTCGATTTCCACGCTCAGCAACCAATCAAACGATTCTGACAGCTATCGAGATGATATAACCAAGCGTTTTCCGCAACTCGGGAAGCTTTTGATTTCTAATTCAAGCACGTGGGTGGAATCTGCCAGCACAAAGTTCATCGAAGTGTACCTCAATTCAGTTGTACGAGTTCCTACATTTCTGCATTCTCCCGTTGTAAACAAATTCCTACAAGTAAGCAAAACTACCTTTCATAAGGTTGATGGAAAAACTTCCATAAAAGAAGGCTGGCTACGTGTTCGTTTGATACTTTGTCAGAATTTCTTTTCCAAACATCATACCCTCACTAACGTGGATAACTCACTTTTGAGTTGCTTGTGTGTTTTGAAACCACTTCACAATATGATCGCCAAAAAGCGGTGCTGGGTAGTATTAAGACAATCTTCCATCGCAATTTATTTGTCACCAGAGGTATGATTCTCTGAATGATCATAAAAGCAGCTTCACATCCAACTTATCATCATCTGAATAGGACGAATCCGCGCATGGAACATTTTTATTTGATCCCCATTTCCACTTCGGAAATAATCACAAATCCCTGGATGAAGACAACGAAATACTCATATTCAATTCATCGTATCGCTTGGAACTTGAAGCAAAATCAAATCGAGTAATCTTCGATTGGGCCGCAAAGATACGAGATGTTACGACTCAAAGTCCCTGGACACAGTTTCATCGTGATGATTCGTTTGCGATTACTCGTTATCCACGAAATGGAAATTCATTTGCCAAGTGGTACATCGATGGAGAGGATACATATGCAGCGATCTACCACGGTGTGTGTTCCGCGACGGAGGAAATATTTATCCACGGATGGTGGATATGTCCCAGCATCCATTTACTGCGTCCGAGTGTGAAATATCCACACACAAGATTAGACTTGATACTTAAACGAAAGGCCGAAGAAGGTGTCAAGGTCAGCATTGTTGTAATGAAACTCTTTTGTTTGTGAATCACTCTATCTGTAGGTGTATATCCTCATGTATAAAGAAGTCGCAATGGCCTTACCTCTCAATAGTTTGTACTCAAAAGGTATATTCAGCTGCTTGCATCCAAATGTGCAAGTCTTGAGAGACCCCGATTTCTCAATGAAAGAGTTCGGGCTTTGGTCGCATCATGAAAAAATCGTCTGTATCGATCAAAATGTGGCTTTCGTTGGTGGACTGGACTTGTGTTTTGGAAGATGGGATACTACTGAACACAGATTGTTTGACGAGAAATCGAGCGAGACCAACTTTGATGGAAAGGATTATTCCAACCCACGTATCAAAGACTTCGTTTATGTTGATCAGCCAGATGTGGATCTAATGGATCGTTCATTGTATCCAAGAATGCCTTGGCATGACTGCCATTGTCGTCTTGAGGGTCATCCAGCACGTGATGTAGCTCGTCATTTCATACTCCGGTGGAACTTTGCGGTGACAACAAGACACAAGACAGAGAAGTTGAACCACCTAGTCCCGAGAAAAGACCTGGAGTCTACGAAACATCAGAGAAGTGCATATTGCTCGATAAATGAAGCTATAGATGGTCAAAAGTTGGAAGAAAGATGCAAAGAAATACAAGTGACAAAGAAGACATCGTCTGATCTTGTAGACAACACCACCGGTGCACACACAATCAGCCACGACGAAATGATCAATCAAAAGGGTTACCCATGCGTGTGTCAAATTGTACGGAGCTTATCATTTTGGTCTGGTGGCTGTGCAACCGAGAAAAGCATACAAAACGCTTACATTCGTCTTATCTCATCAGCCAGACATTTCATTTATATTGAGAATCAGTTTTTTGTGTCGGGGGTCGAAGGTGATCCGTCCTGCTCCAATCGAATTGCCGGTGCTCTGGTTGAGCGCATTCGGCGTGCGGCGGCCAATCGCGAGAAGTTTTGTGTGATGATACTCATGCCACTTCTTCCTGCATTTCCAGGTCAGCCGCAAGAAAAAGAAGCTTATAGTTTGCGGGGCGTTATGTATTGGCAATATCGTAGTATCAGCCGAGGGAAGAATTCAATTTATCATATTTTGTCACAAGAACTAGACGATCCGTTCGAGTACATCACCTTCTATGGACTTCGAAAATATCATTGTCAACAGGAGCGGCTACACACTGAACAAATATATATTCATAACAAGATGATGATCGTGGATGATCGTCAATGTATAATTGGATCGGCAAATATCAATGAACGAAGCTTGCGTGGTGACCGTGACTCTGAGATTGCAGTAACGATTGAGGACACGGAATATGATGAGAATATCAAAATAGCGGATGGCACTATATCCGTGGGTAAGTTCTGCCATTCTTTTCGTATGAAGCTTTTCGAAGAACATTTTGGAATTGTCGCTGGGACACGGCATTATGAAGACTACATGGATCCAGTACGGAAACAAACTTGGATCAGAATACAGAAACACGCAAAGATGAATTCGCAGATCTACGAGAGCGTTTTCGCGTGTATTCCTACCGAAAATATATCGAAATCCAGCCAAATCAAATCTGCAAAACAAGAAGGGACGAATTCGAATCAAATGGATTCATCTCAAATAAGTTCGTCCGTGGGAAAAGATGAAGTTATCCAGTCTGATACGATAACAGCTAGAGTGGTTGAAGTTTCGGGAAGCAATATCAAAGTGCCGAAAAATCTCAGCACGAGTCAACACGATGTTCCGATTATTCCTTTAGTGTCAACGTCAAGCTCAGATATTGAGCACACATCACCGCGAATTGGTCAAGTCGGTGCTGATAAGGCGCACTCAATCGACATTAAGAAGACTTTGAATCAGTTATCACATATACAGGGTAACATTGTGCAGTTCCCACTACGCTTTCTTGCTGAAGAAGAGCTAGAACCGAGTTTGTATCCCGCTGAGCTTTTTCAGTAACAATGTTTGCTCTGTTGCAAGTAAATAGAACTAGCATATTGTATAGATAAATTCATACTTTTTCGTACATATCGTAAGAAGCACTTATTCAAACGTCACAATAAGAAGGCGTATCTGCTTTGATGATTGACACGAATGTTTAATGCAATGAGTGTACAAGTCTTTTTTCTGTTACTAGACGTGCTTGCTCATTACACTGACACGAGTACGGAACATACAAACGACTTCGATAGCTGATAAATCGAGCACCCTTCCGAGATCTGATTTCTTCGGCCGTATGTATTTTCTGCTGTGCAGTCAACAATGGTGTAAGGCTAAATCATGGCACTGCTTAGTATCCCTGTCTGATTTGAACTTGCAGATAATTGCCGCCAATGTGGACCACCTCAGGTCCTATGTATTCAATTATTTTTATACTTTTGCGCTTTACATGAGCCGAAGATGAGCACTTGTGAACGTTCGCCGGTTCGTCGTGTTCACTCTTGACTGATTGATGCCGTATGCACGTGAAATTTTGATTCATTTAGAATTATTTGAGCTGTTCGTAAAATACATGATTTTACTGAGCGCTGTTGTCATTTTATACACACCGTCACACCCCAAATAATCCAGTGTTTACTTCATTAACACCCGTTTTGATTGGCTTTATTAGCTGCCTTTGTCGCGCATCTTGAAGTATATGTCTTCGAATCTCCAAAAATGAATCGATTATCTCATCTTGTACAAGCTTGAATGCGTGTTAGCAAAACCTTAAACATGAAAGGGACATTCGAGAAAACTCACTAGCGGTGTGCTTTTCAGCATGGATACAATATAGATACCGAGATCGCGTTGTCGCTTGTCGATCAAATCCGTCGATAGAGATGACCCAAATAATGTTTTACTCGGGAGAATTGGAAACAGTGGCGCATGTGATGGATGCTTTTCACGCAGCTAGATGGAAGTGTAGCTGATTAGATATATCCAGGAGTGTATTTGACGGTCACGGTACTAAAATATCGATAGCGCAGAATTCACGATAACGGCGACTGACTTCCCAATCCTAAATAGACGCTCATATAGTCGACCAAATTTTTTCCGATTACATATGTCTTACTACTGTGTAACCATTCTGCTGTTTCCATGTGCTGTGCACTATGTATTCCTGTGATGTAATCGTCAAAATAGGTATTTACGAGATAGAAAAAGGATAACACGTCCTACCGTATGAAATTTCCCGTTCTCTGGTTCAATGACTTCTTTATTATTTTTTATTTCTACAGTAAGGAAGCCTTGGACAAGCGCTTCATCAACGGAATATACGGAAGTCATCCTGGATGCGATCTCACGGTGATCCAAAGTCTGAGTCTGAGTCTGAGTTGGAGTCAGAAGCCAGTTGGAACAAATTTCTCGGCGGTGGAGGGTTAGCTTGACGCTCTATAATTGAAGTCGGAACTGTGTTCATTTTCACATGTTTACTCATCAATTGGTCTTCCATTTGCACTTTTTTATGCGACTCGACATCACATGCTACTGACTTATTCGAAACATTTCTCGCATCTGACTGAGATAGAACCAGTGTTATGTCTGTAGGTGTAGCATTCGATTGCTCATTCTCCAATGCGAAAGAATGCTGACTTCGTAGATTATTTTCCACGGCGCTCAAATTCTGCTTTTCTGATTGAGATTCCGCATGGCAGCGCTGTTTCAAACTTGCCAAATTACGTGTGCGATACAAGCGGGCTGCGGTTAAAAGAAGAGTTCTCTTGATGGGATCTGGTTGTATCATTATCAAGCAAGGTATCAGCAGTAGCATACGCAATCCTCCAAATGCCTTTGCAAGATAGTCAACATATTCGTGAGCTTCCATGAAATTATTTCCGACCAGACGTGAATTGATTTTAAAATCTTCGTACTTGAGTATATCTTTTGAGAAGAATCTTCGCACCGCTTTCATCACATTACTATATAATGCGACAGCTTCTTCATCGTACGCACAATCCACGGCATCAGGAACGTCAGGGATTTCCTTCAGCTGGAGCAATATGTGTGCGGGGTGCCAATCTAGTGCCATCCTATCTTGGAGACCACACTTATGTACCGGTTATTTTCGAGACATACTGAACTAGATGTCTCAAGAATGAACGTCTTTCGCTTACGTTTTTGGTGCCAGATAAATACAAAAGAAATTCTCGACGCTAGCATCAACGGGAGATCATCGCTCAGTTATTTGAAGGGGAGCATTGGTATCTCTTCTTCAACTGCGCCTCCGACTTTGATTGCGGCATATTTCATATCAATCTTGTAAATCCAACTTGCAAGACAACACTTTTCATTTCCCGTGTTGAATGAGTTTTCAAGAACTAATTAGACTATATAACAACTTGAAAGGTTCCTTTGACGTCAACAATGCTAAACTACCATTTAGTATCGGCCATTGACCTTGCAAATGATTATTCCGCATGTCTGCGCGATCGAAGCTGTTACATGATTCACTGCTATCAAGACGCGTCAAGTAAAGGATTCTACAAGATTCTACATATCTGTCATTTGTCAAGCCGCTTTTTTTCGCACTTCTAGAAGAGAGATTTCGCAGACCTGTACGAAATATATCTCGATCAAGCTGCCTTGACCATGAGTATAAAATTTGTAGCAGGTACAATTGCCACTGCAACCCTATATGGATCTTCTTCAAGGCCGACACACGCCACTTTGCCGGTTTTTTGCTCATCTGTACCCTTGAAGAATCATCAAAAGTTCTTCGGACGGGTACAAACAATCTAAATTACCAAAATGATTAAACATCTGGACGAAATACATCAGTTTCTTCTTTTTGTAAGTTTCGTCGGCCTATCTCAATTGCATAGAAGTTCAGTAGTATGCAGTGATGGTGCTTGTGTTCTTAATAAGATGCAATCTTATACAACGTCGCATGTGAAGAAGTAATGGGTCTCCAATAGTTAGTGTCGTACTATGTCGATTCACTCTCATTATTCCGGATGGACCGCAACCGTGCTCATAACCAATCACAGTAAGCTGATAATCATCCTCTACGTCATGCAATGACTGCACGCAATTCATCAAACTGCGGTCAGAGGGCATGCAACGCTGACAATGGGACTTGAAGGCAGGTGTGTTGATAAATTGAGCGCGTCGGTTGATGCAATTGCTCGATTAAGGAAAAATAAGCTGTCTCGTCATCTGAGTAGCAATAAAAGCGTCGTCGGATTTGTGTGCGTGTCTTACCATGCCTTTTACACTGGTCATACAGGATGCTTTGACAGAACAACGGAAAGCTATAATATTTGTTGTCGCACACCAAATTTGCGGCCATCAGAAGCATCAGATGCGCAGCTACGCTGCTTCAATCTTATAACCAAGCAAACCAGCTCATACATCGAGCTGGTGCGGTCACTGACACATGCTCGAAGTGTCGAACGCGAAAGAGGTTCCTGATTATCGCACACACTAGTTTGCATGAGTGGCTGAATGAGATGTTCAACGGCAGGTAACGTACTGCCTCAAATAGAGGAGACAACCTCACTAAGACTTCTGCGATGCACGAGTCCTATTGCATTGTATAATTAGTCTACTGTCAACCTGTGTACAGAGCTACTATCCAAACATGCCACCCATATTGGCGGCATAAGCCATTGGCCGTATAGGGGGATGTTCCTGACACAGAAAGTATGTCAAGGACAAAGTAGCAACCATTAGTAGGAAATGGGACGTACAACGGCGGTGAATTGTGTGAAAATTGGCACCATGTTCTTCTCAAAGCGAATAAATGCGCCTTTGTTACCCATCTGATCGCAATAATTGGGAGCACTAAACACCGTGATACATTTACCATCATGTTCTACGAGATAACCTTCGTCTTTGACCTCATGGGATCTTACAAGTAAATCTGGAAGCACAGCACGGGATGAGTAAACTCCAACGTCATCTACCGCGCATCACGAAAACATACCGAGATCATTGTACTCTAAAAAAGCGTGGGTAATGTCCGGACCAAAAGAGAGCCCGATACCACGCTTGCTTGGTCCACGTCCGGCAAAAGGTTGCGGATCACTCCACATAAGGTCACTCATGTACCCACTTTCTGGCGGCTCGCGATTACGCTCAATTTTTTCAATGTCTTCTAGTGAAACATCATCTTCGCCAAATAATCCCCCATGCACAACCAGCACACGATTATCCAGTACTGCCGCAAGTGGAAGCCAATTAAAAACTTCGGTGAATAATAGCATGACTGTTTCATCGTATTTGTGCTTGATTTCACCTTCGAACCCATAGATTTTGTTCATATTCTTTGACTCATGATTACCACGCAATAAGTGGACGTGTTTAGGATATATTAATTTCATTGCGAATAGTGTCATGACCACCTCAAACGAGAAAGAACCACGGTCAACGAAATCTCCATTGAATAAATATGGATTATCTCCGCTCGGCATTCCATTCAGGTGAAAAATATTGCAGACATCGTAAAATTGTCCATGCGTGTCACCACACACGGTGATATGTGCATCATTTGCGTCGGGGAGTGTGATTCTTAATAACGATGGAAGACTTGAAAACAATTTTTTCATTTCTAGCAAAATAAGGATGACATATTTTCGATGGAGGAGTTTTCCACGTTTGAAGCGATCCATCAGTTCGGATATAAAATCAGGCGAAGTCGATTTAACGTCATCAGAAAGCCTGGGACCATCGTAAGAAGAGTCGATCACTGTTAGTAAAATAGGAATCAGACAAGGATCATTAACTATCAGTTTTCAAGAAAAGAAAAATCACCGATTGAGTCCACATCAACAGTTTCTGATATAGGTAAATTACGCTCTGACTGAATGGCTGCTGCAAAGGCGGCTTCTTTAACCAATTTGTCGCATAACTTATACTTCATTCTGGCATCTTTATCTTGAGGCTTCATCTTCACAACAAGTCGAAAGTTTTTCAAAGCGGCCTTGTAGTGCCCCAGGGCTAGTTCAGCTGATCCGCGACGATAATAAGCTAGAAAGCGTTTTGGACAGAATAAATTTTACACTTTCGCAGTATTATCCAACAGTGTTGCTAACCTTTCACGTAGTTTGGATCCATAGTTATCGCATCGGTAGCATCCTTTATGGCAAGACCATAGCTCTCTGTTTTCATATGAGCTGCTGCACGGTTAGCATAATATATCGCAGTTGGATAGACTTCTATTGCAGCTGTGTATAATTCGACAGCGTTTCGATATTTGTATTCTTGAAGAGATTGATTGCCTTCATGCTTGAGCAATTCTGCTTGTTTTCTTGAATCCTCTGAAACATGTTCAGCATTCCCAACAGCGACGGACGACATCGGTTCGGTCGGATTCCTATCGTATATCTTGATTGGTTGATGATGATGGATCGACGATGTACCGTTGTTAATCTGTTTGTAAATACCCGTCTAATTTGAGAAGCATAATGAGGCATTTTGAAAAGAGGGTGCGTTTCATCGCTTGTTCGCTTCCTCGTGTTCAGTTAGAACATAATCGTACTATGACAGTGCTCACAAAAGAGTTAATCAACCAACGTATTGTTCGGGCAGAGTACGCTGTACGTGGTCCTATTGTTCAGCGCTCGGTTGAGTATGAACAAAGATTACAACAAGGTGATCGCTCGTTCCCCTTCGACAAAATAATTCCATGCAATATTGGCAACCCACAAATATTAAAGCAAGAACCGATTGAATTTCATCGTCAAGTGCTTGCTCTAGTGAATGTACCAGGATTTGTGGATACTCAGGAAGCACAAAGTTTGTTTCAAGTCGATGCGATTCAAAGGGCCAGAAATTACTTGCGCAACATTCCAGGTGGTACTGGAGCTTACGGTCACAGCCTTGGTGCTGATATAGTCAGAGAGGAAGTTGCTCGTTTCCTCGAAGAACGTGATGGTCATTCAGCTGATCCCAATACCATCTTTCTTACCGATGGAGCTAGTCAAGCGGTTCAGAATGCGCTCTTAGCACTTATCAGAGATAATAATGATGTCATAATGGCACCTATACCTCAGTATCCGCTTTATTCAGCTGCGATAGCGATCAATGGTGGTACACTTGCTGGTTATTACCTGGATGAAGAGGAAAACTGGGGGCTTAGTATACACGAGATCGAACGAGCACATAATGAAGCACGCAAGAATGGAAAAGTTGTACGAGCAGTTGCCATCATCAACCCTGGCAATCCTACTGGCCAATGTCTTTCAAAGAAAAATATTGAAGAGGTGATACAATTCTGTCAAAAACACAACCTCCTTATTCTTGCCGACGAAGTCTATCAAGAGAATGTTTATGCAGCGGATAAAAAATTTCTTTCTTTCAAGAAAGTTCTAAGGGATCTTGGTGCAGCTTACAACAATGTTGAGCTGATCTCCTTTCATTCCACGTCAAAAGGGTTCACTGGAGAATGCGGGCGACGAGGAGGCTACATGGAACTAGTCAACATCAGTGAATGTGCTCGCGAGCAATTGTACAAGTTGATGTCGATCAACCTTTGTTCTAATATCGAGGGACAACTTATGGTGGGTTTAATGGTTAATCCTCCAAAAAAAGGAGACGCCTCCTATCAGAGATATTGCCATCAACGAGACTCAATTCTTGCTTCGTTAAAGCGGCGTGCACTGAAACTTGTCGCTGCATTTAACAAGCTCGAGGGCGTCACTTGCAATGCAACTGAAGGGGCTTTATATACTTTTCCTCGAATTCGTCTTTCCGAAAAAGCGGTTCAGGCCGCCAGTGGATGTAACATGGCTCCAGATACTTACTATTGTATTCAAATGCTGGAGAAGACAGGAATTGTTGTTGTCCCAGGATCGGGTTTTGGACAAAAAGATGGAACATTTCACTTTCGTTCGACGATACTACCACCTGAAGACGAAGTCAACGAAGTGATAACAAAAATGTCGGACTTTCACCTGAATTTCATGAACGCACACAGATAGACCCGCTTCTTATTGTTGCAGGTCTTATTAAATTCATACCTAATACCACATTACTTAAAGTAAGATTTAATAGTTCATGTATGACCATCAGAGTGCCTTGGGCTGCACATGGAAACGCATAAGAAACGATGAATGAAAGCGCTTCATCAGTAACACTACCGCCCTGCTAAGATGGAATGCTTCTCGACAGCTGTTCCGCACTGTAGTTTACAAATTCGCACATGACTGTCCGGTAATTGCGCCTCGCTGAACTCGTCAAAGGCTTGCTCTAGATCCTGCAATTCCGATTTGTCAAATATAATGCTGATTGCATTTCGAGCTATTGTCAAAAGCTGCTCGAATGTCAGACCAAAGGCAATAGATGCACGTATGTATTCTTTTGTAGGTGATGTTTCCAAAATACCTGGATCGTCCGTGCAGATGCATATTGGGTATTTGGTTGTATGCATGTTGAGAATGAGCTCTCTGTGTGGGTGCTTGTTCAATTTTTTGTAGCCAAATGATTTGTATTCAAAACTTCCCATAGTTACAGCATTTGATGTCAAGCACACTTCAATTGGTACACGAGCCTCAGTCATCTCACGATATAATTCCTCGGATAGACAGCATGCGTGGCCAACACGATCAGGTCGGAATGAAAGAATCTGTTGTGCTTCTATCTCATCAGGATGCTCTGCGAAATGAATTGTGACTTTCAGACCTCCCTCCCTTGCCAGATAAAGCACCGGTAGAAATTTGATGAATTTCGAATCATAGCTGAGCGCATTTCCAGAGAAATCCACTCCGACGATATATTTCGACATCGCCATCCAATCAAGTGCTAATCGCACGATATCCATTGCATCGGGTACAGATTTATTTCTATTTATGCTGAGGAGCAAGCGTACTTTGATTTGTGCCTGATGCTGCTCGATTACTGATATGATTGTAGCAATGTATTCATGGTACGAACAGACCAAATCAAGCTTTCTGGGAGTCGTTCGTAATTCAAGGTATCTTACATTCTCGTTACTAAAGTCCTCGATTATCTCAGAGACAATGCGAACGAGATGATCGCGTGAAGTGATGATTTCATGTATTGCTTCAAACATTTGGAAGCAGCCGTCGATCGATGTAACTTCCCAGTCAATATGCATCTTATCTGCCATTAGCTCCCTCAAAGTATCATGGCGTATGCATCCATGAAGATGTGCGTGCAGTTCTACTTTGGGCATTCGGTGACACCACACACTTAAATCCATTATAACGTTGTGTTGTAACTTAGATGTTTCTATCACTTTTCTCAAAAATCTGAATTGTATACCAAAAGTTTGTAACAGTGGAAAGTATACCTCTTCGCACAATTCCAACATTAAAAAAAGTTTGCTTTGTGTACCGCTATATTTTGGAAATTATGGAAACTATAGCAAAAAGTCTGAAGTTTACACATTCTTATGTGCCTCATCGTTGATACATTCACATCTGGCGACTATGACGACTATCGACAACAACGGCTACGTTAGCGAGACATAAGAGTAAAGTGACGACTGTTCGCCAGGGAGCTGGTCAGACGGGCGGGCACATTTCTACTGACGTGACTACGCCAGCCACGACGACATACCAAGTGCGGTAATTGAATACAACGAAAACTCGGGCGGGCGTTTCGTGTCATATCTAGCGACCACAGACGCTACAAGGTGTTGTGTGTTGATCCAGAGTGCAGCTTTGCAGTCGCGTTTTGCGTGTAGAAGGGGATTAGACCACGCATACGTTCGTGCCACGCACATGCACGCAACGAGGGTGAGTTGGCTTCATACGAAGTGATTTGTCGGAACAATTCTTTATACGTCGCTATCCTTTATTCAGACTTCCAGTTCGTCGTTGATAAAGGTCGTGAAGCCTGTCCAGCTGAGCTGCAGAAGAAGCTGGCTGCTGTTGGGCGTCTATTCACGTACCAGATTGTGTCGACGCGTACGTCCAGCTCAAAGCGCCACTCTTCGATGAAGATCGCACGCGTTATCAGTTCATCTTGTTACAGGTACACGAAATGAACATGCACGAATACAAGGCACATGTCGTGTTGCGTGAGAAAAACATTTGGTGGGTCAAAATCGTATACAATCCGTCCATTCAAGTGCTTCGCGCGTTTGCAGATCGCAATATCAGTCTAAATGGCACGTTTATGAAGCACAAGTATGGTGGAGTTCTTCTTGAGGCAAGCGTCAAGAAGAGCAACAATGAGATTTAGATTGTAGCGGTCGCTTGCAAGTCAGGCGATACTAAGGAAGATTCGCCATGGTTCCTGGAATTTCTGCTACGCTCTATAGAAGCGGCAGAATTCATTATCTGCGACCGTCACAGGGTCTCATTCCATCGATGAAAGATGGAGTAGGTGAGATTCCTTAATTAGCTTGTGTTCGTCAAGTTCTCGAAAACTTTAGCGCCAAGTTTCGCAATGCGACACTGAAGAATCAGGCGTGGAAGCTGGCGAAGTCTTTGACGGATGCCACCTTCGAACGGCGCCAGCGAGTTGAAGAAAAACAATGAAAAGGCGCTGCAATGGCTACTCGATGCAGACAAGCTCAAATTGGCTGCCGCGTATAGTCCACGCTTTGGGAGCATGAAGAGCAAAAACGTAGAGGCTGTGAATAAAATCTTGCTTGAACTAGAGAGAAGCCGCTTCTGGACTGTCTCATGATGGTGTAAAAGTACATAGGGATCAAGTGGGCTGAGTTCGTCGCGTATGAACTTACGCGTTTCGAAATGCACCATCCACACACAGTCCCAAATAAGCGTGACCGGCCGAAGAAGTCGAGTGAATCGAGTCTCAGGCTGCCACAGAAGTTTCGAAGAAGCGCACCAACAAGTGCATTACATGCGGTAACTATGGCCACAACAAGCGCACATGCAAGGGCTAACCTCTTCCTTGTGATCTCTCAATATATTTTGCATGTCTCTACGATTTGGCTGGTATCTTTTTCATAGTTTCATAATTTCACCTGTGAAATATTCGCTTTGGTATAATCTTCTTATTTAGATTTGGCAAAATTAGCGAAGTAGTATATTTTCCACTGTTTTCAAACTCTTGGTATGCCTATCATATTTTTTGAAAAAAGTGATAGAAAATCCTCATGTTCCTTTAGTTAATTATAATTTCCGAGATTGGCACGAAATTATGACTTGTGCCAGATTGAATAAGTTTGAGAAAATCATGATGGATCAATGTCTGCAAGATATCCTGGTAATTGACGGAGTAAGACTTCAAGGGCATGCTTGTGCCATGCAGCTTTTATAACAAATTGTGACTTATTGCAAGAATAGAGCGATGCCCTAAGACTGTAAATGTTGCTTGTTATATATGTATGCAATAATCACCTGCGTGTTCGATAAACGGTCGCTTCTCGACTAGCATTGATCTCCTATACGTAAAGGAGTCGAATGGATACAAGTTACTTCTTTATCGAACGCCATGGAGTATCCGACACAAAATATGTCACCATACTGCCAAATGCTTATTGAAAGTACCCATATCTTGCGATTCAGGTTATTGCCTCCGTGATGTGTGAAGAAAGATAATGATGAGTAATTTGGGCAAATTGCAAGTGGGATACCAAGTTGGTTCTGATGAGAATATTACGACGTGTCAAGCCGATCAAGACTTAATTATCAGAAAAATCATATCTCATCACATAGACGGATACCAAGGGAACATCAATCATATGGAAGTGTTTCTAGTCTGCGTTCAAAGATTTGACATGCTCAACGGCTACATTAGCTGGAGTAAATCGAGACTCAATCAGCTAAAGTCCGACATTGTACTGATTATTCGTTTGGTTGTATGTGTTCATCGTACTCGTGAAAGGTAGTTTTCATTCATTGTATCGATTTTGATGCAGAAAAAAATCTGCCGATACAGTGAATGCATAAACAGTCGCCATGCTTCACTCAATATTCCAATGCAGGACAAGGCCAGGACTCCTCCTTGGAGATAACGTTAAAGTTTCTAGACCCATTATATATGATATGCTACTCAGCTCCTAAAAAGCCTGACTCTTTCGTCTCATTACTAAAGATTACTCATCAAAATCGATAGTCACTGAACTGGACACCTATCAAAGCTTTATAACAAGTACGTTTGATTGCAGTGATTGCGTTAAAAATCTCTGCTCCTCACTCATGTTTCTGCGGCCACGGCTACCTGGACCCTCGTCTCAAAGCCAAGTCCTCTTTTCATAATTTATTCTTGAGGCACCACCCGAGCTCATAGAAACTTGAGTTTTCATTATGCGTTTTATTATTGCCACTTAAGATTGTATGGAACATCATAGGCAGCTTGATTGAGTCCCATACTCCTTCAGAATGTTTTGCCATACGGATAATACCTATCGTCACGTTTCGATCAAATCGTCTACCGAGCATGTGGCATCCTGACATTTAGCGCGAGGGACATCGCTGACGGATTCACGGAGCATTGGGGGGGGGTATAATGGAATATCTATACAGCACCGAAACCGACTCAGCTGATCCGTGGACAACAAATAAAAAAGCTACTGGATTCAATTCAAGTTTTCCTTGAGTCAAAACGCAATACAGTCTCTTAACTTGCTCAAGTACGACCGAGATGGCGAAAGAGATCAAGAACGTGTGAAGTAGTTCCTCTCAAGGTATGTATGGAATAAAAGCTGCATTTTATCAGCTTTACACGAAAATGTTTGGCGACTGCTTGACGATCGTGTTCAATGAATAGAGGCAACCTACTTCCATCACAACGTCATTCCGGCAATCACCTTGTTATACAGGTAAGGACCACAATATGATCCTGGCAATTATAGACCAATGCGCACTGCTTTATGCTGATGTGAAAGTACTTACAAAGTATCGGCGCATCGATTGCAACGCTTTTGTCAAAATTGTTCCAACAAAAAAAATCTTCGTGCGAGGAAGGTCAATGCATTGACACATTCGGCATCTTGCCGACATACAGGTTTGGTCACTCATCGTGAAAATAAGAAGCGTATGCGACTTTTTCCGGTTTGAGAAAATATATGACAGTGGATTGGACGTACATATTTCGTGCTTTGATAAAGATGGGCGCCGGGAAGTTTAATTCAATTAGTTCGCCTGTTGTACACCGAGACAAAGCCACGGTTGATGACAAATGGCATTATCAATCCGTCCATTACGCCATAACGTGGAGTAAAAAAGGGATCCTTTCCCAGCATTTGTTTTTATGATGAAGAATGAACCATGAAAAACATGGCATCTGGATTAATGGCCAGGCGTTTGCAAGTGGATTTTTTTGCGGACAAATCGACATTGCTTTCAGTAGCACCAAATGGTTTTTGATGCAGACTTGTTGAATTGGACCATGGTGTATCCACGTATCCCAATTTGATCATAGCGGTTTTTTGAGAATCCGGCCAAGAATTTGAGCATTCCGTTCGGCCAAACACATCGAATCAGACGATGGTTCTTTAAACTCTTAACAAGCCCTTTTATGATGAGTCTGGTGTAAAATCCCTACGTGCACGTACTATCCGTAGTCGACTACTATTTTGCGAAGAAGATTATTTTATCACGGCTGTGGCGTTACACTATGCAGTGGACATAGCAGTGGAGACTATTTGATACTGGCAGTCGATGCTAAATAGATTTCAGATTTCAAACACGCTCACCTGATCAGCAAAGACATTTTATATCTTCGTCGACAGGATGGCGGACTACATATTTCAACTTGACGGGAGGGCTGAAACTACAGCGCATTCAAATCCTAGAGCATCTCACGTCTGATGCGTCTCATTAATTTCTTCGCATTGGGGATCTGGTTTGACAGGATTATCGTGCATTATCCAGCTCTCTTTGGCCCGCACAAGCCGATGGAGATATCCAGCATCGTACCACATCGCCATGGAAAAAATGTCAATGGGAAAGCAGATCTTTTTTGTCGGAAAAAGCATTTGGATTGTGGCATGAGGTGGAGTGGATCATTTCAATTTTGAATTTAAAGATTCTCGATCACCATCAAACCTTCATGAAACAAGCGTTGGGTTCCACTGCGACCAAGAGCTAAATTATAAAGATGCTACTCGTATTTCAAAGTACAAAGGTTTGGCACAATCTTGGCATTATGTACGAATCATGTCGCATATTTCGGAAATCCTCCGCCTCAGCTTTCGAGATCCGAAGAATTTAAGACTCGGCCAGTATTACAACGACGATGAGCTTAATACATTGGATATGTCTGGAAAATGTTTTGCTGACTCGACTTTAAAATGAAGTCAGTTGAATGGTACAGCGTATCCACTTGACGATTGGTCTCATAATTTGAATTCAACCAAGCTCAAGTTGAAGATAGGTTTATGTAAAAAGTACAAAGCAAGGAGAGGAAAAAATTCCTCCCATCTTTCACGCGCTCTCAGCTCTCACGAATCGTCTGGAAATATCCCGAAGAACCAAGATTTATTTCATGTTGACACATTGGTCATCGCAGGAGAGTTCGAACGCTACAGATAAAGAACGGGTAACGTTCATGGCTACATCACCGAATCTTCAAAGACTTTATACCAACTTTCGAAGATGTGCAGTTTCGTCTAGCCATTCGGATGTTGCCAATTCCATCTGGTTTCTGCTTTTAAAGAATATGCTGATCGATTTATATTTATGCGCTCAGCCTTCGTGTGAAGCAGTGGGATCCGATCAACATCTCTTTCCAAAGCACGACCGCAAGGCACGACCACAAGGCACAACTGTGACTGGACTACTCCTCCTTGAGTTAAGGTTTTCTTATCTCGTCCAATTGCAGGTATATTGCATGTGCAATTGTGCTTACGATACGGTCGGAATGGAAGCAATATTAGAAGTTGATATCTGATTGTGGCTTGCAGTGCAAGTGGCAATGCGGCACTTTCTGTGACCCATAAAATTGTCGTTTGTTTGATCATCGATAAGCAACTCCGACAATTATAGCCTTTTTCGTGATATAACCAAGTTGAGTGCATATGTTCGGTATTTACTAAGACAGTGGTATGACGAGCGCATTCCGCTTGCGACCAGCATGCATCGCAATGGTCATTAGGCTGGTTTTCAGGACTCGAAGATCATTGAGCGGGTACGGCAAAAGCAGCAAGTAGAAAAGCAAGTGCAACTCCGACCCTAGTCCTGGGTGACTATGTTCAGCCTAGTGTGATGGACACCAATTTGGAAAACACGGTGCTTTTGGACAATTTTACACGCAGGACACAGTCTACTATTGTGATGGTCTGAGACAGCCGTAATGGAAAACTATAAGCGAGAAGACATATCATCATCTTGCACAAGCTATATCTGTCATGTTTATAACATGACAGATATGCAGGTAAGATGCGGATAGGATGTGACGACTTAGATTAATTGTTAAGCGTACGAAGGAACTAAGGATAATTCACTTCCGCATGTGAGTTCCCCTAGTATCCTGTTGGTTAGAGCTTCCAACTGCATTAAAAAATTCCCATTTATTTGGTGGGTATTGATGACTCTTGACGCGCGTGTAGTCTGCACGATAGCTCGGCTATCTTATGAACTACCTGTAAGATATGATAAATATGTCTTGTCGCTGTATTGTGGTTGCACACAAACCCCCACAATACGAGAATGTATCCAGCTTGGAAATGCCCGAAAGACTGCGTTTTCCTAATTGGTGCCCGCGACACTGGCATGTACATCGCCATCCAACTAGAATTAGGATTGGAGTTGCACTTGCATTTCTACTTTTCGGTGCTGTACCCCCAGCAGTTTTCTTAAGAGTCCTGAATAAGCCACCAAATGATCCTTGCTTTGTGAGCTGATCCAGCACCTTTGCAAGCCGAATGCGCTCGTCTTGAGCGTAATACATCAGTCAAAAGTACCGTACATGCGCACTTAACGTGGTGTATGAAGTGGAAAACGCTGGAACTGTCGGGGAAGGGGGCTGATTGCTTGTCGAACAAACGATGATTCCAGTAGACCAGACGTAGTGCATCATCAATTTCGAAAATGAAAGACATAGTCGGATAAAATTAATCGGCAGTTTTTCCAGTCCCTCCGTAGCGGCAGCTGAATAACACATGCAATATGTTGATAGCGTGGTAGGGATGTAGAATCGGATGCCATATTAGGATTGGGTCCAGCCATAACTGTGACGTTTATTTGCACTATAGAAAGAGATCTTTCGAAAGCCGAGTGCAAAATACAATATCGGGTTGAATATCTTTGAAATTCAGAACCAAGAACGAACGGGCAGCATCCTAAAGACCAAAAGAAACTGAACATCCTCGAAAATCGGTACATAAGTTTTCGAAGATGCCTTAATGAAGCCAGAAACGTTTGAAGTCGTTCTGTATATGATGCGTCCTATCTCTCCCACGATGATCAATTTGTAACCATCAGAATAGTCTTGGTTACTTCGGCTGCTTATCAGACGATTCGTGAGATCTTAGAGCAAAATAGCCGGAAAAAAGGTTTCCTAATTTTACCTTCGTACTCCCAATCTAACGGTGTGATATTCTGGGTCAAGTGAGGAGACGAAATCTCGGTTGCCTACGCTGCAGTAGCTGGATTGGCTCATTCTAAACGCGACCCGAATGTTCGGTGTGGCTCGTCCACCACGCCAAGATTCTACCAGTCAATTGCGTACTCAGATTACCTGTAGCAGATTCATAATGTAGCACTTGTCGAAGTCAGTACATACTGGCGTAGTATTGGCAGGGCTGTAGAAAAGCCAAAAGTTCTATGACTCCACTCCGTCTGATGCAAGATTCTGGATGCTTATTTCCACAAAGGAGATGTACTCATCTATTGTACCATTTACCCATGTAGACGTTGTATGATAGTGAACATGTTCATCGGCATGTGTGGCTCAAGGAATGGCTAAATTAGCTGCAATGAATCCATCGAAGTAGCTGTCCAATGTGCAGGAACTTCTGAAATCCGCATCAACTTTAGCTATATATATGCATTGGAAGGAATACTGAAGGCATCTATTGATGAAAGGTCGCAGTTGGGAAGATTCGCAGAATGAGAATGACTTAACCATAAGATAGACGGATAATAAGAGTCCCGAATATACCTCAAGTGAATGCATTTTTGTAAGTGTTATCTTTTGTGCGGTTACACATTACTATTATGGGACCAACTACCCACAGAATACGCGGTGCTACGCGACGACATCGACGCATAATATAGAACAAGTCGTCATCGTCAGAATCCGCTAGCGAAACAGGCAAGCGTAAGAACTTAAGATCGAATCCGCAGGAGCTATGATGCGCTGGAACAGAGACGACTTGACCTTTTACAAGTATGCTATGATGAATGGGTTGAAGGAAAGGTCATTGCTAGAACGACGAAAGGAAGGAAAAAACTCACGAAGAAACAGGAAAGGATAAAAGTGCCAATACAACTTGTGAAGCGACTTATGATGAAAAGTGAGATGTGGGCTGAACTCGTAGCGATCTATGGAGGCAAGGCAAATCCTGCAATGACCTCACAGAAGATGTATAGTTTGCAGGGAGAGCTACGCTGGAGTCACCTGCGCAGAGAAGGTAAGCATAAGAAGCGAGATTTATGAGCTTTTTGACATCAAGAACCAACTTGCAGATTTAAGCTCACGTGCATGACTTGTGAATGGTGGATCGTATGTTGCGATATCTCCCGGCGCAGACGTTCTATGATGTATTACGGTGGAAAGTTATTTTCACCAATAACATGACAAACTACACGCCTGAACTTTTCTGGTAGAGGATTATTACCATATAATCAAGAAACGAAAGAGGGGAAATCACGTCTTTGGTGAGAAGAAGCTCAAGAAGATCCAGAGGACTAAAGGGGGTACTGAGTACGGCAAGAAAGCATACAATCATGCTACCAGGAAGACAGATGGAAGAATTGTAATGATGGCTTTCTTTATTGCTGTGGAGATAAATACAAATGTGATTGTCCAAGCTTGAAAGGTAAATTAAAACTTTTCCCGCTCGGGTGAACAAGCGATGGTGATATAAGAAGTCAGAAGTAAGACAGTGAGCATGAAGACGAACTGAAGCGTGAAGTTGTGAGGGGAGAGGCTGCCAGGCTAGTGAAAAAGAGATGTGATCCTTGTCGATGGTTTTTTTTGGGAACTAATGCTTACATCACAGCGTGATGAAAATTCTTTCCGACACTGCTAAGTATTGGTGGTCGCGTGAGAAATTGACAATTTCACGATTCGCTTACGGTCTTGACGCGAAAGCAGAAGGATTTGATGATACTTTCAGCATATTCGTTGAAACTTAACCGATATTGAATTCCGATTGAAGAACAATGTGTTAAAAGTGAAGCGCAAAGCACGCATATATTTGAATAAAAAAAGTAGCAAGCGTTACGTTTGATATACAAGAGATCACCAGAGCCTGCTGCGAAACAATATAGAAGGAATGTCGATGCACGAAAAAAAATTAACATGAGAACCTGTAGATGATCTGTAACCAACAATACCCAGGGAGCTTAAATTCGGAATTACATATATTAGGTTCTTAGTTCACTTGATAGTTAATCTAAGCCTTTACAAGCTACCGCATCTTATCTGCACATCCGTTATGTTGAATATCCAACACTCCCCCTCAACATACTTAAACGGATTCCACTTGACTTACTGAGGTGTTCGAAATGTTTTGTCGATATTGACTTTGTCAAGAAGTCAGCTAGTTGCAGTTTCGTYGGRATGTAGTCCAATCGGATAATTCCGGATTTGATGTGCTGSCGAATGAAATGATGCCTGATGTCGATATGTTTCGCTCGACTCTGATAACCATCGTTTGTTGCAATTGCGATTACGCTCTGATTATCCACAAAACGTTGGATAGGCGTGTCGAACTGTTGTTCCATTTCTCGCAATAGCTGCTTCACCCATATAATTTCTTGCACGCACACGGACATTGCCATGTATTTAGCTTCAGCTGAGCTAAGCGCAATGCTCTTTTGCAGTCGGGATAAGTATGCAACTGGAGATCCATTTATCATGGCCATAATGCCTGATTTCAACGTCGATCATCGCAACTGCCTTACTAATCTGAATCGCTGTAGGCTTTGACCATCAATTCTCCATTTCACCGGTAAATATCAAACCAAGTTCCGGAGCTGTCTTCAAGTATCTGAGGACTCGAATCTCTGCATTCCAATGGGCCATACACGGATTCTCCAAGAATCGACTTGATTCACATAATGCAAATGCTACGTCTGGTCTGGTGCTCATTGCGATATATAGTGGATATCCAATAAACGAACGATATGGCCTGTTCTTCAGGTGTTCATCTTCACTCCCTGTCTTTGTCATTTTTTGACTTGTGCAAGTTGGATTGTTGACAGGAGCTGACTTTTCTTGGCCGAATTCCTCAACCATTCGTTTCATACCAGCCTTCTGTGACAAGTGCATCACTTTCATTTTGTTGTCGTACGATAATTACATACCCAAAATGTACTTTGCCACACCCAATCTCTTCATTGTGAATATTCGGGAAAGTAACTTGCTGATGACTTCTATCAGATCAATTCATGTTGCTGAAATCAACATGTTTTTATCCCCATAGAGTGCGATATACACGAAATTTGTTCAGGGAGAACGAAAATACATGAGTCGGATGTGCATTGCTTGAACCCAAGCTCCAAGAAAAATTTAGAGATGGTCCTGTACCATACTGATGATGCCTTCTTCAATCCATATAAACTTTGTTGCAGTTTGCACACTTGAACCGGCTTTATTATCAATCCTAGTGGTGGCCACATGTACACATCTTCTTCCAAATATCCATTAAGAAATACTGTGTCCACATCATACTGGTGAATGTCGTAACCAAGTTGTACACACACTGAGGATACTCTGATCGAATCAGTGCTTGCAACCGGAGCGTACGTGTCCTTTTAGTCGACTCTAGCTGTTTGTTGAAATCCATGCGCAACCAGTAGGGCCTTATACCTCTGAATTGCACCATATTCGTCTCGCTTGATTGCAAACACCCATTTACACCTGATCACCTTTTGGTCGTTTGGACGATCTACTCTTTTCCATGTCTTCCTTCCATCCAATGACTTGAACTCTGATGCCATCGCATCTTTCCACTGGACAGCTTCACCGCTTTGCAAAGCTTCCTGATATGTTGTAGGGCTTTTAATGGCTGCGTTTGCTTACTCAGACATAAGCCGAACTCACTTTGACTCTCGATTGACTTCATCATGATCGAGCTAATTTTCATCTGCACATGCACTAATAGCGTCGCTGAACCCACTTGCTGGTAATGCTCGGTGACGTCGGGGGCGATACAAGTGTCGTGATTGTGTGAAAAGTCATCCATCTCGATTCTCCCTCTCGACACAATATCGTTTTCTGGATGTTGGCATTGAGTAGTAACCTGGCTAGGAGGTACTGGGATATGTTCTCGACCATAACCTTCATCCACCTTCATGGAGGAAGGGCCGGGAGCGTCGTAATCCAGAGGTACCAAGTGTGTGTCGGATCGTCCAGGTACTGTAAGTTGGTGATTTTGGTATGGCTGGCCAGCTTGATCAGTCTCCATAAATTGAGGTTCCTGAGACTCGATGCGCACACATGGAGTACGATGATCATCATCAAATGAGTTCCGTCTTGGAATCATTTTAAGGTTTTGGATAACGACTTGAACCTACTTGGTCTGATTTACTTCTGTTAGGAGAATACTTAGGGATCTCTCCACTCGCTTGTTCGATATGCTGAATACCCGGTACGCTTTCGAGTCGTCGGCACATCCCAAGAATAAGCATGAGTAGGCCTTCGCGTCTACTTTAGATCGCTTCGGCTCGTCGATATGTGCAAAGCCAGTAGATCCAAAAACGCGGAGGTGACTGAAAACTGGCTTTTCTTTGAAACAAGTTTCCATTGGTGTGGAGTATGGTCGAAGACTGTTTGCAACGCGATTTGTGATGTATGCTGCGGTATTGAAAGCTTCTGCCGACCACTCCTTTGCCACATTCTTGTGCTCCATCATTGCACGAGCTCTTTCCATGAGTGTGCGGTTCATTCGTTCCGCCAAACCATTCTGTTGCGGCGAGAACGGGGCAGCTGTCTGATGGACTATCCCGTTTCGTCTACAATCTTTCTCGAACTGCCTGTTCACAAACTCTGTACCGCATTCCGTACGGCTACAATTGATCCTGTTGTTGGTTTGGCGTTCCATCATGGCTTTGTATTGTATGAAATAATCGAACACTTTCGATTTTGTCCGCAGAGAGTAAACTTTGACCAATCGTGAGTAATCGTCGATAAACGTCAATGTATATCGAGAACCACCTGCTGATGTTGTTTTCATCGGTCCCATGAGATCACTGTGAACTATTTGTAACACTTCCGTTGTCTTCAAATCATTGCCCTTTGCCTTGAGAAATGGTCTCACCGATGATTTTACCTTTGCACAACCCGCGCAAACCTCATCTTTGTCATCGGCATCGTGAATCGAATGTTCTTTCACTCGGACTCCGGTGGAACATTTTTGCGTTTGTTCAAGTTAATCCAATGGAAGATGACCCAAACGAGCATGCCATCTTTCCCAGTCTTGACTGTCATCGCTGTAAGATGCTGGCGATGCCGTTTTGGTTGGTGTCCTTGGGAGTGTATGCAGCTTGTACATCTTCCCACTCCGCTTTATACGTATGATGGTCTCGGTCTCTGACTTAATCTCGCACCAGTTGTTGTCGAAAGAAACATTAAGTCCACGGGCCACTAATGCGGGGATTGATAGTAGCCGTGGGTCCAATTTTGGAACGTACAACACGTCATGAATGGTGACATGTTCACCATTGCTGAGACTAACCGGTATTGAACCAGTACTAACAGCGTCGACTGTAGCTCCATTCGCGATTGATATTATGATTGGACTTTCCAGATCCATCAGTGCTACAAATTCTGACTTGTCATAGCTCATATGACTGCTCGCAACGCTGTCCAAAAACCAGTCATTCTTCTTTTGGGCAGTAATTGCCATAAACGCATGATCGTTTCGGCTTGAAAGTCCTTTTTTCTTTGCTTCGTTGAAAACATTCGGCTTGTCTGTGTCCACGCTTTCCACAGTTGAACATTTCCCATGAAACGCGCTCCTGTTGATTCGAGCATTGTTGGGTCTTATCTTCGAAAACACGTCTCTTGTTGCCTTCAGTGTAAGCTCATTTGATTCCTTTTCTGCATATTGTCCCACTCTCGGCGAAGAATTTCACGCGCACTCATCAAGTCGATTTCAGGCATTTTTTCCAGGATTCGTGTGATGTGTTTATAGTCTTCAGACAGACTACCCAAAAGCACCACGAGCATTTCCTGCTCATCCATCACGTCTCCGATAGACGACATGCTCATCGCTAGTTCATCGAACTTCATCATATGTTCCATCAAGCTGCTCCCTCTTCCCATCTTGAAGTCGTGCAGCTGACGTCGAACTTGCACTCGATTGTGTAAACTTTTCCAAACAAAAAACTCCTTTAATGTATCCCAAAGCTGCCTCGTCGATGTCGTATTTCGGATCATTGACTGATATTGAGTGCTGAGCGTCATCGACAAGGTGGAAAAGGCCTTTAAGTCGTTCGCTCTCCAGACTACCACCGCTGTATCGTCCTCGCTCTTGACGTTTACAGGTCCGTCGATATGGTCCAGCATCCCCTTTCTTGCCAGTCTCATGCACGCGTTGAACTTCCAGTAAAAGTAGTTGTCGTCCCTGAGAACGTCATTGCTCGAACTGCTGCTGCGCTTGGGCTCATAACCTGTAGATGATCCGTAAACAACGACACCCAAGGAGCTTCAATTCGAAAGTACATAGATTAGGTCCTTAGTTCACTTAAAAGTTAAACTTTTTTAAGCCTTATCAAACTACCGAATCTTATCTGCACATCCCTTATGTTGAATATCCAACAGAACCTAGCGTACAGAGCCTACCAAGAGTGCAATGTGGATAATGTAGTTGCTGGAATTCGTAATAGAGCACATGCAGAATTTCGCGTGTAATTTTCTTGCTCGAGTTGTTCAAAGTTTGCTGGCGATTTGTTTTAGTGATTTACTCAGAAGAGCTTCTCTGTTTCACAATGAAGGAATATAAAATCATACCAGCGTGCTGGTGGACAGAAGTTACAGTTTCGCTTATTGAAAAATGTCTGTACATACCAGATTTAAGCGAATCTTATACCGTACAGAAGTAGTCTTGATTAACAAATTCGGAGGGTATATGAAGATAGATGAAGTAAAAGCACCCTAGAATTTAGTCCACCAGCGTAGAATTTCTGGAAGAGGAACATGCTCTGATGTAACAAAAGTGTGTCCGAAAACGGCGTTTGGCGCAAATCGGAACGAATAAATGCTTTGATTCTTCTTCCCAATACAGAGATCGGGTATGTACATGGACTGAAGCAATTGATTTGCGCTTCGAGCTAGATGCTAACGTTTATACCTCGATATGGTGCCATAGTTCATACATTGGTGAGGTGTATGTAGAAAATTGCAATAGTAGGGTGATGGTTACACAAAGACCATTGACTGAATCGTCGGAAATAAAGGTGGGCTGATCTGAAACCTCTTTGGATTTTAGGATCTGCAATAATGTGATAAGTATATCATTGCTGCAGAGACACCCGCGTGACACGATTTTCTGCGTGTGCACTAACGCTTGGGGAATCTATGTAGACGCACGTATCACACATCGGCTAATTCGCCATTTGGATCGCTTCTCGCGGACTTCCACGGATCACAAAGACATTTGTCCATCGTTATTTGGCTGTGGTGACTCAATATTCTGCTGTTTACCTCCTACACAGGTGTTAGAGTCATGATTTGTAGACGGATCATCGCAACCTCAAATTCAGATCCGATCCACTTAAGTAGTTCCGCAACACCGAACGATTACACCATTGTAAATCAAAGCTCTAGGATATTATCTAGTGGAGTTCAAATTTCGCTGAAATTTTATTACTTGTGCGGAGAAAGTCTAAGCAAAGTTGCTATTCCGTTTCGATGCTCAAGATCCTGAATATGTACCCTTGCACAGCTCGAGATAATCCTGTAACCATTAGTCAATGAAGGTTTTAATGGCTGACTCCAACTAAGATCCACGACATTCAAAAATAAGTTTTGATACAAAGAACCGCAGCGTTGTAAAGGGAGGATGCTTTGTGGCTGAAATGGGAAACAAGGAGCATTTAGATATTAGCAGGAGCGGAATTTATGCATATAATGAGTAATCGTATGCATAAATTGCGGAATTGAACCCCCAAAGTAGACGATGGAATGGTAAGGGCCAGAACAAAATAAAATAGAAGGTTAATATACCGCAAAATGGGGCCTCACATCGCTAGAGTAGCGATCCAAAGCTAGTTGAAAGACCTCTAGGAGAATCTCTTTGCGCGACTAAACCCCATTTTTTTTGGCATTCGGGAAATATGGAAAGCATGTTTAAAAGGTAGGTTTCACTAGGCCTTTACAACCTAACACACTGTTTATCGGTATGCTCTTGATTTCCAGCACCCCGACACAAATTTTACCGGATTCGCCTTTACGTAATGAGAAATGTTCCAAGTGTTAGGTCGATATTAACTCTGTCGGAATTCGGCTAGTGAGAGGTTTGTTGAGGTACAGTTAAATTTGATAATTCCAAATTTGATGTGATGGCAAATGAAATGGTGCCTTCGCTCGACTCTACTCTGATAAACATCGTTCGTTGCAAGAGCGATTGAGCTTCAAATATCCACAATCAATTGGATAGGTCTCCTAAACTCATGGACGTAGCCATGCATTAAGCTTCTAAGCGCAAGTCTTTCATGTCATGGGGACTGATTTACCCACAAAGTGCTATTTATCATAAATTTAATGCCTGATGTTGCACGTTCTTCATCTCGACAGCCTTCTCAGTCTGAATCGCTCTAGATTTCGACCATAAGTTATCAATTGCGACCGCTAAATATCAAGTCAGGTTCCACAATTGTCTTCAGATATCTAACGACTCGAATCCCTGCATTAGTCTAGTTGGGTTGTGAACAGGGGATGACTTTTCTTGGCCAATATTATCAACCATTTGTTTAAAATCATCTTCCTGTGACAAGTGCATCACTTTTATTTTGATGTCGTACGGTAATCCCATAACCGAAATGAACTTCGCCACGCCCAGTCTCCTCATTGTGAATTTTGGACTAGCTATTTGCTAACACCTTCAATCATATCAATTGGTTTTGCTGCCACCAATATCTCATCCAAACAGAGGGCGATCTACAAAACATTTGCCTTTCCACGGTGAACAAATACGTACGCGTCGAATATGTAAAGTGCTTGAACTTCAGCGGTAAGAAAACTCTGGAGATGGCCTGTACCATACTGATGATGCTTGTTTCTATCCAAACTTCATTGCAGTTTGCATAATTGAACTGATTTGATTTTGCAATCGGTGGCGACATGTAAACATATTCTACCAAATCTTCATTGTTAAATGCAGTATCCAAATCATACTGTTGAATCTCGTACCCAAGCTGAACACACATAATATGGAATTAATGAAAAATCAGATTATTGCATGTAAGTATAGCGCATGTTTCCTAATATTCGACCAGCTGTTTGTCATAATTCTTGCGCAACAAGCAGTGCCTTATATCGCCGAATTAAACGGTGTTCGTCTCGCTTGATTGCAGAAACCCATTTGCACCCGATCATTTTTTGATCGTTCGGACGAGCTTCTGTTTCTCATGTCTCGTTCTCAACAAACTAATATAACTCTGATGCTATTGCGTCTTTACACGTGAAGCTTCACCAATTTGCAAAGCTTCCTCGTACGTCTCAGGATTTAAATGGCTGCATTCACTTGATCATACTTTATTCGGTATCTCTTAGTTGTTTCAATTGTAAGCGGTACGATTGCTTCCGTAGTCTCATGGGAAAGTAGACAATGTAAATTTTGCACCGCAAGGAAGGATGTCGTGGCCAATTGAACGAATATCGTACATCTATTTGATCCAGTATACTCCCCCTCTTTATGGTGGGAGGATAAAACCCATCAGCGTCAACATCAATCGGCTCCACGACGTATTCGACGGGTTGCATCATGATTACTCTTTCTTGATCATCGTCGATATTCACATACTGTGATAGAATGTCGTTTCCGTAGTTAATTTCACGTACAGATATTGTATCTTTGATGTTTATTTAAATAAAGGGCGACTTTATCTTCACACGTTGAAATCCATATTCTACACACATATACCCTTCTACAACAAAATATGTATCAAAACGCTTCTTCTCCGGCTTCTTGCACCTTACTCTTTATAGATGAGCGTATCCAGTGTCACCAGCTTTCTCATCCTGTAACAATTGGTGGTGGTCCAAAACATATAAGAAATGGGGTCTTCTCCGGATTTGCATCATTTGGTAAATGATTCGTGATATAGACTGCTGTATTTATAGCTTCGCCCCACCATATTTTTTCGAAATGTATAGGGTAAAAAATGGACCCTTCCCGTTCTATTACTGTCTTGGTTATTGTTTCAGAAAAGCCGTCTTACGATGAGAACATGAAAGGGTTGTTTGATGTCGTATTCCAGTTTCTTTGCAAATATTTGCGTAACCTTGATTGATACGACGGTTGTCCGTACAGTAGCCTACAAAAAGTTTACGTTATTTTTGATATGACGGTCAAATTATCGCTTCAACCTTGAGAAAGAATCAATTTTTTGATGATCAAACAGCCACAACAATTCTAAAAAATGCTCAAGGCTGACAATGAAGTCTATTAGAAGTCGTTGCTACAGTATTTATATTTAGGAATTGCAGTGTTTGTCAAAATTGTGCGTGCCATTGGGGAGCGTTCCCCAGCGACTTTATCCACCATTGGCAGCAAGAACAGCAGCAATTCGCCTTGGCATTGACTCTACTAGGCATCGAAGCATCTCGAGGGATACCCTGCGGTATTCCTCACTAAGTATGGTAGCTATTTCTTCTACGCTTTTTAGCCTGTCACGGTTCTGGACGGCATCTTTGAGATTCTTCCACAGATTCTCGATGGGGTTGAGATCAGGACTTTGGGCAGGCCATTCTAGCTTTGCAAGCGCCCGCATTTCACGCCAGGTCTTTGCTCCACTACTACGGTGGGCTGGCGAGCCATCCTCCATAAGAATTAGGTCTTTCTTGTCATCCTGGTCGTCCAACCATGGTCCAAGTGCAGCATTATAGATCAGATTGACAAAGTCGGTGGCAGTGCGATGTCGGGGTGGCATGATGACCATCTGTAGAATCCTTTCACCAAAAACAGCACCCCAGATCATCACCGAGGACCGTCCACTCCTAAATGTTGGGACCAAGCACTCAAAATTGAACTTTTCATCCACGCGACGCCACACAACAACCTGACGAGTATTCTTGCCAATCTCAAAGGTGGGCTCGTCGGTCCAAATGGCCTTCTTCCAATTCTCTAATGTCCAACTTTTGTATTTCCTAGCAAACTCCAGTATCTTAACCTGTTGCTTATCCGTCAAAAAAGGCTTCTTGGCGGCAATGCGGCTCTTTTGAATTCCATTTCATGGAGGGCGCTACGGACTGTGCCTGGCGATGCCGGAGTGTTCGCATTGTTCGCGATTTTTGCTAGTCGCGCCCGCCAGTTCTGCATCACAGTGCGCCCAATAGACCTGCGTCTCTTCCTGAGAGCTTTGGTGGTCTTCCTCTTGACTTGGTACCCTACACCGTACCCCTTCTATGCCAGTTCTGTAGCACTGTCGAAATGGTTGACTGGGTGAACCCCGTTTGGGCAGTGATTTCCCGCTGTTTCAAGCCTGCCTAATAAAATCCGACAATGTCAGCTTTCTCCTCAGTTATTAAACAACGTGTCTGCATATTTCACAAATGGTTTGATGTCGGAAACACAAAGTAATAGGTCTGGATAGTCCTCTCACTTTTTTTTGTGGTGTGGATTATAGAAAAATAACGTATACTTTTTGTCGGCTACTGTACAAATATAACTCCAGCGAAGACTTGATTTGAGGAAATCGTCGCTAAAATGGGATTTTTGTGTGGCATGGATAGTTACTACATATCTGCAATAGTCGTCAATAAAGTGACTATATGCCGTGCACCACACTGAAATACGGTGTGCATAGGTCCCATAACTTCGCTGTTTATCACTTCCAGCAACAATTGACTCTTGGCTGTTACATAACGGAATTCAGAAAAGCTTCAGGGATGATTCTCCATACGAAAACCATTCCCAGATGTTGTCTTCATCATCATTATTTGATATCTTATTCAGTATCAGCCCATCCACTCAAATTGCCAACCTTTATATCGCTCATAGATACATATGAAGATGCCATACATCGGCGTTCCCTGCATATAATTGTTCTTTTAAGTGCCCTGTAATGCTGGATTCTCGAAAGACTTGCATTCAAGGAGCTTGCATTTAAGGATGATAAACCTTCTTTATATCCGATACTGCAACTTTCTCAATCAGACCATTTGGTAGCCATGATGAACATCCACAGCACTAGAGCTTCTCTTTTGATCCATGCAAAAGGTGAGATATCAGCAGAATTTATACAATTTGTTATGCGTTTGTTTCGAAGACTAGCACAAGTACGACAAGTAGAAGCGTTCCGATGGAGCCAAATGTAGCATCAATTTTCGATCCAGTACGGTACATACAACACATCTCGATACAGATAGGTCTCGAATTTGGCAACTTTACTCGCATACTTCTATTTTCCTTTGCTTGCACTTGTACTCGTTGTGCTACCGAAATAAGTATCAGTTTTCGCAAGGAATGAATTACGGAAATTCATCTTTAAACATACCCACATGGTATGCTACCACTGAACAATATACGTTTTATGATCAGTCTATACGCAGACAAGGTTCCCATGTTTCTTGCGCTATCAATGCACTCCGCTTTTCTCTACACGAATCAATATTTCCAATAACTACGTAATATTTATTTTGTACGAAGTGAATCCATCCCTTGGATATTCTCGATGATCGTCACGATATTGTGGTAATCGCCTGGAAGGCGTCTTAGACTTATCACGAAATGGCCATCCAAGCTGATTTACGATCCAGAAGCTTGCATCGTTATGAACAACGCATGTAATTCACAGAAACGATCCATTGGTCGCCATACATTCGCATTTGAACTCGTGCGTTTCCAGATATTTTGTATCCGGTTGTGCAAGCTGTTTTCGAGAAAAAAAGCTCTAGAAAATTATCTCAACTTCAGCAGTCTTGTGTGCACCTCGAAGAATTGACTGAAAGATTGAGCGACGACGCGACGAAAAGAACATCTTTCGAATCCTCCATATCGTTGGATTTCCGCAGCTTAGCAGTTGAACATTCGATGTTGGATTTCAAGTATATCGAGGTGATTTAGCAAAACTTTCATCAGATTCATTGCGTGCTGAACTCCACGTTAAGTAAATGATCTGTTGTAGCACCTCCTCTGCCATTCTTCATGAGCTTGAACCCATAATCTATTGTTCCTGACGTTCGAAAAAAACTGAAAAGCGCCTTTATTTGAGTCCTAACTTCTCTCTCACCTGCGCTATTCAAGCCTTTTCAAACTAAGCATATCCAGCTACTATGTATCTGTAATGTTGTTATGACCAACAAGACCAGCAAAAACACACATAGTTAGTAACGGAGTCGTTATTTAGCCCCCACCTTTTCTATAAGAGTATGACTATTGCCACACACAAAACACCTCCGATTGGGCTAATTTGTGTGATTCAGCGACCGTTTTCGCTATTCCCATACACGTTTTCACTATTGCCACAGACAAAACATATCTGATTGGCTAGTTTTTGTAAACCAACATGATTCATCGACAGGGTGACTACATTACTGCGTCTAGATACTACTTTGTCAAGGATTTCATTACACTGTTTATCTGATTTTTCAACTGCCTTCCTTATCCTATCATGAGCCCCTGACCGTGTGAGTATCACTTAAGTCTGACTTCAAACCTAGGGAGGCAGATATTTCCAAGCTTATTACTTAGGTGGGTTCAAACCGCTGCCCACACTGCCGGGGATCGAACTAACGACCTCCGGCAGGGGGTCCGTGCTCTCAAGTGCGTAATCAACTGAGCTGGGTACGGAGGAACCACTCTGTGGTCATCCGAAAAAATTGGAACGATACAGAAAAGATTAGCATGGCCCCTGCGCAAGGATGCCACGCATCAATAGAGAAGTATCGCACTTTATTTTCGACCCCGTCGTGGGGCTTAGCGGTTAGTTCACATGTGCTCCGACCATATGTGCACCGGTTCGAATCCCGGCGGTGGCAAAAGGGCTGCGGTGGGGCCCCTCGGCGGATGCAAAGATTCTTCCACGTAAATATCAACCTACTCAATGAAGATATGGACGTGTCAAGACCGCTGGCAACGACACCAGAAAATAACTGTACAGGAGTTGGACCGGGCTCTTCAGAGCGTTACATACTAGTGATTAGAATAGAGTAGATAACCACCAAACTGTAGTAACAGAACGGTGTCTACATACAAGTACTACGGGCGTACACCCTCAACTGAGCTGGGTACGGACCCCTGCGTCTACATACTACTATAAAAGACCTCCGTGCACCTTTCTTTTTCGTGCAAATGTGAAACTGTTATTAACTATTATCATATGCAATTCCTATGTAACCTGTCCGCAATCAACCTACACCATCGCACACTATTTCAAACAAACCGGTCGGTAAATGACATCTTCCAACACTCCTTCTCGGCCGTGTTGTGGGTACTGCAAACTCACGAGTGCGCTCAGACTGGTGAGCTTGTGGGAATCGAACGCCTTCGCCAATATGTCGGCGATCATCTTGTCTGAAGGTATGTAATGTGGTACAATAAACCCACGTCTCGCTTGATAACACACGACATTGACACTTATGTCGATGTGCTGTGCTTTTGCAGGTGATGACTCACCTTCCAGGTTCTCGATCGCAGCCTGATTGACAATCATCATTGGCATCGGGGTCACAATGACCAATCCCAGCTCATGCAGCAGCTCGCAGACACCAAGAAACTCTCTTGCCACGTCAGAAGCAGCTACAAACAAAGCTTACATCGTGAACAGCGATACACCACCCTGGTTTTTGCACGTCCAGCTGACAAGGAAGCCATTCATCATCACGACGGCTCCGGTCAGCGACTTGCGATCCGCCTTGTCCCATGCAAAATCTGCATCGCTGAATGACGCAAAATTCAGCGGAGAAACAGTGCTTGGGTCAGCTACCATGTGCAGCTTGAGCGTCTTGCTCCCCTTCAGATAACGTACGATGCTTTTTGCGAGATTTCAATCGCGAAAACTTGGCTGATGTGTTTGTCTTGTTGCCTTATGAACAGCGAAAGCGATGTCGGGTCATGTGCAACGTGACTCCCATAGCAGACTGCTGACGAGAGATTGAAAACTTTTGACTGTTGGCTGACCATAGCTCCCATGAACCAGCAGCAAATCTTCGTTACTCAAGGATACCTCGTCGCTATAATCGACGATTGGCTTGCGCGGAATTTTGACCAAGCTCATCCCCGCATCACGAAGAAGATCATCGATCGCCTCTTCCTGATCCAGAGCCTATTCGCTTTTCTCGATGGTGTTGATGCGCATTTCAGGAAATTTTCTGACTGGTCCAAGCTGCTTGATGGACAAGGACGCGAGACTCTTGAAGAAATGTTGAATCAAATCAGCATTTGTCGATGTCTACGTGTATCCCAACCACGATGATGTTATCGCCAAAAATGTTGTAATAAAGAAACATATCCGTGATACAGCGCCCATATCCAGCTTCAGTAAGTTTCATATGACGCAATTTGCTCTATAATCGACCGGCCTTCTTAAGACCGTATGGTGTCGTCTTCAATTTCAACACAAGTTCACTGCGGCTTCTAACTCCAAACTCTTGGAGTTCTTGATGTGTAAACACTACCCCACCTGGTACATGCAGAAAAATGTCCAGCCCACTTTCTTTGTCTGCCTGGCCATATGCGTTTGGTACGTCGCCATGGTGAGCATGAACTCCCCAAATAATCGCCAGAGCCAACACAATTTTCACTGTTGATATGTCCATGACCGCCGCAATAGTTAGAAAGAAATCTACTCCGAAGTTTTGCTCATTTCCAAATGCAACAAGGCGAGCTTTGAATCTCTCAATATTGCCTTCGGCTTGAAAACGCACTTGCTGTGCAACGCATTGCTGTCTCGAGGTCTTTTGTTGACTTCGAATACTCCTAGGCGAATCAAAGCAGAAATTTCTCCTTCCATCGCCTTATTCCATTCTTGTGCCTTCGAGCTCTTCATAGCTTCGCCATAGTTAGCTGGATCGCACTCAGCAATGTGATTCACCACTTCTTTAGCAATCTCCTTTTGCTGACCATCAATCGTGGGAGTTCTTGTTGTCGAACGCGTCACATGTCACGATCTTTGCCAATACTTTTTCTTCTTCTTTTTCGCAACGTCGTGAGTCAATTTATCTGCAGCATTATCTGACAAGGCAATTTTCGCATCATCTCCTTCTGACGTCTCGCCTCTATTGTTGATACTAGATTCAATTCCACGCTGAACATGCAAACTTTGTGCTGCAGTCTAAGTCGATATTCTTGACATGCTGAGTAACAACGACCAACCTTTCCTTCTTCAAATACACGCGAAATCCCTTCATCTAATCAATTTTGCCGATGATTATTCCAACTTGCGCTCGCTGTTGTAGAGAATCCTTGCGCGCGTCTCTGTACATAGTACATATTGAGCCAAAAGCCAAAATCGAACTCGAATTTGGTACTTTTTAAGTCAATACTTCGAGATGTGATGCCCTGTTTTTGTTAGCGCGACTCGGAGTCAGTATGCACGCTGCGTACTCCACGGCATCTCTCCAGAAATAACGAGGCAAGCCACACGCAAAAAGCTTGCATCTGGCCAAGTTTATAAAGTTGCTTTTGTGATCAACAAAATTGGTCAGATACCTGTTTTCACATCTATCAACCGGTGTTTTAAGTCCCTTGATATCGCTGCATATGAAGCCTCCGATACGAGCGATGGGGGTGACTTTCCATTCGACGCCTGGTTTCTAGGCTCAGAGACTTGTCCCGCAACCCCCGCTTTCTTGCAGAATAAATCGATATTTTGATATTCGCGACCGCCATCAGTGCGCAATACATGAACTCGGCAGTTAAACATTTTTTCGAAGAAGACCAAAAAATATTCAAATTTCTTCGCTGCCGCGTCCTTGGTCTTGGCGAGAAAAATGCGACAATAGTTTGACTAGTGGTCAACGAAGTTTATCAGGTAGCGATTACTCAGTCCATCCTTCGGTGTAATCGGTCCCTTCAAGTCACTGCATATCACTCCGCCAACTCTGTCGATAGGTGAATTCCTTCCCGTGCCTTGTTTCGGCTGATCGTTCTTTTTTTCTTTACCTGCGCGCAGGTTAAAAAGTTCACACGTTTTTTGTCACTCAGCTGTATCACTGATCTCGGGTCTTTACACATACGCTCGATAGTGTCATACGACAAATGAGCCATACGTTGATGGAACTGCATCAGCTTGCCAGTTTGCACATCTTTATCATCAATGGCAGTCGACTCTTCATTAATTGTCGCCATATTTACATCGCGTGATGTCGTGTTCGAGCGTTTCGATTCGACTTGAAGCACTAGCACATTATCTTTCATTTTTACAGTACATCAAACGCCACCACACCAGTTCTGGAATGCACTAGTGACCGAGAACCGTCCACATATGTAAGTTCGAAACCCCTTTTCTCCAACTTTCCATACGATATAATGTTCCTCGTAATTGATGGGACAAGTGGACATCAGTTAATCGCACTGTACGAGGTTCCCCAGCTACAGTTACATGAAGCAGAACTGAACCAACCATCGTGACACTCAGTGATCTTCCATCCGGTAACATGACGAGGTTCTTCAAGCATGCAATCGTCATTCACAAGGTGTCTACTGGAACCGCTGTCCAGAATCCACTGATCTTGAACCTTTTCTTGACCATCAACTACAGCGAGGGTCATATGAACACCACGTTCGTGTCCTTTTTTTCCACCCCTTTTTTTCTTTCCACGACAATCAATGTGACCAGCTTTGTTGCAATTGTAACAAGTTCGGGTACCTTTTCGTGGATGTGCTGCTCCTACATGCAGAACGACATCCCTCCCAATAGACTATGCATCACGCACAGCAGTTTCAATCGCTTGCGCGAAATGCGCCATCTCCTCGGCGTGTTGCAAATAATCCCCGCGATAATTATCGTACTTAGCCATAAGTACGTGTCGTAGGTCAGTTGATGCTTATAAAACGATATTTTTGAGCACTAGCGTCTCTGCCCCATCCGTCGCATCACTCACAGTGACTAGATATAGAAAATTCTCGGGCCAAGAACGCTTCGGGTCCTTTCTCGCGGCGAGTAGCTTGGTTGCTTGAGCTTGAGTGAAAGTGGTCCGAAAAGTCTTGTGCAAACATTCCATGACGTACTGCAGCGTCGGTTGCTGCTGCCACCCCAGGTCTCCAGTTGCTTGTGGTAATACGGTTCCGCAGTGCCACTCAGTTAATGCCCCAGAAGGTCAGTCAGCCTTGACTTCTTCTGACCACTCGAAACCACACGCCATCTGAGCCAGCACCAGCTGTCGAAACTAACTATGATCCCAATCAAAAAATTTAGAACCTAGCCCTTCGTAGAGCTCCTTTCCATCAAATGGGCGAGTAAACAGATTTCTCTGCCGAGCATCGGGCACTCTAACTCCAGCCATTTGAGGTGAGTTATGACATGGAGGTGTGCTGGGTGGTATCGGTACTTTCTGCGGCATCTGAGCATCAATAATCGTTTGACCTTGCCTCATGGCTGCATATTCCTGATGCTGGCGGTACATCGAGCTCTGAAAATGTGGTACTCTTGGTACTGGAGCTTAGACAGGTGGAGGCGTCTGTAGGAGCGCGCTCATCTCCATGCGCGACGAGCCAAAACTTCTCCCAAACGCCGACTGAAATACACCGGTTTCTTGAGCGCCCCTCATTCGCTCGTCTTCTTCTCTCTTAATATGTGGAATCCCCTGGAGACTTATGCGTTCTTGCATGGCCGTCAGTGCCTCGAGTATTTTGAGTTCACATTACTAGAGGCACACCTCTCCCCTCACGAGCATCTGCCACTGCAGTCTCGGTGGGTGGATATGCGTCGACCTGTACGAGGCTGTCTGGTGTAGTTTGAGCGTTCTCGGCGCGCGTGGGAACGATAGTCGGCTTGGGCTCATAACCTGTAAAACACCTCACTGCCGTTTTCTTTTTCGTGCAAATGTGAAACTGTTATTAACTTTTATCATATGCATTTCCTATGTAACCTGTCCGTATTCAATCTACAACATCGCGCACTATTTCAAACAGCACGGTCGCTAAATGACATCTTCCAATAAATACCTTACACGTTTCCACGATTTCGGGTTCCCTCGCTTCCCTCCCTACCATGCAGAAACATTCAACGAGTTGCGCAATAAATAACGGCTTTCAAGGAGAAAATGAATTCGAAATATACGAAAGAATTTGATGTCAATGTTCAAAACAAACTGATGCAGCCACCAACCGAACTTGTTGGAGTCGACAATAGTTCTCGCAAAGCGATGGAAAAGGCATTAAATGAATTTGCTGCCACCCAAGTCTAGGAGGTAATGACAACAGCATCCTACAAGCGGCGTAACGGGCACTGTACGGTCCATGACCAATGTGACCGCGGAGGGTCTTACCGCAATCGGCTTGGTCTGATGGAAGAGACTAGAGCACGAAATTCCTCGACAGTACTTGCCATCCGTCCATTCCGCTTAAAGACCCTACAGGATGAACTGCATTGGCCTTTCCACATGGTTGAAGAGGATCATAACCGTATGCCACCCACCTCCAATAGCGCCCATCCTCTTCACCTTAGACTCAAAACAGAAATTGAAAAAACAATAGTTGGATTGTATGATGCTGGGGTCCCAACGAGAAGCATTCAAACATGTTTGCGGAATGATCGTGGATTTGTTTTTCCTGAAAATCTGAACAACATTTGCTACGTCAAAATTTTAAAAATTTAGATGGCAGTACACCGATGGATGCCCTTGTAAAGAAATTTTGCAGATTGCAATTTGATGTTGAAACAATAGTGAGCAATGTTGAGGGCAAAATGTCCCACCTGTACTTTGCCCATCCAAGATCAACAGAGATGGCTTGTAGTCACAATGGCATTTTTCTGGTGGATGCCACATACAGGACAAGTGCTTTGAAGCCTCCGTGTTTGCATATCGTTGGGTGCACGTCAATGTATAAAACATCTTCCGTCGCATTTTTTTTCATGACTACTGAGAGTCAATCCTCACACACTTCAGCGAAAAACTTCTTTCGATCGATCTTTAGGGACGAATCTTCTCCGAAAGGTTTTGTCGTTGGTCGCAAGCTGATGCTAATTTCAGGTATTCAAGAAAAACACTTTACTACTTCCCAAATTCTTTATGTGTATGGTATATTGAAAAAAACATTGTGAAAAAATGCAGAGCATACCTTGCAAAAGAAGAAGAATGGACAGCCTTCATGAAGAAATGGAGGGCAAACATTTATGGAAAAACAGAAGGATTCTTCGATAAACTCTGGAAACGTTTCGAATTGCGTGCAGAAAGTGTAATGATTGAACACATTGTCGAAACATGGATTCCCTACAAAGAAATGTTTGTTGCTACATTCCAACTAGCAAGAACAACCTTCTTTCGTTCTGCGAAGAATTATACCTAGCTATTGATAATAGTCTTGCAGAGCACGGTGTGTCCCGACAGCGTCAACAAATGAGCATCTGCAACTATGCACAGCCAACGCCTCAAGGAATGATTTTTCGGGATATCAACTTGAGAATTACTCATTTTGCACTGATTACAATCTACGAATGGTTGAAGGTTTCCCGGCAGACACAAACAAACGACGAAGATGTATGCTATGAAGTACTCCGCACCGTCTGGAGTCTACCCTGTAAGAACAAACTGCGTCAATACCTGCGTCAAAAGCAAAACCTGCAAATGAGCGACATCCATCCACATTGGAACTTGGCTAAGCCTCACCAACTAAGTCCTCTTCTGTTGCGACCAGCTGAAAGTACCCCGATGTTACTTGATCAAGTGAACACCTGCTTTGGGGCCTTACCAGATCATCAGCAGGCACGACAATCGACGAACTTCAGACACTTTCGCAACATATCCCAAAAACTTTGCAAGAGCTAGTCATTGCGCGCTTCAAAGGGAGGCTGCGCTAACAAAATGGATCGACGCGGCACAATTTATCTGGATTTGAAATGGGGGACCCAAAGAAACCCAGAATACGTTTATATAGAGCTTGTGGTGAAGCAGGGCACCGCTCGGACTCTGAGAAGTGCAAGGATATAATCAAATAAGAAATTGTATTCTGTATCTTAGGTAGATGCAGTAATATAGTCACCCTTTCGATCAATCATTCTTGTTTACACAAACTAGCCAATCAGATATGTTTTGTCTGTGGCCTTGGTGAAAACGTGTATGGGAATAACGAAAACGACCGATCAATCACACAAATATGCCAATAGAGGTGTTTGTTTGTGGCAATAGTCAAAACGACTGGGGCAATAGTCATCCTCTTGAAGAATAAAGGATTTAAATGTTCCGGATAGGTCCCGAATAGTACTGATAAGTCTTGTGTGCAAAGAAGAAAATATCAAAGTAAGATTAACATTAAGGTCCTTAGTTCACTATTAGCTAATCTAAGCCTTATTCCAACTATTCTTTGAAGTAATGTTACCAACATTACTTACGTTCGTAACATGAGTCATATTAGTAAATTGGTGTGTTATGAGCAAGAACTTCCCTGAATGTTCTCAGTGAATTCTTTTAAATGTCGTGCCTCTGCATAGAGTCAGGATTGTTTTGAGTAACACTCCCCCTCGACTTAGAATTTCCAATCCAGGACTTCTGAACAAGATTTTGAAATTGCTTGGTCGCAATAGGCTTCGTCAAATAATCTGCCAGTTGGTAGCGATTTTACCCAAAGTACTTCTTGAATACACATTAATAATGCCATGTACTCTGCTTCAGCTGTACTGAGCGCGACGTTCTTTTGTAGTCTAGATTTGAACACTACTGGCATCATGTTTACAAAAACCATTATACCGGAAGTTGAACGTCGATCATCGCTATTGTTCGCCCAATCGGAGTCACTGTATGCTGAAATTTTTAGAGTCGATTTTTCACTTTTGCACTTTAGTCCAAAATTTGAAGTAGTTTTTAAGTAACGTAAAACCCGAATTCCTGCATCCCAATGCTCTGAGCTTGGATTTTCCAAGAATCGACTGAGTTGACAAACTGCGAATGCTACATCAGGTCGAGTACTCATCGCCACATATAACAATGATCCAATGAGTGAACGATATGGTCGCCTTTCCATATTCTGATCCTTTTTGTTATATTTGATCATTTTCTGTCCAGCAACGCTCGGGTTGTATGCAGGAGATGAGGTGGTTTGATTGAATTTTTCAACCAATTTCAATAAACAAGCCTGCTTTGATAAGACTAAAGTTTCTTTGTTTGGTATGTACGATAATTCCATTCCAAGAATAAATCGTGCTTCACCTAGATCTTTCAGGTTAAAAAGTCTTGAAAGATGATGCTGGATCGCGTGTATTGTTGTCTTTGATTTGGCTGCAATCAGCATATCATCCAAATAAAGTGCAATGAAAACATATTCTTCTTGATCTTTCCGAACAAAAATGCAAGCACCGGAGAGACATTGCTTGAACTTGAGCTGATCGACAAATACTGCAGAAATAGTTTTGTACCATATGGCTGATGCTTGCTTCAAACCATAAAGACTTCTTTTCAATTTGCATACCTTTCCAGGCTCTGTTTCAAAACCTTGAGGTGGCCACATGTAAATTTCTTCGTCGAGGTATCCATTCAAGAAAGCTGTGTCCACATCGTATTGGTTCATCTCGTACCCCAATTGACAGCATAACGCTAAAAAGACTCGGATTGAATTCATACTGACAACGGGTGAATAAGTTTCCTTGTAATCGATATCTGGAATCTGACCAAAACCTTGTGCAACAAGACGAGCTTTGTACCTCTGGATTTTTCCATGCATATCTCGTTTGATTGTGAAAATCCATCTGCAACCAATAACTCGTTTATTTGGCGGTGCATTCGTCAATTCCCATGTTTCTTTCGACTCCAAAGATGACAGCTCAGACTTGACAGCTTCCTTCCAATACTTGCTGTCGTGGCTATTAATAGCTTCGGAATACGTCTCTGGATTTCCATTTGCTATACATGCGTTCTCTTGAGTAATGCGAAGTCGTTTCGATCCTCGATGGTCTTCATCGAATGTATATTTTTCAATCCTCCCATACGGAACTATTTCATCAGAAGGGGGTAAAGCTCTGCGTTGTCGGGAAGTGGAATGTTCGCTGGTGCCGAATAAATAACGTTCGCTATTCGGATCGAATCTCCCCCTCAGCACAATACTACTAGCAGCTTGTGATGTAGATATATCTTCGCCCCCGGCGTGTGATGCTTCATTGTCACGGAAGTCGACAATTTCCATCCGGCTGTCATCATACTCAATAATAGAGTGATCGTTCGCTCCTCTTGGATTTCTATCATCTTCATCGACATCCATTGCCACATCTTCGACAGAACGCACACGATCAGCCGGAAACCGAAATTCTGGACCTTCATCATCTGAAATATCCTCGCTCTCAATGTCATGATTATTTGCAAAAGTTTGGTTTTTGTTGTCTGAAACTTCAGCGTATGTGTTGTAGTCAAATTGGAAAGTATCTATATTTGTAGGTCCTTAGTTCTCAAAAAGATAGTCTAAGCCTATACCACATTCTCTATATCGCTTCTCTATACTATCAGTAACCTATTTCTTATCGCATCTTTCCGCGCTACTAATGATCTGATCTAATCCGACTCTTCCGATCTTATCCGGTTTTTATCTGAACTTGTTCGACTTTCTTCAACACTCCCCCACGACACACAATTCTTGATATTTGCCAGACGAACCAAATCCTGAAATTGCTTTGTCGAAATAGGCTTGGTCAAGAAATCGGCAAGCTGATTTCTGGAGTCGATATACTCGATCACAATTTTTTCATCCTTTATATGATCTCGAATGAAATGATAACGGATGTCGATATGTTTTGCTCTGCTTTGATTGCGATGGCACTTTGATTGTCCTCGAATATTTTGATCTTTTGAGTAATATTTGCCTTGAGTTCACATAATAAGCTTTTCAGCCATAAAACGTCTTGCATACAGAGTGATAGGGCGATAAACTCTGCCTCAGCCGTACTCAGGGCTACACTTTGCTGAATCTTTTTTGGATTGAAAATAACGGTCGCACCATTTATCATTACCATGATTCCGGATACAGATCTCCTGGATTCCTTGTTATTCGCCCAATCTGCATCACTATATGCACAAACGCATAAACATTTGTCACTGCCGGTGTAATTTATCCCCATATCACTAGTTGACTTCAAATACCGCAGGACCCTTATCGCTGCCTTCCAATGCTCTTCACTAGGCCGTTCCAGATGTCGACTTAGTTGCCCAACTGAATACGCAATATCTGGCCTTGTTCCATTCGAAATATACAATAGTGAGCCAACTAAGGAGCGATAAGGCCGAAACTTCATTCTTTCATCTTCTTTTTCGATTGTCGATAAAGTTGGCCTTGAACATTTGGGTTCCAAACGAGCTTGGCGTCCACTTGATTGAACTTTTCGACCATTTTATTGATGTTTGAAGTTTGACAGATTTTCATTGAACGTTGTTCTCGGTCATAATCGACTTGAATACCCAGCATAAATTTGACTTTTCCGAGATCTTTTAACTTGAACTTACTTGACAATTTGTCGGAAATAGCTTTTATCTCCTCAAATGTCTTTGCACCTATTAACATGTCGTCCACATATAAGGCGATATAAACCACCGAATTTCCTCGTTGACGAACAAATATGCACGAGTCTGTTCTGCAGTGTCGGAAACCCATTTCCAAAAACACTCGTGAAATTGTCTTAAACCATGTTGCTGCAGATTGCTTCAGACCATATAAGCTTCGCTTCAGAAGACAGACATCGTTAGCCTGAGCTTCAACACCTCGCGGTGGATGAATGTCGACTTCTTCCTCCAGATGCCCATTGAGAAACGCGGTGTCGACATCATATTGCTGAATATGAAATCCTTGGTGACAACAAGCCGCCAGGTAAACCCGAATGGAATTCATATTTGCAACTGGCGCATATGTGTTCATATAATCCACTCCATATTTTTGTCGGTAGCCCAAAGCGACAAGTCTTGCCTTGTACTTTTCAACTTCACCAAATTCATTCCGCTTTAGAGTAAAAACCCATTTTGTTCCAATGACCTTCATATGTGGTGTCTTTGAAGTCAGTATCCAAGTCTCCTTTTCCTTGAGTGCTTCGAGCTCTAGTTGAATCGCCTTTTTCCATTCATCTGAATCCGGAGACCGCATTGCCTCTTTGTACGTTGATGGTAAATCCAAAACAGCATTCGCCTGTTCTTGTTCTATGCGAAATCTTTTCTGTGGTCGAGTTTCTTCGATGTCCACTGGAATAATGGCATCCGAAATTTCGTATGGCAAGATTGAATGAGACGGCTCACTTTCGAGAAGGTGATTGGGCCCAGATGGTGCGAATGTCGGAGAACCAGTGAAACCATCCAATCTCCCCCTTGGAACAATCTCCGTAGCTGAATTAAGATCCATGTTGACATCATCTTCCCCTGGATGTTCATCCTGTTGGTCAAACTCTTCATCTATTTCCATTGCATCATCGATGTTATGCTCTCTTTCGAGAGGCATGTCTTCCTCCTCATAATGTTGGTTTTCCATAGATTTTAACTGGTCCGTGGATTTGTCGCAGCATACGACTTCAACATATTTTGAGTTTTGCAGTTCTTGAAATTTAGCTGTACGTGTTGTTTCCAAACGATGAGCTTCCAAATTCCAGACACGATACCCTTTAATGTTTTCGAAATAGCCCAGAAACATACATTTGTAAGCTTTGCTGTCGAATTTGGATCTCTTGGATTTGTCGATATGTGCATAACCTTGAGCTCCAAACACTTTAAAGTGAGCGACGCTTGGCTTCCGACCGAAACATACTTCAAATGGGGTTTTGAATTGATTTGCTGCACAGGGTACTCTGTTTGTCACGTACACAGCTGTGTTCATAGCTTCTGCCCACCATTTTTCCTCCACTTGCATATGCGATAACATGCACCTCGCACGTTCCGTAAGTGTCCGATTCATCCGTTCTGCGAGTCCGTTCTGTTGTGGCGAATATGGAACCGTGGTTTGATGTATGATTGCGGAATTTTTGCATAAGTTGGCAAATTTGTCGTTGATTTAGTCACCACCATTATCCGAACGCAAACACTTGATCCTTTTTCCGAACTGATTCTCGACAAGTGCTTTGAATTCGGTAAATTTACTGAAAACTTCACCCTTGCTTTGGATAAAATAGGCATGGAGGAATCTTGAAAAATCATCGATGAATGTGACCATAAACTTCGCGCCACCTTGAGACTTCACTCGCATCGGCCCAGTGACATCACTGTGAACCACTTCTAACAAGGCTTTTGTCTTTACCTTTCCATACGCAGATGATCTAAATGGCTGAACAGATGACTTTCCATTCATACACCCTTCACAAATTTCGGACTCTTCACAATCCATTCCTGATTTTGTCTTCAAATTGAGTCCACTGACATAATTCCTTATGTTTTTCATTCTCTTGATCGAAATATGACCAAACCTTGCGTGCCAAATGGATTCGTCCACCGGAACGTCTTCATCTTGACCTGCCTCTCCACCAAAATGTGCGACTTCAAGTGTTTCACATTCGAGAACGAAAAGCTTTCCAATACGTTGAATATCCACGATGTTTCGATTGTCACTTTTGATTTCACAGGTAAAATTCCGAAAGACAACCTGGAGTCCTTTTTCCGTTAGCGCAGATACGGAGAGTAGCTTTTGCTCGAGACCGGGAACGTACAAAACATCATCAATCTTGATATTTTTGTTGTTCTTGAGTCGCACAAAGATGGTTCCAACTCCTACTGCATAAACCTTGCTTCCATTGGCAACAGATATCGGAATCTTTTTCTTCATTGCTTGCAAGTCGGTAAATTCAATTTTGTTGGGACACATGTGACTGCTTGCGCCACTGTCCAGAATCCAATTCGCTTGAGATTCTTCAAAAATTGTGAATGCATGGGCTTCCTCGCTGTCGGCCTTGTTACTTCTCCAACAATCCGCTTGTTTGTGCCCATACTTGTTACACCGGAAACACTTTCCCACGAACTTCGCTGTATTCCTGTTCGGCCTATTTGCTCGACCTATTTGCTCGACCTTTGCTTTGCCGCTTATACTGCGCTTTGAGTGCCATGCCATGCTTTTCCTTGGCACTGATGCTTTCTGATTCGCGAAGAAGCATTTCCTTCGCTTGAAACATGTCCATCCCTGGTACATTCTCCATGATCTTGATAATCTGGTCGAAATCTTCTGACATGCTTCCAAGTAGTACAACCAGCTGCTCATCCAAGTCGATGGACGCTCCTATTGGTTGCATTGACATGCACAACTCGTCGAACCTCAAAAAATGATCCATAACGCATCCGCCTTTCTTCATCTTGAACTCATGTAACTCCCGCTTCTTCTGGATCCTGTTGTGCAAGGAGCGCCTCAAGAAGAAGTTCTTCAAGATGTCCCATGCTTGAGCAGCACTGCATGCTGATCTAACCATAGACTGTAAGTTGGGGCTGATCATGCTCGAAATGATCGCAAACGCCTTCATGTCATTGATCTTCCAAATCCCAGCGTTGCTGTCATCATCGCTTGGGGTTTTTACCGGGTCAATATGGTCCAGCAACCCCTTACGCATCAGCTGCATTCGAGAACTGAATTCCCAGCTGAAATAATTGTCTTCTCTCAACATATCCATTTTTATTAGAGTTGGTAGCTTTTGAGAAAAACAAGATTTGTGGCTGTTAACCTGTTATAGTCAAATTGGAAAGTATCTATATTTGTAGGTCCTTAGTTCTCAAAAAAGATAGTCTAAGCCTATACCACATTCTCTATATCGCTTCTCTATACTATCAGTAACCTATTTCTTATCGCATCTTTCCGCGCTACTAATGATCTGATCTTATCCGACTCTTCCGATCTTATCCGGGTTTTATCTGAACTTGTCCGACTTTCTTCAACAAGAGAAACATGTTTCGGTAAGAAAAGCCGCATTCATGCTAGCCGTAGTATCGAACAGTTTTGACTGTCTGATTATCCGACCTAAATCCCACTGTGCGGCACTGCACAGTTTTCTATCTGTGGAGTATATCGACATTATCGAGTACCCAATACGCTCCGAGTGACTAGAAAAGTGGACTAGAAAGAAGAGTCATGTGCTTGTACGTGATTCATACCATGTCAGAACGAGTCTGGATCAGTCAGGAATCGAGGAAACCTGCTCGTTTCGGAATCCATGGTTTAGGGATCTTTTATTATTTTTGTCATAGGTGCTAATGAATGCCTACGAATGTTGCTGTCGCTGTAGATATTATAGGTGAATAATGTGAATTCGTCTGAGAATATTTATTCTGAAATGGTCCCAAACAGTACAAAGTAGTAGAGACGTTTGTAGCTACAGTTGTGAAAACGTACTGAACTTAATAGTTAGAGAAACATGTTTCGGTAAGAAAAGCCGCATTCATGCTAGCCGTAGCATAGAACAGTTTTTACTGTCTCATTAATCGACTTAAATCCCACTGTGCGGCACTGCACAGTTTTCTATCTGTGGAGTATATCGACATTATCGAGTACCCAATACGATCCGAGTGGCTAGAAAAGTGGACTAGAAAGAAGAGTCATGTGCATGCACGCGATTCATACCATTTCAGGACGAGTCTGCATCAGTCAGGAATCGAGGAAACCTACTCGTTTCGGAATCCATGGCTTAGAATTTTTCAATTTTTTTTACTAGTGCTGATAAATGCCTACGAATAATAGAGATATTAAATGTGAATACTGTATGTCTAGGATAGTTTTTTTCTGAAAAGGTCGCAAACAGTAATAAGTAGAGACGTTTGTAGCTACATTTGTGAAAACGTACTGAACTTAATCGTTAGAGAAACATGTTTCGGTAAGAAAAGCCGCATTCATGCTAGCCGTAGCATAGAACAGTTTTTACTGTCTCATTAATCGACTTAAATCCCACTGTGCGGCACTGCACAGTTTTCTATCTGTGGAGTATATCGACATTATCGAGTACCCAATACGCTCCGAGTGACTAGAAAAGTGGACTAGAAAGAAGAGTCATGTGCATGCACGCGATTCATACCATTTCAGGACGAGTCTGCATCAGTCAGGAATCGAGGAAACCTACACGTTTCGGAATCCATGGTTTCGGGATCTTTCAATTTTTTTTATTAGTGCTGGATAAATGCCTACGAATAATAGAGATATTAAATGTGAATACTGTATGTCTAGGATAGTTTTTTTCTGAAAAGATCGCAAACAGTAATTAGTAGAGACGTTTGTAGCTCCATTTGTGAAAACGTACTGAACTTAATCGTTAGAGAAACATGTTTCGGTAAGAAAAGCCGCATTCACGCTAGCCGTAGCATAGAACAGTTTTTACTGTTTAACTATCCGACCTAAATCCCTCTGTACGGCACTGCACAGTTTTCTATCTGTGGAGTATGTCGACATTATCGAGTACCAATACGCTCCGAGTGACTAGAAAAGTGGACTAGAAAGGAGAGTCATGTGCATGCACGCGATTCATACCATGTCAGAACGAGTCTGGATCAGTCAGGAATCGAGGAAACTTGCTCGTTTCGGAATCCATGGTTTAGGGATTTTTCAATATTGTTGTTATTTGTGCTAATAAATGCCTACGAATGTTGCTGTCGCTGTAGATATAATATGTGAATAATGTAAATTCGTCTAGGAATATTTATTCTGAAATGGTTCCAAACAGTACAAAGTAGTAGAGACGTTTGTAGCTCCATTTGTGGAAACGTAGTGAATTGAATATTTCGAGAAACATGTTTCGGTAAGAAAAGCCGCATTCATGCTAGCCGTAGCATAGAACAGTTTTTACTGTCTCATTAATCGACTTAAATCCCACTGTGCGGCACTGCACAGTTTTCTATCTGTGGAGTATGTCGACATTATCGAGTACCCAATACGCTCCGAGTGACTAGAAAAGTGGACTAGAAAGAAGAGTCATGTGCATACCATTTCAGGACGAGTCTGCATCAGTCAGGAATTGAGGAAACCTACTCGTTTCGGAATCCATGGCTTAGGATTTTTCAATTTTTTTTACTAGTGCTGATAAATGCCTACGAATAATAGAGATATTAAATGTGAATACTGTATGTCTAGGATCGTTTTTTTCTGAAAAGATTGCAAACAGTAATTAGTAGAGACGTTTGTAGCTACATTTGTGAAAACGTACTGAACTTAATCGTTAGAGAAACATGTTTCGGTCAAGAAAAGCCGCATTCATGCTAGCCGTAGCATAGAACAGTTTTTACTGTTTAACTATCCGACCTAAATCCCTCTGTACGGCACTGCACAGTTTTCTATCTGTGGAGTATGTCGACATTATCCAGTACCAATACGCTCCGAGTGACTAGAAAAGTGGACTAGAAAGAAGAGTCATGTGCATGTACGCGATTCATACCATGTCAGAACGAGTCTGGATCAGTCAGGAATCGAGGAAACTTGCTCGTTTCGGAATCCATGGTTTAGGGATTTTTCAATATTGTTGTTATTTGTGCTAATAAATGCCTACGAATGTTGCTGTCGCTGTAGATATAATATGTGAATAATGTAAATTCGTCTAGGAATATTTATTTCGAAATGGTTCCAAACAGTACAAAGTAGTAGAGACGTTTGTAGCTCCATTTGTGGAAACGTAGTGAATTGAATATTTCGAGAAACATGTTTCGGTAAGAAAAGCCGCATTCATGCTAGCCGTAGCATAGAACAGTTTTTACTGTCTCATTAATCGACTTAAATCCCACTGTGCGGCACTGCACAGTTTTCTATCTGTGGAGTATATCGACATTATCGAGTACCCAATACGCTCCGAGTGACTGGAAAAGTGGACTAGAAAGAAGAGTCATGTGCATGCACGCGATTCATACCATTTCAGGACGAGTCTGCATCAGTCAGGAATTGAGGAAACCTACTCGTTTCGGAATCCATGGCTTAGGATTTTTCAATTTTTTTACTAGTGCTGATAAATGCCTACGAATAATAGAGATATTAAATTTGAATACTGTATGTCTAGGATCGTTTTTTTCTGAAAAGATCGCAAACAGTAATTAGTAGAGACGTTTGTAGCTCCATTTGTGAAAACGTACTGAACTTAATCGTTAGAGAAACATGTTTCGGTAAGAAAAGCCGCATTCATGCTAGCCGTAGCATAGAACAGTTTTTACTGTTTAACTATCCGACCTAAATCCCTCTGTACGGCACTGCACAGTTTTCTATCTGTGGAGTATGTCGACATTATCGAGTACCAATACGCTCCGAGTGACTAGAAAAAGTGGACTAGAAAGAAGAGTCATGTGCATGCACGCGATTCATACCATTTCAGGAACGAGTCTGGATCAGTCAGGAATCGAGGAAACTTGCTCGTTTCGGAATCCATGGTTTAGGGATTTTTCAATATTGTTGTTATTTGTGCTAATAAATGCCTACGAATGTTGCTGTCGCTGTAGATATAATATGTGAATAATGTAAATTCGTCTAGGAATATTTATTCTGAAATGGTTCCAAACAGTACAAAGTAGTAGAGACGTTTGTAGCTCCATTTGTGAAAACGTACTGAACTTAATCGTTAGAGAAACATGTTTCGGTAAGAAAAGCCGCATTCATGCTAGCCGTAGCATAGAACAGTTTTTACTGTCTCATTAATCGACTTAAATCCCACTGTGCGGCACTGCACAGTTTTCTATCTGTGGAGTATATCGACATTATCGAGTACCCAATACGCTCTGAGTGACTGGAAAAGTGGACTAGAAAGAAGAGTCATGTGCATGCACGCGATTCATACCATTTCAGGACGAGTCTGCATCAGTCAGGAATTGAGGAAACCTACTCGTTTCGGAATCCATGGCTTAGGATTTTTCATTTTTTTTTACTAGTGCTGATAAATGCCTACGAATAATAGAGATATTAAATGTGAATACTGTATGTCTAGGATCGTTTTTTTCTGAAAAGATCGCAAACAGTAATTAGTAGAGACGTTTGTAGCTACATTTGTGAAAACGTACTGAACTTAATCGTTAGAGAAACATGTTTCGGTGAGAAAAGCCGCATTCATGCTAGCCGTAGCATAGAACAGTTTTTACTGTTTAACTATCCGACTTAAATCCCTCTGTACGGCACTGCACAGTTTTCTATCTGTGGAGTATATCGACATTATCGAGTACCCAATACGCTCCGAGTGACTAGAAAAGTGGACTAGAAAGAAGAGTCATGTGCATGCACGCGATTCATACCATGTCAGAACGAGTCTGGATCAGTCAGGAATCGAGGAAACTTGCTCGTTTCGGAATCCATGGTTTAGGGATTTTTCAATATTGTTGTTATTTGTGCTAATAAATGCCTACGAATGATAGAGATACTAAATGTGAATACT